>OX101755.1:83214372-84414372 GCA_944452675.1 Tachina lurida
ACTATACATCGTCTATTTTAGTTGCAAAAAATTAAATGGACTGACTATATATACAAAATTTAATGGACTATACATCGTCCATTTTTAAATTAAAAAAAAAATTAAATTGACCATAATTCGTCCATTTCGTATCTAAAAAATTAAATGGACTATATACGTCGTCTTCTTTTCGTGCAAAGAATTTAATAAACTATACATCATTCATTTTTCATGCAAAAAATTGTTTTATGAAGAAAATATAATGGACTATACATCGTCTTTTTTCCAATTTTTTATGAAAAAATTTTATCGACTATAAATCGTCCGATTCGTGTGCCAATAATTATATAGACTATACATCGTCTATTTTAGATGCAAAAAATTAAATGGACTGACTATAGATACAAAATTTAATGGACTATACATCGTCCATTTTTAAATTTAAAAAAAAAAATTAAATTTACTATAATTCGTTCATTTCGTATCTAAAAAAATAAATGGACTATATACGTCGTATTCTTTTCTTGCAAAGAATTTTATAAACTATACATCATCCATTTTTCATGCAAAAAATTTTTTTATGAAAAAAATATAATGGACTATACATCGTCTTTTTTTCAATTTTTTATGAAAAAATTTTATCGACTATAAATCGTCCGAATCGTGTGCAAATACTTATATAGACTATACGTTGTCTATTTTAGATGCAAAAAAATAAATGGACTGACTATATATACAAAATTTAATGGACTATAATCCGTCCATTTTTAAATTAAAAAAAAAATTAAATTGGCTATAATTCGTCCATTTCGTATCTAACAAATTAAATGGACTATATACGTCGTCTTCTTTTCATGCAAAGAATTTAATAAACTATACATCATCCATTTTTCATGCAAAAAATTTTTTTATGAAAAAAATATAATGGACTATACATCGTCTTTTTTTCAATTTTTTATGAAAAAATTTTATCGACTATAAATCGTCCGATTCGTGTGCAAATAATTATATAGACTATACATCGTCTATTTTAGTTGCAAAAAATTAAATGGACTATACGTTGTCTATTTTAGATGCAAAAAAATAAATGGACTGACTATATATACAAAATTTAATGGACTATAATCCGTCCATTTTTAAATTAAAAAAAAAATTAAATTGGCTATAATTCGTCCATTTCGTATCTAAAAAATTAAATGGACTATATACGTCGTCTTCTTTTCATGCAAAGAGTTTAATAAACTATACATCATCCATTTTTCATGCAAAAAATTTTTTTATGAAAAAAATATAATGGACTATACATCGTCTTTTTTTAAATTTTTTATGAAAAAATTTTATCGACTATAAATCGTCCGATTCGTGTGCAAATAATTATATAGACTATACATCGTCTATTTTAGTTGCAAAAAATTAAATGGACTGACTATATATACAAAATTTAATGGACTGTACATCGTCCATTTTTAAATTAAAAAAAAAATTAAATTGACTATAATTCGTCCATTTCGTATCTAAAAAAATAAATGGACTATATACGTCGTATTCTTTTCTTGCAAAGAATTTTATAAACTATACATCATCCATTTTTCATGGAAAAAATTTTTTTATGAAAAAAATATAATGGACTATACATCGTCTTTTTTTCAATTTTTTATGAAAAAATTTTATCGACTATAAATCGTCCGAATCGTGTGCAAATACTTATATAGACTATACGTTGTCTATTTTAGATGCAAAAAAATAAATTAAATTAAATAAATTAAATTAAAAAAAAAATTAAATTGGCTATAATTCGTCCATTTCGTATCTAAAAAATTAAATGGACTATATACGTCGTCTTCTTTTCATGCAAAGAATTTAATAAACTATACATCATCCATTTTTCATGCAAAAAATTTTTTTATGAAAAAAATATAATGGACTATATATACATCATCTTTTTTTCAATTTTTTATGAAAAAATTTTATCGACTATAAATCGTCCGATTCGTGTTGCAAATAATTATATAGACTATACATCGTCTATTTTAGTTGCAAAAAATTAAATGGACTGACTATAGATACAAAATTTAATGGACTTTACATCGTCCATTTTTAAATAAAAAAAAAATTAAATTGACTATAATTCGTCCATTTCATATCTAAAAAATTAAATGGACTATATACGTCGTCTTCTTTTCGTCATCGTCTTTTTTTCAATTTTTTATGAAAAAATTTTATCGACTATAAATCGTCCGATTCGTGTGCAAATAATTATATAGACTATACATCGTCTATTTTAGTTGCAAAAAATTAAATGGACTGACTATATATACAAAATTTAATGGACTATACATCGTCCATTTTTAAATAAAAAAAAAAATTAAATTGACTATAATTCGTCCATTTCGTATCTAAAGAATTAAATGGACTATATACGTCGTCTTCTTTTCGTGCAAAGAATTTAATAAACTATACATCATTCATTTTTCATGCAAAAAATTGTTTTATGAAGAAAATATAATGGACTATACATCGTCTTTTTTTCAATTTTTTATGAAAAAATTTTATCGACTATAAATCGTCCGATTCGTGTGCAAATAATTATATAGACTATACATCGTCTATTTTAGTTGCAAAAAATTAAATGGACTGACTATAGATACAAAATTTAATGGACTTTACATCGTCCATTTTTAAATTAAAAAAAAAAATTAAATTGACTATAATTCGTCCATTTCGTATCTAAAAAATTAAATGGACTATATGCGTCGTCTTCTTTTCGTGCAAAGAATTTAATAAACTATACATCATCCATTTTTCATGAAAAAAAATTTTTTATGAAAAAAATATAATGGACTATACATCGTCTTTTTTCCAATTTTTTATGAAAAAATTTTATCCACTATAAATCGTCCGATTCGTGTGCCAATAATTATATAGACTATACATCGTCTATTTTAGATGCAAAAAATTAAATGGACTGACTATATATACAAAATTTAATGGACTATACATCGTCCATTTTAAAATTAAAAAAAAAAAATTAAATTGACTATAATTCGTCAATTTCGTATCTAAAAAATTAAATGGACTATATGCGTCGTCTTCTTTTCGTGCAAAGAATTTAATAAACTATACATCATCCATTTTTCATGGAAAAAATTTTTTTATGAAAAAAATATAATGGACTATACATCGTCTTTTTTCCAATTTTTTATGAAAAAATTTTATCGACTATAAATCGTCCGATTCGTGTGTCAATAATTATATAGACTATACATCGTCTATTTTAGATGCAAAAAATTAAATGGACTGACTATATATACAAAATTTAATGGACTATACATCGTCCATTTTTAAATTTAAAAAAAAAATTAAATTTACTATAATTCGTTTATTTCGTATCTAAAAAAATAAATGGACTAGATACGTCGTATTCTTTTCTTGCAAAGAATTTTATAAACTATACATCATCCATTTTTCATGGAAAAAATTTTTTTATGAAAAAAATATAATGGACTATACATCGTCTTTTTTTAAATTTTTTATGAAAAAATTTTATCGACTATAAATCGTCCGAATCGTGTGCAAATACTTATATAGACTATACGTTGTCTATTTTAGATGCAAAAAAATAAATGGACTGACTATATATACAAAATTTAATGGACTATAATCCGTCCATTTTTAAATAAAAAAAAAAATTAAATTGGCTATAATTCGTCCATTTCGTATCTAAAAAATTAAATGGACTATATACGTCGTCTTCTTTTCATGCAAAGAATTTAATAAACTATACATCATCCATTTTTCATGCAAAAAATTTTTTTATGAAAAAAATATAATGGACTATACATCGTCTTTTTTCAATTTTTTATGAAAAAATTTTATCGACTATAAATCGTCCGATTCGTGTGCAAATAATTATATAGACTATACATCGTCTATTTTAGTTGCAAAAAATTAAATGGACTGACTATAGATACAAAATTTAATGGACTATACATCGTCCATTTTTAAATTTAAAAAAAAAAATTAAATTTACTATAATTCGTTCATTTCGTATCTAAAAAAATAAGTGGACTATATACGTCGTATTCTTTTCTTGCAAAGAATTTTATAAACTATACATCATCCATTTTTCATGGAAAAAATTTTTTTATGAAAAAAATATAATGGACTATACATCGTCTTTTTTTCAATTTTTTATGAAAAAATTTTATCGACTATAAATCGTCCGAATCGTGTGAAAATACTTATATAGACTATACGTTGTCTATTTTAGATGCAAAAAAATAAATGGACTGACTATATATACAAAATTTAATGGACTATAATCCGTCCATTTTTAAATTAAAAAAAAAAATTAAATTGGCTATAATTCGTCCATTTCGTATCTAAAAAATTAAATGGACTATATACGTCGTCTTCTTTTCATGCAAAGAATTTAATAAACTATACATCATCCATTTTTCATGCAAAAAAATTTTTTATGAAAAAAATATAATGGACTATACATCGTCTTTTTTTCAATTTTTTATGAAAAAATTTTATCGACTATAAATCGTCCGATTCGTGTGCAAATAATTATATAGACTATACATCGTCTATTTTAGTTGCAAAAAATTAAATGGACTGACTATAGATACAAAATTTAATGGACTATACATCGTCCATTTTTAAATTTAAAAAAAAAATTAAATTTACTATAATTCGTTCATTTCGTATCTAAAAAAATAAATGGACTATATACGTCGTATTCTTTTCTTGCAAAGAATTTTATAAAGTATACATCATCCATTTTTCATGGAAAAAATTTTTTTATGAAAAAATTTTATCGACTATAAATCGTCCGAATCGTGTGCAAATACTTATATAGACTATACGTTGTCTATTTTAGATGCAAAAAAATAAATGGACTGACTATATATACAAAATTTAATGGACTATAATCCGTCCATTTTTAAATTAAAAAAAAAATTAAATTGGCTATAATTCGTCCATTTCGTATCTAAAAAATTAAATGGACTATATACGTCGTCTTCTTTTCATGCAAAGAATTTAATAAACTATACATCATCCATTTTTCATGCAAAAAATTTTTTTATGAAAAAAATATAATGGACTATACATCATCTTTTTTTAAATTTTTTATGAAAAAATTTTATCGACTATAAATCGTCCGATTCGTGTGCAAATAATTATATAGACTATACATCGTCTATTTTAGTTGCAAAAAATTAAATGGACTGACTATAGATACAAAATTTAATGGACTATACATCGTCCATTTTTAAATTAAAAAAAAAAAAATTAAATTTACTATAATTCGTTCATTTCGTATCTAAAAAAATAAATGGACTATACACGTCGTATTATTTTCTTGCAAAGAATTTTATAAACTATACATCATCCATTTTTCATGGAAAAAATTTTTTTATGAAAAAAATATAATGGATTATACATCGTCTTTTTTTCAATTTTTTATGAAAAAATTTTATCGACTATAAATCGTCCGAATCGTGTGCAAATACTTATATAGACTATACGTTGTCTATTTTAGATGCAAAAAAATAAATTAAATTAAATAAATTAAATTAAAAAAAAAAATTAAATTGGCTATAATTCGTCCATTTCGTATCTAAAAAATTAAATGGACTATATACGTCGTCTTCTTTTCATGCAAAGAATTTAATAAACTATACATCATCCATTTTTCATGCAAAAAATTTTTTTATGAAAAAAATATAATGGACTATACATCATCTTTTTTTCAATTTTTTATGAAAAAATTTTATCGACTATAAATCGTCCGATTCGTGTGCAAATAATTATATAGACTATACATCGTCTATTTTAGTTGCAAAAAATTAAATGGACTGACTATAGATACAAAATTTAATGGACTTTACATCGTCCATTTTTAAATTAAAAAAAAATTAAATTGACTATAATTCGTCCATTTCATATCTAAAAAATTAAATGGACTATATACGTCGTCTTCTTTTCGTGCAAAGAATTTAATAAACTATACATCATCCATTTTTCATGCAATAAATTTTTTTATGAAAAAAATATAATGGACTATACATCGTCTTTTTTTCAATTTTTTATGAAAAAATTTTATCGACTATAAATCGTCCGATTCGTGTGCAAATAATTATATAGACTATACATCGTCTATTTTAGTTGCAAAAAATTAAATGGACTGACTATATATACAAAATTTAATGGACTATACATCGTCCATTTTTAAATTAAAAAAAAAATTAAATTGACTATAATTCGTCCATTTCGTATCTAAAGAATTAAATGGACTATATGCGTCGTCTTCTTTTCGTGCAAAGAATTTAATAAACTATACATCATTCATTTTTCATGCAAAAAATTGTTTTATGAAGAAAATATAATGGACTATACATCGTCTTTTTTTAAATTTTTTATGAAAAAATTTTATCGACTATAAATCGTCCGATTCGTGTGCAAATAATTATATAGACTATACATCGTCTATTTTAGTTGCAAAAAATTAAATGGACTGACTATAGATACAAAATTTAATGGACTTTACATCGTCCATTTTTAAATTAAAAAAAAAATTAAATTGACTATAATTCGTCCATTTCGTATCTAAAAAATTAAATGGACTATATGCGTCGTCTTCTTTTCGTGCAAAGAATTTAATAAACTATACATCATCCATTTTTCATGAAAAAAAATTTTTTATGAAAAAAATATAATGGACTATACATCGTCTTTTTTCCAATTTTTTATGAAAAAATTTTATCCACTATAAATCGTCCGATTCGTGTGCCAATAATTATATAGACTATACATCGTCTATTTTAGATGCAAAAAATTAAATGGACTGACTATATATACAAAATTTAATGGACTATACATCGTCCATTTTAAAATTAAAAAAAAAAAATTAAATTGACTATAATTCGTCAATTTCGTATCTAAAAAATTAAATGGACTATATGCGTCGTCTTCTTTTCGTGCAAAGAATTTAATAAACTATACATCATCCATTTTTCATGGAAAAAATTTTTTTATGAAAAAAATATAATGGACTATACATCGTCTTTTTTCCAATTTTTTATGAAAAAATTTTATCGACTATAAATCGTCCGATTCGTGTGTCAATAATTATATAGACTATACATCGTCTATTTTAGATGCAAAAAATTAAATGGACTGACTATATATACAAAATTTAATGGACTATACATCGTCCATTTTTAAATTTAAAAAAAAAATTAAATTTACTATAATTCGTTTATTTCGTATCTAAAAAAATAAATGGACTAGATACGTCGTATTCTTTTCTTGCAAAGAATTTTATAAACTATACATCATCCATTTTTCATGGAAAAAATTTTTTTATGAAAAAAATATAATGGACTATACATCGTCTTTTTTTCAATTTTTTATGAAAAAATTTTATCGACTATAAATCGTCCGAATCGTGTGCAAATACTTATATAGACTATACGTTGTCTATTTTAGATGCAAAAAAATAAATGGACTGACTATATATACAAAATTTAATGGACTATAATCCGTCCATTTTTAAATTAAAAAAAAAATTAAATTGGCTATAATTCGTCCATTTCGTATCTAAAAAATTAAATGGACTATATACGTCGTCTTCTTTTCATGCAAAGAATTTAATAAACTATACATCATCCATTTTTCATGCAAAAAATTTTTTTATGAAAAAAATATAATGGACTATACATCGTCTTTTTTCAATTTTTTATGAAAAAATTTTATCGACTATAAATCGTCCGATTCGTGTGCAAATAATTATATAGACTATACATCGTCTATTTTAGTTGCAAAAAATTAAATGGACTGACTATAGATACAAAATTTAATGGACTATACATCGTCCATTTTTAAATTTAAAAAAAAAAATTAAATTTACTATAATTCGTTCATTTCGTATCTAAAAAAATAAGTGGACTATATACGTCGTATTCTTTTCTTGCAAAGAATTTTATAAAGTATACATCATCCATTTTTCATGGAAAAAATTTTTTTATGAAAAAATTTTATCGACTATAAATCGTCCGAATCGTGTGCAAATACTTATATAGACTATACGTTGTCTATTTTAGATGCAAAAAAATAAATGGACTGACTATATATACAAAATTTAATGGACTATACATCGTCCATTTTTAAATTTAAAAAAAAAATTAAATTTACTATAATTCGTTCATTTCGTATCTAAAAAAATAAATGGACTATATACGTCGTATTCTTTTCTTGCAAAGAATTTTATAAAGTATACATCATCCATTTTTCATGGAAAAAATTTTTTTATGAAAAACTTTTATCGACTATAAATCGTCCGAATCGTGTGCAAATACTTATATAGACTATACGTTGTCTATTTTAGATGCAAAAAAATAAATGGACTGACTATATATACAAAATTTAATGGACTATAATCCGTCCATTTTTAAATTAAAAAAAAAATTAAATTGGCTATAATTCGTCCATTTCGTATCTAAAAAATTAAATGGACTATATACGTCGTCTTCTTTTCATGCAAAGAATTTAATAAACTATACATCATCCATTTTTCATGCAAAAAATTTTTTTATGAAAAAAATATAATGGACTATACATCGTCTTTTTTTCAATTTTTTATGAAAAAATTTTATCGACTATAAATCGTCCGATTCGTGTGCAAATAATTATATAGACTATACATCGTCTATTTTAGTTGCAAAAAGTTAAATGGACTGACTATAGATACAAAATTTAATGGACTATACATCGTCCATTTTTAAATTAAAAAAAAAAAATTAAATTTACTATAATTCGTTCATTTCGTATCTAAAAAAATAAATGGACTATACACGTCGTATTCTTTTCTTGCAAAGAATTTTATAAACTATACATCATCCATTTTTCATGGAAAAAATTTTTTTATGAAAAAAATATAATGGACTATACATCGTCTTTTTTTCAATTTTTTATGAAAAAATTTTATCGACTATAAATCGTCCGAATCGTGTGCAAATACTTATATAGACTATACGTTGTCTATTTTAGATGCAAAAAAATAAATGGACTGACTATATATACAAAATTTAATGGACTATAATCCGTCCATTTTTAAATTAAAAAAAAAATTAAATTGGCTATAATTCGTCCATTTCGTATCTAAAAAATTAAATGGACTATATACGTCGTCTTCTTTTCATGCAAAGAATTTAATAAACTATACATCATCCATTTTTCATGCAAAAAATTTTTTTATGAAAAAAATATAATGGACTATAAATACATCATCATTTTTTCAATTTTTTATGAAAAAATTTTATCGACTATAAATCGTCCGATTCGTGTGCAAATAATTATATAGACTATACATCGTCTATTTTAGTTGCAAAAAATTAAATGGACTGACTATAGATACAAAATTTAATGGACTATACATCGTCCATTTTTAAATTAAAAAAAAAAAAATTAAATTTACTATAATTCGTTCATTTCGTATCTAAAAAAATAAATGGACTATATACGTCGTATTCTTTTCTTGCAAAGAATTTTATAAACTATACATCATCCATTTTTTATGGAAAAAATTTTTTTATGAAAAAAATATAATGGACTATACATCGTCTTTTTTTCAATTTTTTATGAAAAAATTTTATCGACTATAAATCGTCCGATTCGTGTGCAAATAATTATATAGACTATACATCGTCTATTTTAGTTGCAAAAAATTAAATGGACTGACTATATATACAAAATTTAATGGACTGTACATCGTCCATTTTTAAATTAAAAAAAAAAATTAAATTGACTATAATTCGTCCATTTCATATCTAAAAAATTAAATGGACTATATACGTCGTCTTCTTTTCGTGCAAGGAATTTAATAAACTATACATCATCCATTTTTCATGCAATAAATTTTTTTATGAAAAAAATATAATGGACTATACATCGTCTTTTTTTCAATTTTTTATGAAAAAATTTTATCGACTATAAATCGTCCGAATCGTGTGCAAATA
Source organism: Tachina lurida (assembly GCA_944452675.1). Taxonomy (NCBI): domain Eukaryota; kingdom Metazoa; phylum Arthropoda; class Insecta; order Diptera; family Tachinidae; genus Tachina; species Tachina lurida. Next base: position 83,224,377 of record OX101755.1, read on the forward strand.
CTTATATAGACTATACGTTGTCTATTTTAGATGCAAAAAAATAAATGGACTGACTATATATACAAAATTTAATGGACTATAATCCGTCCATTTTTAAATTAAAAAAAATTAAATTGGCTATAATTCGTCCATTTCGTATCTAAAAAATTAAATGGACTATATACGTCGTCTTCTTTTCATGCAAAGAATTTAATAAACTATACATCATCCATTTTTCATGCAAAAAATTTTTTTATGAAAAAAATATAATGGACTATACATCGTCTTTTTTTCAATTTTTTATGAAAAAATTTTATCGACTATAAATCGTCCGATTCGTGTGCAAATAATTATATAGACTATACATCGTCTATTTTAGTTGCAAAAAATTAAATGGACTGACTATATATACAAAATTTAATGGACTGTACATCGTCCATTTTTAAATTAAAAAAAAAATTAAATTGACTATAATTCGTCCATTTCATATCTAAAAAATTAAATGGACTATATACGTCGTCTTCTTTTCGTGCAAGGAATTTAATAAACTATACATCATCCATTTTTCATGCAATAAATTTTTTTATGAAAAAAATATAATGGACTATACATCGTCTTTTTTTCAATTTTTTATGAAAAAATTTTATCGACTATAAATCGTCCGAATCGTGTGCAAATACTTATATAGACTATACGTTGTCTATTTTAGATGCAAAAAAATAAATGGACTGACTATATATACAAAATTTAATGGACTATAATCCGTCCATTTTTAAATTAAAAAAAAATTAAATTGGCTATAATTCGTCCATTTCGTATCTAAAAAATTAAATGGACTATATACGTCGTCTTCTTTTCATGCAAAGAATTTAATAAACTATACATCATCCATTTTTCATGCAAAAAATTTTTTTATGAAAAAAATATAATGGACTATACATCGTCTTTTTTTCAATTTTTTATGAAAAAATTTTATCGACTATAAATCGTCCGATTCGTGTGCAAATAATTATATAGACTATACATCGTCTATTTTAGTTGCAAAAAATTAAATGGACTGACTATAGATACAAAATTTAATGGACTATAATCCGTCCATTTTTAAATTAAAAAAAAAATTAAATTGGCTATAATTCGTCCATTTCGTATCTAAAAAATTAAATGGACTATATACGTCGTCTTCTTTTCATGCAAAGAATTTAATAAACTATACATCATCCATTTTTCATGGAAAAAATTTTTTTATGAAAAAAATATAATGGACTTATACATCATCTTTTTTTCAATTTTTTATGAAAAAATTTTATCGACTATAAATCGTCCGATTCGTGTGCAAATAATTATATAGACTATACATCGTCTATTTTAGTTGCAAAAAATTAAATGGACTGACTATAGATACAAAATTTAATGGACTATACATCGTCCATTTTTAAATAAAAAAAAAAAAAAAATTAAATTTACTATAATTCGTTCATTTCGTATCTAAAAAAATAAATGGACTATATACGTCGTATTCTTTTCTTGCAAAGAATTTTATAAACTATACATCATCCATTTTTCATGGAAAAAATTTTGTTATGAAAAAAATATAATGGACTATACATCGTCCTTTTTTCAATTTTTTATGAAAAAATTTTATCGACTATAAATCGTCCGAATCGTGTGCAAATACTTATATAGACTATACGTTGTCTATTTTAGATGCAAAAAAATAAATGGACTGACTATATATACAAAATTTAATGGACTATAATCCGTCCATTTTTAAATTAAAAAAAAAATTAAATTGGCTATAATTCGTCCATTTCGTATCTAAAAAATTAAATGGACTATATACGTCGTATTCTTTTCTTGCAAAGAATTTTATAAACTATACATCATCCATTTTTCATGGAAAAAATTTTTTTATGAAAAAAATATAATGGACTATATATATATATACATCGTCTTTTTTTCAATTTTTTATGAAAAAATTTTATCGACTATAAATCGTCCGAATCGTGTGCATATACTTATATAGACTATACGTTGTCTATTTTAGATGCAAAAAAATAAATGGACTGACTATATATACAAAATTTAATGGACTATAATCCGTCCATTTTTAAATTAAAAAAAAAATTAAATTGGCTATAATTCGTCCATTTCGTATCTAAAAAATTAAATGGACTATATACGTCGTCTTCTTTTCATGCAAAGAATTTAATAAACTATACATCATCCATTTTTCATGGAAAAAATTTTTTTATGAAAAAAATATAATGGACTTATACATCATCTTTTTTTCAATTTTTTATGAAAAAATTTTATCGACTATAAATCGTCCGATTCGTGTGCAAATAATTATATAGACTATACATCGTCTATTTTAGTTGCAAAAAATTAAATGGACTGACTATAGATACAAAATTTAATGGACTATACATCGTCCATTTTTAAATAAAAAAAAAAAAAAATTAAATTTACTATAATTCGTTCATTTCGTATCTAAAAAAATAAATGGACTATATACGTCGTATTCTTTTCTTGCAAAGAATTTTATAAACTATACATCATCCATTTTTCATGGAAAAAATTTTTTTATGAAAAAAATATAATGGACTATACATCGTCCTTTTTTCAATTTTTTATGAAAAAATTTTATCGACTATAAATCGTCCGAATCGTGTGCAAATACTTATATAGACTATACGTTGTCTATTTTAGATGCAAAAAAATAAATGGACTGACTATATATACAAAATTTAATGGACTATAATCCGTCCATTTTTAAATTAAAAAAAAAATTAAATTGGCTATAATTCGTCCATTTCGTATCTAAAAAATTAAATGGACTATATACGTCGTCTTCTTTTCATGCAAAGAATTTAATAAACTATACATCATCCATTTTTCATGCAAAAAATTTTTTTATGAAAAAAATATAATGGACTATACATCGTCTTTTTTTCAATTTCTTATGAAAAAATTTTATCGACTATAAATCGTCCGATTCGTGTGCAAATAATTATATAGACTATACATCGTCTATTTTAGTTGCAAAAAATTAAATGGACTGACTATATATACAAAATTTAATGGACTGTACATCGTCCATTTTTAAATTAAAAAAAAAATTAAATTGACTATAATTCGTCCATTTCATATCTAAAAAATTAAATGGACTATATACGTCGTCTTCTTTTCGTGCAAAGAATTTAATAAACTATACATCATCCATTTTTCATGCAATAAATTTTTTTATGAAAAAAATATAATGGACTATACATCGTCTTTTTTTCAATTTTTTATGAAAAAATTTTATCGACTATAAATCGTCCGATTCGTGTGCAAATAATTATATAGACTATACATCGTCTATTTTAGTTGCAAAAAATTAAATGGACTGACTATATATACAAAATTTAATGGACTATACATCGTCCATTTTTAAATAAAAAAAAATTAAATTGACTATAATTCGTCCATTTCGTATCTAAAAAATTAAATGGACTATATACGTCGTCTTCTTTTCGTGCAAAGAATTTAATAAACTATACATCATTCATTTTTCATGCAAAAAATTGTTTTATGAAGAAAATATAATGGACTATACATCGTCTTTTTTTCAATTTTTTATGAAAAAATTTTATCGACTATAAATCGTCCGATTCGTGTGCAAATAATTATATAGACTATACATCGTCTATTTTAGTTGCAAAAAATTAAATGGACTGACTATAGATACAAAATTTAATGGACTTTACATCGTCCATTTTTAAATTAAAAAAAAAAATTAAATTGACTATAATTCGTCCATTTCGTATCTAAAAAATTAAATGGACTATATGCGTCGTCTTCTTTTCGTGCAAAGAATTTAATAAACTATACATCATCCATTTTTCATGCAAAAATTTTTTTTATGAAAAAAATATAATGGACTGACTATACATCGTCTTTTTTTCAATTTTTTATGAAAAAATTTTATCGACTATAAATCGTCCGATTCGTGTGCAAATAATTATATAGACTATACATCGTCTATTTTAGTTGCAAAAAATTAAATGGACTGACTATAGATACAAAATTTAATGGACTATACATCGTCCATTTTTAAATTTAAAAAAAAAAATTAAATTTACTATAATTCGTTCATTTCGTATCTAAAAAAATAAATGGACTATATACGTCGTATTCTTTTCTTGCAAAGAATTTTATAAACTATACATCATCCATTTTTCATGGAAAAAATTTTTTTATGAAAAAAATATAATGGACTATACATCGTCTTTTTTTCAATTTTTTATGAAAAAATTTTATCGACTATAAATCGTCCGAATCGTGTGCAAATACTTATATAGACTATACGTTGTCTATTTTAGATGCAAAAAAATAAATGGACTGACTATATATACAAAATTTAATGGACTATAATCCGTCCATTTTTAAATTAAAAAAAAATTAAATTGGCTATAATTCGTTCATTTCGTATCTAAAAAATTAAATGGACTATATACGTCGTCTTCTTTTCATGCAAAGAATTTAATAAACTATACATCATCCATTTTTCATGCAAAAAATTTTTTTATGAAAAAAATATAATGGACAATACATCGTCTTTTTTTCAATTTTTTATGAAAAAATTTTATCGACTATAAATCGTCCGATTCGTGTGCAAATAATTATATAGACTATACATCGTCTATTTTAGTTGCAAAAAATTAAATGGACTGACTATATATACAAAATTTAATGGACTGTACATCGTCCATTTTTAAATTAAAAAAAAATTAAATTGACTATAATTCGTCCATTTCATATCTAAAAAATTAAATGGACTATATACGTCGTCTTCTTTTCGTGCAAAGAATTTAATAAACTATACATCATCCATTTTTCATGCAATAAATTTTTTTATGAAGAAAATATAATGGACTATACATCGTCTTTTTTTCAATTTTTTATGAAAAAATTTTATCGACTATAAATCGTCCGATTCGTGTGCAAATAATTATATAGACTATACATCGTCTATTTTAGTTGCAAAAAATTAAATGGACTGACTATAGATACAAAATTTAATGGACTTTACATCGTCCATTTTTAAATTAAAAAAAAAAAATTAAATTGACTATAATTCGTCCATTTCGTATCTAAAAAATTAAATGGACTATATGCGTCGTCTTCTTTTCGTGCAAAGAATTTAATAAACTATACATCATCCATTTTTCATGCAAAAATTTTTTTTATGAAAAAAATATAATGGACTGACTATACATCGTCTTTTTTTCAATTTATTATGAAAAAATTTTATCGCCTATAAATCGTCCGATTCGTGTGCAAATAATTATATAGACTATACATCGTCTATTTTAGTTGCAAAAAATTAAATGGACTGACTATAGATACAAAATTTAATGGACTATACATCGTCCATTTTTAAATTTAAAAAAAAAATTAAATTTACTATAATTCGTTCATTTCGTATCTAAAAAAATAAATGGACTATATACGTCGTATTCTTTTCTTGCAAAGAATTTTATAAACTATACATCATCCATTTTTCATGGAAAAAATTTTTTTATGAAAAAAATATAATGGACTATACATCGTCTTTTTTTCAATTTTTTATGAAAAAATTTTATCGACTATAAATCGTCCGAATCGTGTGCAAATACTTATATAGACTATACGTTGTCTATTTTAGATGCAAAAAAATAAATGGACTGACTATATATACAAAATTTAATGGACTATAATCCGTCCATTTTTAAATTAAAAAAAAAATTAAATTGGCTATAATTCGTTCATTTCGTATCTAAAAAATTAAATGGACTATATACGTCGTCTTCTTTTCATGCAAAGAATTTAATAAACTATACATCATCCATTTTTCATGCAAAAAATTTTTTTATGAAAAAAATATAATGGACTATACATCGTCTTTTTTTCAATTTTTTATGAAAAAATTTTATCGACTATAAATCGTCCGATTCGTGTGCAAATAATTATATAGACTATACATCGTCTATTTTAGTTGCAAAAAATTAAATGGACTGACTATATATACAAAATTTAATGGACTGTACATCGTCCATTTTTAAATTAAAAAAAAATTAAATTGACTATAATTCGTCCATTTCATATCTAAAAAATTAAATGGACTATATACGTCGTCTTCTTTTCGTGCAAAGAATTTAATAAACTATACATCATCCATTTTTCATGCAATAAATTTTTTTATGAAAAAAATATAATGGACTATTATACATCGTCTTTTTTTCAATTTTTTATGAAAAAATTTTATCGACTATAAATCGTCCGATTCGTGTGCAAATAATTATATAGACTATACATCGTCTATTTTAGTTGCAAAAAATTAAATGGACTGACTATATATACAAAATTTAATGGACTATACATCGTCCATTTTTAAATTAAAAAAAAAATTAAATTGACTATAATTCGTCCATTTCGTATCTAAAAAATTAAATGGACTATATACGTCGTCTTCTTTTCGTGCAAAGAATTTAATAAACTATACATCATTCATTTTTCATGCAAAAAATTGTTTTATGAAGAAAATATAATGGACTATACATCGTCTTTTTTTCAATTTTTTATGAAAAAATTTTATCGACTATAAATCGTCCGATTCATGTGCAAATAATTATATAGACTATACATCGTCTATTTTAGTTGCAAAAAATTAAATGGACTGACTATAGATACAAAATTTAATGGACTTTACATCGTCCATTTTTAAATTAAAAAAAAAAATTAAATTGACTATAATTCGTCCATTTCGTATCTAAAAAATTAAATGGACTATATGCGTCGTCTTCTTTTCGTGCAAAGAATTTAATAAACTATACATCATCCATTTTTCATGGAAAAAATTTTTTTATGAAAAAAATATAATGGACTATACATCGTCTTTTTTCCAATTTTTTATGAAAAAATTTTATCGACTATAAATCGTCCGATTCGTGTGCCAATAATTATATAGACTATACATCGTCTATTTTAGATGCAAAAAATTAAATGGACTGACTATATATACAAAATTTAATGGACTATACATCGTCCATTTTTAAATTTAAAAAAAAAATTAAATTTACTATAATTCGTTCATTTCGTATCTAAAAAAATAAATGGACTATATACGTCGTATTCTTTTCTTGCAAAGAATTTTATAAACTATACATCATCCATTTTTCATGCAAAAAATTTTTTTATGAAAAAAATATAATGGACTATATATACATCGTCTTTTTTTCAATTTTTTATGAAAAAATTTTATCGACTATAAATCGTCCGAATCGTGTGCAAATACTTATATAGACTATACGTTGTCTATTTTAGATGCAAATTAATTAAATGGACTGACTATAGATACAAAATTTAATGGACTATACATCGTCCATTTTTCATGCAAAAAATTTTTTTATGAAAAAATACATCGTCTTTTTTTCAATTTTTTATGAAAAAATTTTATCGACTATAAATCGTCCGATTCGTGTGCAAATAATTATATAGACTATACATCGTCTATTTTAGTTGCAAAAAATTAAATGGACTGACTATAGATACAAAATTTAATGGACTATACATCGTCCATTTTTAAATTTAAAAAAAAAATTAAATTTACTATTATTCGTTCATTTCGTATCTAAAAAAATAAATGGACTATATACGTCGTATTCTTTTCTTGCAAAGAATTTTATAAACTATACATCATCCATTTTTCATGGAAAAAATTTTTTTATGAAAAAAATATAATGGACCATCGTCTTTTTTTCAATTTTTTATGAAAAAATTTTATCGACTATAAATCGTCCGAATCGTGTGCAAATACTTATATAGACTATACGTTGTCTATTTTAGATGCAAAAAAATAAATGGACTGACTATATATACAAAATTTAATGGACTATAATCCGTCCATTTTTAAATTAAAAAAAAAATTAAATTGGCTATAATTCGTCCATTTCGTATCTAAAAAATTAAATGGACTATATACGTCGTCTTCTTTTCATGCAAAGAATTTAATAAACTATACATCATCCATTTTTCATGCAAAAAATTTTTTTATGAAAAAAATATAATGGACTATACATCGTCTTTTTTTCAATTTTTTATGAAAAAATTTTATCGACTATAAATCGTCCGATTCGTGTGCAAATAATTATATAGACTATACATCGTCTATTTTAGTTGCAAAAAATTAAATGGACTGACTATATATACAAAATTTAATGGACTATACATCGTCCATTTTTAAATTAAAAAAAAAATTAAATTGACTATAATTCGTCCATTTCGTATCTAAAAAATTAAATGGACTATATACGTCGTCTTCTTTTCGTGCAAAGAATTTAATAAACTATACATCATTCATTTTTCATGCAAAAAATTGTTTTATGAAGAAAATATAATGGACTATACATCGTCTTTTTTTCAATTTTTTATGAAAAAATTTTATCGACTATAAATCGTCCGATTCATGTGCAAATAATTATATAGACTATACATCGTCTATTTTAGTTGCAAAAAATTAAATGGACTGACTATAGATACAAAATTCAATGGACTTTACATCGTCCATTTTTAAATTAAAAAAAAAAAAAATTAAATTGACTATAATTCGTCCATTTCGTATCTAAAAAATTAAATGGACTATATGCGTCGTCTTCTTTTCGTGCAAAGAATTTAATAAACTATACATCATCCATTTTTCATGCAAAAAATTTTTTTATGAAAAAAATATAATGGACTATACATCGTCTTTTTTCCAATTTTTTATGAAAAAATTTTATCGACTATAAATCGTCCGATTCGTGTGCCAATAATTATATAGACTATACATCGTCTATTTTAGATCCAAAAAATTAAATGGACTGACTATATATACAAAATTTAATGGACTATACATCGTCCATTTTTAAATTTAAAAAAAAAATTAAATTTACTATAATTCGTTCATTTCGTATCTAAAAAAATAAATGGACTATATACGTCGTATTCTTTTCTTGCAAAGAATTTTATAAACTATACATCATCCATTTTTCATGCAAAAAATTTTTTTATGAAAAAAATATAATGGACTATACATCGTCTTTTTTTCAATTTTTTATGAAAAAATTTTATCGACTATAAATCGTCCGATTCGTGTGCAAATAATTATATAGACTATACATCGTCTATTTTTCATGCAAAAAATTAAATGGACTGGCTATATATACAAAATTTAATGGACTACACATCGTCCATTTATAAAATTTTTATAAAAATTAAATTGGCTATAATTCGTCCATTTCGTATGTAAAAACTTAAGTGGACTATATATGTCGACTTCTTTTCGTGCCAAGAATTTAGTAAACTATACATCATACATTTTTCATGAAAAAAATTTTTTTATGAAAAAAATCTAATGGACTATACATCGTCTTTTTTCCAATTTTTTATGAAAAAATTTTATCGACTATAAATCGTCCGATTCGTGTGCCAATAATTATATAGACTATACATCGTCTATTTTAGTTGCAAAAAATTAAATGGACTGACTATAGATACAAAATTTAATGGACTATACATCGTCCATTTTTAAATTTAAAAAAAAAAAATAAATTTACTATAATTCGTTCATTTCGTATCTAAAAAAATAAATGGACTATATACGTCGTATTATTTTCTTGCAAAGAATTTTATAAACTATACATCATCCATTTTTCATGGAAAAAATTTTTTTATGAAAAAAATATAATGGACTATACATCGTCTTTTTTTCAATTTTTTATGAAAAAATTTTATCGACTATAAATCGTCCGAATCGTGTGCAAATACTTATATAGACTATACGTTGTCTATTTTAGATGCAAAAAAATAAATGGACTGACTATATATACAAAATTTAATGGACTATAATCCGTCCATTTTTAAATTAAAAAAAAAATTAAATTGGCTATAATTCGTCCATTTCGTATCTAAAAAATTAAATGAACTATATACGTCGTCTTCTTTTCATGCAAAGAATTTAATAAACTATACATCATCCATTTTTCATGCAAAAAATTTTTTTATGAAAAAAATATAATGGACTATACATCGTCTTTTTTTCAATTTTTTATGAAAAAATTTTATCGACTATAAATCGTCCGATTCGTGTGCAAATAATTATATAGACTATACATCGTCTATTTTAGTTGCAAAAAATTAAATGGACTGACTATATATACAAAATTTAATGGACTGTACATCGTCCATTTTTAAATTAAAAAAAAATTAAATTGACTATAATTCGTCCATTTCATATCTAAAAAATTAAATGGACTATATACGTCGTCTTCTTTTCGTGCAAAGAATTTAATAAACTATACATCATCCATTTTTCATGCAATAAATTTTTTTATGAAAAAAATATAATGGACTATACATCGTCTTTTTTTCAATTTTTTATGAAAAAATTTTATCGACTATAAATCGTCCGATTCGTGTGCAAATAATTATATAGACTATACATCGTCTATTTTAGTTGCAAAAAATTAAATGGACTGACTATATATACAAAATTTAATGGACTATACATCGTCCATTTTTAAATTAAAAAAAAAATTAAATTGACTATAATTCGTCCATTTCGTATCTAAAAAATTAAATGGACTATATACGTCGTCTTCTTTTCGTGCAAAGAATTTAATAAACTATACATCATTCATTTTTCATGCAAAAAATTGTTTTATGAAGAAAATATAATGGACTATACATCGTCTTTTTTTCAATTTTTTATGAAAAAATTTTATCGACTATAAATCGTCCGATTCATGTGCAAATAATTATATAGACTATACATCGTCTATTTTAGTTGCAAAAAATTAAATGCACTGACTATAGATACAAAATTTAATGGACTTTACATCGTCCATTTTTAAATAAAAAAAAAAATTAAATTGACTATAATTCGTCCATTTCGTATCTAAAAAATTAAATGGACTATATGCGTCGTCTTCTTTTCGTGCAAAGAATTTAATAAACTATACATCATCCATTTTTCATGGAAAAAATTTTTTTATGAAAAAAATATAATGGACTATACATCGTCTTTTTTCCAATTTTTTATGAAAAAATTTTATCGACTATAAATCGTCCGATTCGTGTGCCAATAATTATATAGACTATACATCGTCTATTTTAGTTGCAAAAAATTAAATGGACTGACTATAGATACAAAATTTAATGGACTATACATCGTCCATTTTTAAATTTAAAAAAAAAAATTAAATTTACTATAATTCGTTCATTTCGTATCTAAAAAAATAAATGGACTATATACGTCGTATTATTTTCTTGCAAAGAATTTTATAAACTATACATCATCCATTTTTCATGGAAAAAATTTTTTTATGAAAAAAATATAATGGACTATACATCGTCTTTTTTTCAATTTTTTATGAAAAAATTTTATCGACTATAAATCGTCCGAATCGTGTGCAAATACTTATATAGACTATACGTTGTCTATTTTAGATGCAAAAAAATAAATGGACTGACTATATATACAAAATTTAATGGACTATAATCCGTCCATTTTTAAATTAAAAAAAAAATTAAATTGGCTATAATTCGTCCATTTCGTATCTAAAAAATTAAATGAACTATATACGTCGTCTTCTTTTCATGCAAAGAATTTAATAAACTATACATCATCCATTTTTCATGCAAAAAATTTTTTTATGAAAAAAATATAATGGACTATATATACATCGTCTTTTTTTCAATTTTTTATGAAAAAATTTTATCGACTATAAATCGTCCGAATCGTGTGCAAATACTTATATAGACTATACGTTGTCTATTTTAGATGCAAATTAATTAAATGGACTGACTATAGATACAAAATTTAATGGACTATACATCGTCCATTTTTCATGCAAAAAATTTTTTTATGAAAAAATACATCGTCTTTTTTTCAATTTTTTATGAAAAAATTTTATCGACTATAAATCGTCCGATTCGTGTGCAAATAATTATATAGACTATACATCGTCTATTTTAGTTGCAAAAAATTAAATGGACTGACTATAGATACAAAATTTAATGGACTATACATCGTCCATTTTTAAATTTAAAAAAAAAATTAAATTTACTATTATTCGTTCATTTCGTATCTAAAAAAATAAATGGACTATATACGTCGTATTCTTTTCTTGCAAAGAATTTTATAAACTATACATCATCCATTTTTCATGGAAAAAATTTTTTTATGAAAAAAATATAATGGACCATCGTCTTTTTTTCAATTTTTTATGAAAAAATTTTATCGACTATAAATCGTCCGATTCGTGTGCAAATAATTATATAGACTATACGTTGTCTATTTTAGATGCAAAAAAATAAATGGACTGACTATATATACAAAATTTAATGGACTATAATCCGTCCATTTTTAAATTAAAAAAAAAATTAAATTGGCTATAATTCGTCCATTTCGTATCTAAAAAATTAAATGGACTATATACGTCGTCTTCTTTTCATGCAAAGAATTTAATAAACTATACATCATCCATTTTTCATGCAAAAAATTTTTTTATGAAAAAAATATAATGGACTATACATCGTCTTTTTTTCAATTTTTTATGAAAAAATTTTATCGACTATAAATCGTCCGATTCGTGTGCAAATAATTATATAGACTATACATCGTCTATTTTAGTTGCAAAAAATTAAATGGACTGACTATATATACAAAATTTAATGGACTATACATCGTCCATTTTTAAATTAAAAAAAAAATTAAATTGACTATAATTCGTCCATTTCGTATCTAAAAAATTAAATGGACTATATACGTCGTCTTCTTTTCGTGCAAAGAATTTAATAAACTATACATCATTCATTTTTCATGCAAAAAATTGTTTTATGAAGAAAATATAATGGACTATACATCGTCTTTTTTTCAATTTTTTATGAAAAAATTTTATCGACTATAAATCGTCCGATTCATGTGCAAATAATTATATAGACTATACATCGTCTATTTTAGTTGCAAAAAATTAAATGGACTGACTATAGATACAAAATTTAATGGACTTTACATCGTCCATTTTTAAATTAAAAAAAAAAAAATTAAATTGACTATAATTCGTCCATTTCGTATCTAAAAAATTAAATGGACTATATGCGTCGTCTTCTTTTCGTGCAAAGAATTTAATAAACTATACATCATCCATTTTTCATGCAAAAAATTTTTTTATGAAAAAAATATAATGGACTATACATCGTCTTTTTTCCAATTTTTTATGAAAAAATTTTATCGACTATAAATCGTCCGATTCGTGTGCCAATAATTATATAGACTATACATCGTCTATTTTAGATCCAAAAAATTAAATGGACTGACTATATATACAAAATTTAATGGACTATACATCGTCCATTTTTAAATTTAAAAAAAAAATTAAATTTACTATAATTCGTTCATTTCGTATCTAAAAAAATAAATGGACTATATACGTCGTATTCTTTTCGTGCAAAGAATTTAATAAACTATACATCATCCATTTTTCATGCAAAAAATTTTTTTATGAAAAAAATATAATGGACTATATATACATCGTCTTTTTTTCAATTTTTTATGAAAAAATTTTATCGACTATAAATCGTCCGATTCATGTGCAAATAATTATATAGACTATACATCGTCTATTTTTCATGCAAAAAATTAAATGGACTGGCTATATATACAAAATTTAATGGACTACACATCGTCCATTTATAAAATTTTTATAAAAATTAAATTGGCTATAATTCGTCCATTTCGTATGTAAAAACTTAAGTGGACTATATATGTCGACTTCTTTTCGTGCCAAGAATTTAGTAAACTATACATCATACATTTTTCATGAAAAAAATTTTTTTATGAAAAAAATCTAATGGACTATACATCGTCTTTTTTCCAATTTTTTATGAAAAAATTTTATCGACTATAAATCGTCCGATTCGTGTGCCAATAATTATATAGACTATACATCGTCTATTTTAGTTGCAAAAAATTAAATGGACTGACTATAGATACAAAATTTAATGGACTATACATCGTCCATTTTTAAATTTAAAAAAAAAAATTAAATTTACTATAATTCGTTCATTTCGTATCTAAAAAAATAAATGGACTATATACGTCGTATTATTTTCTTGCAAAGAATTTTATAAACTATACATCATCCATTTTTCATGGAAAAAATTTTTTTATGAAAAAAATATAATGGACTATACATCGTCTTTTTTTCAATTTTTTATGAAAAAATTTTATCGACTATAAATCGTCCGAATCGTGTGCAAATACTTATATAGACTATACGTTGTCTATTTTAGATGCAAAAAAATAAATGGACTGACTATATATACAAAATTTAATGGACTATAATCCGTCCATTTTTAAATTAAAAAAAAAATTAAATTGGCTATAATTCGTCCATTTCGTATCTAAAAAATTAAATGAACTATATACGTCGTCTTCTTTTCATGCAAAGAATTTAATAAACTATACATCATCCATTTTTCATGCAAAAAATTTTTTTATGAAAAAAATATAATGGACTATACATCGTCTTTTTTTCAATTTTTTATGAAAAAATTTTATCGACTATAAATCGTCCGATTCGTGTGCAAATAATTATATAGACTATACATCGTCTATTTTAGTTGCAAAAAATTAAATGGACTGACTATATATACAAAATTTAATGGACTGTACATCGTCCATTTTTAAATTAAAAAAAAATTAAATTGACTATAATTCGTCCATTTCATATCTAAAAAATTAAATGGACTATATACGTCGTCTTCTTTTCGTGCAAAGAATTTAATAAACTATACATCATCCATTTTTCATGCAATAAATTTTTTTATGAAAAAAATATAATGGACTATACATCGTCTTTTTTTAAATTTTTTATGAAAAAATTTTATCGACTATAAATCGTCCGATTCGTGTGCAAATAATTATATAGACTATACATCGTCTATTTTAGTTGCAAAAAATTAAATGGACTGACTATATATACAAAATTTAATGGACTATACATCGTCCATTTTTAAATTAAAAAAAAAATTAAATTGACTATAATTCGTCCATTTCGTATCTAAAAAATTAAATGGACTATATACGTCGTCTTCTTTTCGTGCAAAGAATTTAATAAACTATACATCATTCATTTTTCATGCAAAAAATTGTTTTATGAAGAAAATATAATGGACTATACATCGTCTTTTTTTCAATTTTTTATGAAAAAATTTTATCGACTATAAATCATCCGATTCATGTGCAAATAATTATATAGACTATACATCGTCTATTTTAGTTGCAAAAAATTAAATGCACTGACTATAGATACAAAATTTAATGGACTTTACATCGTCCATTTTTAAATTAAAAAAAAAATTAAATTGACTATAATTCGTCCATTTCGTATCTAAAAAATTAAATGGACTATATGCGTCGTCTTCTTTTCGTGCAAAGAATTTAATAAACTATACATCATCCATTTTTCATGGAAAAAATTTTTTTATGAAAAAAATATAATGGACTATACATCGTCTTTTTTCCAATTTTTTATGAAAAAATTTTATCGACTATAAATCGTCCGATTCGTGTGCCAATAATTATATAGACTATACATCGTCTATTTTAGATGCAAAAAATTAAATGGACTGACTATATATACAAAATTTAATGGACTATACATCGTCCATTTTTAAATTTAAAAAAAAATTAAATTTACTATAATTCGTTCATTTCGTATCTAAAAAAATAAATGGACTATATACGTCGTATTCTTTTCTTGCAAAGAATTTTATAAACTATACATCATCCATTTTTCATGCAAAAAATTTTTTTATGAAAAAAATATAATGGACTATACATCGTCTTTTTTTCAATTTTTTATGAAAAAATTTTATCGACTATAAATCGTCCGAATCGTGTGCAAATACTTATATAGACTATACGTTGTCTATTTTAGATGCAAAAAATTAAATGGACTGACTATAGATACAAAATTTAATGGACTATACATCGTCCATTTTTCATGCAAAAAATTTTTTTATGAAAAAATACATCGTCTTTTTTTCAATTTTTTATGAAAAAATTTTATCGACTATAAATCGTCCGATTCGTGTGCAAATAATTATATAGACTATACATCGTCTATTTTAGTTGCAAAAAATTAAATGGACTGACTATAGATACAAAATTTAATGGACTATACATCGTCCATATTTAAATTAAAAAAAAAAAATTAAATTTACTATAATTCGTTCATTTCGTATCTAAAAAAATAAATGGACTATATACGTCGTATTCTTTTCTTGCAAAGAATTTTATAAACTATACATCATCCATTTTTCATGGAAAAAAATTTTTTATGAAAAAAATATAATGGACTATACATCGTCTTTTTTTCAATTTTTTATGAAAAAATTTTATCGACTATAAATCGTCCGAATCGTGTGCAAATACTTATATAGACTATACGTTGTCTATTTTAGATGCAAAAAAATAAATGGACTGACTATATATACAAAATTTAATGGACTATAATCCGTCCATTTTTAAATTAAAAAAAAAATTAAATTGGCTATAATTCGTCCATTTCGTATCTAAAAAATTAAATGGACTATATACGTCGTCTTCTTTTCATGCAAAGAATTTAATAAACTATACATCATCCATTTTTCATGCAAAAAATTTTTTTATGAAAAAAATATAATGGACTATACATCGTCTTTTTTTCAATTTTTTATGAAAAAATTTTATCGACTATAAATCGTCCGATTCGTGTGCAAATAATTATATAGACTATACATCGTCTATTTTAGTTGCAAAAAATTAAATGGACTGACTATAGATACAAAATTTAATGGACTATACATCGTCCATTTTTAAATTTAAAAAAAAATATTAAATTTACTATAATTCGTTCATTTCGTATCTAAAAAAATAAATGGACTATATACGTCGTATTCTTTTCTTGCAAAGAATTTTATAAACTATACATCATCCATTTTTCATGGAAAAAATTTTTTTATGAAAAAAATATAATGGACTATACATCGTCTTTTTTTCAATTTTTTATGAAAAAATTTTATCGACTATAAATCGTCCGATTCGTGTGCAAATAATTATATAGACTATACATCGTCTATTTTAGTTGCAAAAAATTAAATGGACTGACTATATATACAAAATTTAATGGACTATACATCGTCCATTTTTAAATTAAAAAAAAAATTAAATTGACTATAATTCGTCCATTTCGTATCTAAAAAATTAAATGGACTATATACGTCGTCTTCTTTTCGTGCAAAGAATTTAATAAACTATACATCATTCATTTTTCATGCAAAAAATTGTTTTATGAAGAAAATATAATGGACTATACATCGTCTTTTTTTCAATTTTTTATGAAAAAATTTTATCGACTATAAATCGTCCGATTCATGTGCAAATAATTATATAGACTATACATCGTCTATTTTAGTTGCAAAAAATTAAATGGACTGACTATAGATACAAAATTTAATGGACTTTACATCGTCCATTTTTAAATTAAAAAAAAAAAATTAAATTGACTAAAATTCGTCCATTTCGTATCTAAAAAATTAAATGGACTATATGCGTCGTCTTCTTTTCGTGCAAAGAATTTAATAAACTATACATCATCCATTTTTGATGGAAAAAATTTTTTTATGAAAAAAATATAATGGACTATACATCGTCTTTTTTCCAATTTTTTATGAAAAAATTTTATCGACTATAAATCGTCCGATTCGTGTGCCAATAATTATATAGACTATACATCGTCTATTTTAGATGCAAAAAATTAAATGGACTGACTATATATACAAAATTTAATGGACTATACATCGTCCATTTTTAAATTTAAAAAAAAATTAAATTTACTATAATTCGTTCAATTCGTATCTAAAAAAATAAATGGACTATATACGTCGTATTCTTTTCTTGCAAAGAATTTTATAAACTATACATCATCCATTTTTCATGCAAAAAATTTTTTTATGAAAAAAATATAATGGACTATACATCGTCTTTTTTTCAATTTTTTATGAAAAAATTTTATCGACTATAAATCGTCCGAATCGTGTGCAAATACTTATATAGACTATACGTTGTCTATTTTAGATGCAAAAAATTAAATGGACTGACTATAGATACAAAATTTAATGGACTATACATCGTCCATATTTAAATTTAAAAAAAAAATTAAATTGACTATAATTCGTCCATTTCGTATCTTATATAGACTATACGTTGTCTATTTTAGATGCAAAAAAATAAATGGACTGACTATATATACAAAATTTAATGGACTATAATCCGTCCATTTTTAAATTAAAAAAAAAATTAAATTGGCTATAATTCGTCCATTTCGTATCTAAAAAATTAAATGGACTATATACGTCGTCTTCTTTTCATGCAAAGAATTTAATAAACTATACATCATCCATTTTTCATGCAAAAAATTTTTTTATGAAAAAAATATAATGGACTATACATCGTCTTTTTTTCAATTTTTTATGAAAAAATTTTATCGACTATAAATCGTCCGATTCGTGTGCAAATAATTATATAGACTATACATCGTCTATTTTAGTTGCAAAAAATTAAATGGACTGACTATAAATACAAAATTTAATGGACTATACATCGTCCATTTTTAAATTTAAAAAAAAAAATTAAATTTACTATAATTCGTTCATTTCGTATCTAAAAAAATAAATGGACTATATACGTCGTATTCTTTTCTTGCAAAGAATTTTATAAACTATACATCATCCATTTTTCATGGAAAAAATTTTTTTATGAAAAAAATATAATGGACTATACATCGTCTTTTTTTCAATTTTTTATGAAAAAATTTTATCGACTATAAATCGTCCGAATCGTGTGCAAATACTTATATAGACTATACGTTGTCTATTTTAGATGCAAAAAAATAAATGGACTGACTATATATACAAAATTTAATGGACTATAATCCGTCCATTTTTAAATAAAAAAAAAAATTAAATTGGCTATAATTCGTCCATTTCGTATCTAAAAAATTAAATGGACTATATACGTCGTCTTCTTTTCATGCAAAGAATTTAATAAACTATACATCATCCATTTTTCATGGAAAAAATTTTTTTATGAAAAAAATATAATGGACTATACATCGTCTTTTTTTCAATTTTTTATGAAAAAATTTTATCGACTATAAATCGTCCGGTTCGTGTGCAAATAATTATATAGACTATACATCGTCTATTTTAGTTGCAAAAAATTAAATGGACTGACTATAGATACAAAATTTAATGGACTATACATCGTCCATTTTTAAATTTAAAAAAAAAAATTAAATTTACTATAATTCGTTCATTTCGTATCTAAAAAAATAAATGGACTATATACGTCGTATTCTTTTCTTGCAAAGAATTTTATAAACTATACATCATCCATTTTTCATGGAAAAAATTTTTTTATGAAAAAAATATAATGGACTATATATACATCGTCTTTTTTTCAATTTTTTATGAAAAAATTTTATCGACTATAAATCGTCCGAATCGTGTGCAAATACTTATATAGACTATACGTTGTCTATTTTAGATGCAAAAAAATAAATGGACTGACTATATATACAAAATTTAATGGACTATAATCCGTCCATTTTTAAATTAAAAAAAAAATTAAATTGGCTATAATTCGTCCATTTCGTATCTAAAAAATTAAATGGATTATATACGTCGTCTTCTTTTCATGCAAAGAATTTAATAAACTATACATCATCCATTTTTCATGCAAAAAATTTTTTTATGAAAAAAATATAATGGACTATATATACATCGTCTTTTTTTCAATTTTTTATGAAAAAATTTTATCGACTATAAATCGTCCGATTCGTGTGCAAATAATTATATAGACTATACATCGTCTATTTTAGTTGCAAAAAATTAAATGGACTGACTATATATACAAAATTTAATGGACTGTACATCGTCCATTTTTAAATAAAAAAAAAATTAAATTGACTATAATTCGTCCATTTCATATCTAAAAAATTAAATGGACTATATACGTCGTCTTCTTTTCGTGCAAAGAATTTAATAAACTATACATCATCCATTTTTCATGCAATAAATTTTTTTATGAAAAAAATATAATGGACTATACATCGTCTTTTTTTCAATTTTTTATGAAAAAATTTTATCGACTATAAATCGTCCGATTCGTGTGCAAATAATTATATAGACTATACATCGTCTATTTTAGTTGCAAAAAATTAAATGGATTGACTATATATACAAAATTTAATGGACTATACATCGTCCATTTTTAAATTAAAAAAAAAATTAAATTGACTATAATTCGTCCATTTCGTATCTAAAAAATTAAATGGACTATATACGTCATCTTCTTTTCGTGCAAAGAATTTAATAAACTATACATCATCCATTTTTCATGCAATAAATTTTTTTATGAAAAAAATATAATGGACTATAAAATCGTCCGATTCGTGTGCAAATAATTATACAGACTATACATCGTCTATTTTAGTTGCAAAAAATTAAATGGACTGACTATATATACAAAATTTAATGGACTATACATCGTCCATTTTTAAATTAAAAAAAAATTAAATTGACTATAATTCGTCCATTTCGTATCTAAAAAATTAAATGGACTATATACGTCGTCTTCTTTTCGTGCAAAGAATTTAATAAACTATACATCATCCATTTTTCATGCAATAAATTTTTTTATGAAAAAAATATAATGGACTATACATATAATTATATAGACTATACATCGTCTATTTTAGTTGCAAAAAATTAAATGGATTGACTATATATACAAAATTTAATGGACTATACATCGTCCATTTTTAAATTAAAAAAAAAATTAAATTGGCTATAATTCGTCCATTTCGTATCTAAAAAATTAAATGGACTATATACGTCGTCTTCTTTTCGTGCAAAGAATTTAATAAACTATACATCATTCATTTTTCATGGAAAAAATTGTTTTATGAAGAAAATATAATGGACTATACATCATCTTTTTTTCAATTTTTTATGAAAAAATTTTATCGACTATAAATCGTCCGATTCGTGTGCAAATAATTATATAGACTATACATCGTCTATTTTAGTTGCAAAAAATTAAATGGACTGACTATAGATACAAAATTTAATGGACTTTACATCGTCCATTTTTAAATTAAAAAAAAAAATTAAATTGACTATAATTCGTCCATTTCGTATCTAAAAAATTAAATGGACTATATGCGTCGTCTTCTTTTCGTGCAAAGAATTTAATAAACTATACATCATCCATTTTTCATGAAAAAAAATTTTTTATGAAAAAAATAATATACATCGTCTTTTTTCCAATTTTTTATGTAAAAATTTTATCGACTATAAATCGTCCGAATCGTGTGCAAATACTTATATAGACTATACGTTGTCTATTTTAGATGCAAAAAAATAAATGGACTGACTATATATACAAAATTTAATGGACTATAATCCGTCCATTTTTAAATTAAAAAAAAAATTAAATTGGCTATAATTCGTCCATTTCGTATCTAAAAAATTAAATGGACTATATACGTCGTCTTCTTTTCATGCAAAGAATTTAATAAACTATACATCATCCATTTTTCATGCAAAAAATTTTTTTATGAAAAAAATATAATGGACTATACATCGTCTTTTTTTCAATTTTTTATGAAAAAATTTTATCGACTATAAATCGTCCGATTCGTGTGCAAATAATTATATAGACTATACATCGTCTATTTTAGTTGCAAAAAATTAAATGGACTGACTATATATACAAAATTTAATGGACTGTACATCGTCCATTTTTAAATTAAAAAAAAAATTAAATTGACTATAATTCGTCCATTTCATATCTAAAAAATTAAATGGACTATATACGTCGTCTTCTTTTCGTGCAAAGAATTTAATAAACTATACATCATCCATTTTTCATGCAATAAATTTTTTTATGAAAAAAATATAATGGACTATAAAATCGTCCGATTCGTGTGCAAATAATTATATAGACTATACATCGTCTATTTTAGTTGCAAAAAATTAAATGGACTGACTATATATACAAAATTTAATGGACTATACATCGTCCATTTTTAAATTAAAAAAAAAATTAAATTGACTATAATTCGTCCATTTCGTATCTAAAAAATTAAATGGACTATATACGTCGTCTTCTTTTCGTGCAAAGAATTTAATAAACTATACATCATTCATTTTTCATGCAAAAAATTGTTTTATGAAGAAAATATAATGGACTATACATCGTCTTTTTTTCAATTTTTTATGAAAAAATTTTATCGACTATAAATCGTCCGAATCGTGTGCAAATACTTATATAGACTATACGTTGTCTATTTTAGATGCAAAAAAATAAATGGACTGACTATATATACAAAATTTAATGGACTATAATCCGTCCATTTTTAAATAAAAAAAAAATTAAATTGGCTATAATTCGTCCATTTCGTATCTAAAAAATTAAATGGACTATATACGTCGTCTTCTTTTCATGCAAAGAATTTAATAAACTATACATCATCCATTTTTCATGCAAAAAATTTTTTTATGAAAAAAATATAATGGACTATACATCGTCTTTTTTTAAATTTTTTATGAAAAAATTTTATCGACTATAAATCGTCCGATTCGTGTGCAAATAATTATATAGACTATACATCGTCTATTTTAGTTGCAAAAAATTAAATGGACTGACTATAGATACAAAATTTAATGGACTATACATCGTCCATTTTTAAATTTAAAAAAAAAAATTAAATTTACTATAATTCGTTCATTTCGTATCTAAAAAAATAAATGGACTATATACGTCGTATTCTTTTCTTGCAAAGAATTTTATAAACTATACATCATCCATTTTTCATGGAAAAAATTTTTTTATGAAAAAAATATAATGGACTATATATACATCGTCTTTTTTTCAATTTTTTATGAAAAAATTTTATCGACTATAAATCGTCCGAATCGTGTGCAAATACTTATATAGACTATACGTTGTCTATTTTAGATGCAAAAAAATAAATGGACTGACTATATATACAAAATTTAATGGACTATAATCCGTCCATTTTTAAATTAAAAAAAAAATTAAATTGGCTATAATTCGTCCATTTCGTATCTAAAAAATTAAATGGACTATATACGTCGTCTTCTTTTCGTGCAAAGAATTTAATAAACTATACATCATCCATTTTTCATGCAATAAATTTTTTTATGAAAAAAATATAATGGACTATACATCGTCTTTTTTTCAATTTTTTATGAAAAAATTTTATCGACTATAAATCGTCCGATTCGTGTGCAAATAATTATATAGACTATACATCGTCTATTTTAGTTGCAAAAAATTAAATGGACTGACTATAGATACAAAATTTAATGGACTATACATCGTCCATTTTTAAATTTAAAAAAAAAAATTAAATTTAGTATAATTCGTTCATTTCGTATCTAAAAAAATAAATGGACTATATACGTCGTATTCTTTTCTTGCAAAGAATTTTATAAACTATACATCATCCATTTTTCATGGAAAAAATTTTTTTATGAAAAAAATATAATGGACTATACATCGTCTTTTTTTCAATTTTTTATGAAAAAATTTTATCGACTATAAATCGTCCGAATCGTGTGCAAATAATTATATAGACTATACATCGTCTATTTTAGTTGCAAAAAATTAAATGGACTGACTATATATACAAAATTTAATGGACTGTACATCGTCCATTTTTAAATTAAAAAAAAAATTAAATTGACTATAATTCGTTCATTTCGTATCTAAAAAAATAAATGGACTATATACGTCGTCTTCTTTTCGTGCAAAGAATTTAATAAACTATACATCATCCATTTTTCATGCAATAAATTTTTTTATGAAAAAAATATAATGGACTATACATCGTCTTTTTTTCAATTTTTTATGAAAAAATTTTATCGACTATAAATCGTCCGATTCGTGTGCAAATAATTATATAGACTATACATCGTCTATTTTAGTTGCAAAAAATTAAATGGACTGACTATAGATACAAAATTTAATGGACTATACATCGTCCATTTTTAAATTTAAAAAAAAAAAATTAAATTTAGTATAATTCGTTCATTTCGTATCTAAAAAAATAAATGGACTATATACGTCGTATTCTTTTCTTGCAAAGAATTTTATAAACTATACATCATCCATTTTTCATGGAAAAAATTTTTTTATGAAAAAAATATAATGGACTATACATCGTCTTTTTTTCAATTTTTTATGAAAAAATTTTATCGACTATAAATCGTCCGAATCGTGTGCAAATACTTATATAGACTATACGTTGTCTATTTTAGATGCAAAAAAATAAATGGACTGACTATATATACAAAATTTAATGGACTATAATCCGTCCATTTTTAAATTAAAAAAAAAATTAAATTGGCTATAATTCGTCCATTTCGTATCTAAAAAATTAAATGGACTATATACGTCGTCTTCTTTTCATGCAAAGAATTTAATAAACTATACATCATCCATTTTTCATGCAATTTTTTTCAATTTTTTATGAAAAAATTTTATCGACTATAAATCGTCCGATTCGTGTGCAAATAATTATATAGACTATACATCGTCTATTTTAGTTGCAAAAAATTAAATGGACTGACTATATATACAAAATTTAATGGACTGTGCATCGTCCATTTTTAAATTAAAAAAAAATTAAATTGACTATAATTCGTCCATTTCATATCTAAAAAATTAAATGGACTATATACGTCGTCTTCTTTTCGTGCAAAGAATTTAATAAACTATACATCATCCATTTTTCATGCAAAAAATTTTTTTATGAAAAAAATATAATGGACTATACATCGTCTTTTTTTCAATTTTTTATGAAAAAATTTTATCGACTATAAATCGTCCGATTCGTGTGCAAATAATTATATAGACTATACATCGTCTATTTTAGTTGCAAAAAATTAAATGGACTGACTATATATACAAAATTTAATGGACTGTACATCGTCCATTTTTAAATTAAAAAAAAATTAAATTGACTATAATTCGTCCATTTCATATCTAAAAAATTAAATGGACTATATACGTCGTCTTCTTTTCGTGCAAAGAATTTAATAAACTATACATCATCCATTTTTCATGCAATAAATTTTTTTATGAAAAAAATATAATGGACTATACATCGTCTTTTTTTCAATTTTTTATGAGAAAATTTTATCGACTATAAATCGTCCGATTCGTGTGCAAATAATTAAATAGACTATACATCGTCTATTTTAGTTGCAAAAAATTAAATGGACTGACTATATATACAAAATTTAATGGACTATACATCGTCCATTTTTAAATTAAAAAAAAAATTAAATTGACTATAATTCGTCCATTTCGTATCTAAAAAATTAAATGGACTATATACGTCGTCTTCTTTTCGTGCAAAGAATTTAATAAACTATACATCATTCATTTTTCATGCAAAAAATTGTTTTATGAAGAAAATATAATGGACTATACATCGTCTTTTTTTAAATTTTTTATGAAAAAATTTTATCGACTATAAATCGTCCGATTCGTGTGCAAATAATTATATAGACTATACATCGTCTATTTTAGTTGCAAAAAATTAAATGGACTGACTATAGATACAAAATTTAATGGACTTTACATCGTCCATTTTTAAATTAAAAAAAAAAAATTAAATTGACTATAATTCGTCCATTTCGTATCTAAAAAATTAAATGGACTATATGCGTCGTCTTCTTTTCGTGCAAAGAATTTAATAAACTATACATCATCCATTTTTCATGCAAAAAATTTTTTTATGAAAAAAATATAATGGACTATACATCGTCTTTTTTTTCAATTTTTTATGAAAAAATTTTATCGACTATAAATCGTCCGAATCGTGTGCAAATACTTATATAGACTATACGTTGTCTATTTTAGATTAAAAAAATTAAATGGACTGACTATAGATACAAAATTTAATGGACTATACATCGTCCATTTTTCATGCAAAAAATTTTTTTATGAAAAAATACATCGTCTTTTTTTCAATTTTTTATGAAAAAATTTTATCGACTATAAATCGTCCGATTCGTGTGCAAATAATTATATAGACTATACATCGTCTATTTTAGTTGCAAAAAATTAAATGGACTGACTATAGATACAAAATTTAATGGACTATACATCGTCCATTTTTAAATTTAAAAAAAAAAAAATTAAATTTACTATAATTCGTTCATTTCGTATCTAAAAA
Source organism: Tachina lurida (assembly GCA_944452675.1). Classification (NCBI taxonomy): domain Eukaryota; kingdom Metazoa; phylum Arthropoda; class Insecta; order Diptera; family Tachinidae; genus Tachina; species Tachina lurida. The sequence goes on from OX101755.1 coordinate 83,250,737, forward strand.
AATAAATGGACTATATACGTCGTATTCTTTTCTTTCAAAGAATTTTATAAACTATACATCATCCATTTTTCATGGAAAAAATTTTTTTATGAAAAAAATATAATGGACTATATACATCGTCTTTTTTCAATTTTTTATGAAAAAATTTTATCGACTATAAATCGTCCGAATCGTGTGCAAATACTTATATAGACTATACGTTGTCTATTTTAGATGCAAAAAAATAAATGGACTGACTATATATACAAAATTTAATGGACTATAATCCGTCCATTTTTAAATAAAAAAAAAAATTAAATTGGCTATAATTCGTCCATTTCGTATCTAAAAAATTAAATGGACTATATACGTCGTCTTCTTTTCATGCAAAGAATTTAATAAACTATACATCATCCATTTTTCATGCAATAAATTTTTTTATGAAAAAAATATAATGGACTATAAAATCGTCCGATTCGTGTGCAAATAATTATATAGACTATACATCGTCTATTTTAGTTGCAAAAAATTAAATGGACTGACTATATATACAAAATTTAATGGACTATACATCGTCCATTTTTAAATTAAAAAAAAAATTAAATTGACTATAATTCGTCCATTTCGTATCTAAAAAATTAAATGGACTATATACGTCGTCTTCTTTTCGTGCAAAGAATTTAATAAACTATACATCATTCATTTTTCATGCAAAAAATTGTTTTATGAAGAAAATATAATGGACTATACATCGTCTTTTTTTCAATTTTTTATGAAAAAATTTTATCGACTATAAATCGTCCGAATCGTGTGCAAATACTTATATAGACTATACGTTGTCTATTTTAGATGCAAAAAAATAAATGGACTGACTATATATACAAAATTTAATGGACTATAATCCGTCCATTTTTAAATAAAAAAAAAATTAAATTGGCTATAATTCGTCCATTTCGTATCTAAAAAATTAAATGGACTATATACGTCGTCTTCTTTTCATGCAAAGAATTTAATAAACTATACATCATCCATTTTTCATGGAAAAAATTTTTTTATGAAAAAAATATAATGGACTATACATCGTCTTTTTTTAAATTTTTTATGAAAAAATTTTATCGACTATAAATCGTCCGATTCGTGTGCAAATAATTATATAGACTATACATCGTCTATTTTAGTTGCAAAAAATTAAATGGACTGACTATAGATACAAAATTTAATGGACTATACATCGTCCATTTTTAAATTTAAAAAAAAAAATTAAATTTACTATAATTCGTTCATTTCGTATCTAAAAAAATAAATGGACTATATACGTCGTATTCTTTTCTTGCAAAGAATTTTATAAACTATACATCATCCATTTTTCATGGAAAAAATTTTTTTATGAAAAAAATATAATGGACTATATATACATCGTCTTTTTTTCAATTTTTTATGAAAAAATTTTATCGACTATAAATCGTCCGAATCGTGTGCAAATACTTATATAGACTATACGTTGTCTATTTTAGATGCAAAAAAATAAATGGACTGACTATATATACAAAATTTAATGGACTATAATCCGTCCATTTTTAAATAAAAAAAAAATTAAATTGGCTATAATTCGTCCATTTCGTATCTAAAAAATTAAATGGACTATATACGTCGTCTTCTTTTCATGCAAAGAATTTAATAAACTATACATCATCCATTTTTCATGGAAAAAATTTTTTTATGAAAAAAATATAATGGACTATACATCGTCTTTTTTTAAATTTTTTATGAAAAAATTTTATCGACTATAAATCGTCCGATTCGTGTGCAAATAATTATATAGACTATACATCGTCTATTTTAGTTGCAAAAAATTAAATGGACTGACTATAGATACAAAATTTAATGGACTATACATCGTCCATTTTTAAATTTAAAAAAAAAAATTAAATTTACTATAATTCGTTCATTTCGTATCTAAAAAAATAAATGGACTATATACGTCGTATTCTTTTCTTGCAAAGAATTTTATAAACTATACATCATCCATTTTTCATGGAAAAAATTTTTTTATGAAAAAAATATAATGGACTATATATACATCGTCTTTTTTTCAATTTTTTATGAAAAAATTTTATCGACTATAAATCGTCCGAATCGTGTGCAAATACTTATATAGACTATACGTTGTCTATTTTAGATGCAAAAAAATAAATGGACTGACTATATATACAAAATTTAATGGACTATAATCCGTCCATTTTTAAATTAAAAAAAAAAATTAAATTGGCTATAATTCGTCCATTTCGTATCAAAAAAATTAAATGGACTATATACGTCGTCTTCTTTTCATGCAAAGAATTTAATAAACTATACATCATCCATTTTTCATGCAAAAAAATTTTTTATGAAGAAAATATAATGGACTATACATCGTCTTTTTTTCAATTTTTTATGAAAAAATTTTATCGACTATAAATCGTCCGATTCATGTGCAAATAATTATATAGACTATACATCGTCTATTTTAGTTGCAAAAAATTAAATGGACTGACTATAGATACAAAATTCAATGGACTTTACATCGTCCATTTTTAAATTAAAAAAAAAAAAAATTAAATTGACTATAATTCGTCCATTTCGTATCTAAAAAATTAAATGGACTATATGCGTCGTCTTCTTTTCGTGCAAAGAATTTAATAAACTATACATCATCCATTTTTCATGCAAAAAATTTTTTTATGAAAAAAATATAATGGACTATACATCGTCTTTTTTCCAATTTTTTATGAAAAAATTTTATCGACTATAAATCGTCCGATTCGTGTGCCAATAATTATATAGACTATACATCGTCTATTTTAGATCCAAAAAATTAAATGGACTGACTATATATACAAAATTTAATGGACTATACATCGTCCATTTTTAAATTTAAAAAAAAAATTAAATTTACTATAATTCGTTCATTTCGTATCTAAAAAAATAAATGGACTATATACGTCGTATTCTTTTCTTGCAAAGAATTTTATAAACTATACATCATCCATTTTTCATGCAAAAAATTTTTTTATGAAAAAAATATAATGGACTATACATCGTCTTTTTTTCAATTTTTTATGAAAAAATTTTATCGACTATAAATCGTCCGATTCGTGTGCAAATAATTATATAGACTATACATCGTCTATTTTAGTTGCAAAAAATTAAATGGACTGACTATAGATACAAAATTTAATGGACTATACATCGTCCATTTTTAAATTTAAAAAAAAATTAAATTTACTATAATTCGTTCATTTCGTATCTAAAAAAATAAATGGACTATATACGTCGTATTCTTTTCTTGCAAAGAATTTTATAAAGTATACATCATCCATTTTTCATGGAAAAAATTTTTTTATGAAAAAAATATAATGGACTATATATACATCGTCTTTTTTTCAATTTTTTATGAAAAAATTTTATCGACTATAAATCGTCCGAATCGTGTGCAAATACTTATATAGACTATACGTTGTCTATTTTAGATGCAAAAAAATAAATGGACTGACTATATATACAAAATTTAATGGACTATAATCCGTCCATTTTTAAATTAAAAAAAAAATTAAATTGGCTATAATTCGTCCATTTCGTATCTAAAAAATTAAATGGACTATATACGTCGTCTTCTTTTCATGCAAAGAATTTAATAAACTATACATCATCCATTTTTCATGCAAAAAATTTTTTTATGAAAAAATACATCGTCTTTTTTTCAATTTTTTATGAAAAAATTTTATCGACTATAAATCGTCCGATTCGTGTGCAAATAATTATATAGACTATACATCGTCTATTTTAGTTGCAAAAAATTAAATGGACTGACTATAGATACAAAATTTAATGGACTATACATCGTCCATTTTTAAATTTAAAAAAAAAAATTAAATTTACTATAATTCGTTTATTTCGTATCTAAAAAAATAAATGGACTAGATACGTCGTATTCTTTTCTTGCAAAGAATTTTATAAACTATACATCATCCATTTTTGATGCAAAAAATTTTTTTATGAAAAAAATATAATGGACTATACATCGTCTTTTTTTCAATTTTTTATGAAAAAATTTTATCGACTATAAATCGTCCGAATCGTGTGCAAATACTTATATAGACTATACGTTGTCTATTTTAGATGCAAAAAAATAAATGGACTGACTATATATACAAAATTTAATGGACTATAATCCGTCCATTTTTAAATTAAAAAAAAAATTAAATTGGCTATAATTCGTCCATTTCGTATCTAAAAAATTAAATGGACTATATACGTCGTCTTCTTTTCATGCAAAGAATTTAATAAACTATACATCATCCATTTTTCATGCAAAAAATTTTTTTATGAAAAAATACATCGTCTTTTTTTCAATTTTTTATGAAAAAATTTTATCGACTATAAATCGTCCGATTCATGTGCAAATAATTATATAGACTATACATCGTCTATTTTAGTTGCAAAAAATTAAATGGACTGACTATAGATACAAAATTTAATGGACTTTACATCGTCCATTTTTAAATTAAAAAAAAAATTAAATTGACTATAATTCGTCCATTTCGTATCTAAAAAATTAAATGGACTATATGCGTCGTCTTCTTTTCGTGCAAAGAATTTAATAAACTATACATCATCCATTTTTCATGAAAAAAAATTTTTTATGAAAAAAATATAATGGACTATACATCGTCTTTTTTTCAATTTTTTATGAAAAAATTTTATCGACTATAAATCGTCCGAATCGTGTGCAAATACTTATATAGACTATACGTTGTCTATTTTAGATGCAAAAAAATAAATGGACTGACTATATATACAAAATTTAATGGACTATAATCCGTCCATTTTTAAATTAAAAAAAAAAATTAAATTGGCTATAATTCGTCCATTTCGTATCTAAAAAATTAAATGGACTATATACGTCGTCTTCTTTTCATGCAAAGAATTTAATAAACTATACATCATCCATTTTTCATGCAAAAAATTTTTTTATGAAAAAAATATAATGGACTATACATCGTCTTTTTTTCAATTTTTTATGAAAAAATTTTATCGACTATAAATCGTCCGATTCGTGTGCAAATAATTATATAGACTATACATCGTCTATTTTAGTTGCAAAAAATTAAATGGACTGACTATAGATACAAAATTTAATGGACTATACATCGTCCATTTTTAAATTTAAAAAAAAAAAAATTAAATTTAGTATAATTCGTTCATTTCGTATCTAAAAAAATAAATGGACTATATACGTCGTATTCTTTTCTTGCAAAGAATTTTATAAACTATACATCATCCATTTTTCATGGAAAAAATTTTTTTATGAAAAAAATATAATGGACTATACATCGTCTTTTTTTCAATTTTTTATGAAAAAATTTTATCGACTATAAATCGTCCGAATCGTGTGCAAATACTTATATAGACTATACGTTGTCTATTTTAGATGCAAAAAAATAAATGGACTGACTATATATACAAAATTTAATGGACTATAATCCGTCCATTTTTAAATTAAAAAAAAAATTAAATTGGCTATAATTCGTCCATTTCGTATCTAAAAAATTAAATGGACTATATACGTCGTCTTCTTTTCATGCAAAGAATTTAATAAACTATACATCATCCATTTTTCATGCAAAAAATTTTTTTATGAAAAAAATATAATGGACTATACATCGTCTTTTTTTCAATTTTTTATGAAAAAATTTTATCGACTATAAATCGTCCGATTCGTGTGCAAATAATTATATAGACTATACATCGTCTATTTTAGTTGCAAAAAATTAAATGGACTGACTATATATACAAAATTTAATGGACTGTACATCGTCCATTTTTAAATTAAAAAAAAAATTAAATTGACTATAATTCGTTCATTTCGTATCTAAAAAAATAAATGGACTATATACGTCGTCTTCTTTTCGTGCAAAGAATTTAATAAACTATACATCATCCATTTTTCATGCAATAAATTTTTTTATGAAAAAAATATAATGGACTATACATCGTCTTTTTTTCAATTTTTTATGAAAAAATTTTATCGACTATAAATCGTCCGATTCGTGTGCAAATAATTATATAGACTATACATCGTCTATTTTAGTTGCAAAAAATTAAATGGACTGACTATAGATACAAAATTTAATGGACTATACATCGTCCATTTTTAAATTAAAAAAAAAAATTAAATTTAGTATAATTCGTTCATTTCGTATCTAAAAAAATAAATGGACTATATACGTCGTATTCTTTTCTTGCAAAGAATTTTATAAACTATACATCATCCATTTTTCATGGAAAAAATTTTTTTATGAAAAAAATATAATGGACTATACATCGTCTTTTTTTCAATTTTTTATGAAAAAATTTTATCGACTATAAATCGTCCGAATCGTGTGCAAATACTTATATAGACTATACGTTGTCTATTTTAGATGCAAAAAAATAAATGGACTGACTATATATACAAAATTTAATGGACTATAATCCGTCCATTTTTAAATTAAAAAAAAAATTAAATTGGCTATAATTCGTCCATTTCGTATCTAAAAAATTAAATGGACTATATACGTCGTCTTCTTTTCATGCAAAGAATTTAATAAACTATACATCATCCATTTTTCATGCAATTTTTTTCAATTTTTTATGAAAAAATTTTATCGACTATAAATCGTCCGATTCGTGTGCAAATAATTATATAGACTATACATCGTCTATTTTAGTTGCAAAAAATTAAATGGACTGACTATATATACAAAATTTAATGGACTGTGCATCGTCCATTTTTAAATTAAAAAAAAATTAAATTGACTATAATTCGTCCATTTCATATCTAAAAAATTAAATGGACTATATACGTCGTCTTCTTTTCGTGCAAAGAATTTAATAAACTATACATCATCCATTTTTCATGCAAAAAATTTTTTTATGAAAAAAATATAATGGACTATACATCGTCTTTTTTTCAATTTTTTATGAAAAAATTTTATCGACTATAAATCGTCCGATTCGTGTGCAAATAATTATATAGACTATACATCGTCTATTTTAGTTGCAAAAAATTAAATGGACTGACTATATATACAAAATTTAATGGACTGTACATCGTCCATTTTTAAATTAAAAAAAAATTAAATTGACTATAATTCGTCCATTTCATATCTAAAAAATTAAATGGACTATATACGTCGTCTTCTTTTCGTGCAAAGAATTTAATAAACTATACATCATCCATTTTTCATGCAATAAATTTTTTTATGAAAAAAATATAATGGACTATACATCGTCTTTTTTTCAATTTTTTATGAGAAAATTTTATCGACTATAAATCGTCCGATTCGTGTGCAAATAATTAAATAGACTATACATCGTCTATTTTAGTTGCAAAAAATTAAATGGACTGACTATATATACAAAATTTAATGGACTATACATCGTCCATTTTTAAATTAAAAAAAAAATTAAATTGACTATAATTCGTCCATTTCGTATCTAAAAAATTAAATGGACTATATACGTCGTCTTCTTTTCGTGCAAAGAATTTAATAAACTATACATCATTCATTTTTCATGCAAAAAATTGTTTTATGAAGAAAATATAATGGACTATACATCGTCTTTTTTTAAATTTTTTATGAAAAAATTTTATCGACTATAAATCGTCCGATTCGTGTGCAAATAATTATATAGACTATACATCGTCTATTTTAGTTGCAAAAAATTAAATGGACTGACTATAGATACAAAATTTAATGGACTTTACATCGTCCATTTTTAAATTAAAAAAAAAAAATTAAATTGACTATAATTCGTCCATTTCGTATCTAAAAAATTAAATGGACTATATGCGTCGTCTTCTTTTCGTGCAAAGAATTTAATAAACTATACATCATCCATTTTTCATGAAAAAAAATTTTTTATGAAAAAAATATAATGGACTATACATCGTCTTTTTTCCAATTTTTTATGAAAAAATTTTATCGACTATAAATCGTCCGATTCGTGTGCCAATAATTATATAGACTATACATCGTCTATTTTAGATGCTAAAAATTAAATGGACTGACTATATATACAAAATTTAATGGACTATACATCGTCCATTTTAAAATAAAAAAAAAAAATTAAATTGACTATAATTCGTCAATTTCGTATCTAAAAAATTAAATGGACTATATGCGTCGTCTTCTTTTCGTGCAAAGAATTTAATAAACTATACATCATCCATTTTTCATGCAAAAAATTTTTTTATGAAAAAAATATAATGGACTATACATCGTCTTTTTTTTCAATTTTTTATGAAAAAATTTTATCGACTATAAATCGTCCGAATCGTGTGCAAATACTTATATAGACTATACGTTGTCTATTTTAGATTAAAAAAATTAAATGGACTGACTATAGATACAAAATTTAATGGACTATACATCGTCCATTTTTCATGCAAAAAATTTTTTTATGAAAAAATACATCGTCTTTTTTTCAATTTTTTATGAAAAAATTTTATCGACTATAAATCGTCCGATTCGTGTGCAAATAATTATATAGACTATACATCGTCTATTTTAGTTGCAAAAAATTAAATGGACTGACTATAGATACAAAATTTAATGGACTATACATCGTCCATTTTTAAATTTAAAAAAAAAAATTAAATTTACTATAATTCGTTCATTTCGTATCTAAAAAAATAAATGGACTATATACGTCGTATTCTTTTCTTTCAAAGAATTTTATAAACTATACATCATCCATTTTTCATGGAAAAAATTTTTTTATGAAAAAAATATAATGGACTATATACATCGTCTTTTTTCAATTTTTTATGAAAAAATTTTATCGACTATAAATCGTCCGAATCGTGTGCAAATACTTATATAGACTATACGTTGTCTATTTTAGATGCAAAAAAATAAATGGACTGACTATATATACAAAATTTAATGGACTATAATCCGTCCATTTTTAAATAAAAAAAAAAATTAAATTGGCTATAATTCGTCCATTTCGTATCTAAAAAATTAAATGGACTATATACGTCGTCTTCTTTTCATGCAAAGAATTTAATAAACTATACATCATCCATTTTTCATGCAAAAAATTTTTTTATGAAAAAAATATAATGGACTATACATCGTCTTTTTTTCAATTTTTTATGAAAAAATTTTATCGACTATAAATCGTCCGATTCGTGTGCAAATAATTATATAGACTATACATCGTCTATTTTAGTTGCAAAAAATTAAATGGACTGACTATAGATACAAAATTTAATGGACTATACATCGTCCATTTTTAAATTTAAAAAAAAAAAATTAAATTTACTATAATTCGTTCATTTCGTATCTAAAAAAATAAATGGACTATATACGTCGTATTCTTTTCTTGCAAAGAATTTTATAAACTATACATCATCCATTTTTCATGGAAAAAATTTTTTTATGAAAAAAATATAATGGACTATACATCGTCTTTTTTTCAATTTTTTATGAAAAAATTTTATCGACTATAAATCGTCCGAATCGTGTGCAAATACTTATATAGACTATACGTTGTCTATTTTAGATGCAAAAAAATAAATGGACTGACTATATATACAAAATTTAATGGACTATAATCCGTCCATTTTTAAATTAAAAAAAAATTAAATTGGCTATAATTCGTCCATTTCGTATCTAAAAAATTAAATGGACTATATACGTCGTCTTCTTTTCATGCAAAGAATTTAATAAACTATACATCATCCATTTTTCATGCAAAAAATTTTTTTATGAAAAAAATATAATGGACTATACATCATATTTTTTTCAATTTTTTATGAAAAAATTTTATCGACTATAAATCGTCCGATTCGTGTGCAAATAATTATATAGACTATACATCGTCTATTTTAGTTGCAAAAAATTAAATGGACTGACTATGGATACAAAATTTAATGGACTTTACATCGTCCATTTTTAAATTAAAAAAAAAATTAAATTGACTATAATTCGTCCATTTCGTATCTAAAAAATTAAATGGACTATATGCGTCGTCTTCTTTTCGTGCAAAGAATTTAATTAACTATACATCATCCATTTTTCATGCAAAAAAATTTTTTATGAAAAAAATATAATGGACTATACATCGTCTTTTTTCCAATTTTTTATGAAAAAATTTTATCGACTATAAATCGTCCGAATCGTGTGCAAATACTCTATACGTTGTCTATTTTAGATGCAAAAAAATAAATGGACTGACTATATATACAAAATTTAATGGACTATAATCCGTCCATTTTTAAATTAAAAAAAAAATTAAATTGGCTATAATTCGTCCATTTCGCATCTAAAAAATTAAATGGACTATATACGTCGTCTTCTTTTCATGCAAAGAATTTAATAAACTATACATCATCCATTTTTCATGCAAAAAATTTTTTTATGAAAAAAATATAATGGACTATACATCGTCTTTTTTTTCAATTTTTTATGAAAAAATTTTATCGACTATAAATCGTCCGATTCGTGTGCAAATAATTATATAGACTATACATCGTCTATTTTAGTTGCAAAAAATTAAATGGACTGACTATATATACAAAATTTAATGGACTGTACATCGTCCATTTTTAAATTAAAAAAAAAATTAAATTGACTATAATTCGTCCATTTCGTATCTAAAAAATTAAATGGACTATATACGTCGTCTTCTTTTCGTGCAAAGAATTTAATAAACTATACATCATCCATTTTTCATGCAATAAATTTTTTTATGAAAAAAATATAATGGACTATACATCGTCTTTTTTTCAATTTTTTATGAAAAAATTTTATCGACTATAAATCGTCCGATTCGTGTGCAAATAATTATATAGACTATACATCGTCTATTTTAGTTGCAAAAAATTAAATGGACTGACTATATATACAAAATTTAATGGACTATACATCGTCCATTTTTAAATAAAAAAAAAAATTAAATTGACTATAATTCGTCCATTTCGTATGTAAAAAATTAAATGGACTATATACGTCGTCTTCTTTTCGTGCAAAGAATTTAATAAACTATACATCATTCATTTTTCATGCAAAAAATTGTTTTATGAAGAAAATATAATGGACTATACATCGTCTTTTTTTCAATTTTTTATGAAAAAATTTTATCGACTATAAATCGTCCGATTCGTGTGCAAATAATTATATAGACTATACATCGTCTATTTTAGTTGCAAAAAATTAAATGGACTGACTATAGATACAAAATTTAATGGACTTTACATCGTCCATTTTTAAATTAAAAAAAAAATTAAATTGACTATAATTCGTCCATTTCGTATCTAAAAAATTAAATGGACTATATGCGTCGTCTTCTTTTCGTGCAAAGAATTTAATAAACTATACATCATCCATTTTTCATGAAAAAAAATTTTTTATGAAAAAAATATAATGGACTATACATCGTCTTTTTTCCAATTTTTTATGAAAAAATTTTATCGACTATAAATCGTCCGATTCGTGTGCCAATAATTATATAGACTATACATCGTCTATTTTAGATGCAAAAAATTAAATGGACTGACTATATATACAAAATTTAATGGACTATACATCGTCCATTTTTAAATTTAAAAAAAAAATTAAATTTACTATAATTCGTTCATTTCGTATCTAAAAAAATAAATGGACTATATACGTCGTATTCTTTTCTTGCAAAGAATTTTATAAACTATACATCATCCATTTTTCATGCAAAAAATTTTTTTATGAAAAAAATATAATGGACTATACATCGTCTTTTTTTCAATTTTTTATGAAAAAATTTTATCGACTATAAATCGTCCGAATCGTGTGCAAATACTTATATAGACTATACGTTGTCTATTTTAGATGCAAAAAATTAAATGGACTGACTATAGATACAAAATTTAATGGACTATACATCGTCCATTTTTCATGAAAAAAATTTTTTTATGAAAAAATACATCGTCTTTTTTTCAATTTTTTATGAAAAAATTTTATCGACTATAAATCGTCCGATTCGTGTGCAAATAATTATATAGACTATACATCGTCTATTTTAGTTGCAAAAAATTAAATGGACTGACTATAGATACAAAATTTAATGGACTATACATCGTCCATTTTTAAATTTAAAAAAAAAAATTAAATTTACTATAATTCGTTCATTTCGTATCTAAAAAAATAAATGGACTATATACGTCGTATTCTTTTCTTGCAAAGAATTTTATAAACTATACATCATCCATTTTTCATGGAAAAAATTTTTTTATGAAAAAAATATAATGGACTATACATCGTCTTTTTTTCAATTTTTTATGAAAAAATTTTATCGACTATAAATCGTCCGAATCGTGTGCAAATACTTATATAGACTATACGTTGTCTATTTTAGATGCAAAAAAATAAATGGACTGACTATATATACAAAATTTAATGGACTATAATCCGTCCATTTTTAAATTAAAAAAAAATTAAATTGGCTATAATTCGTCCATTTCGTATCTAAAAAATTAAATGGACTATATACGTCGTCTTCTTTTCATGCAAAGAATTTAATAAACTATACATCATCCATTTTTCATGCAAAAAATTTTTTTATGAAAAAAATATAATGGACTATACATCGTCTTTTTTTCAATTTTTTATGAAAAAATTTTATCGACTATAAATCGTCCGATTCGTGTGCAAATAATTATATAGACTATACATCGTCTATTTTAGTTGCAAAAAATTAAATGGACTGACTATAGATACAAAATTTAATGGACTATACATCGTCCATTTTTAAATTTAAAAAAAAAAATTAAATTTACTATAATTCGTTCATTTCGTATCTAAAAAAATAAATGGACTATATACGTCGTATTCTTTTCTTGCAAAGAATTTAATAAACTATACATCATCCATTTTTCATGCAAAAAATTTTTTTATGAAAAAAATACAATGGACTATACATCGTCTTTTTTTCAATTTTTTATGAAAAAATTTTATCGACTATAAATCGTCCGAATCGTGTGCAAATACTTATATAGACTATACGTTGTCTATTTTAGATGCAAAAAAATAAATGGACTGACTATATATACAAAATTTAATGGACTATAATCCGTCCATTTTTAAATTAAAAAAAAAATTAAATTGGCTATAATTCGTCCATTTCGTATCTAAAAAATTAAATGGACTATATACGTCGTCTTCTTTTCATGCAAAGAATTTAATAAACTATACATCATCCATTTTTCATGCAAAAAATTTTTTTATGAAAAAAATATAATGGACTATACATCGTCTTTTTTTCAATTTTTTATGAAAAAATTTTATCGACTATAAATCGTCCGATTCGTGTGCAAATAATTATATAGACTATACATCGTCTATTTTAGTTGCAAAAAATTAAATGGACTGACTATAGATACAAAATTTAATGGACTTTACATCGTCCATTTTTAAATTAAAAAAAAAAATTAAATTGACTATAATTCGTCCATTTCGTATCTAAAAAATTAAATGGACTATATGCGTCGTCTTCTTTTCGTGCAAAGAATTTAATAAACTATACATCATCCATTTTTCATGAAAAAAAAATTTTTATGAAAAAAATATAATGGACTATATATACATCGTCTTTTTTTCAATTTTTTATGAAAAAATTTTATCGACTATAAATCGTCCGATTCGTGTGCAAATAATTATATAGACTATACATCGTCTATTTTAGTTGCAAAAAATTAAATGGACTGACTATAGATACAAAATTTAATGGACTTTACATCGTCCATTTTTAAATTAAAAAAAAAAATTAAATTGACTATAATTCGTCCATTTCGTATCTAAAAAATTAAATGGACTATATGCGTCGTCTTCTTTTCGTGCAAAGAATTTAATAAACTATACATCATCCATTTTTCATGAAAAAAAATTTTTTATGAAAAAAATATAATGGACTATATATACATCGTCTTTTTTCCAATTTTTTATGAAAAAATTTTATCGACTATAAATCGTCCGATTCGTGTGCAAATAATTATATAGACTATACATCGTCTATTTTAGTTGCAAAAATTAAATGGACTGACTATAGATACAAAATTTAATGGACTTTACATCGTCCATTTTTAAATTAAAAAAAAAATTAAATTGACTATAATTCGTCCATTTCGTATCTAAAAAATTAAATGGACTATATACGTCGTCTTCTTTTCGTGCAAAGAATTTAATAAACTATACATCATCCATTTTTCATGAAAAAAAATTTTTTATGAAAAAAATATAATGGACTATACATCGTCTTTTTTCCAATTTTTTATGAAAAAATTTTATCGACTATAAATCGTCCGATTCGTGTGCCAATAATTATATAGACTATACATCGTCTATTTTAGATGCAAAAAATTAAATGGACTGACTATATATACAAAATTTAATGGACTATACATCGTCCATTTTAAAATTAAAAAAAAAAAATTAAATTGACTATAATTCGTCAATTTCGTATCTAAAAAATTAAATGGACTATATGCGTCGTCTTCTTTTCGTACAAAGAATTTAATAAACTATACATCATCCATTTTTCATGGAAAAAATTTTTTTATGAAAAAAATATAATGGACTATATATACATCGTCTTTTTTCCAATTTTTTATGAAAAAATTTTATCGACTATAAATCGTCCGATTCGTGTGCCACTAATTATATAGACTATACATCGTCTATTTTAGTTGCAAAAAATTAAATGGACTGACTATATATACAAAATTTAATGGACTATACATCGTCCATTTTTAAATTAAAAAAAAAATTAAATTGACTATAATTCGTCCATTTCGTATCTAAAAAATTAAATGGACTATATACGTCGTCTTCTTTTCGTGCAAAGAATTTAATAAACTATACATCATTCATTTTTCATGCAAAAAATTGTTTTATGAAAAAAATATAATGGACTATACATCGTCTTTTTTTCAATTTTTTATGAAAAAATTTTATCGACTATAAATCGTCCGAATCGTGTGCAAATACTTATATAGACTATACGTTGTCTATTTTAGATGCAAAAAATTAAATGGACTGACTATAGATACAAAATTTAATGGACTATACATCGTCCATTTTTCATGCAAAAAATTTTTTTATGAAAAAATACATCGTCTTTTTTTCAATTTTTTATGAAAAAATTTTATCGACTATAAATCGTCCGATTCGTGTGCAAATAATTATATAGACTATACATCGTCTATTTTAGTTGCAAAAAATTAAATGGACTGACTATAGATACAAAATTTAATGGACTATACATCGTCCATTTTTAAATTTAAAAAAAAAAATTAAATTTACTATAATTCGTTCATTTCGTATCTAAAAAAATAAATGGACTATATACGTCGTATTCTTTTCTTGCAAATAATTTTATAAACTATACATCATCCATTTTTCATGGAAAAAAATTTTTTATGAAAAAAATATAATGGACTATACATCGTCTTTTTTCAATTTTTTATGAAAAAATTTTATCGACTATAAATCGTCCGAATCGTGTGCAAATACTTATATAGACTATACGTTGTCTATTTTAGATGCAAAAAAATAAATGGACTGACTATATATACAAAATTTAATGGACTATAATCCGTCCATTTTTAAATTAAAAAAAAATTAAATTGGCTATAATTCGTCCATTTCGTATCTAAAAAATTAAATGGACTATATACGTCGTCTTCTTTTCATGCAAAGAATTTAATAAACTATACATCATCCATTTTTCATGCAAAAAATTTTTTTATGAAAAAAATATAATGGACTATACATCGTCTTTTTTTCAATTTTTTATGAAAAAATTTTATCGACTATAAATCGTCCGATTCGTGTGCAAATAATTATATAGACTATACATCGTCTATTTTAGTTGCAAAAAATTAAATGGACTGACTATATATACAAAATTTAATGGACTGTACATCGTCCATTTTTAAATTAAAAAAAAAATTAAATTGACTATAATTCGTCAATTTCGTATCTAAAAAATTAAATGGACTATATGCATCGTCTTCTTTTCGTGCAAAGAATTTAATAAACTATACATCATCCATTTTTCATGCAAAAAATTTTTTTATGAAAAAAATATAATGGACTATACATCGTCTTTTTTTCAATTTTTTATGAAAAAATTTTATCGACTATAAATCGTCCGAATCGTGTGCAAATACTTATATAGACTATACGTTGTCTATTTTAGATGCAAAAAAATAAATGGACTGACTATATATACAAAATTTAATGGACTATAATCCGTCCATTTTTAAATTAAAAAAAATTAAATTGGCTATAATTCGTCCATTTCGTATCTAAAAAATTAAATGGACTATATACGTCGTCTTCTTTTCATGCAAAGAATTTAATAAACTATACATCATCCATTTTTCATGCAAAAAATTTTTTTATGAAAAAAATATAATGGACTATACATCGTCTTTTTTTCAATTTTTTATGAAAAAATTTTATCGACTATAAATCGTCCGATTCGTGTGCAAATAATTATATAGACTATACATCGTCTATTTTAGTTGCAAAAAATTAAATGGACTGACTATATATACAAAATTTAATGGACTGTACATCGTCCATTTTTAAATTAAAAAAAAAATTAAATTGACTATAATTCGTCCATTTCATATCTAAAAAATTAAATGGACTATATACGTCGTCTTCTTTTCGTGCAAAGAATTTAATAAACTATACATCATCCATTTTTCATGCAATAAATTTTTTTATGAAAAAAATATAATGGACTATACATCGTCTTTTTTTCAATTTTTTATGAAAAAATTTTATCGACTATAAATCGTCCGATTCGTGTGCAAATAATTATATAGACTATACATCGTCTATTTTAGTTGCAAAAAATTAAATGGACTGACTATATATACAAAATTTAATGGACTATACATCGTCCATTTTTAAATTAAAAAAAAAATTAAATTGACTATAATTCGTCCATTTCGTATCTAAAAAATTAAATGGACTATATACGTCGTCTTCTTTTCGTGCAAAGAATTTAATAAACTATACATCATTAATTTTTCATGCAAAAAATTGTTTTATGAAGAAAATATAATGGACTATACATCGTCTTTTTTTCAATTTTTTATGAAAAAATTTTATCGACTATAAATCGTCCGATTCGTGTGCAAATAATTATAAAGACTATACATCGTCTATTTTAGTTGCAAAAAATTAAATGGACTGACTATAGATACAAAATTTAATGGACTTTACATCGTCCATTTTTAAATTAAAAAAAAAAATTAAATTGACTATAATTCGTCCATTTCGTATCTAAAAAATTAAATGGACTATATGCGTCGTCTTCTTTTCGTGCAAAGAATTTAATAAACTATACATCATCCATTTTTCATGCAATAAATTTTTTTATGAAAAAAATATAATGGACTATACATCGTCTTTTTTTCAATTTTTTATGAAAAAATTTTATCGACTATAAATCGTCCGATTCGTGTGCAAATAATTATATAGACTATACATCGTCTATTTTAGTTGCAAAAAAATAAATGGACAGACTATATATACAAAATTTAATGGACTATACATCGTCCATTTTTAAATAAAAAAAAAAATTAAATTGACTATAATTCGTCCATTTCGTATCTAAAAAATTAAATGGACTATATACGTCGTCTTCTTTTCGTGCAAAGAATTTAATAAACTATACATCATTCATTTTTCATGCAAAAAATTGTTTTATGAAGAAAATATAATGGACTATACATCGTCTTTTTTTCAATTTTTTATGAAAAAATTTTATCGACTATAAATCGTCCGATTCGTGTGCAAATAATTATAAAGACTATACATCGTCTATTTTAGTTGCAAAAAATTAAATGGACTGACTATAGATACAAAATTTAATGGACTTTACATCGTCCATTTTTAAATTAAAAAAAAAAATTAAATTGACTATAATTCGTCCATTTCGTATCTAAAAAATTAAATGGACTATATGCGTCGTCTTCTTTTCGTGCAAAGAATTTAATAAACTATACATCATCCATTTTTCATGAAAAAAAATTTTTTATGAAAAAAATATAATGGACTATACATCGTCTTTTTTTCAATTTTTTATGAAAAAATTTTATCGACTATAAATCGTCCGAATCGTGTGCAAATACTTATATAGACTATACGTTGTCTATTTTAGATGCAAAAATTAAATGGACTGACTATAGATACAAAATTTAATGGACTATACATCGTCCATTTTTAAATAAAAAAAAATTAAATTGGCTATAATTCGTCCATTTCGTATCTAAAAAATTAAATGGACTATATACGTCGTCTTCTTTTCATGCAAAGAATTTAATAAACTATACATCATCCATTTTTCATGCAAAAAATTTTTTTATGAAAAAAATATAATGGACTATACATCGTCTTTTTTTCAATTTTTTATGAAAAAATTTTATCGACTATAAATCGTCCGATTCGTGTGCAAATAATTATATAGACTATACATCGTCTATTTTAGTTGCAAAAAATTAAATGGACTGACTATAGATACAAAATTTAATGGACTATACATCGTCCATTTTTAAATTTAAAAAAAAAAATTAAATTTACTATAATTCGTTCATTTCGTATCTAAAAAAATAAATGGACTATATACGTCGTATTCTTTTCTTGCAAAGAATTTTATAAACTATACATCATCCATTTTTCATGGAAAAAATTTTTTTATGAAAAAAATATAATGGACTATACATCGTCTTTTTTCAATTTTTTATGAAAAAATTTTATCGACTATAAATCGTCCGAATCGTGTGCAAATACTTATATAGACTATACGTTGTCTATTTTAGATGCAAAAAAATAAATGGACTGACTATATATACAAAATTTAATGGACTTTACATCGTCCATTTTTAAATTAAAAAAAAAATTAAATTGACTATAATTCGTCCATTTCGTATCTAAAAAATTAAATGGACTATATACGTCGTCTTCTTTTCGTGCAAAGAATTTAATAAACTATACATCATTCATTTTTCATGCAAAAAATTGTTTTATGAAGAAAATATAATGGACTATACATCGTCTTTTTTTCAATTTTTTATGAAAAAATTTTATCGACTATAAATCGTCCGATTCGTGTGCAAATAATTATATAGACTATACATCGTCTATTTTAGTTGCAAAAAATTAAATGGACTGACTATAGATACAAAATTTAATGGACTTTACATCGTCCATTTTTAAATTAAAAAAAAAAATTAAATTGACTATAATTCGTCCATTTCGTATCTAAAAAATTAAATGGACTATATGCGTCGTCTTCTTTTCGTGCAAAGAATTTAATAAACTATACATCATCCATTTTTCATGAAAAAAAATTTTTTATGAAAAAAATATAATGGACTATACATCGTCTTTTTTTCAATTTTTTATGAAAAAATTTTATCGACTATAAATCGTCCGAATCGTGTGCAAATACTTATATAGACTATACGTTGTCTATTTTAGATGCAAAAATTAAATGGACTGACTATAGATACAAAATTTAATGGACTATACATCGTCCATTTTTAAATAAAAAAAAATTAAATTGGCTATAATTCGTCCATTTCGTATCTAAAAAATTAAATGGACTATATACGTCGTCTTCTTTTCATGCAAAGAATTTAATAAACTATACATCATCCATTTTTCATGCAAAAAATTTTTTTATGAAAAAAATATAATGGACTATACATCGTCTTTTTTTAAATTTTTTATGAAAAAATTTTATCGACTATAAATCGTCCGATTCGTGTGCAAATAATTATATAGACTATACATCGTCTATTTTAGTTGCAAAAAATTAAATGGACTGGCTATAGATACAAAATTTAATGGACTATACATCGTCCATTTTTAAATTTAAAAAAAAAATTAAATTTACTATAATTCGTTCATTTCGTATCTAAGAAAATAAATGGACTATATACGTCGTATTCTTTTCTTGCAAAGAATTTTATAAACTATACATCATCCATTTTTCATGGAAAAAATTTTTTTATGAAAAAAATATAATGGACTATACATCGTCTTTTTTCAATTTTTTATGAAAAAATTTTATCGACTATAAATCGTCCGAATCGTGTGCAAATACTTATATAGACTATACGTTGTCTATTTTAGATGCAAAAAAATAAATGGACTGACTATATATACAAAATTTAATGGACTATAATCCGTCCATTTTTAAATAAAAAAAAAAATTAAATTGGCTATAATTCGTCCATTTCGTATCTAAAAAATTAAATGGACTATATACGTCGTCTTCTTTTCATGCAAAGAATTTAATAAACTATACATCATCCATTTTTCATGCAAAAAATTTTTTTATGAAAAAAATATAATGGACTATACATCGTCTTTTTTTCAATTTTTTATGAAAAAATTTTATCGACTATAAATCGTCCGATTCGTGTGCAAATAATTATATAGACTATACATCGTCTATTTTAGTTGCAAAAAATTAAATGGACTGACTATATATACAAAATTTAATGGACTGTACATCGTCCATTTTTAAATTAAAAAAAAAATTAAATTGACTATAATTCGTCCATTTCATATCTAAAAAATTAAATGGACTATATACGTCGTCTTCTTTTCGTGCAAAGAATTTAATAAACTATACATCATCCATTTTTCATGCAATAAATTTTTTTATGAAAAAAATATAATGGACTATACATCGTCTTTTTTTCAATTTTTTATGAAAAAATTTTATCGACTATAAATCGTCCGATTCGTGTGCAAATAATTATATAGACTATACATCGTCTATTTTAGTTGCAAAAAATTAAATGGACTGACTATATATACAAAATTTAATGGACTATACATCGTCCATTTTTAAATTAAAAAAAAAATTAAATTGACTATAATTCGTCCATTTCGTATCTAAAAAATTAAATGGACTATATACGTCGTCTTCTTTTCGTGCAAAGAATTTAATAAACTATACATCATTCATTTTTCATGCAAAAAATTGTTTTATGAAGAAAATATAATGGACTATACATCATCTTTTTTTAAATTTTTTATGAAAAAATTTTATCGACTATAAATCGTCCGATTCGTGTGCAAATAATTATATAGACTATACATCGTCTATTTTAGTTGCAAAAAATTAAATGGACTGACTATAGATACAAAATTTAATGGACTTTACATCGTCCATTTTTAAATTAAAAAAAAAAATTAAATTGACTATAATTCGTCCATTTCGTATCTAAAAAATTAAATGGACTATATGCGTCGTCTTCTTTTCGTGCAAAGAATTTAATAAACTATACATCATCCATTTTTCATGAAAAAAAATTTTTTATGAAAAAAATATAATGGACTATACATCGTCTTTTTTCCAATTTTTTATGAAAAAATTTTATCGACTATAAATCGTCCGAATCGTGTGCAAATACTTATATAGACTATACGTTGTCTATTTTAGATGCAAAAAAATAAATGGACTGACTATATATACAAAATTTAATGGACTATAATCCGTCCATTTTTAAATTAAAAAAAAAATTAAATTGGCTATTATTCGTCCATTTCGTATCTAAAAAATTAAATGGACTATATACGTCGTCTTCTTTTCATGCAAAGAATTTAATAAACTATACATCATCCATTTTTCATGCAAAAAATTTTTTTATGAAAAAAATATAATGGACTATAACATCGTCTTTTTTTAAATTTTTTATGAAAAAATTTTATCGACTATAAATCGTCCGATTTGTGTGCAAATAATTATATAGACTATACATCGTCTATTTTAGTTGCAAA
Organism: Tachina lurida; assembly: GCA_944452675.1. NCBI lineage: Eukaryota > Metazoa > Arthropoda > Insecta > Diptera > Tachinidae > Tachina > Tachina lurida. Next base: position 83,272,591 of record OX101755.1, read on the forward strand.
AAATTAAATGGACTGACTATATATACAAAATTTAATGGACTGTACATCGTCCATTTTTAAATTAAAAAAAAAATTAAATTGACTATAATTCGTCCATTTCATATCTAAAAAATTAAATGGACTATATACGTCGTCTTCTTTTCGTGCAAAGAATTTAATAAACTATACATCATCCATTTTTCTTGCAATAAATTTTTTTATGAAAAAAATATAATGGACTATACATCGTCTTTTTTTCAATTTTTTATGAAAAAATTTTATCGACTATAAATCGTCCGATTCGTGTGCAAATAATTATATAGACTATACATCGTCTATTTTAGTTGCAAAAAATTAAATGGACTGACTATATATACAAAATTTAATGGACTATACATCGTCCATTTTTAAATTAAAAAAAAAATTAAATTGACTATAATTCGTCCATTTCGTATCTAAAAAATTAAATGGACTATATACGTCGTCTTCTTTTCGTGCAAAGAATTTAATAAACTATACATCATTCATTTTTCATGCAAAAAATTGTTTTATGAAGAAAATATAATGGACTATACATGTCTTTTTTTCAATTTTTTATGAAAAAATTTTATCGACTATAAATCGTCCGATTCGTGTGCAAATAATTATATAGACTATACATCGTCTATTTTAGTTGCAAAAAATTAAATGGACTGACTATAGATACAAAATTTAATGGACTTTACATCGTCCATTTTTAAATTAAAAAAAAAAAATTAAATTGACTATAATTCGTCCATTTCGTATCTAAAAAATTAAATGGACTATATGCGTCGTCTTCTTTTCGCGAAAAGAATTTAATAAACTATACATTATCCATTTTTATCGACTATAAATCGTCCGATTCATGTGCCAATAATTATATAGACTATACATCGTCTATTTTAGTTGCAAAAAATTAAATGGACTGACTATAGATACAAAATTTAATGGACTATACATCGTCCATTTTTAAATTAAAAAAAAAATTAAATTGACTATAATTCGTCAATTTCGTATCTAAAAAATTAAATGGACTATATGCGTCGTCTTCTTTTCGTGCAAAGAATTTAATAAACTATACATCATCCATTTTTCATGCAAAAAATTTTTTTATGAAAAAAATATAATGGACTATACATCGTCTTTTTTTAAATTTTTTATGAAAAAATTTTATCGACTATAAATCGTCCGATTCGTGTGCAAATAATTATATAGACTATACATCGTCTATTTTAGTTGCAAAAAATTAAATGGACTGACTATATATACAAAATTTAATGGACTGTACATCGTCCATTTTTAAATTAAAAAAAAAATTAAATTGACTATAATTCGTCCATTTCATATCTAAAAAATTAAATGGACTATATACGTCGTCTTCTTTTCGTGCAAAGAATTTAATAAACTATACATCATCCATTTTTCATGCAATAAATTTTTTTATGAAAAAAATATAATGGACTATACATCGTCTTTTTTTCAATTTTTTATGAAAAAATTTTATCGACTATAAATCGTCCGATTCGTGTGCAAATAATTATATAGACTATACATCGTCTATTTTAGTTGCAAAAAATTAAATGGACTGACTATATATACAAAATTTAATGGACTATACATCGTCCATTTTTAAATTAAAAAAAAAATTAAATTGACTATAATTCGTCCATTTCGTATCTAAAAAATTAAATGGACTATATACGTCGTCTTCTTTTCGTGCAAAGAATTTAATAAACTATACATCATTCATTTTTCATGCAAAAAATTGTTTTATGAAGAAAATATAATGGACTATACATCGTCTTTTTTTCAATTTTTTATGAAAAAATTTTATCGACTATAAATCGTCCGATTCGTGTGCAAATAATTATATAGACTATACATCGTCTATTTTAGTTGCAAAAAATTAAATGGACTGACTATAGATACAAAATTTAATGGACTATACATCGTCCATTTTAAAATTAAAAAAAAAATTAAATTGACTATAATTCGTCAATTTCGTATCTAAAAAATTAAATGGACTATATGCGTCGTATTCTTTTCTTGCAAAGAATTTTATAAACTATACATCATTCATTTTTCATGCAAAAAATTGTTTTATGAAGAAAATATAATGGACTATACATGTCTTTTTTTCAATTTTTTATGAAAAAATTTTATCGACTATAAATCGTCCGATTCGTGTGCAAATAATTATATAGACTATACATCGTCTATTTTAGTTGCAAAAAATTAAATGGACTGACTATAGATACAAAATTTAATGGACTTTACATCGTCCATTTTTAAATTAAAAAAAAAAAATTAAATTGACTATAATTCGTCCATTTCGTATCTAAAAAATTAAATGGACTATATGCGTCGTCTTCTTTTCGCGAAAAGAATTTAATAAACTATACATTATCCATTTTTATCGACTATAAATCGTCCGATTCATGTGCCAATAATTATATAGACTATACATCGTCTATTTTAGTTGCAAAAAATTAAATGGACTGACTATAGATACAAAATTTAATGGACTATACATCGTCCATTTTTAAATTAAAAAAAAAAATTAAATTGACTATAATTCGTCAATTTCGTATCTAAAAAATTAAATGGACTATATGCGTCGTCTTCTTTTCGTGCAAAGAATTTAATAAACTATACATCATCCATTTTTCATGGAAAAAATATTTTTATGAAAAAAATATAATGGACTATCGTCTTTTTTCAATTTTTTATGAAAAAATTTTATCGACTATAAATCGTCCGATTCGTGTGCAAATAATTAAATAGACAATACATCGTCTATTTTAGATGCAAAAAATTAAATGGACTGACTATATATACAAAATTTAATGGACTATACATCGTCCATTTCTAAATTTAAAAAAAAAAATTAAATTGACTATAATTCGTCTATTTCGTATCTAAAAAATTAAATGGACTATATACGTCGTCTTCTTTTCGTGCAAAGAATTTAATAAACTATACATCATCCATTTTTCATGCAAAAAATTTTTTTATGAAAAAAAATATAATGGACTATACATCGTCTTTTTTCAATTTTTTATGAAAAAATTTTATCGACTATAAATCGTCCGAATCGTGTGCAAATATTTATATAGACTATACGTTGTCTATTTTAGATGCAAAAAATTAAATGGACTGACTATAGATACAAAATTTAATGGACTATACATCGTCCATTTTTCATGCAAAAAATTTTTTTATGAAAAAATACATCGTCTTTTTTTCAATTTTTTATGAAAAAATTTTATCGACTATAAATCGTCCGATTCGTGTGCAAATAATTATATAGACTATACATCGTCTATTTTAGTTGCAAAAAATTAAATGGACTGACTATAGATACAAAATTTAATGGACTATACATCGTCCATTTTTAAATTTAAAAAAAAAATTAAATTTACTATAATTCGTTCATTTCGTATCTAAAAAAATAAATGGACTATATACGTCGTATTCTTTTCTTGCAAAGAATTTATAAACTATACATCATCCATTTTTCATGGAAAAAATTTTTTTATGAAAAAAATATAATCGACTATACATCGTCTTTTTTTCAATTTTTTATGAAAAAATTTTATCGACTATAAATCGTCCGAATCGTGTGCAAATACTTATATAGACTATACGTTGTCTATTTTAGATGCAAAAAAATAAATGGACTGACTATATATACAAAATTTAATGGACTATAATCCGTCCATTTTTAAATAAAAAAAAAAAATTAAATTGGCTATAATTCGTCCATTTCGTATCTAAAAAATTAAACGGACTATATACGTCGTTTTCTTTTCATGCAAAGAATTTAATAAACTATACATCATCCATTTTTCATGCAAAAAATTTTTTTATGAAAAAAATATAATGGACTATACATCGTCTTTTTTTCAATTTTTTATGAAAAAATTTTATCGACTATAAATCGTCCGATTCGTGTGCAAATAATTATATAGACTATACATCGTCTATTTTAGTTGCAAAAAATTAAATGGACTGACTATAGATACAAAATTTAATGGACTATACATCGTCCATTTTTAAATTTAAAAAAAATAATTAAATTTACTATAATTCGTTCATTTCGTATCTAAAAAAATAAATGGACTATATACGTCGTCTTCTTTTCATGCAAAGAATTTAATAAACTATACATCATCCATTTTTCATGCAAAAAAATTTTTTATGAAAAAAATATAATGGACTATACATCGTCTTTTTTTCAATTTTTTATGAAAAAATTTTATCGACTATAAATCGTCCGATTCGTGTGCAAATAATTATATAGACTATACATCGTCTATTTTAGTTGCAAAAAATTAAATGGACTGACTATATATACAAAATTTAATGGACTGTACATCGTCCATTTTTAAATTAAAAAAAAATTTAATTGACTATAATTCGTCCATTTCATATCTAAAAAATTAAATGGACTATATACGTCGTCTTCTTTTCGTGCAAAGAATTTAATAAACTATACATCATCCATTTTTCATGCAAAAAATTTTTTTATGAAAAAAATATAATGGACTATACATCGTCTTTTTTTCAATTTTTTATGAAAAAATTTTATCGACTATAAATCGTCCGATTCGTGTGCAAATAATTATATAGACTATACATCGTCTATTTTAGTTGCAAAAAATTAAATGGACTGACTATAGATACAAAATTTAATGGACTATACATCGTCCATTTTTAAATTTAAAAAAAAAAATTAAATTTACTATAATTCGTTCATTTCGTATCTAAAAAAATAAATGGACTATATACGTCGTATTCTTTTCTTGCAAAGAATTTTATAAACTATACATCATCCATTTTTCATGCAAAAAATTTTTTTATGAAAAAAATATAATGGACTATACATCGTCTTTTTTTCAATTTTTTATGAAAAAATTTTATCGACTATAAATCGTCCGAATCGTGTGCAAATACTTATATAGACTATACGTTGTCTATTTTAGATGCAAAAAAATAAATGGACTGACTATATATACAAAATTTAATGGACTATAATCCGTCCATTTTTAAATTAAAAAAAAAATTAAATTGGCTATAATTCGTCCATTTCGTATCTAAAAAATTAAATGGACTATATACGTCGTCTTCTTTTCATGCAAAGAATTTAATAAACTATACATCATCCATTTTTCATGCAAAAAATTTTTTTATGAAAAAAATATAATGGACTATACATCGTCTTTTTTTCAATTTTTTATGAAAAAATTGTATCGACTATAAATCGTCCGATTCGTGTGCAAATAATTATATAGACTATACATCGTCTATTTTAGTTGCAAAAAATTAAATGGACTGACTATATATACAAAATTTAATGGACTATACATCGTCCATTTTTAAATTAAAAAAAAAATTAAATTGACTATAATTCGTCCATTTCGTATCTAAAAAATTAAATGGACTATATACGTCGTCTTCTTTTCGTGCAAAGAATTTAATAAACTATACATCATTAATTTTTCATGCAAAAAATTGTTTTATGAAGAAATTATAATGGACTATACATCATCTTTTGTTCAATTTTTTATGAAAAAATTTTATCGACTATAAATCGTCCGATTCGTGTGCAAATAATTATATAGACTATACATCGTCTATTTTAGTTGCAAAAAATTAAATGGACTGACTATAGATACAAAATTTAATGGACTTTACATCGTCCATTTTTAAATTAAAAAAAAAATTAAATTGACTATAATTCGTCCATTTCGTATCTAAAAAATTAAATGGACTATATGCGTCGTCTTCTTTTCGTGCAAAGAATTTAATAAACTATACATCATCCATTTTTCATGAAAAAAAATTTTTTATGAAAAAAATATAATCGTCTTTTTTCCAATTTTTTATGAAAAAATTTTATCGACTATAAATCGTCCGATTCGTGTGCCAATAATTATATAGACTATACATCGTCTATTTTAGTTGCAAAAAATTAAATGGACTGACTATAGATACAAAATTTAATGGACTATACATCGTCCATTTTTAAATTAAAAAAAAAATTAAATTGACTATAATTCGTCAATTTCGTATCTAAAAAATTAAATGGACTATATGCGTCGTCTTCTTTTCGTGCAAAGAATTTAATAAACTATACATCATCCATTTTTCATGCAAAAAATTTTTTTATGAAAAAAATATAATGGACTATACATCGTCTTTTTTTCAATTTTTTATGAAAAAATTTTATCGACTATAAATCGTCCGATTCGTGTGCAAATAATTATATAGACTATACATCGTCTATTTTAGTTGCAAAAAATTAAATGGACTGACTATAGATACAAAATTTAATGGACTATACATCGTCCATTTTTAAATTTAAAAAAAAAAATTAAATTTACTATAATTCGTTCATTTTGTATCTAAAAAAATAAATGGACTATATACGTCGTATTCTTTTCTTGCAAAGAATTTTATAAACTATACATCATCCATTTTTCATGGAAAAAATTTTTTTATGAAAAAAATATAATGGACTATACATCGTCTTTTTTTCAATTTTTTATGAAAAAATTTTATCGACTATAAATCGTCCGAATCGTGTGCAAATACTTATATAGACTATACGTTGTCTATTTTAGATGCAAAAAAATAAATGGACTGACTATATATACAAAATTTAATGGACTATAATCCGTCCATTTTTAAATTTAAAAAAAAATTAAATTGGCTATAATTCGTCCATTTCGTATCTAAAAAATTAAATGGACTATATACGTCGTCTTCTTTTCATGCAAAGAATTTAATAAACTATACATCATCCATTTTTCATGCAAAAAATTTTTTTATGAAAAAAATATAATGGACTATACATCGTCTTTTTTTCAATTTTTTATGAAAAAATTTTATCGACTATAAATCGTCCGATTCGTGTGCAAATAATTATATAGACTATACATCGTCTATTTTAGTTGCAAAAAATTAAATGGACTGACTATATATACAAAATTTAATGGACTGTACATCGTCCATTTTTAAATTAAAAAAAAAATTAAATTGACTATAATTCGTCCATTTCATATCTAAAAAATTAAATGGACTATATACGTCGTCTTCTTTTCGTGCAAAGAATTTAATAAACTATATTTCATCCATTTTTCATGCAATAAATTTTTTTATGAAAAAAATATAATGGACTATACATCGTCTTTTTTTAAATTTTTTATGAAAAAATTTTATCGACTATAAATCGTCCGATTCGTGTGCAAATAATTATATAGACTATACATCGTCTATTTTAGTTGCAAAAAATTAAATGGACTGACTATATATACAAAATTTAATGGACTATACATCGTCCATTTTTAAATTAAAAAAAAATTAAATTGACTATAATTCGTCCATTTCGTATCTAAAAAATTAAATGGACTATATACGTCGTCTTCTTTTCGTGCAAAGAATTTAATAAACTATACATCATTCATTTTTCATGCAAAAAATTGTTTTATGAAGAAAATATAATGGACTATACATCGTCTTTTTTTCAATTTTTTATGAAAAAATTTTATCGACTATAAATCGTCCGATTCGTGTGCAAATAATTATATAGACTATACATCGTCTATTTTAGTTGCAAAAAATTAAATGGACTGACTATAGATACAAAATTTAATGGACTTTACATCGTCCATTTTTAAATTAAAAAAAAAAATTAAATTGACTATAATTCGTCCATTTCGTATCTAAAAAATTAAATGGACTATATGCGTCGTCTTCTTTTCGTGCAAAGAATTTAATAAACTATACATCATCCATTTTTCATGAAAAAAAATTTTTTATGAAAAAAATATAATGGACTATACATCGTCTTTTTTCCAATTTTTTATGAAAAAATTTTATCGACTATAAATCGTCCGATTCGTGTGCCAATAATTATATAGACTATACATCGTCTATTTTAGATGCAAAAAATTAAATGGACTGACTATATATACAAAATTTAATGGACTATACATCGTCCATTTTAAAATTAAAAAAAAAAATTAAATTGACTATAATTCGTCAATTTCGTATCTGAAAAATTAAATGGACTATATGCGTCGTCTTCTTTTCGTGCAAAGAATTTAATAAACTATACATCATCCATTTTTCATGGAAAAAATTTTTTTATGAAAAAAATATAATGAACTATTATACATCGTCTTTTTTCCAATTTTTTATGAAAAAATTTTATCGACTATAAATCGTCCGATTCGTGTGCCAATAATTATATAGACTATACATCGTCTATTTTAGATGCAAAAAATTAAATGGACTGACTATATATACAAAATTTAATGGACTATAATCCGTCCATTTTTAAATTTAAAAAAAAAATTAAATTTACTATAATTCGTTCATTTCGTATCTAAAAAAATAAATGGACTATATACGTCGTATTCTTTTCTTGCAAAGAATTTTATAAACTATACATCATCCATTTTTCATGCAAAAAATTTTTTTATGAAAAAAATATAATGGACTATACATCGTCTTTTTTTCAATTTTTTATGAAAAAATTTTATCGACTATAAATCGTCCGAATCGTGTGCAAATACTTATATAGACTATACGTTGTCTATTTTAGATGCAAAATATTAAATGGACACTATAGATACAAAATTTAATGGACTATACATCGTCCATTTTTAAATTTAAAAAAAAAATTAAATTTACTATAATTCGTTCATTTTGTATCTAAAAAAATAAATGGACTATATACGTCGTATTCTTTTCTTGCAAAGAATTTTATAACTATACATCATCCATTTTTCATGGAAAAATTGTTTTTATGAAAAAATATAATGGACTATACATCGTCTTTTTTTCAATTTTTTATGAAAAAATTTTATCGACTATAAATCGTCCGAATCGTGTGCAAATACTTATATAGACTATACGTTGTCTATTTTAGATGCAAAAAAATAAATGGACTGACTATATATACAAAATTTAATGGACTATAATCCGTCCATTTTTAAATTAAAAAAAAAATTAAATTGGCTATAATTCGTCCATTTCGTATCTAAAAAATTAAATGGACTATATACGTCGTCTTCTTTTCATGCAAAGAATTTAATAAACTATACATCATCCATTTTTCATGCAAAAAATTTTTTTATGAAAAAAATATAATGGACTATACATCGTCTTTTTTTAAATTTTTTATGAAAAAATTTTATCGACTATAAATCGTCCGATTCGTGTGCAAATAATTATATAGACTATACATCGTCTATTTTAGTTGCAAAAAATTAAATGGACTGACTATAGATACAAAATTTAATGGACTATACATCGTCCATTTTTAAATTTAAAAAAAAATTAAATTTACTATAATTCGTTCATTTCGTATCTAAAAAAATAAATGGACTATATACGTCGTGTTCTTTTCTTGCAAAGAATTTTATAAACTATACATCATCCATTTTTCATGGAAAAAATTTTTTTATGAAAAAAATATAATGGACTATACATCGTCTTTTTTTCAATTTTTTATGAAAAAATTTTATCGACTATAAATCGTCCGAATCGTGTGCAAATACTTATATAGACTATACGTTGTCTATTTTAGATGCAAAAAAATAAATGGACTGACTATATATACAAAATTTAATGGACTATAATCCGTCCATTTTTAAATTAAAAAAAAATTAAATTGGCTATAATTCGTCCATTTCGTATCTAAAAAATTAAATGGACTATATACGTCGTCTTCTTTTCATGCAAAGAATTTAATAAACTATACATCATCCATTTTTCATGCAAAAAATTTTTTTATGAAAAAAATATAATGGACTATAATCGTCTTTTTTTCAATTTTTTATGAAAAAATTTTATCGACTATAAATCGTCCGATTCGTGTGCAAATAATTATATAGACTATACATCGTCTATTTTAGTTGCAAAAAATTAAATGGACTGACTATACGTCTATTTTAGTTGCAAAAAATTAAATGGACTGACTATATATACAAAATTTAATGGACTATACATCGTCCATTTTTAAATTAAAAAAAAAATTAAATTGACTATAATTCGTCCATTTCGTATCTAAAAAATTAAATGGACTATATACGTCGTCTTCTTTTCGTGCAAAGAATTTAATAAACTATACATCATTCATTTTTCATGCAAAAAATTGTTTTATGAAGAAAATATAATGGACTATACATCATCTTTTTTTCAATTTTTTATGAAAAAATTTTATCGACTATAAATCGTCCGATTCGTGTGCAAATAATTATATAGACTATACATCGTCTATTTTAGTTGCAAAAAATTAAATGGACTGACTATAGATACAAAATTTAATGGACTATAATCCGTCCATTTTTAAATTTAAAAAAAAATTAAATTGGCTATAATTCGTCCATTTCGTATCTAAAAAATTAAATGGACTATATACGTCGTCTTCTTTTCATGCAAAGAATTTAATAAACTATACATCATTCATTTTTCATGCAAAAAATTGTTTTATGAAGAAAATATAATGGACTATACATCATCTTTTTTCCAATTTTTTATGAAAAAATTTTATCGACTATAAATCGTCCGATTCGTGTGCAAATAATTATATAGACTATACATCGTCTATTTTAGTTGCAAAAAATTAAATGGACTGACTATAGATACAAAATTTAATGGACTTTACATCGTCCATTTTTAAATTAAAAAAAAATTAAATTGACTATAATTCGTCCATTTCGTATCTAAAAAATTAAATGGACTATATGCGTCGTCTTCTTTTCGTGCAAAGAATTTAATAAACTATACATCATCCATTTTTCATGAAAAAAAATTTTTTATGAAAAAAATATAATGGACTATACATCGTCTTTTTTTCAATTTTTTATGAAAAAATTTTATCGACTATAAATCGTCCGATTCGTGTGCAAATAATTATATAGACTATACATCGTCTATTTTAGTTGCAAAAAATTAAATGGACTGACTATATATACAAAATTTAATGGACTATACATCGTCCATTTTTAAATAAAAAAAAAAATTAAATTGACTATAATTCGTCCATTTCGTATCTAAAAATTAAATGGACTATATACGTCGTCTTCTTTTCGTGCAAAGAATTTAATAAACTATACATCATTCATTTTTCATGCAAAAAATTGTTTTATGAAGAAAATATAATGGACTATACATCGTCTTTTTTTACATTTTTTATGAAAAAATTTTATCGACTATAAATCGTCCGATTCGTGTGCAAATAATTATATAGACTATACATCGTCTATTTTAGTTGCAAAAAATTAAATGGACTGACTATAGATACAAAATTTAATGGACTTTACATCGTCCATTTTTAAATTAAAAAAAAAAATTAAATTGACTATAATTCGTCCATTTCGTATCTAAAAAATTAAATGGACTATATGCGTCGTCTTCTTTTCGTGCAAAGAATTTAATAAACTATACATCATCCATTTTTCATGAAAAAAAAATTTTTATGAAAAAAATATAATGGACTATACATCGTCTTTTTTCCAATTTTTTATGAAAAAATTTTATCGACTATAAATCGTCCGATTCGTGTGCAAATAATTATATAGACTATACATCGTCTATTTTAGTTGCAAAAAATTAAATGGACTGACTATAGATACAAAATTTAATGGACTATACATCGTCCATTTTTAAATTAAAAAAAAAAAATTAAATTGACTATAATTCGTCAATTTCGTATCTAAAAAATTAAATGGACTATATGCGTCGTCTTCTTTTCGTGCAAAGAATTTAATAAACTATACATCATCCATTTTTCATGCAAAAAATTTTTTTATGAAAAAAATATAATGGACTATACATCGTCTTTTTTTCAATTTTTTATGAAAAAATTTTATCGACTATAAATCGTCCGATTCGTGTGCAAATAATTATATAGACTATACATCGTCTATTTTAGTTGCAAAAAATTAAATGGACTGACTATAGATACAAAATTTAATGGACTATACATCGTCCATTTTTAAATTTAAAAAAAAAAATTAAATTTACTATAATTCGTTCATTTCGTATCTAAAAAAATAAATGGACTATATACGTCGTATTCTTTTCTTGCAAAGAATTTTATAAACTATACATCATCCATTTTTCATGGAAAAAATTTTTTTATGAAAAAAATATAATGGACTATACATCGTCTTTTTTTCAATTTTTTATGAAAAAATTTTATCGACTATAAATCGTCCGAATCGTGTGCAAATACTTATATAGACTATACGTTGTCTATTTTAGATGCAAAAAAATAAATGGACTGACTAATGGACTGACTATATATACAAAATTTAATGGACTGTACATCGTCCATTTTTAAATTAAAAAAAAAATTAAATTGACTATAATTCGTCCATTTCATATCTAAAAAATTAAATGGACTATATACGTCGTCTTCTTTTCGTGCAAAGAATTTAATAAACTATACATCATCCATTTTTCATGCAATAAATTTTTTTATGAAAAAAATATAATGGACTATACATCGTCTTTTTTTCAATTTTTTATGAAAAAATTTTATCGACTATAAATCGTCCGATTCGTGTGCAAATAATTATATAGACTACACATCGTCTATTTTAGTTGCAAAAAATTAAATGGACTGACTATAGATACAAAATTTAATGGACTTTACATCGTCCATTTTTAAATTAAAAAAAAAATTAAATTGACTATAATTCGTCCATTTCGTATCTAAAAAATTAAATGGACTATATACGTCGTCTTCTTTTCGTGCAAAGAATTTAATAAACTATACATCATTCATTTTTCATGCAAAAAATTGTTTTATGAAGAAAATATAATGGACTATACATCGTCTTTTTTTCAATTTTTTATGAAAAAATTTTATCGACTATAAATCGTCCGATTCGTGTGCAAATAATTATATAGACTATACATCGTCTATTTTAGTTGCAAAAAATTAAATGGACTGACTATAGATACAAAATTTAATGGACTTTACATCGTCCATTTTTAAATTAAAAAAAAAATTAAATTGACTATAATTCGTCCATTTCGTATCTAAAAAATTAAATGGACTATATGCGTCGTCTTCTTTTCGTGCAAAGAATTTAATAAACTATACATCATCCATTTTTCATGAAAAAAAATTTTTTATGAAAAAAATATAATGGACTATACATCGTCTTTTTTCCAATTTTTTATGAAAAAATTTTATCGACTATAAATCGTCCGATTCGTGTGCCAATAATTATATAGACTATACATCGTCTATTTTAGATGCAAAAAATTAAATGGACTGACTATATATACAAAATTTAATGGACTATACATCGTCCATTTTAAAATTAAAAAAAAAAAATTAAATTGACTATAATTCGTCAATTTCGTATCTAAAAAATTAAATGGACTATATGCGTCGTCTTCTTTTCGTGCAAAGAATTTAATAAACTATACATCATCCATTTTTCATGGAAAAAATTTTTTTATGAAAAAAATATAATGGACTATACATCGTCTTTTTTCCAATTTTTTATGAAAAAATTTTATCGACTATAAATCGTCCGATTCGTCTGCCAATAATTATATAGACTATACATCGTCTATTTTAGATGCAAAAAATTAAATGGACTGACTATATATACAAAATTTAATGGACTATACATCGTCCATTTTTAAATTTAAAAATAAATTAAATTTACTATAATTCGTTCATTTCGTATCTAAAAAAATAAATGGACTATATACGTCGTATTCTTTTCTTGCAAAGAATTTTATAAACTATACATCATCCATTTTTCATGGAAAAAATTTTTTTATGAAAAAAATATAATGGACTATACATCGTCTTTTTTTCAATTTTTTATGAAAAAATTTTATCGACTATAAATCGTCCGAATCGTGTGCAAATACTTATATAGACTATACGTTGTCTATTTTAGATGCAAAAAATTAAATGGACTGACTATAGATACAAAATTTAATGGACTATACATCGTCCATTTTTCATGCAAAAAATTTTTTTATGAAAAAATACATCGTCTTTTTTTCAATTTTTTATGAAAAAATTTTATCGACTATAAATCGTCCGATTCGTGTGCCAATAATTATATAGACTATACATCGTCTATTTTAGATGCAAAAAATTAAATGGACTGACTATATATACAAAATTTAATGGACTATACATCGTCCATTTTTAAATTTAAAAAAAAAATTAAATTTACTATAATTCGTTCATTTCGTATCTAAAAAAATAAATGGACTATATACGTCGTATTCTTTTCTTGCAAAGAATTTTATAAACTATACATCATCCATTTTTCATGCAAAAAATTTTTTTATGAAAAAAATATAATGGACTATACATCGTCTTTTTTTCAATTTTTTATGAAAAAATTTTATCGACTATAAATCGTCCGAATCGTGTGCAAATACTTATATAGACTATACGTTGTCTATTTTAGATGCAAAAAATTAAATGGACTGACTATAGATACAAAATTTAATGGACTATACATCGTCCATTTTTCATGAAAAAAATTTTTTTATGAAAAAATACATCGTCTTTTTTTCAATTTTTTATGAAAAAATTTTATCGACTATAAATCGTCCGATTCGTGTGCAAATAATTATATAGACTATACATCGTCTATTTTAGTTGCAAAAAATTAAATGGACTGACTATAGATACAAAATTTAATGGACTTTACATCGTCCATTTTTAAATTAAAAAAAAAAATTAAATTGACTATAATTCGTCCATTTCGTATCTAAAAAATTAAATGGACTATATGCGTCGTCTTCTTTTCGTGCAAAGAATTTAATAAACTATACATCATCCATTTTTCATGAAAAAAAATTTTTTATGAAAAAAATATAATGGACTATACATCGTCTTTTTTCCAATTTTTTATGAAAAAATTTTATCGACTATAAATCGTCCGATTCGTGTGCCAATAATTATATAGACTATACATCGTCTATTTTAGTTGCAAAAAATTAAATGGACTGACTATAGATACAAAATTTAATGGACTATACATCGTCCATTTTTAAATTAAAAAAAAAAATTAAATTGACTATAATTCGTCAATTTCGTATCTAAAAAATTAAATGGACTATATGCGTCGTCTTCTTTTCGTGCAAAGAATTTAATAAACTATACATCATCCATTTTTCATGCAAAAAATTTTTTTATGAAAAAAATATAATGGACTATACATCGCCTTTTTTTCAATTTTTTATGAAAAAATTTTATCGACTATAAATCGTCCGATTCGTGTGCAAATAATTATATAGACTATACATCGTCTATTTTAGTTGCAAAAAATTAAATGGACTGACTATATATACAAAATTTAATGGACTGTACATCGTCCATTTTTAAATTAAAAAAAAAATTAAATTGACTATAATTCGTCCATTTCGTATCTAAAAAATTAAATGGACTATATGCGTCGTCTTCTTTTCGTGCAAAGAATTTAATAAACTATACATCATCCATTTTTCATGAAAAAAATTTTTTTATGAAAAAAATATAATGGACTATACATCGTCTTTTTTCCAATTTCTTATGAAAAAATTTTATCGACTATAAATCGTCCGATTCGTGTGCAAATAATTATATAGACTATACATCGTCTATTTTAGATGCAAAAAATTAAATGGACTGACTATATATACAAAATTTAATGGACTATACATCGTCCATTTTAAAATTAAAAAAAAAAAATTAAATTGACTATAATTCGTCAATTTCGTATCTAAAAAATTAAATGGACTATATGCATCGTCTTCTTTTCGTGCAAAGAATTTAATAAACTATACATCATCCATTTTTCATGGAAAAAATTTTTTTATGAAAAAAATATAATGGACTATACATCGTCTTTTTTCCAATTTTTTATGAAAAAATTTTATCGACTATAAATCGTCCGATTCGTGTGCCAATAATTATATAGACTATACGTTGTCTATTTTAGATGCAAAAAATTAAATGGACTGACTATATATACAAAATTTAATGGACTATACATCGTCCATTTTTAAATTTAAAAAAAATTAAATTTACTATAATTCGTTCATTTCGTATCTAAAAAAATAAATGGACTATATACGTCGTATTCTTTTCTTGCAAAGAATTTTATAAACTATACATCATCCATTTTTCATGCAAAAAATTTTTTTATGAAAAAAATATAATGGACTATACATCGTCTTTTTTTCAATTTTTTATGAAAAAATTTTATCGACTATAAATCGTCCGAATCGTGTGCAAATACTTATATAGACTATACGTTGTCTATTTTAGATGCAAAAAATTAAATGGACTGACTATAGATACAAAATTTAATGGACTATACATCGTCCATTTTTCATGCAAAAAATTTTTTTATGAAAAAATACATCGTCTTTTTTTCAATTTTTTATGAAAAAATTTTATCGACTATAAATCGTCCGAATCGTGTGCAAATACTTATATAGACTATACGTTGTCTATTTTAGATGCAAAAAAATAAATGGACTGACTATATATACAAAATTTAATGGACTATAATCCGTCCATTTTTAAATTAAAAAAAAATTAAATTGGCTATAATTCGTCCATTTCGTATCTAAAAAATTAAATGGACTATATACGTCGTCTTCTTTTCATGCAAAGAATTTAATAAACTATACATCATCCATTTTTCATGCAAAAAATTTTTTTATGAAAAAAATATAATGGACATCATATAATACATCGTCTTTTTTTCAATTTTTTATGAAAAAATTTTATCGACTATAAATCGTCCGATTCGTGTGCAAATAATTATATAGACTATACATCGTCTATTTTAGTTGCAAAAAATTAAATGGACTGACTATAGATACAAAATTTAATGGACTATACATCGTCCATTTTTAAATTTAAAAAAAAAATTAAATTTACTATAATTCGTTCATTTCGTATCTAAAAAAATAAATGGACTATATACGTCGTATTCTTTTCTTGCAAAGAATTTTATAAACTATACATCATCCATTTTTCATGGAAAAAATTTTTTTATGAAAAAAATATAATGGACTATACATCGTCTTTTTTTCAATTTTTTATGAAAAAATTTTATCGACTATAAATCGTCCGAATCGTGTGCAAATACTTATATAGACTATACGTTGTCTATTTTAGATGCAAAAAAATAAATGGACTGACTATATATACAAAATTTAATGGACTATAATCCGTCCATTTTTAAATTAAAAAAAAAATTAAATTGGCTATAATTCGTCCATTTCGTATCTAAAAAATTAAATGGACTATATACGTCGTCTTCTTTTCATGCAAAGAATTTAATAAACTATACATCATCCATTTTTCATGGAAAAAATTTTTTTATGAAAAAAATATAATGGACTATACATCGTCTTTTTTTCAATTTTTTATGAAAAAATTTTATCGACTATAAATCGTCCGATTCGTGGGCAAATAATTATATAGACTATACATCGTCTATTTTAGTTGCAAAAAATTAAATGGACTGACTATATATACAAAATTTAATGGACTGTACATCGTCCATTTTTAAATTAAAAAAAAATTAAATTGACTATAATTCGTCCATTTCATATCTAAAAAATTAAATGGACTATATACGTCGTCTTCTTTTCGTGCAAAGAATTTAATAAACTATACATCATCCATTTTTCATGCAAAAATTTTTTTATGAAAAAAATATAATGGACTATACATCGTCTTTTTTTCAATTTTTTATGAAAAAATTTTATCGACTATAAATCGTCCGATTCGTGTGCAAATAATTATATGGACTATACATCGTCTATTTTAGTTGCAAAAAATTAAATGGACTGACTATATATACAAAATTTAATGGACTATACATCGTCCATTTTTAAATTAAAAAAAAATTAAATTGACTATAATTCGTCCATTTCGTATCTAAAAAATTAAATGGACTATATACGTCGTCTTCTTTTCGTGCAAAGAATTTAATAAACTATACATCATTCATTTTTCATGCAAAAAATTGTTTTATGAAGAAAATATAATGGACTATACATCGTCTTTTTTTCAATTTTTTATGAATAAATTTTATCGACTATAAATCGTCCGATTCGTGTGCAAATAATTATATAGACTATACATCGTCTATTTTAGTTGCAAAAAATTAAATGGACTGACTATAGATACAAAATTTAATGGACTTTACATCGTCCATTTTTAAATTAAAAAAAAAATTAAATTGACTATAATTCGTCCATTTCGTATCTAAAAAATTAAATGGACTATATGCGTCGTCTTCTTTTCGTGCAAAGAATTTAATAAACTATACATCATCCATTTTTCATGAAAAAAAATTTTTTATGAAAAAAATATAATGGACTATATATACATCGTCTTTTTTTAAATTTTTTATGAAAAAATTTTATCGACTATAAATCGTCCGATTCGTGTGCAAATAATTATATAGACTATACATCGTCTATTTTAGTTGAAAAAAAATAAAATGGACTGACTATATATACAAAATTTAATGGACTGTACATCGTCCATTTTTAAATTAAAAAAAAAATTAAATTGACTATAATTCGTCCATTTCATATCTAAAAAATTAAATGGACTATATACGTCGTCTTCTTTTCGTGCAAAGAATTTAATAAACTATACATCATCCATTTTTCATGCAATAAATTTTTTTATGAAAAAAATATAATGGACTATACATCGTCTTTTTTTCAATTTTTTATGAATAAATTTTATCGACTATAAATCGTCCGATTCGTGTGCAAATAATTATATAGACTATACATCGTCTATTTTAGTTGCAAAAAATTAAATGGACTGACTATATATACAATATTTAATGGACTATACATCGTCCATTTTTAAATTAAAAAAAAAAACTAAATTGACTATAATTCGTCCATTTCGTATCTAAAAAATTAAATGGACTATATACGTCGTCTTCTTTTCGTGCAAAGAATTTATTAAACTATATATCATTCATTTTTCATGCAAAAAATTGTTTTATGAAGAAAATATAATGGACTATACATCGTCTTTTTTTCAATTTTTTATGAAAAAATTTTATCGACTATAAATCGTCCGATTCGTGTGCAAATAATTATATAGACTATACATCGTCTATTTTAGTTGCAAAAAATTAAATGGACTGACTATATATACAAAATTTAATGGACTGTACATCGTCCATTTTTAAATTAAAAAAAATTAAATTGACTATAATTCGTCCATTTCATATCTAAAAAATTAAATGGACTATATACGTCGTCTTCTTTTCGTGCAAAGAATTTAATAAACTATACATCATCCATTTTTCATGCAAAAATTTTTTTATGAAAAAAATATAATGGACTATACATCGTCTTTTTTTCAATTTTTTATGAAAAAATTTTATCGACTATAAATCGTCCGATTCGTGTGCAAATAATTATATAGACTATACATCGTCTATTTTAGTTGCAAAAAATTAAATGGACTGACTATATATACAAAATTTAATGGACTATACATCGTCCATTTTTAAATTAAAAAAAAAATTAAATTGACTATAATTCGTCCATTTCGTATCTAAAAAATTAAATGGACTATATACGTCGTCTTCTTTTCGTGCAAAGAATTTAATAAACTATACATCATTCATTTTTCATGCAAAAAATTGTTTTATGAAGAAAATATAATGGACTATACATCATCTTTTTTTCAATTTTTTATGAAAAAATTTTATCGATTATAAATCGTCCGATTCGTGTGCAAATAATTATATAGACTATACATCGTCTATTTTAGTTGCAAAAAATTAAATGGACTGACTATAGATACAAAATTTAATGGACTTTACATCGTCCATTTTTAAATTAAAAAAAAAAATTAAATTGACTATAATTCGTCCATTTCGTATCTAAAAAATTAAATGGACTATATGCGTCGTCTTCTTTTCGTGCAAAGAATTTAATAAACTATACATCATCCATTTTTCATGAAAAAAATTTTTTTATGAAAAAAATATAATGGACAATACATCGTCTTTTTTTAAATTTTTTATGAAAAAATTTTATCGACTATAAATCGTCCGATTCGTGTGCAAATAATTATATAGACTATACATCGTCTATTTTAGTTGCAAAAAATTAAATGGACTGACTAGATATACAAAATTTAATGGACTGTACATCGTCCATTTTTAAATTAAAAAAAAAATTAAATTGACTATAATTCGTCCATTTCATATCTAAAAAATTAAATGGACTATATACGTCGTCTTCTTTTCGTGCAAAGAATTAATAAACTATACATCATCCATTTTTCATGCAATAAATTTTTTTATGAAAAAAATATAATGGACTATACATCGTCTTTTTTTCAATTTTTTATGAATAAATTTTATCGACTATAAATCGTCCGATTCGTGTGCAAATAATTATATAGACTATACATCGTCTATTTTAGTTGCAAAAAATTAAATGGACTGACTATATATACAAAATTTAATGGACTATACATCGTCCATTTTTAAATTAAAAAAAAAAAACTAAATTGACTATAATTCGTCCATTTCGTATCTAAAAAATTAAATGGACTATATACGTCGTCTTCTTTTCGTGCAAAGAATTTATTAAACTATATATCATTCATTTTTCATGCAAAAAATTGTTTTATGAAGAAAATATAATGGACTATACATCGTCTTTTTTTAAATTTTTTATGAAAAAATTTTATCGACTATAAATCGTCCGATTCGTGTGCAAATAATTATATAGACTATACATCGTCTATTTTAGTTGCAAAAAATTAAATGGACTGACTATATATACAAAATTTAATGGACTGTACATCGTCCATTTTTAAATTAAAAAAAAATTAAATTGACTATAATTCGTCCATTTCATATCTAAAAAATTAAATGGACTATATACGTCGTCTTCTTTTCGTGCAAAGAATTTAATAAACTATACATCATCCATTTTTCATGCAATAAATTTTTTTATGAAAAAAATATAATGGACTATACATCGTCTTTTTTTCAATTTTTTATGAAAAAATTTTATCGACTATAAATCGTCCGATTCGTGTGCAAATAATTATATAGACTATACATCGTCTATTTTAGTTGCAAAAAATTAAATGGACTGACTATAGATACAAAATTTAATGGACTTTACATCGTCCATTTTTAAATTAAAAACAAAAATTAAATTGACTATAATTCGTCCATTTCGTATCTAAAAATTTAAATGGACTATATGCGTCGTCTTCTTTTCGTGCAAAGAATTTAATAAACTATACATCATCCATTTTTCATGAAAAAAAATTTTTTATGAAAAAAATATAATGGACTATACATCGTCTTTTTTCCAATTTTTTATGAAAAAATTTTATCGACTATAAATCGTCCGATTCGTGTGCCAATAATTATATAGACTATACATCGTCTATTTTAGATGCAAAAAATTAAATGGACTGACTATATATACAAAATTTAATGGACTATACATCGTCCATTTTAAAATTAAAAAAAAAAATTAAATTGACTATAATTCGTCAATTTCGTATCTAAAAAATTAAATGGACTATATGCGTCGTCTTCTTTTCGTGCAAAGAATTTAATAAACTATACATCATCCATTTTTCATGGAAAAAATTTTTTTATGAAAAAAATATAATGGACTATACATCGTCTTTTTTCCAATTTTTTATGAAAAAATTTTATCGACTATAAATCGTCCGATTCGTGTGCCAATAATTATATAGACTATACATCGTCTATTTTAGATGCAAAAAATTAAATGGACTGACTATATATACAAAATTTAATGGACTATACATCGTCCATTTTTAAATTTAAAAAAAAAAATTAAATTTACTATAATTCGTTCATTTCGTATCTAAAAAAATAAATGGACTATATACGTCGTATTCTTTTCTTGCAAAGAATTTTATAAACTATACATCATCCATTTTTCATGCAAAAAATTTTTTTATGAAAAAAATATAATGGACTATACATCGTCTTTTTTTCAATTTTTTATGAAAAAATTTTATCGACTATAAATCGTCCGAATCGTGTGCAAATACTTATATAGACTATACGTTGTCCATTTTAGATGCAAAAAATTAAATGGACTGACTATAGATACAAAATTTAATGGACTATACATCGTCCATTTTTCATGCAAAAAATTTTTTTATGAAAAAATACATCGTCTTTTTTTCAATTTTTTATGAAAAAATTTTATCGACTATAAATCGTCCGATTCGTGTGCAAATAATTATATAGACTATACATCGTCTATTTTAGTTGCAAAAAATTAAATGGACTGACTATAGATACAAAATTTAATGGACTATAATCGTCCATTTTTAAATTTAAAAAAAAAAATTAAATTTACTATAATTCGTTCATTTCGTATCTAAAAAAATAGATGGACTATATACGTCGTATTCTTTTCTTGCAAAGAATTTTATAAACTATACATCATCCATTTTTCATGCAAAAAATTTTTTTATGAAAAAAATATAATGGACTATACATCGTCTTTTTTTCAATTTTTTATGAAAAAATTTTATCGACTATAAATCGTCCGAATCGTGTGCAAATACTTATATAGACTATACGTTGTCTATTTTAGATGCAAAAA
Source organism: Tachina lurida (assembly GCA_944452675.1). Taxonomy (NCBI): domain Eukaryota; kingdom Metazoa; phylum Arthropoda; class Insecta; order Diptera; family Tachinidae; genus Tachina; species Tachina lurida. The sequence continues at coordinate 83,295,256 of OX101755.1, forward strand.
AATAAATGGACTGACTATATATACAAAATTTAATGGACTATAATCCGTCCATTTTTAAATTAAAAAAAAAATTAAATTGGCTATAATTCGTCCATTTCGTATCTAAAAAATAAAATGGACTATATACGTCGTCTTCTTTTCATGCAAAGAATTTAATAAACTATACATCATCCATTTTTCATGCAAAAAATTTTTTTATGAAAAAAATATAATGGACTATACATCGTCTTTTTTTCAATTTTTTATGAAAAAATTTTATCGACTATAAATCGTCCGATTCGTGTGCAAATAATTATATAGACTATACATCGTCTATTTTAGTTGCAAAAAATTAAATGGACTGACTATAGATACAAAATTTAATGGACTATACATCGTCCATTTTTAAATTTAAAAAAAAAATTAAATTTACTATAATTCGTTCATTTCGTATCTAAAAAAATAAATGGACTATATACGTCGTATTCTTTTCTTGCAAAGAATTTTATAAACTATACATCATCCATTTTTCATGGAAAAAATTTTTTTATGAAAAAAATATAATGGACTATACATCGTCTTTTTTTCAATTTTTTATGAAAAAATTTTATCGACTATAAATCGTCCGATTCGTGTGCAAATAATTATATAGACTATACATCGTCTATTTTAGTTGCAAAAAATTAAATGGACTGACTATATATACAAAATTTAATGGACTGTACATCGTCCATTTTTAAATTAAAAAAAAAATTAAATTGACTATAATTCGTCCATTTCATATCTAAAAAATTAAATGGACTATATACGTCGTCTTCTTTTAGTGCAAAGAATTTAATAAACTATACATCATCCATTTTTCATGCAAAAAATTTTTTTATGAAAAAAATATAATGGACTATACATCGTCTTTTTTTCAATTTTTTATGAAAAAATTTTATCGACTATAAATCGTCCGATTCGTGTGCAAATAATTATATAGACTATACATCGTCTATTTTAGTTGCAAAAAATTAAATGGACTGACTATATATACAAAATTTAATGGACTGTACATCGTCCATTTTTAAATTAAAAAAAAAATTAAATTGACTATAATTCGTCCATTTCATATCTAAAAAATTAAATGGACTATATACGTCGTCTTCTTTTCGTGCAAAGAATTTAATAAACTATACATCATCCATTTTTCATGCAATAAATTTTTTTATGAAAAAAATATAATGGACTATACATCGTCTTTTTTTCAATTTTTTATGAAAAAATTTTATCGACTATAAATCGTCCGATTCGTGTGCAAATAATTATATAGACTATACATCGTCTATTTTAGTTGCAAAAAATTAAATGGACTGACTATATATACAAAATTTAATGGACTATACATCGTCCATTTTTAAATTAAAAAAAAAATTAAATTGACTATAATTCGTCCATTTCGTATCTAAAAAATTAAATGGACTATATACGTCGTCTTCTTTTCGTGCAAAGAATTTAATAAACTATACATCATCCATTTTTCATGCAAACAATTTTTTTATGAAAAAAATATAATGGACTATACATCTTTTTTTTAAATTTTTTATGAAAAAATTTTATCGACTATAAATCGTCCGATTCGTGTGCAAATAATTATATAGACTATACATCGTCTATTTTAGTTGCAAAAAATTAAATGGACTGACTATAGATACAAAATTTAATGGACTTTACATCGTCCATTTTCAAATTAAAAAAAATATTAAATTGACTATAATTCGTCCATTTCGTATCTAAAAAATTAAATGGACTATATGCGTCGTCTTCTTTTCGTGCAAAGAATTTAATAAACTATACATCATCCATTTTTCATGAAAAAAAATTTTTTATGAAAAAAATATAATGGACTATACATCGTCTTTTTTCCAATTTTTTATGAAAAAATTTTATCGACTATAAATCGTCCGAATCGTGTGCAAATACTTATATAGACTATACGTTGTCTATTTTAGATGCAAAAAAATAAATGGACTGACTATATATACAAAATTTAATGGACTATAATGCGTCCATTTTTAAATTAAAAAAAAAATTAAATTGGCTATAATTCGTCCATTTCGAATCTAAAAAATTAAATGGACTATATACGTCGTCTTCTTTTCATGCAAAGAATTTAATAAACTATACATCATCCATTTTTCATGCAAAAAATTTTTTTATGAAAAAAATATAATGGACTATACATCGTCTTTTTTTCAATTTTTTATGAAAAAATTTTATCGACTATAAATCGTCCGATTCGTGTGCAAATAATTATATAGACTATACATCGTCTATTTTAGTTGCAAAAAATTAAATGGACTGACTATATATACAAAATTTAATGGACTGTACATCGTCCATTTTTAAATAAAAAAAAAATTAAATTGACTATAATTCGTCCATTTCATATCTAAAAAATTAAATGGACTATATACGTCGTCTTCTTTTCGTGCAAAGAATTTAATAAACTATACATCATCCATTTTTCATGCAATAAATTTTTTTATGAAAAAAATATAATGGACTATACATCGTCTTTTTTTCAATTTTTTATGAAAAAATTTTATCGACTATAAATCGTCCGATTCGTGTGCAAATAATTATATAGACTATACATCGTCTATTTTAGTTGCAAAAAATTAAATGGACTGACTATATATACAAAATTTAATGGACTATACATCGTCCATTTTTAAATTAAAAAAAAATTAAATTGACTATAATTCGTCCATTTCGTATCTAAAAAATTAAATGGACTATATACGTCGTCTTCTTTTCGTGCAAAGAATTTAATAAACTATACATCATTCATTTTTCATGCAAAAAATTGTTTTATGAAGAAAATATAATGGACTATACATCGTCTTTTTTTCAATTTTTTATGAAAAAATTTTATCGACTATAAATCGTCCGATTCGTGTGCAAATAATTATATAGACTATACATCGTCTATTTTAGTTGCAAAAAATTAAATGGACTGACTATAGATACAAAATTTAATGGACTTTACATCGTCCATTTTTAAATTAAAAAAAAAAATTAAATTGACTATAATTCGTCCATTTCGTATCTAAAAAATTAAATGGACTATATGCGTCGTCTTCTTTTCGTGCAAAGAATTTAATAAACTATACATCATCCATTTTTCATGAAAAAAATTTTTTATGAAAAAAATATAATGGACTATACATCGTCTTTTTTCCAATTTTTTATGACAAAATTTTATCGACTATAAATCGTCCGATTCGTGTGCCAATAATTATATAGACTATACATCGTCTATTTTAGTTGCAAAAAATTAAATGGACTGACTATAGATACAAAATTTAATGGACTATACATCGTCCATTTTTAAATTAAAAAAAAAAATTAAATTGACTATAATTCGTCAATTTCGTATCTAAAAAATTAAATGGACTATATGCGTCGTCTTCTTTTCGTGCAAAGAATTTAATAAACTATACATCATCCATTTTTCATGCAAAAAATTTTTTTATGAAAAAAATATAATCGTCTTTTTTTCAATTTTTTATGAAAAATTTTTATCGACTATAAATCGTCCGATTCGTGTGCAAATAATTATATAGACTATACATCGTCTATTTTAGTTGCAAAAAATTAAATGGACTGACTATAGATACAAAATTTAATGGACTATACATCGTCCATTTTTAAATTTAAAAAAAAAAAATTAAATTTACTATAATTCGTTCATTTCGTATCTAAAAAAATAAATGGACTATATACGTCGTATTCTTTTCTTGCAAAGAATTTTATAAACTATACATCATCCATTTTTCATGGAAAAAAATTTTTATGAAAAAAATATAATGGACTATACATCGTCTTTTTTTCAATTTTTTATGAAAAAATTTTATCGACTATAAATCGTCCGAATCGTGTGCAAATACTTATATAGACTATACGTTGTCTATTTTAGATGCAAAAAAATAAATGGACTGACTATATATACAAAATTTAATGGACTATAATCCGTCCATTTTTAAATTAAAAAAAAAATTAAATTGGCTATAATTCGTCCATTTCGTATCTAAAAAATTAAATGGACTATATACGTCGTCTTCTTTTCGTGCAAAGAATTTAATAAACTATACATCATCCATTTTTCATGCAATAAATTTTTTTATGAAAAAAATATAATGGACTATACATCGTCTTTTTTTCAATTTTTTATGAAAAAATTTTATCGACTATAAATCGTCCGATTCGTGTGCAAATAATTATATAGACTATACATCGTCTATTTTAGTTGCAAAAAATTAAATGGACTGACTATAGATACAAAATTTAATGGACTTTACATCGTCCATTTTTAAATTAAAAAAAAAATTAAATTGACTATAATTCGTCCATTTCGTATCTAAAAAATTAAATGGACTATATGCGTCGTCTTCTTTTCGTGCAAAGAATTTAATAAACTATACATCATCCATTTTTTATGAAAAAAAATTTTTTATGAAAAAAATATAATGGACTATACATCGTCTTTTTTCCAATTTTTTATGAAAAAATTTTATCGACTATAAATCATCCGATTCGTGTGCCAATAATTATATAGACTATACATCGTCTATTTTAGATGCAAAAATTAAATGGACTGACTATATATACAAAATTTAATGGACTATAAATCGTCCATTTTTAAATTAAAAAAAAAAACTAAATTGACTATAATTCGTCCATTTCGTATCTAAAAAATTAAATGGACTATATACGTCGTCTTCTTTTCGTGCAAAGAATTTAATAAACTATACATCATCCATTTTTCATGCAATAAATTTTTTTATGAAAAAAATATAATGGACTATACATCGTCTTTTTTTCAATTTTTTATGAAAAAATTTTATCGACTATAAATCGTCCGATTCGTGTGCAAATAATTATATAGACTATACATCGTCTATTTTAGTTGCAAAAAATTAAATGGACTGACTATATATACAAAATTTAATGGACTATACATCGTCCATTTTTAAATTAAAAAAAAAATTTAATTGACTATAATTCGTCCATTTCGTATCTAAAAAATTAAATGGACTATATACGTCGTCTTCTTTTCGTGCAAAGAATTTAATAAACTATACATCATTCATTTTTCATGCAAAAAATTGTTTTATGAAGAAAATATAATGGACTATACATCATCTTTTTTCAATTTTTTATGAAAAAATTTTATCGACTATAAATCGTCCGATTCGTGTGCAAATAATTATATAGACTATACATCGTCTATTTTAGTTGCAAAAAATTAAATGGACTGACTATAGATACAAAATTTAATGGACTTTACATCGTCCATTTTCAAATTAAAAAAAATATTAAATTGACTATAATTCGTCCATTTCGTATCTAAAAAATTAAATGGACTATATGCGTCGTCGTCTTTTCGTGCAAAGAATTTAATAAACTATACATCATCCATTTTTCATGAAAAAAAATTTTTTATGAAAAAAATATAATGGACTATACATCGTCTTTTTTCCAATTTTTTATGAAAAAATTTTATCGACTATAAATCGTCCGAATCGTGTGCAAATACTTATATAGACTATACGTTGTCTATTTTAGATGCAAAAAAATAAATGGACTGACTATATATACAAAATTTAATGGACTATAATGCGTCCATTTTTAAATTAAAAAAAAAATTAAATTGGCTATAATTCGTCCATTTCGTATCTAAAAAATTAAATGGACTATGTACGTCGTCTTCTTTTCATGCAAAGAATTTAATAAACTATACATCATCCATTTTTCATGCAAAAAATTTTTTTATGAAAAAAATATAATGGACTATACATCGTCTTTTTTTCAATTTTTTATGAAAAAATTTTATCGACTATAAATCGTCCGATTCGTGTGCAAATAATTATATAGACTATACATCGTCTATTTTAGTTGCAAAAAATTAAATGGACTGACTATATATACAAAATTTAATGGACTGTACATCGTCCATTTTTAAATTAAAAAAAAAATTAAATTGACTATAATTCGTCCATTTCATATCTAAAAAATTAAATGGACTATATACGTCGTCTTCTTTTCGTGCAAAGAATTTAATAAACTATACATCATCCATTTTCCATGCAATAAATTTTTTTATGAAAAAAATATAATGGACTATACATCGTCTTTTTTTCAATTTTTTATGAAAAAATTTTATCGACTATAAATCGTCCGATTCGTGTGCAAATAATTATATAGACTATACATCGTCTATTTTAGTTGCAAAAAATTAAATGGACTGACTATATATACAAAATTTAATGGACTATACATCGTCCATTTTTAAATTAAAAAAAAAATTAAATTGACTATAATTCGTCCATTTCGTATCTAAAAAATTAAATGGACTATATACGTCGTCTTCTTTTCGTGCAAAGAATTTAATAAACTATACATCATTCATTTTTCATGCAAAAAATTGTTTTATGAAGAAAATATAATGGACTATACATCGTCTTTTTTTCAATTTTTTATGAAAAAATTTTATCGACTATAAATCGTCCGATTCGTGTGCAAATAATTATATAGACTATACATCGTCTATTTTAGTTGCAAAAAATTAAATGGACTGACTATAGATACAAAATTTAATGGACTTTACATCGTCCATTTTTAAATAAAAAAAAAAAATTAAATTGACTATAATTCGTCCATTTCGTATCTAAAAAATTAAATGGACTATATGCGTCGTCTTCTTTTCGTGCAAAGAATTTAATAAACTATACATCATCCATTTTTCATGAAAAAAATTTTTTATGAAAAAAATATAATGGACTATACATCGTCTTTTTTCCAATTTTTTATGAAAAAATTTTATCGACTATAAATCGTCCGATTCGTGTGCCAATAATTATATAGACTATACATCGTCTATTTTAGTTGCAAAAAATTAAATGGACTGACTATAGATACAAAATTTAATGGACTATACATCGTCCATTTTTAAATTAAAAAAAAAAATTAAATTGACTATAATTCGTCAATTTCGTATCTAAAAAATTAAATGGACTATATGCGTCGTCTTCTTTTCGTGCAAAGAATTTAATAAACTATACATCATCCATTTTTCATGCAAAAAATTTTTTTATGAAAAAAATATAATGGACTATACATCGTCTTTTTTTCAATTTTTTATGAAAAATTTTTATCGACTATAAATCGTCCGATTCGTGTGCAAATAATTATATAGACTATACATCGTCTATTTTAGTTGCAAAAAATTAAATGGACTGACTATAGATACAAAATTTAATGGACTATACATCGTCCATTTTTAAATTTAAAAAAAAAATTAAATTTACTATAATTCGTTCATTTCGTATCTAAAAAAATAAATGGACTATATACGTCGTATTCTTTTCTTGCAAAGAATTTTATAAACTATACATCATCCATTTTTCATGGAAAAAAATTTTTTATGAAAAAAATATAATGGACTATACATCGTCTTTTTTTCAATTTTTTATGAAAAAATTTTATCGACTATAAATCGTCCGAATCGTGTGCAAATACTTATATAGACTATACGTTGTCTATTTTAGATGCAAAAAAATAAATGGACTGACTATATATACAAAATTTAATGGACTATAATCCGTCCATTTTTAAATTAAAAAAAAATTAAATTGACTATAATTCGTCCATTTCATATCTAAAAAATTAAATGGACTATATACGTCGTCTTCTTTTCGTGCAAAGAATTTAATAAACTATACATCATCCATTTTTCATGCAATAAATTTTTTTATGAAAAAAATATAATGGACTATACATCGTCTTTTTTTCAATTTTTTATGAAAAAATTTTATCGACTATAAATCGTCCGATTCGTGTGCAAATAATTATATAGACTATACATCGTCTATTTTAGTTGCAAAAAATTAAATGGACTGACTATATATACAAAATTTAATGGACTATACATCGTCCATTTTTAAATTAAAAAAAAAATTAAATTGACTATAATTCGTCCATTTCGTATCTAAAAAATTAAATGGACTATATACGTCGTCTTCTTTTCGTGCAAAGAATTTAATAAACTATACATCATCCATTTTCCATGCAATAAATTTTTTTATGAAAAAAATATAATGGACTATACATCGTCTTTTTTTCAATTTTTTATGAAAAAATTTTATCGACTATAAATCGTCCGATTCGTGTGCAAATAATTATATAGACTATACATCGTCTATTTTAGTTGCAAAAAATTAAATGGACTGACTATAGATACAAAATTTAATGGACTTTACATCGTCCATTTTTAAATAAAAAAAAAAAATTAAATTGACTATAATTCGTCCATTTCGTATCTAAAAAATTAAATGGACTATATGCGTCGTCTTCTTTTCGTGCAAAGAATTTAATAAACTATACATCATCCATTTTTCATGAAAAAAATTTTTTATGAAAAAAATATAATGGACTATACATCGTCTTTTTTCCAATTTTTTATGAAAAAATTTTATCGACTATAAATCGTCCGATTCGTGTGCCAATAATTATATAGACTATACATCGTCTATTTTAGTTGCAAAAAATTAAATGGACTGACTATAGATACAAAATTTAATGGACTATACATCGTCCATTTTTAAATTAAAAAAAAAATTAAATTGACTATAATTCGTCAATTTCGTATCTAAAAAATTAAATGGACTATATGCGTCGTCTTCTTTTCGTGCAAAGAATTTAATAAACTATACATCATCCATTTTTCATGCAAAAAATTTTTTTATGAAAAAAATATAATGGACTATACATCGTCTTTTTTTCAATTTTTTATGAAAAATTTTTATCGACTATAAATCGTCCGATTCGTGTGCAAATAATTATATAGACTATACATCGTCTATTTTAGTTGCAAAAAATTAAATGGACTGACTATAGATACAAAATTTAATGGACTATACATCGTCCATTTTTAAATTTAAAAAAAAAATTAAATTTACTATAATTCGTTCATTTCGTATCTAAAAAAATAAATGGACTATATACGTCGTATTCTTTTCTTGCAAAGAATTTTATAAACTATACATCATCCATTTTTCATGGAAAAAAATTTTTTATGAAAAAAATATAATGGACTATACATCGTCTTTTTTCCAATTTTTTATGAAAAAATTTTATCGACTATAAATCGTCCGATTCGTGTGCAAATAATTATATAGACTATACATCGTCTATTTTAGTTGCAAAAAATTAAATGGACTGACTATATATACAAAATTTAATGGACTGTACATCGTCCATTTTTAAATTAAAAAAAAAATTAAATTGACTATAATTCGTCCATTTCATATCTAAAAAATTAAATGGACTATATACGTCGTCTTCTTTTCGTGCAAAGAATTTAATAAACTATACATCATTCATTTTTCATGCAAAAAATTGTTTTATGAAGAAAATATAATGGACTATACATCTTTTTTTTTCAATTTTTTATGAAAAAATTTTATCGACTATAAATCGTCCGATTCGTGTGCAAATAATTATATAGACTATACATCGTCTATTTTAGTTGCAAAAAATTAAATGGACTAACTATATATACAAAATTTAATGGACTATACATCGTCCATTTTTAAATTAAAAAAAAAATTAAATTGACTATAATTCGTCCATTTCGTATCTAAAAAATTAAATGGACTATATACGTCGTCTTCTTTTCGTGCAAAGAATTTAATAAACTATACATCATTCATTTTTCATGCAAAAAATTGTTTTATGAAGAAAATATAATGAACTATACATCATCTTTTTTTCAATTTTTTATGAAAAAATTTTATCGACTATAAATCGTCCGATTCGTGTGCAAATAATTATATAGACTATACATCGTCTATTTTAGTTGCAAAAAATTAAATGGACTGACTATAGATACAAAATTTAATGGACTTTACATCGTCCATTTTTAAATTAAAAAAAAAAAATAAATTGACTATAATTCGTCCATTTCGTATCTAAAAAATTAAGTGGACTATATGCGTCGTCTTCTTTTCGTGCAAAGAATTTAATAAACTATACATCATCCATTTTTCATGAAAAAAATTTTTTTATGAAAAAAATATAATGGACTATACATCGTCTTTTTTCCAATTTCTTATGAAAAAATTTTATCGACTATAAATCGTCCGAATCGTGTGCAAATACTTATATAGACTATACGTTGTCTATTTTAGATGCAAAAAAATAAATGGACTGACTATATATACAAAATTTAATGGACTATAATCCGTCCATTTTTAAATTAAAAAAAATTAAATTGACTATAATTCGTCCATTTCATATCTAAAAAATTAAATGGACTATATACGTCGTCTTCTTTTCGTGCAAAGAATTTAATAAACTATACATCATCCATTTTTCATGCAATAAATTTTTTTATGAAAAAAATATAATGGACTATACATCGTCTTTTTTTCAATTTTTTATGAAAAAATTTTATCGACTATAAATCGTCCGATTCGTGTGCAAATAATTATATAGACTATACATCGTCTATTTTAGTTGCAAAAAATTAAATGGACTGACTATATATACAAAATTTAATGGACTATACATCGTCCATTTTTAAATTAAAAAAAAAATTAAATTGACTATAATTCGTCCATTTCGTATCTAAAAAATTAAATGGACTATATACGTCGTCTTCTTTTCGTGCAAAGAATTTAATAAACTATACATCATCCATTTTCCATGCAATAAATTTTTTTATGAAAAAAATATAATGGACTATATATACATCGTCTTTTTTTCAATTTTTTATGAAAAAATTTTATCGACTATAAATCGTCCGATTCGTGTGCAAATAATTATATAGACTATACATCGTCTATTTTAGTTGCAAAAAATTAAATGGACTGACTATATATACAAAATTTAATGGACTGTACATCGTCCATTTTTAAATTAAAAAAAAAATTAAATTGACTATAATTCGTCCATTTCATATCTAAAAAATTAAATGGACTATATACGTCGTCTTCTTTTCGTGCAAAGAATTTAATAAACTATACATCATCCATTTTCCATGCAATAAATTTTTTTATGAAAAAAATATAATGGACTATACATCGTCTTTTTTTCAATTTTTTATGAAAAAATTTTATCGACTATAAATCGTCCGATTCGTGTGCAAATAATTATATAGACTATACATCGTCTATTTTAGTTGCAAAAAATTAAATGGACTGACTATAGATACAAAATTTAATGGACTTTACATCGTCCATTTTTAAATTAAAAAAAAAAATTAAATTGACTATAATTCGTCCATTTCGTATCTAAAAAATTAAATGGACTATATGCGTCGTCTTCTTTTCGTGCAAAGAATTTAATAAACTATACATCATCCATTTTTCATGAAAAAAATTTTTTATGAAAAAAATATAATGGACTATAATACATCGTCTTTTTTCCAATTTTTTATGAAAAAATTTTATCGACTATAAATCGTCCGATTCGTGTGCCAATAATTATATAGACTATACATCGTCTATTTTAGTTGCAAAAAATTAAATGGACTGACTATAGATACAAAATTTAATGGACTATACATCGTCCATTTTTAAATTAAAAAAAAAATTAAATTGACTATAATTCGTCAATTTCGTATCTAAAAAATTAAATGGACTATATGCGTCGTCTTCTTTTCGTGCAAAGAATTTAATAAACTATACATCATCCATTTTTCATGCAAAAAATTTTTTTATGAAAAAAATATAATGGACTATACATCGTCTTTTTTTCAATTTTTTATGAAAAATTTTTATCGACTATAAATCGTCCGATTCGTGTGCAAATAATTATATAGACTATACATCGTCTATTTTAGTTGCAAAAAATTAAATGGACTGACAATAGATACAAAATTTAATGGACTATACATCGTCCATTTTTAAATTAAAAAAAAAAATTAAATTTACTATAATTCGTTCATTTCGTATCTAAAAAAATAAATGGACTATATACGTCGTATTCTTTTCTTGCAAAGAATTTTAATGGACTATAATCCGTCCATTTTTAAATTAAAAAAAAATTAAATTGACTATAATTCGTCCATTTCATATCTAAAAAATTAAATGGACTATATACGTCGTCTTCTTTTCGTGCAAAGAATTTAATAAACTATACATCATCCATTTTTCATGCAATAAATTTTTTTATGAAAAAAATATAATGGACTATACATCGTCTTTTTTTCAATTTTTTATGAAAAAATTTTATCGACTATAAATCGTCCGATTCGTGTGCAAATAATTATATAGACTATACATCGTCTATTTTAGTTGCAAAAAATTAAATGGACTGACTATATATACAAAATTTAATGGACTATACATCGTCCATTTTTAAATTAAAAAAAAAATTAAATTGACTATAATTCGTCCATTTCGTATCTAAAAAATTAAATGGACTATATACGTCGTCTTCTTTTCGTGCAAAGAATTTAATAAACTATACATCATTAATTTTTCATGCAAAAAATTGTTTTATGAAGAAAATATAATGGACTATACATCGTCTTTTTTTAAATTTTTTATGAAAAAATTTTATCGACTATAAATCGTCCGATTCGTGTGCAAATAATTATATAGACAATACATCGTCTATTTTAGTTGCAAAAAATTAAATGGACTGACTATAGATACAAAATTTAATGGACTTTACATCGTCCATTTTTAAATTAAAAAAAAAATTAAATTGACTATAATTCGTCCATTTCGTATCTAAAAAATTAAATGGACTATATGCGTCGTCTTCTTTTCGTGCAAAGAATTTAATAAACTATACATCATCCATTTTTCATGGAAAAAATTTTTTTATGAAAAAAATATAATGGACTATACATCGTCTTTTTTCCAATTTTTTATGAAAAAATTTTATCGACTATAAATCGTCCGAATCGTGTGCAAATACTTATATAGACTATACGTTGTCTATTTAAGATGCAAAAAATTAAATGTACTGACTATAGATACAAAATTTAATGGACTATACATCGTCCATTTTTCATGCAAAAAATTTTTTTATGAAAAAATACATCGTCTTTTTTTCAATTTTTTATGAAAAAATTTTATCGACTATAAATCGTCCGATTCGTGTGCAAATAATTATATAGACTATACATCGTCTATTTTAGTTGCAAAAAATTAAATGGACTGACTATAGATACAAAATTTAATGGACTATACATCGTCCATTTTTAAATTTAAAAAAAAAAATTAAATTTACTATAATTCGTTCATTTCGTATCTAAAAAAATAAATGGACTATATACGTCGTATTCTTTTCTTGCAAAGAATTTTATAAACTATACATCATCCATTTTTCATGGAAAAAATTTTTTTATGAAAAAATACATCGTCTTTTTTTCAATTTTTTATGAAAAAATTTTATCGACTATAAATCGTCCGAATCGTGTGCAAATACTTATATAGACTATACGTTGTCTATTTTAGATGCAAAAAAAAAAAAAAAATAAACTGACTATATATACAAAATTTAATGGACTATAATCTGTCCATTTTTAAATTAAAAAAAAAAATTAAATTGCCTATAATTCGTCCATTTCGTGTCTAAAAAATTAAATGGACTATATACGTCGTCTTCTTTTCATGCAAAGAATTTAATAAACTATACATCATCCATTTTTCATGCAAAAAATTTTTTTATGAAAAAAATACAATGGACTATACATCGTCTTTTTTTAAATTTTTTATGAAAAAATTTTATCGACTATAAATCGTCCGATTCGTGTGCAAATAATTATATAGACTATACATCGTCTATTTTAGTTGCAAAAAATTAAATGGACTGACTATAGATACAAAATTTAATGGACTATACATCGTCCATTTTTAAATTTAAAAAAAAAATTAAATTTACTATAATTCGTTCATTTCGTATCTAAAAAAATAAATGGACTATATACGTCGTATTCTTTTCTTGCAAAGAATTTTATAAACTATACATCATCCATTTTTCATGGAAAAAATTTTTTTATGAAAAAAATATAATGGACTATACATCGTCTTTTTTTCAATTTTTTATGAAAAAATTTTATCGACTATAAATCGTCCGAATCGTGTGCAAATACTTATATAGACTATACGTTGTCTATTTTAGATGCAAAAAAATAAATGGACTGACTATATATACAAAATTTAATGGACTATAATCCGTCCATTTTTAAATTAAAAAAAAAATTAAATTGGCTATAATTCGTCCATTTCGTATCTAAAAAATTAAATGGACTATATACGTCGTCTTCTTTTCAGGCAAAGAATTTAATAAACTATACATCATCCATTTTTCATGCAAAAAATTTTTTTATAAAAAAAATACAATGGACTATACATCGTCTTTTTTTCAATTTTTTATGAAAAAATTTTATCGACTATAAATCGTCCGAATCGTGTGCAAATACTTATATAGACTATACGTTGTCTATTTTAGATGCAAAAAAAAAAAAATGGACTGACTATATATACAAAATTTAATGGACTATAATCCGTCCATTTTTAAATTAAAAAAAAAATTAAATTGGCTATAATTCGTCCATTTCGTATCTAAAAAATTAAATGGACTATATACGTCGTCTTCTTTTCATGCAAAGAATTTAATAAACTATACATCATCCATTTTTCATGCAAAAAAATTTTTTATGAAAAAAATATAACGGACTATACATCGTCTTTTTTTCAATTTTTTATGAAAAAATTTTATCGACTATAAATCGTCCGATTCGTGTGCAAATAATTATATAGACTATACATCGTCTATTTTAGTTGCAAAAAATTAAATGGGCTGACTATATATACAAAATTTAATGGACTGTACATCGTCCATTTTTAAATTAAAAAAAATTAAATTGACTATAATTCGTCCATTTCATATCTAAAAAATTAAATGGACTATATACGTCGTCTTCTTTTCGTGCAAAGAATTTAATAAACTATACATCATCCATTTTTCATGCAATAAATTTTTTTATGAAAAAAATATAATGGACTATACATCGTCTTTTTTTCAATTTTTTATGAAAAAATTTTATCGACTATAAATCGTCCGATTCGTGTGCAAATAATTATATAGACTATACATCGTCTATTTTAGTTGCAAAAAATTAAATGGACTGACTATATATACAAAATTTAATGGACTATACATCGTCCATTTTTAAATTAAAAAAAAAATTAAATTGACTATAATTCGTCCATTTCGTATCTAAAAAATTAAATGGACTATATACGTCGTCTTCTTTTCGTGCAAAGAATTTAATAAACTATACATCATTCATTTTTCATGCAAAAAATTGTTTTATGAAGAAAATATAATGGACTATACATCGTCTTTTTTTCAATTTTTTATGAAAAAATTTTATCGACTATAAATCGTCCGATTCGTGTGCAAATAATTATATAGACTATACATCGTCTATTTTAGTTGCAAAAAATTAAATGGACTGACTATAGATACAAAATTTAATGGACTTTACATCGTCCATTTTTAAATTAAAAAAAAAAATTAAATTGACTATAATTCGTCCATTTCGTATCTAAAAAATTAAATGGACTATATGCGTCGTCTTCTTTTCGTGCAAAGAATTTAATAAACTATACATCATCCATTTTTCATGAAAAAAAATTTTTTATGAAAAAAATATAATGGACTATACATCGTCTTTTTTCCAATTTTTTATGAAAAAATTTTATCGACTATAAATCGTCCGATTCGTGTGCCAATAATTATATAGACTATACATCGTCTATTTTAGATGCAAAAAATTAAATGGACTGACTATATATACAAAATTTAATGGACTATACATCGTCCATTTTAAAATTAAAAAAAAAAAATTAAATTGACTATAATTCGTCAATTTCGTATCTAAAAAATTAAATGGACTATATGCGTCGTCTTCTTTTCGTGCAAAGAATTTAATAAACTATACATCATCCATTTTTCATGGAAAAAATTTTTTTATGAAAAAAATATAATGGACTATACATCGTCTTTTTTCCAATTTTTTATGAAAAAATTTTATCGACTATAAATCGTCCGATTCGTGTGCCAATAATTATATAGACTATACATCGTCTATTTTAGATGCAAAAAATTAAATGGACTGACTATATATACAAAATTTAATGGACTATACATCGTCCATTTTTAAATTTAAAAAAAAATTAAATTGGCTATAATTCGTCCATTTCGTATCTAAAAAATTAAATGGACTATATACGTCGTCTTCTTTTCATGCAAAGAATTTAATAAACTATACATCATCCATTTTTCATGCAAAAAATTTTTTTATGAAAAAAATATAATGGACTATACATCGTCTTTTTTTCAATTTCTTATGAAAAAATTTTATCGACTATAAATCGTCCGATTCGTGTGCAAATAATTATATAGACTATACATCGTCTATTTTAGTTGCAAAAAATTAAATGGACTGACTATAGATACAAAATTTAATGGACTATACATCGTCCATTTTTAAATTTAAAAAAAAAAATTAAATTTACTATAATTCGTTCATTTCGTATCTAAAAAAATAAATGGACTATATACGTCGTATTCTTTTCTTGCAAAGAATTTTATAAACTATACATCATCCATTTTTCATGGAAAAAATTTTTTTATGAAAAAAATATAATGGACTATACATCGTCTTTTTTTCAATTTTTTATGAAAAAATTTTATCGACTATAAATCGTCCGAATCGTGTGCAAATACTTATATAGACTATACGTTGTCTATTTTAGATGCAAAAAAATAAATGGACTGACTATATATACAAAATTTAATGGACTATAATCCGTCTATTTTTAAATTAAAAAAAAATTAAATTGGCTATAATTCGTCCATTTCGTATCTAAAAAATTAAATGGACTATATACGTCGTCTTCTTTTCATGCAAAGAATTTAATAAACTAAACATCATCCATTTTTCATGCAAAAAATTTTTTTATGAAAAAAATATAATGGACTATACATCGTCTTTTTTTCAATTTTTTATGAAAAAATTTTATCGACTATAAATCGTCCGATTCGTGTGCAAATAATTATATAGACTATACATCGTCTATTTTAGTTGCAAAAAATTAAATGGACTGACTATATATACAAAATTTAATGGACTGTACATCGTCCATTTTTAAATTAAAAAAAAAATTAAATTGACTATAATTCGTCCATTTCATATCTAAAAAATTAAATGGACTATATACGTCGTCTTCTTTTCGTGCAAAGAATTTAATAAACTATACATCATTCATTTTTCATGCAAAAAATTGTTTTATGAAGAAAATATAATGGACTATACATCTTTTTTTTTCAATTTTTTATGAAAAAATTTTATCGACTATAAATCGTCCGATTCGTGTGCAAATAATTATATAGACTATACATCGTCTATTTTAGTTGCAAAAAATTAAATGGACTAACTATATATACAAAATTTAATGGACTATACATCGTCCATTTTTAAATTAAAAAAAAAATTAAATTGACTATAATTCGTCCATTTCGTATCTAAAAAATTAAATGGACTATATACGTCGTCTTCTTTTCGTGCAAAGAATTTAATAAACTATACATCATTCATTTTTCATGCAAAAAATTGTTTTATGAAGAAAATATAATGGACTATACATCGTCTTTTTTTCAATTTTTTATGAAAAAATTTTATCGACTATAAATCGTCCGCTTCGTGTGCAAATAATTATATAGACTATACATCGTCTATTTTAGTTGCAAAAAATTAAATGGACTGACTATAGATACAAAATTTAATGGACTTTACATCGTCCATTTTTAAATAAAAAAAAAATTAAATTGACTATAATTCGTCCATTTCGTATCTAAAAAATTAAATGGACTATATGCGTCGTCTTCTTTTCGTGCAAAGAATTTAATAAACTATACATCATCCATTTTTCATGAAAAAAAATTTTTTATGAAAAAAATATAATGGACTATACTATAAATAATTATATAGACTATACATCGTCTATTTTAGTTGCAAAAAATTAAATGGACTGACTATATATACAAAATTTAATGGACTATACATCGTCCATTTTTAAATTAAAAAAAAAATTAAATTGACTATAATTCGTCCATTTCGTATCTAAAAAATTAAATGGACTATATACGTCGTCTTCTTTTCGTGCAAAGAATTTAATAAACTATACATCATTCATTTTTCATGCAAAAAATTGTTTTATGAAGAAAATATAATGGACTATACATCATCTTTTTTTCAATTTTTTATGAAAAAATTTTATCGACTATAAATCGTCCGATTCGTGTGCAAATAATTATATAGACTATACATCGTCTATTTTAGTTGCAAAAAATTAAATGGACTGACTATAGATACAAAATTTAATGGACTTTACATCGTCCATTTTTAAATTAAAAAAAAAAAATAAATTGACTATAATTCGTCCATTTCGTATCTAAAAAATTAAGTGGACTATATGCGTCGTCTTCTTTTCGTGCAAAGAATTTAATAAACTATACATCATCCATTTTTCATGAAAAAAAATTTTTTATGAAAAAAATATAATGGACTATACATCGTCTTTTTTCCAATTTTTTATGAAAAAATTTTATCGACTATAAATCGTCCGAATCGTGTGCAAATACTTATATAGACTATACGTTGTCTATTTTAGATGCAAAAAAATAAATGGACTGACTATATATACAAAATTTAATGGACTATAATCCGTCCATTTTTAAATTAAAAAAAAAATTAAATTGGCTATAATTCGTCCATTTCGTATCTAAAAAATTAAATGGACTATATACGTCGTCTTCTTTTCATGCAAAGAATTTAATAAACTATACATCATCCATTTTTCATGCAAAAAATTTTTTTATGAAAAAAATATAATGGACTATACATCGTCTTTTTTTCAATTTTTTATGAAAAAATTTTATCGACTATAAAACGTCCGATTCGTGTGCAAATAATTATATAGACTATACATCGTCTATTTTAGTTTCAAAAAATTAAATGGACTGACTATATATACAAAATTTAATGGACTGTACATCGTCCATTTTTAAATTAAAAAAAAAAAATTAAATTGACTATAATTCGTCCATTTCATATCTAAAAAATTAAATGGACTATATACGTCGTCTTCTTTTCGTGCAAAGAATTTTATAAACTATACATCATCCATTTTTCATGCAAAAAATTTTTTTATGAAAAAAATATAATGGACTATACATCGTCTTTTTTTCAATTTTTTATGAAAAAATTTTATCGACTATAAATCGTCCGATTCGTGTGCAAATAATTATATAGACTATACATCGTCTATTTTAGTTGCAAAAAATTAAATGGACTGACTATAGATACAAAATTTAATGGACTTTACATCGTCCATTTTTAAATTTAAAAAAAAAATTAAATTGACTATAATTCGTCCATTTCGTATCTAAAAAATTAAATGGACTATATGCGTCGTCTTCTTTTCGTGCAAAGAATTTAATAAACTATACATCATCCATTTTTCATGAAAAAAAATTTTTTATGAAAAAAATATAATGGACTATACATCGTCTTTTTTCCAATTTTTTATGAAAAAATTTTATCGACTATAAATCGTCCGATTCGTGTGCCAATAATTATATAGACTATACATCGTCTATTTTAGTTGCAAAAAATTAAATGGACTGACTATAGATACAAAATTTAATGGACTATACATCGTCCATTTTTAAATTAAAAAAAAAATTAAATTGACTATAATTCGTCAATTTCGTATCTAAAAAATTAAATGGACTATATGCGTCGTCTTCTTTTCGTGCAAAGAATTTAATAAACTATACATCATCCATTTTTCATGCAAAAAATTTTTTTATGAAAAAAATATAATGGACTATACATCGTCTTTTTTTCAATTTTTTATGAAAAAATTTTATCGACTATAAATCGTCCGATTCGTGTGCAAATAATTATATAGACTATACATCGTCTATTTTAGTTGCAAAAAATTAAATGGACTGACTATAGATACAAAATTTAATGGACTATACATCGTCCATTTTTAAATTTAAAAAAAAAAATTAAATTTACTATAATTCGTTCATTTCGTATCTAAAAAAATAAATGGACTATATACGTCGTATTCTTTTCTTGCAAAGAATTTTATAAACTATACATCATCCATTTTTCATGGAAAAAATTTTTTTATGAAAAAAATATAATGGACTATACATCGTCTTTTTTTCAATTTTTTATGAAAAAATTTTATCGACTATAAATCGTCCGAATCGTGTGCAAATACTTATATAGACTATACGTTGTCTATTTTAGATGCAAAAAAATAAATGGACTGACTATATATACAAAATTTAATGGACTATAATCCGTCCATTTTTAAATTAAAAAAAAATTAAATTGGCTATAATTCGTCCATTTCGTATCTAAAAAATTAAATGGACTATATGCGTCGTCTTCTTTTCGTGCAAAGAATTTAATAAACTATACATCATCCATTTTTCATGAAAAAAAATTTTTTATGAAAAAAATATAATGGACTATACTATAAATAATTATATAGACTATACATCGTCTATTTTAGTTGCAAAAAATTAAATGGACTGACTATATATACAAAATTTAATGGACTATACATCGTCCATTTTTAAATTAAAAAAAAAATTAAATTGACTATAATTCGTCCATTTCGTATCTAAAAAATTAAATGGACTATATACGTCGTCTTCTTTTCGTGCAAAGAATTTAATAAACTATACATCATTCATTTTTCATGCAAAAAATTGTTTTATGAAGAAAATATAATGAACTATACATCATCTTTTTTTCAATTTTTTATGAAAAAATTTTATCGACTATAAATCGTCCGATTCGTGTGCAAATAATTATATAGACTATACATCGTCTATTTTAGTTGCAAAAAATTAAATGGACTGACTATAGATACAAAATTTAATGGACTTTACATCGTCCATTTTTAAATTAAAAAAAAAAAATAAATTGACTATAATTCGTCCATTTCGTATCTAAAAAATTAAGTGGACTATATGCGTCGTCTTCTTTTCGTGCAAAGAATTTAATAAACTATACATCATCCATTTTTCATGAAAAAAAATTTTTTATGAAAAAAATATAATGGACTATACATCGTCTTTTTTCCAATTTTTTATGAAAAAATTTTATCGACTATAAATCGTCCGAATCGTGTGCAAATACTTATATAGACTATACGTTGTCTATTTTAGATGCAAAAAAATAAATGGACTGACTATATATACAAAATTTAATGGACTATAATCCGTCCATTTTTAAATTAAAAAAAAATTAAATTGGCTATAATTCGTCCATTTCGTATCTAAAAAATTAAATGGACTATATACGTCGTCTTCTTTTCATGCAAAGAATTTAATAAACTATACATCATCCATTTTTCATGCAAAAAATTTTTTTATGAA
This sequence comes from Tachina lurida, assembly GCA_944452675.1. Classification (NCBI taxonomy): domain Eukaryota; kingdom Metazoa; phylum Arthropoda; class Insecta; order Diptera; family Tachinidae; genus Tachina; species Tachina lurida. Next base: position 83,316,772 of record OX101755.1, read on the forward strand.
AAAAATATAATGGACTATACATCGTCTTTTTTTCAATTTTTTATGAAAAAATTTTATCGACTATAAAACGTCCGATTCGTGTGCAAATAATTATATAGACTATACATCGTCTATTTTAGTTTCAAAAAATTAAATGGACTGACTATATATACAAAATTTAATGGACTGTACATCGTCCATTTTTAAATTAAAAAAAAAAAATTAAATTGACTATAATTCGTCCATTTCATATCTAAAAAATTAAATGGACTATATACGTCGTCTTCTTTTCGTGCAAAGAATTTTATAAACTATACATCATCCATTTTTCATGCAAAAAATTTTTTTATGAAAAAAATATAATGGACTATACATCGTCTTTTTTTCAATTTTTTATGAAAAAATTTTATCGACTATAAATCGTCCGATTCGTGTGCCAATAATTATATAGACTATACATCGTCTATTTTAGATGCAAAAAATTAAATGGACTGACTATATATACAAAATTTAATGGACTATACATCGTCCATTTTTAAATTTAAAAAAAAATTAAATTGGCTATAATTCGTCCATTTCGTATCTAAAAAATTAAATGGACTATATACGTCGTCTTCTTTTCATGCAAAGAATTTAATAAACTATACATCATCCATTTTTCATGCAAAAAATTTTTTTATGAAAAAAATATAATGGACTGACTATACATCGTCTTTTTTTCAATTTCTTATGAAAAAATTTTATCGACTATAAATCGTCCGATTCGTGTGCAAATAATTATATAGACTATACATCGTCTATTTTAGTTGCAAAAAATTAAATGGACTGACTATAGATACAAAATTTAATGGACTATACATCGTCCATTTTTAAATTTAAAAAAAAAAATTAAATTTACTATAATTCGTTCATTTCGTATCTAAAAAAATAAATGGACTATATACGTCGTATTCTTTTCTTGCAAAGAATTTTATAAACTATACATCATCCATTTTTCATGGAAAAAATTTTTTTATGAAAAAAATATAATGGACTATACATCGTCTTTTTTTCAATTTTTTATGAAAAAATTTTATCGACTATAAATCGTCCGAATCGTGTGCAAATACTTATATAGACTATACGTTGTCTATTTTAGATGCAAAAAAATAAATGGACTGACTATATATACAAAATTTAATGGACTATAATCCGTCTATTTTTAAATTAAAAAAAAATTAAATTGGCTATAATTCGTCCATTTCGTATCTAAAAAATTAAATGGACTATATACGTCGTCTTCTTTTCATGCAAAGAATTTAATAAACTATACATCATCCATTTTTCATGCAAAAAATTTTTTTATGAAAAAAATATAATGGACTATACATCGTCTTTTTTTCAATTTTTTATGAAAAAATTTTATCGACTATAAATCGTCCGATTCGTGTGCAAATAATTATATAGACTATACATCGTCTATTTTAGTTGCAAAAAATTAAATGGACTGACTATATATACAAAATTTAATGGACTGTACATCGTCCATTTTTAAATTAAAAAAAAAATTAAATTGACTATAATTCGTCCATTTCATATCTAAAAAATTAAATGGACTATATACGTCGTCTTCTTTTCGTGCAAAGAATTTAATAAACTATACATCATTCATTTTTCATGCAAAAAATTGTTTTATGAAGAAAATATAATGGACTATACATCGTCTTTTTTTCAATTTTTTATGAAAAAATTTTATCGACTATAAATCGTCCGCTTCGTGTGCAAATAATTATATAGACTATACATCGTCTATTTTAGTTGCAAAAAATTAAATGGACTGACTATAGATACAAAATTTAATGGACTTTACATCGTCCATTTTTAAATAAAAAAAAAATTAAATTGACTATAATTCGTCCATTTCGTATCTAAAAAATTAAATGGACTATATGCGTCGTCTTCTTTTCGTGCAAAGAATTTAATAAACTATACATCATCCATTTTTCATGAAAAAAAATTTTTTATGAAAAAAATATAATGGACTATACTATAAATAATTATATAGACTATACATCGTCTATTTTAGTTGCAAAAAATTAAATGGACTGACTATATATACAAAATTTAATGGACTATACATCGTCCATTTTTAAATTAAAAAAAAAATTAAATTGACTATAATTCGTCCATTTCGTATCTAAAAAATTAAATGGACTATATACGTCGTCTTCTTTTCGTGCAAAGAATTTAATAAACTATACATCATTCATTTTTCATGCAAAAAATTGTTTTATGAAGAAAATATAATGGACTATACATCATCTTTTTTTCAATTTTTTATGAAAAAATTTTATCGACTATAAATCGTCCGATTCGTGTGCAAATAATTATATAGACTATACATCGTCTATCTTAGTTGCAAAAAATTAAATGGACTGACTATAGATACAAAATTTAATGGACTTTACATCGTCCATTTTTAAATTAAAAAAAAAAAATAAATTGACTATAATTCGTCCATTTCGTATCTAAAAAATTAAGTGGACTATATGCGTCGTCTTCTTTTCGTGCAAAGAATTTAATAAACTATACATCATCCATTTTTCATGAAAAAAAATTTTTTATGAAAAAAATATAATGGACTATACATCGTCTTTTTTCCAATTTTTTATGAAAAAATTTTATCGACTATAAATCGTCCGAATCGTGTGCAAATACTTATATAGACTATACGTTGTCTATTTTAGATGCAAAAAAATAAATGGACTGACTATATATACAAAATTTAATGGACTATAATCCGTCCATTTTTAAATTAAAAAAAAAATTAAATTGGCTATAATTCGTCCATTTCGTATCTAAAAAATTAAATGGACTATATACGTCGTCTTCTTTTCATGCAAAGAATTTAATAAACTATACATCATCCATTTTTCATGCAAAAAATTTTTTTATGAAAAAAATATAATGGACTATACATCGTCTTTTTTTCAATTTTTTATGAAAAAATTTTATCGACTATAAAACGTCCGATTCGTGTGCAAATAATTATATAGACTATACATCGTCTATTTTAGTTGCAAAAAATTAAATGGACTGACTATAGATACAAAATTTAATGGACTATACATCGTCCATTTTTAAATTAAAAAAAAAATTAAATTGACTATAATTCGTCAATTTCGTATCTAAAAAATTAAATGGACTATATGCGTCGTCTTCTTTTCGTGCAAAGAATTTAATAAACTATACATCATCCATTTTTCATGCAAAAAATTTTTTTATGAAAAAAATATAATGGACTATACATCGTCTTTTTTTCAATTTTTTATGAAAAAATTTTATCGACTATAAATCGTCCGATTCGTGTGCAAATAATTATATAGACTATACATCGTCTATTTTAGTTGCAAAAAATTAAATGGACTGACTATAGATACAAAATTTAATGGACTATACATGTCCATTTTTAAATTTAAAAAAAAAAATTAAATTTACTATAATTCGTTCATTTCGTATCTAAAAAAATAAATGGACTATATACGTCGTATTCTTTTCTTGCAAAGAATTTTATAAACTATACATCATCCATTTTTCATGGAAAAAATTTTTTTATGAAAAAAATATAATGGACTATACATCGTCTTTTTTTCAATTTTTTATGAAAAAATTTTATCGACTATAAATCGTCCGAATCGTGTGCAAATACTTATATAGACTATACGTTGTCTATTTTAGATGCAAAAAAATAAATGGACTGACTATATATACAAAATTTAATGGACTATAATCCGTCCATTTTTAAATTAAAAAAAAAATTAAATTGGCTATAATTCGTCCATTTCGTATCTAAAAAATTAAATGGACTATATACGTCGTCTTCTTTTCATGCAAAGAATTTAATAAACTATACATCATCAATTTTTCATGCAATAAATTTTTTTATGAAAAAAATATAATGGACTATACATCGTCTTTTTTTCAGTTTTTTATGAAAAAATTTTATCGACTATAAATCGTCCGATTCGTGTGCAAATAATTATATAGACTATACATCGTCTATTTTAGTTGCAAAAAATTAAATGGACTGACTATATATACAAAATTTAATGGACTGTACATCGTCCATTTTTAAATAAAAAAAAAAATTAAATTGACTATAATTCGTCCATTTCATATCTAAAAAATTAAATGGACTATATACGTCGTCTTCTTTTCGTGCAAAGAATTTTATAAACTATACATCATCCATTTTTCATGCAATAAATTTTTTTATGAAAAAAATATAATGGACTATACATCGTCTTTTTTTAAATTTTTTATGAAAAAATTTTATCGACTATAAATCGTCCGATTCGTGTGCAAATAATTATATAGACTATACATCGTCTATTTTAGTTGCAAAAAATTAAATGGACTGACTATATATACAAAATTTAATGGACTATACATCGTCCATTTTTAAATTAAAAAAAAAATTAAATTGACTATAATTCGTCCATTTCATATCTAAAAAATTAAATGGACTATATACGTCGTCTTCTTTTCGTGCAAAGAATTTAATAAACTATACATCATTCATTTTTCATGCAAAAAATTGTTTTATGAAGAAAATATAATGGACTATACATCGTCTTTTTTTCAATTTTTTATGAAACAATTTTATCGACTATAAATCGTCCGATTCGTGTGCAAATAATTATATAGACTATACATCGTCTATTTTAGTTGCAAAAAATTAAATGGACTGACTATAGATACAAAATTTAATGGACTTTACATGGTCCATTTTTAAATTAAAAAAAAAATTAAATTGACTATAAATCGTCCATTTCGTATCTAAAAAATTAAATGGACTATATGCGTCGTCTTCTTTTCGTGCAAAGAATTTAATAAACTATACATCATCCATTTTTCATGAAAAAAAATTTTTTATGAAAAAAATATAATGGACATCGTCTTTTTTCCAATTTTTTATGAAAAAATTTTATCGACTATAAATCGTCCGATTCGTGTGCCAATAATTATATAGACTATACATCGTCTATTTTAGATGCAAAAAATTAAATGGACTGACTATATATACAAAATTTAATGGACTATACATCGTCCATTTTAAAATTAAAAAAAAAAATTAAATTGACTATAATTCGTCAATTTCGTATCTAAAAAATTAAATGGACTATATGCGTCGTCTTCTTTTCGTGCAAAGAATTTAATAAACTATACATCATCCATTTTTCATGGAAAAAATTTTTTATGAAAAAAATATAATGGACTATACATCGTCTTTTTTTCAATTTTTTATGAAAAAATTTTATCGACTATAAATCGTCCGATTCGTGTGCAAATAATTATATAGACTATACATCGTCTATTTTAGATGCAAAAAATTAAATAGACTAACTATATATAAAAAATTTAATGGACTATACATCGTCCATTTTTAAATTTAAAAAAAAATTAAATTGACTATAATTCGTCCATTTTGTATCTAAAAAATTAAATGGACTATATATGTCGTCTTCTTTTCGTGCAAAGAATTTAATAAACTATACATCATCCATTTTTCATGCAAAAAATTTTTTTATGAAAAAAATATAATGGACTATACATCGTCTTTTTTTCAATTTTTTATGAAAAAATTTTATCGACTATAAATCGTCCGATTCGTGTGCAAATAATTATATAGACTATACATCGTCTATTTTAGATGCAAAAAATTAAATAGACTAACTATATATATAAAATTTAATGGACTATACATCGTCCATTTTTAAATTAAAAAAAAAATTAAATTGACTATAATTCGTCCATTTCGTATCTAAAAAATTAAATGGACTATATACGTCGTCTTCTTTTCGTGCAATGAATTTAATAAACTATACATCATCCATTTTTCATGCAAAAAATTTTTTTATGAAAAAAATATAATGGACTATACATCGCCTTTTTTTCAATTTTTTATGAAAAAATTTTATCGACTATAAATCATCCGATTCGTATGCAAATAATTATATAGACTATACATCGTCTATTTTAGATGCAAAAAATTAAATGGACTGACTATATATACAAAATTTAATGGACATTTTTAAATTTAAAAAAAAAATTAAATTTACTATAATTCGTTCATTTCGTATCTAAAAAAATAAATGGACTATATACGTCGTATTCTTTTCTTGCAAAGAATTTTATAAACTATACATCATCCATTTTTCATGCAAAAAATTTTTTTATGAAAAAAATATAATGGACTATACATCGTCTTTTTTTCAATTTTTTATGAAAAAATTTTATCGCCTATAAATCGTCCGAATCGTGTGCAAATACTTATATAGACTATACGTTGTCTATTTTAGATGCAAAAAATTAAATGGACTGACTATAGATACAAAATTTAATGGACTATACATCGTCCATTTTTCATGCAAAAAATTTTTTTATGAAAAAATACATCGTCTTTTTTTCAATTTTTTATGAAAAAATTTTATCGACTATAAATCGTCCGATTCGTGTGCAAATAATTATATAGACTATACATCGTCTATTTTAGTTGCAAAAAATTAAATGGACTGACTATAGATACAAAATTTAACGGACTATACATCGTCCATTTTTAAATTTAAAAAAAAAAATTAAATTTACTATAATTTGTTCATTTCGTATCTAAAAAAATAAATGGACTATATACGTCGTATTCTTTTCTTGCAAAGAATTTTATAAACTATACATCATCCATTTTTCATGGAAAAAATTTTTTTATGAAAAAAATATAATGGACTATACATCGTCTTTTTTTCAATTTTTTATGAAAAAATTTTATCGACTATAAATCGTCCGAATCGTGTGCAAATACTTATATAGACTATACGTTGTCTATTTTAGATGCAAAAAAATAAATGGACTGACTATATATACAAAATTTAATGGACTATAATCCGTCCATTTTTAAATTAAAAAAAAAATTAAATTGGCTATAATTCGTCCATTTCGTATCTAAAAAATTAAATGGACTATATACGTCGTCTTCTTTTCATGCAAAGAATTTAATAAACTATACATCATCCATTTTTCATGCAAAAAATTTTTTTATGAAAAAAATATAATGGACTATACATCTTTTTTTTTCAATTTTTTATGAAAAAATTTTATCGACTATAAATCGTCCGATTCGTGTGCAAATAATTATATAGACTATACATCGTCTATTTTAGTTGCAAAAAATTAAATGGACTGACTATAGATACAAAATTTAATGGACTATACATCGTCCATTTTTAAATTAAAAAAAAAAATTAAATTTACTATAATTCGTTCATTTCGTATCTAAAAAAATAAATGGACTATATACGTCGTATTCTTTTCTTGCAAAGAATTTTATAAACTATACATCATCCATTTTTCATGGAAAAAATTTTTTTATGAAAAAAATATAATGGACTATACATCGTCTTTTTTTCAATTTTTTATGAAAAAATTTTATCGACTATAAATCGTCCGAATCGTGTGCAAATACTTATATAGACTATACGTTGTCTATTTTAGATGCAAAAAAATAAATGGACTGACTATAGATACAAAATTTAATGGACTATAATCCGTCCATTTTTAAATTAAAAAAAAATTAAATTGGCTATAATTCGTCCATTTCGTATCTAAAAAATTAAATGGACTATATACGTCGTCTTCTTTTCATGCAAAGAATTTAATAAACTATACATCATCCATTTTTCATGCAAAAAATTTTTTTATGAAAAAAATATAATGGACTATACATCGTCTTTTTTTCAATTTTTTATGAAAAAATTTTATCGACTATAAATCGTCCGATTCGTGTGCAAATAATTATATAGACTATACATCGTCTATTTTAGTTGCAAAAAATTAAATGGACTGACTATATATACAAAATTTAATGGACTGTACATCGTCCATTTTTAAATTAAAAAAAAATTAAATTGACTATAATTCGTCCATTTCATATCTAAAAAATTAAATGGACTATATACGTCGTCTTCTTTTCGTGCAAAGAATTTAATAAACTATACATCATCCATTTTTCATGCAATAAATTTTTTTATGAAAAAAATATAATGAACTATACATCGTCTTTTTTTCAATTTTTTATGAAAAAATTTTATCGACTATAAATCGTCCGATTCGTGTGCAAATAATTATATAGACTATACATCGTCTATTTTAGTTGCAAAAAATTAAATGGACTGACTATATATACAAAATTTAATGGACTATACATCGTCCATTTTTAAATTAAAAAAAAAATTAAATTGACTATAATTCGTCCATTTCGTATCTAAAAAATTAAATGGACTATATACGTCGTCTTCTTTTCGTGCAAAGAATTTAATAAACTATACATCATTCATTTTTCATGCAAAAAATTGTTTTATGAAGAAAATATAATGGACTATACATCATCTTTTTTTCAATTTTTTATGAAAAAATTTTATCGACTATAAATCGTCCGATTCGTGTGCAAATAATTATATAGACTATACATCGTCTATTTTAGTTGCAAAAAATTAAATGGACTGACTATAGATACAAAATTTAATGGACTTTACATCGTCCATTTTTAAATTAAAAAAAAAAATTAAATTGACTATAATTCGTCCATTTCGTATCTAAAAAATTAAATGGACTATATGCGTCGTCTTCTTTTCGTGCAAAGAATTTAATAAACTATACATCATCCATTTTTCATGAAAAAAAATTTTTTATGAAAAAAATATAATGGACTATACATCGTCTTTTTTCCAATTTTTTATGAAAAAATTTTATCGACTATAAATCGTCCGAATCGTGTGCAAATACTTATATAGACTATACGTTGTCTATTTTAGATGCAAAAAAATAAATGGACTGACTATATATACAAAATTTAATGGACTATAATCCGTCCATTTTTAAATTAAAAAAAAAAATTAAATTGGCTATAATTCGTCCATTTCGTATCTAAAAAATTAAATGGACTATATACGTCGTCTTCTTTTCATGCAAAGAATTTAATAAACTATACATCATCCATTTTTCATGCAAAAATTTTTTTTATGAAAAAAATATAATGGACTATACATCGTCTTTTTTTCAATTTTTTATGAAAAAATTTTATCGACTATAAATCGTCCGATTCGTGTGCAAATAATTATATAGACTATACATCGTCTATTTTAGTTGCAAAAAATTAAATGGACTGACTATATATACAAAATTTAATGGACTATACATCGTCCATTTTTAAATTAAAAAAAAAAATTAAATTGACTATAATTCGTCCATTTCGTATCTAAAAAATTAAATGGACTATATACGTCGTCTTCTTTTCGTGCAAAGAATTTAATAAACTATACATCATTCATTTTTCATGCAAAAAATTGTTTTATGAAGAAAATATAATGGACTATACATCATCTTTTTTTCAATTTTTTATGAAAAAATTTTATCGACTATAAATCGTCCGATTCGTGTGCAAATAATTATATAGACTATACATCGTCTATTTTAGTTGCAAAAAATTAAATGGACTGACTATAGATACAAAATTTAATGGACTTTACATCGTCCATTTTTAAATTAAAAAAAAAAATTAAATTGACTATAATTCGTCCATTTCGTATCTAAAAAATTAAATGGACTATATGCGTCGTCTTCTTTTCGTGCAAAGAATTTAATAAAGTATACATCATCCATTTTTCATGAAAAAAAATTTTTTATGAAAAAAATATAATGGACTATATATACATCGTCTTTTTTCCAATTTTTTATGAAAAAATTTTATCGACTATAAATCGTCCGAATCGTGTGCAAATACTTATATAGACTATACGTTGTCTATTTTAGATGCAAAAAAATAAATGGACTGACTATATATACAAAATTTAATGGACTGTACATCGTCCATTTTTAAATTAAAAAAAAAATTAAATTGACTATAATTCGTCCATTTCATATCTAAAAAATTAAATGGACTATATACGTCGTCTTCTTTTCGTGCAAAGAATTTAATAAACTATACATCATCAATTTTTCATGCAATAAATTTTTTTATGAAAAAAATATAATGGACTATACATCGTCTTTTTTTCAATTTTTTATGAAAAAATTTTATCGACTATAAATCGTCCGATTCGTGTGCAAATAATTATATAGACTATACATCGTCTATTTTAGTTGCAAAAAATTAAATGGACTGACTATATATACAAAATTTAATGGACGATACATCGTCCATTTTTAAATTAAAAAAAAAAATTAAATTGACTATAATTCGTCCATTTCGTATCTAAAAAATTAAATGGACTATATACGTCGTCTTCTTTTCGTGCAAAGAATTTAATAAACTATACATCATTCATTTTTCATGCAAAAAATTGTTTTATGAAGAAAATATAATGGACTATACATCATCTTTTTTTCAATTTTTTATGAAAAAATTTTATCGACTATAAATCGTCCGATTCGTGTGCAAATAATTATATAGACTATACATCGTCTATTTTAGTTGCAAAAAATTAAATGGACTGACTATAGATACAAAATTTAATGGACTTTACATCGTCCATTTTTAAATTAAAAAAAAAAATTAAATTGACTATAATTCGTCCATTTCGTATCTAAAAAATTAAATGGACTATATGCGTCGTCTTCTTTTCGTGCAAAGAATTTAATAAACTATACATCATCCATTTTTCATGAAAAAAAATTTTTTATGAAAAAAATATAATGGACTATATATACATCGTCTTTTTTCCAATTTTTTATGAAAAAATTTTATCGACTATAAATCGTCCGAATCGTGTGCAAATACTTATATAGACTATACGTTGTCTATTTTAGATGCAAAAAAATAAATGGACTGACTATATATACAAAATTTAATGGACTATAATCCGTCCATTTTTAAATAAAAAAAAAATTAAATTGGCTATAATTCGTCCATTTCGTATCTAAAAAATTAAATGGACTATATACGTCGTCTTCTTTTCATGCAAAGAATTTAATAAACTATACATCATCCATTTTTCATGCAAAAAATTTTTTTATGAAAAAAATATAATGGACTATACATCGTCTTTTTTTCAATTTTTTATGAAAAAATTTTATCGACTATAAATCGTCCGATTCGTGTGCAAATAATTATATAGACTATACATCGTCTATTTTAGTTGCAAAAAATTAAATGGACTGACTATATATACAAAATTTAATGGACTGTACATCGTCCATTTTTAAATTAAAAAAAAAATTAAATTGACTATAATTCGTCCATTTCATATCTAAAAAATTAAATGGACTATATACGTCGTCTTCTTTTCGTGCAAAGAATTTAATAAACTATACATCATCCATTTTTCATGCAATAAATTTTTTTATGAAAAAAATATAATGGACTATACATCGTCTTTTTTTCAATTTTTTATGAAAAAATTTTATCGACTATAAATCGTCCGATTCGTGTGCAAATAATTATATAGACTATACATCGTCTATTTTAGTTGCAAAAAATTAAATGGACTGACTATATATACAAAATTTAATGGACTATACATCGTCCATTTTTAAATTAAAAAAAAAAATTAAATTGACTATAATTCGTCCATTTCGTATCTAAAAAATTAAATGGACTATATACGTCGTCTTCTTTTCGTGCAAAGAATTTAATAAACTATACATCATTCATTTTTCATGCAAAAAATTGTTTTATGAAGAAAATATAATGGACTATACATCTTTTTTTTTCAATTTTTATGAAAAAATTTTATCGACTATAAATCGTCCGATTCGTGTGCAAATAATTATATAGACTATACATCGTCTATTTTAGTTGCAAAAAATTAAATGGACTGACTATAGATACAAAATTTAATGGACTTTACATCATCCATTTTTAAATTAAAAAAAAAAATTAAATTGACTATAATTCGTCCATTTCGTATCTAAAAAATTAAATGGACTATATGCGTCGTCTACTTTTCGTGCAAAGAATTTAATAAACTATACATCATCCATTTTTCATGAAAAAAAATTTTTTATGAAAAAAATATAATGGACTATACATCGTCTTTTTTCCAATTTTTTATGAAAAAATTTTATCGACTATAAATCGTCCGATTCGTGTGCCAATAATTATATAGACTATACATCGTCTATTTTAGTTGCAAAAAATTAAATGGACTGACTATAGATACAAAATTTAATGGACTATACATCGTCCATTTTTAAATTAAAAAAAAAAATTAAATTGACTATAATTCGTCAATTTCGTATCTAAAAAATTAAATGGACTATATGCGTCGTCTTCTTTTCGTGCAGAGAATTTAATAAACTATACATCATCCATTTTTCATGCAAAAAATTTTTTTATGAAAAAAATATAATGGACTATACATCGTCTTTTTTTAAATTTTTTATGAAAAAATTTTATCGACTATAAATCGTCCGAATCGTGTGCAAATACTTATATAGACTATACGTTGTCTATTTTAGATGCAAAAAAATAAATGGACTGACTATATATACAAAATTTAATGGACTATAATCCGTCCATTTTTAAATTAAAAAAAAAATTAAATTGGCTATAATTCGTCCATTTCGTATCTAAAAAATTAAATGGACTATATACGTCGTCTTCTTTTCATGCAAAGAATTTAATAAACTATACATCATCCATTTTTCATGCAAAAAATTTTTTTATGAAAAAAATATAATGGACTATACATCGTCTTTTTTTCAATTTTTTATGAAAAAATTTTATCGACTATAAATCGTCCGATTCGTGTGCAAATAATTATATAGACTATACATCGTCTATTTTAGTTGCAAAAAATTAAATGGACTGACTATATATACAAAATTTAATGGACTGTACATCGTCCATTTTTAAATTAAAAAAAAAAATTAAATTGACTATAATTCGTCCATTTCATATCTAAAAAATTAAATGGACTATATACGTCGTCTTCTTTTCGTGCAAAGAATTTAATAAACTATACATCATCCATTTTTCATGCAATAAATTTTTTTATGAAAAAAATATAATGGACTATACATCGTCTTTTTTTCAATTTTTTATGAAAAAATTTTATCGACTATAAATCGTCCGATTCGTGTGCAAATAATTATATAGACTATACATCGTCTATTTTAGTTGCAAAAAATTAAATGGACTGACTATATATACAAAATTTAATGGACTATACATCGTCCATTTTTAAATTAAAAAAAAAATTAAATTGACTATAATTCGTCCATTTCGTATCTAAAAAAATAAATGGACTATATACGTCGTCTTCTTTTCGTGCAAAGAATTTAATAAACTATACATCATCCATTTTTCATGCAAAAAATTTTTTTATGAAAAAAATATAATGGACTATACATCGTCTTTTTTTCAATTTTTTATGAAAAAATTTTATCGACTATAAATCGTCCGATTCGTGTGCAAATAATTATATAGACTATACATCGTCTATTTTAGTTGCAAAAAATTAAATGGACTGACTATAGATACAAAATACTATACATCGTCTATTTTAGTTGCAAAAAATTAAATGGACTGACTATAGATACAAAATTTAATGGACTTTACATCGTCCATTTTTAAATTAAAAAAAAAATTAAATTGACTATAATTCGTCCATTTCGTATCTAAAAAAATAAATGGACTATATACGTCGTCTTCTTTTCGTGCAAAGAATTTAATAAACTATACATCATCCATTTTTCATGCAAAAAATTTTTTTATGAAAAAAATATAATGGACTATACATCGTCTTTTTTTCAATTTTTTATGAAAAAATTTTATCGACTATAAATCGTCCGATTCGTGTGCAAATAATTATATAGACTATACATCGTCTATTTTAGTTGCAAAAAATTAAATGGACTGACTATATATACAAAATTTAATGGACTGTACATCGTCCATTTTTAAACTAAAAAAAAAAATTAAATTGACTATAATTCGTCCATTTCATATCTAAAAAATTAAATGGACTATATACGTCGTCTTCTTTTCGTGCAAAGAATTAAATAAACTATACATCATCCATTTTTCATGCAATAAATTTTTTTATGAAAAAAATATAATGGACTATACATCGTCTTTTTTTCAATTTTTTATGAAAAAATTTTATCGACTATAAATCGTCCGATTCGTGTGCAAATAATTATATAGACTATACATCGTCTATTTTAGTTGCAAAAAATTAAATGGACTGACTATATATACAAAATTTAATGGACTATACATCGTCCATTTTTAAATTAAAAAAAAAAATTAAATTGACTATAATTCGTCCATTTCGTATCTAAAAAAATAAATGGACTATATACGTCGTCTTCTTTTCGTGCAAAGAATTTAATAAACTATACATCATTCATTTTTCATGCAAACAATTTTTTTATGAAGAAAATATAATGGACTATACATCGTCTTTTTTTCAATTTTTTATGAAAAAATTTTATCGACTATAAATCGTCCGATTCGTGTGCAAATAATTATATAGACTATACATCGTCTATTTTAGTTGCAAAAAATTAAATGGACTGACTATATATACAAAATTTAATGGACTATAATCGTCCATTTTTAAATTAAAAAAAAAAATTAAATTGACTATAATTCGTCCATTTCGTATCTAAAAAAATAAATGGACTATATACGTCGTCTTCTTTTCGTGCAAAGAATTTAATAAACTATACATCATTCATTTTTCATGCAAACAATTTTTTTATGAAGAAAATATAATGGACTATACATCGTCTTTTTTTCAATTTTTTATGAAAAAATTTTATCGACTATAAATCGTCCGATTCGTGTGCAAATAATTATATAGACTATACATCGTCTATTTTAGTTGCAAAAAATTAAATGGACTGACTATAGATACAAAATTTAATGGACTTTACATCGTCCATTTTTAAATTAAAAAAAAAATTAAATTGACTATAATTCGTCCATTTCGTATCTAAAAAATTAAATGGACTATATGCGTCGTCTTCTTTTCGTGCAAAGAATTTAATAAACTATACATCATCCATTTTTCATGAAAAAAAATTTTTTATGAAAAAAATATAATGGACTATACATCGTCTTTTTTCCAATTTTTTATGAAAAAATTTTATCGACTATAAATCGTCCGATTCGTGTGCCAATAATTATATAGACTATACATCGTCTATTTTAGATGCAAAAAATTAAATGGACTGACTATATATACAAAATTTAATGGACTATACATCGTCCATTTTAAAATTAAAAAAAAAAAATTAAATTGACTATAATTCGTCAATTTCGTATCTAAAAAATTAAATGGACTATATGCGTCGTCTTCTTTTCGTGCAAAGAATTTAATAAACTATACATCATCCATTTTTCATGGAAAAAATTTTTTTATGAAAAAAATATAATGGACTATACATCGTCTTTTTTCCAATTTTTTATGAAAAAATTTTATCGACTATAAATCGTCCGATTCGTGTGCCAATAATTATATAGACTATACATCGTCTATTTTAGATGCAAAAAATTAAATGGACTGACTATATATACAAAATTTAATGGACTATACATCGTCCATTTTTAAATTAAAAAAAAAAATTAAATTGACTATAATTCGTTCATTTCGTATCTAAAAAAATAAATGGACTATATACGTCGTATTCTTTTCTTGCAAAGAATTTTATAAACTATACATCATCCATTTTTCATGCAAAAAATTTTTTTATGAAAAAAATATAATGGACTATACATCGTCTTTTTTTCAGTTTTTTATGAAAAAATTGTATCGACTATAAATCGTCCGATTCGTGTCCAAATAATTATATAGACTATACATCGTCTATTTTAGATGCAAAAAATTAAATGGACTGACTATATATACAAAATTTAATGGACTATACATCGTCCATTTTTAAATTAAAAAAAAATTAAATTGACTATAATTCGTTCATTTCGTATCTAAAAAATTAAATGGACTATATACGTCGTCTTCTTTTCGTGCAAAGAATTTAATAAACTATACATCATCCATTTTTCATGCAAAAAATTTTTTTATGAAAAAAATATAATGGACTATACATCGTCTTTTTTCCAATTTTTTATGAAAAAATTTTATCGACTATAAATCGTCCGATTCGTGTGCCAATAATTATATAGACTATACATCGTCTATTTTAGATACAAAAAATTAAATGGACTGACTATATATACAAAATTTAATGGACTATACATCGTCCATTTTTAAATTAAAAAAAAAATGAAATTGACTATAATTCGTTCATTTCGTATCTAAAAAATTAAATGGACTATATATGTCGTATTTTTTTCGTGCAAAGAATTTAATAAACTATGCATCATCCATTTTGCATGCAAAAAATTTTTTTATGAAAAAAATATAATGGACTATACATCGTCTTTTTTTCAATTTTTTATGAAAAAATTTTATCGACTATAAATCGTCCGATTCATGTGCAAATAATTATATAGACTATACATCGTCTATTTTAGTTGCAAAAAATTAAATGGACTGACTATATATACAAAATTTAATGGACTGTACATCGTCCATTTTTAAATTAAAAAAAAAAATTAAATTGACTATAATTCGTCCATTTCATATCTAAAAAATTAAATGGACTATATACGTCGTCTTCTTTTCGTGCAAAGAATTTAATAAACTATACATCATCCATTTTTCATGCAAAAAATTTTTTTATGAAAAAAATATAATGGACTATACATCGTCTTTTTTTCAATTTTTTATGAAAAAATTTTATCGACTATAAATCGTCCGATTCGTGTGCAAATACTTATATAGACTATACGTTGTCTATTTTAGATGCAAAAAAATAAATGGACTGACTATATATACAAAATTTAATGGACTATAATCCGTCCATTTTTAAATAAAAAAAAAAATTAAATTGGCTATAATTCGTCCATTTCGTATCTAAAAAATTAAATGGACTATATACGTCGTCTTCTTTTCATGCAAAGAATTTAATACACTATACATCATCCATTTTTCATGCAAAAAATTTTTTTATGAAAAAAGTATAATGGACTATACATCGTCTTTTTTTCAATTTTTTATGAAAAAATTTTATCGACTATAAATCGTCCGATTCGTGTGCAAATAATTATATAGACTATACATCGTCTATTTTAGTTGCAAAAAATTAAATGGACTGACTATATATACAAAATTTAATGGACTGTACATCGTCCATTTTTAAATTAAAAAAAAAATTAAATTGACTATAATTCGTCCATTTCATATCTAAAAAATTAAATGGACTATATACGTCGTCTTCTTTTCGTGCAAAGAATTTAATAAACTATACATCATCCATTTTTCATGCAATAAATTTTTTTATGAAAAAAATATAATGGACTATACATCGTCTTTTTTTCAATTTTTTATGAAAAAATTTTATCGACTATAAATCGTCCGATTCGTGTGCAAATAATTATATAGACTATACATCGTCTATTTTAGTTGCAAAAAATTAAATGGACTGACTATATATACAAAATTTAATGGACTATACATCGTCCATTTTTAAATTAAAAAAAAAATTAAATTGACTATAATTCGTCCATTTTGTATCTAAAAAATTAAATGGACTATATACGTCGTCTTCTTTTCGTGCAAAGAATTTAATAAACTATACATCATTCATTTTTCATGCAAAAAATTGTTTTATGAAGAAAATATAATGGACTATACATCGTCTTTTTTTCAATTTTTTATGAAAAAATTTTATCGACTATAAATCGTCCGAATCGTGTGCAAATACTTATATAGACTATACGTTGTCTATTTTAGATGCAAAAAATTAAATGGACTGACTATAGATACAAAATTTAATGGACTATACATCGTCCATTTTTCATGCAAAAAATTTTTTTATGAAAAAATACATCGTCTTTTTTTCAATTTTTTATGAAAAAATTTTATCGACTATAAATCGTCCGATTCGTGTGCAAATAATTATATAGACTATACATCGTCTATTTTAGTTGTAAAAAATTAAATGGACTGACTATAGATACAAAATTTAATGGACTATACATCGTCCATTTTTAAATTTAAAAAAAAAATTAAATTTACTATAATTCGTTCATTTCGTATCTAAAAAAATAAATGGACTATATACGTCGTATTCTTTTCTTGCAAAGAATTTTATAAACTATACATCATCCATTTTTCATGGAAAAAATTTTTTTATGAAAAAAATATAATGGACTATACATCGTCTTTTTTCAATTTTTTATGAAAAAATTTTATCGACTATAAATCGTCCGAATCGTGTGCAAATACTTATATAGACTATACGTTGTCTATTTTAGATGCAAAAAAATAAATGGACTGACTATATATACAAAATTTAATGGTCTATAATCCGTCCATTTTTAAATTAAAAAAAAAAATTAAATTGGCTATGATTCGTCCATTTCGTATCTAAAAAATTAAATGGACTATATACGTCGTCTTCTTTTCATGCAAAGAATTTAATAAACTATACATCATCCATTTTTCATGCAAAAAATTTTTTTATGAAAAAAATATAATGGACTATACATCGTCTTTTTTTTAATTTTTTATGAAAAAATTTTATCGACTATAAATCGTCCGATTCGTGTGCAAATAATTATATAGACTATACATCGTCTATTTTAGTTGCAAAAAATTAAATGGACTGACTATAGATACAAAATTTAATGGACTATACATCGTCCATTTTTAAATTTAAAAAAAAAAATTAAATTTACTATAATTCGTTCATTTCGTATCTAAAAAAATAAATGGACTATATACGTCGTATTCTTTTCTTGCAAAGAATTTTATAAACTATACATCATCCATTTTTCATGGAAAAAATTTTTTTATGAAAAAAATATAATGGACTATACATCGTCTTTTTTTCAATTTTTTATGAAAAAATTTTATCGACTATAAATCGTCCGATTCGTGTGCAAATAATTATATAGACTATACATCGTCTATTTTAGTTGCAAAAAATTAAATGGACTGACTATATATACAAAATTTAATGGACTATACATCGTCCATTTTTAAATTAAAAAAAAAATTAAATTGACTATAATTCGTCCATTTCGTATCTAACAAATTAAATGGACTATATACGTCGTCTTCTTTTCGTGCAAAGAATTTAATAAACTATACATCATTCATTTTTCATGCAAAAAATTGTTTTATGAAGAAAATATAATGGACTATACATCGTCTTTTTTTCAATTTTTTATGAAAAAATTTTATCGACT
Source organism: Tachina lurida (assembly GCA_944452675.1). Classification (NCBI taxonomy): domain Eukaryota; kingdom Metazoa; phylum Arthropoda; class Insecta; order Diptera; family Tachinidae; genus Tachina; species Tachina lurida. The sequence continues at coordinate 83,336,045 of OX101755.1, forward strand.
ATAAATCGTCCGATTCGTGTGCAAATAATTATATAGACTATACATCGTCTATTTTAGTTGCAAAAAATTAAATGGACTGACTATAGATACAAAATTTAATGGACTTTACATCGTCCATTTTTAAATTAAAAAAAAAAATTAAATTGACTATAATTCGTCCATTTCGTATCTAAAAAATTAAATGGACTATATGCGTCGTCTTCTTTTCGTGCAAAGAATTTAATAAACTATACATCATCCATTTTTCATGCAAAAAATTTTTTTATGAAAAAAATATAATGGACTATACATCGTCTTTTTTCCAATTTTTTATGAAAAAATTTTATCGACTATAAATCGTCCGATTCGTGTGCCAATAATTATATAGACTATACATCGTCTATTTTAGATGCAAAAAATTAAATGGACTGACTATATATACAAAATTTAATGGACTATACATCGTCCATTTTTAAATTAAAAAAAAAATAAATTAACTATAATTCGTCCATTTCGTATCTAAAAAATTAAATGGACTATATACGTCGTCTTCTTTTCATGCAAAGAATTTAATAAACTATACATCATCCATTTTTCATGCAAAACATTTTTTATGAAAAAAATATAATGGACTATACATCGTCTTTTTTTCAATTTTTTATGAAAAAATTTTATCGACTATAAATCGTCCGATTCGTGTGCAAATAATTATATAGACTATACATCGTCTATTTTAGTTGCAAAAAATTAAATGGACTGACTATATATACAAAATTTAATGGACTATACATCGTCCATTTTTAAATAAAAAAAAATTAAATTGACTATAATTAGTCCATTTCGTATCTAAAAAATTAAATGGACTATATACGTCGTCTTCTTTTCGTGCAAAGAATTTAATAAACTATACATCATCCATTTTTCATGCAAAAAATTTTTTTATGAAAAAAATATAATGGACTATACATCGTCTTTTTTTCCAATTTTTTATGAAAAAATTTTATCGACTATAAATCGTCCGATTCGTGTGCCAATAATTATATAGACTATACATCGTCTATTTTAGATGCAAAAAATTAAATGGTTTGACTATAGATACAAAATTTAATGGACTATACATCGTCCATTTTTAAATAAAAAAAAAAAATTAAATTGACTATAATTCGTCCATTTCATATCTAAAAAATTAAATGGACTATATACGTCATCTTCTTTTCGTGCAAAGAATTTAATAAACTATACATCATCCATTTTTCATGCAAAAAATTATTTTATGAAAAAAATATAATGGACTATACATCGTCTTTTTTCCAATTTTTTATGAAAAAATTTTATCGACTATAAATCGTCCGATTCGTGTGCCAATAATTATATAGACTATACATCGTCTATTTTAGATACAAAAAATTAAATGGACTGACTATATATACAAAATTTAATGGACTATACATCGTCCATTTTTAAATTAAAAAAAAAAATTAAATTGACTATAATTCGTTCATTCGTATCTAAAAAATTAAATGGACTATATATATGTCGTATTCTTTTTTTTTTCTTATTTTATGAAAAAAATATAATGGACTATACATCGTCTTTTTTTCCAATTTTTTATGAAAAATTTTTATCGACTTTAAATCGACCGATTCGTGTGCAAATAATTATATAGACTATACATCGTCTATTTTAGTTGCAAAAAATTAAATGGACTGACTATATATACAAAATTTAATGGACTATACATCGTCCATTTTTAAATTAAAAAAAAAAATTAAATTGACTATAATTCGTTCATTTCGTATCTAAAAAATTAAATGGACTATATATGTCGTATTCTTTTCGTGCAAAGAATTTAATAAACTATACATCATCCATTTGTCATGCAAAAAATTATTTTATGAAAAAAATATAATGGACTATATATACATCGTCTTTTTTTCAATTTTTTATGAAAAAATTTTATCGACTATAAATCGTCCGATTCGTGTGCCAATAATTATATAGACTATACATCGTCTATTTTAGATGCAAAAAATTAAATGGACTGACTATATATACAAAATTTAATGGACTATACATCGTCCATTTTTAAATTTAAAAAAAAAATTAAATTTACTATAATTCGTTCATTTCGTATCTAAAAAAATAAATGGACTATATACGTCGTATTCTTTTCGTGCAAAGAATTTTATAAACTATACATCGTCCATTTTTCATGCAAAAAATTTTTTTATGAAAAAAATATAATGGACTATACATCGTCTTTTTTTCAATTTTTTATTAAAAAATTTTATCGACTATAAATCGTCCGATTCGTGTGCAAATACTTATATAGACTATACGTTGTCTATTTTAGATGCAAAAAATTAAATGGACTGACTATAGATACAAAATTTAATGGACTATACATCGTCCATTTTTAAATTAAAAAAAAAATTTAATTGACTATAATTCGTCCATTTCGTATCTAAAAAATTAAATGGACTATATACGTCGTCTTCTTTTCGTGCAAAGAATTTAATAAACTATACATCATCCATTTTTCATGCAAAAAATTTTTTTTATGAAAAAAATATAATGGACTATACATCGTCTTTTTTTCAATTTTTTATGAAAAAATTTTATCGACTATAAATCGTCCGATTCGTGTGCAAATAATTATATCGACTATACTTCGTCTATTTTAGTTGCAAAAAATTAAATGGACTGACTATATATACAAAATTTAATGGACTATACATCGTCCATTTTTAAATTAAAAAAAAATTAAATTGACTATAATTCGTCCATTTCATATCTAAAAAATTAAATGGACTATATGCGTCGTCTTCTTTTCGTGCAAAGAATTTAATAAACTATACATCATCCATTTTTCATGCAAAAAATTATTTTATGAAAAAAATATAATGGACTATACATCGTCTTTTTTCCAATTTTTTATGAAAAAATTTTATCGACTATAAATCGTCCGATTCGTGTGCCAATAATTATATAGACTATACATCGTCTATTTTAGATACAAAAAATTAAATGGACTGACTATATATACAAAATTTAATGGACTATACATCGTCCATTTTTAAATTTAAAAAAAAAATTAAATTGACTATACTTCGTTCATTTCGTATCTAAAAAATTAAATGGACTATATATGTCGTATTCTTTTTTTTTTCTTATTTTATGAAAAAAATATAATGGACTATACATCGTCTTTTTTTCCAATTTTTTATGAAAAATTTTTATCGACTTTAAATCGACCGATTCGTGTGCCAATAATTATATAGACTATACATCGTCTATTTTAGATACAAAAAATTAAATGGACTGACTATATATACAAAATTTAATGGACTATACATCGTCCATTTTTAAATTTAAAAAAAAAAATTAAATTGACTATACTTCGTTCATTTCGTATCTAAAAAATTAAATGGACTATATACGTCGTATTCTTTTCGTGCAAAGAATTTTATAAACTATACATCGTCCATTTTTCATGCAAAAAATTTTTTTATGAAAAAAATATAATGGACTATACATCGTCTTTTTTCAATTTTTTATGAAAAAATTTTATCGACTATAAATTGTCCGATTCGTGTGCCAATAATTATATAGACTATACATCGTCTATTTGAGATACAAAAAATTAAATGGACTGACTATAGATACAAAATTTAATGGACTATACATCGTCCATTTTTAAATAAAAAAAAAATTAAATTGACTATAATTCGTCCATTTCGTATCTAAAAAATTAAATGGACTATATGCGTCGTCTTCTTTTCGTGCAAAGAATTTAATAAACTATACATCATCCATTTTTCATGCAAAAAATTATTTTATGAAAAAAATATAATGGACTATACATCGTCTTTTTTTCAATGTTTTATGAAAAAATTTTATCGACTTTAAATCGTCCGATTCGTGTGCAAATAATTATATAGACTATACATCGTCTATTTTAGTTGCAAAAAATTAAATGGACTGACTATATATACAAAATTTAATGGACTATACATCGTCCATTTTTATATTAAAAAAAAATAAATTTTTTTATGAAAAAAATATTATGGACTATACATCGCCTTTTTTTCAATTTTTTATGAAAAAATTTTATCGACTATAAATCGTCCGATTCGTGTGCAAATAATTATATAGACTATACATCGTCTATTTGAGTTGCAAAAAATTAAATGGACTGACTATAGATACAAAATTTAATGGACTATACATCGTCCATTTTTAAATTAAAAAAAAAATTAAATTGACTATAATTCGTCCATTTCGTATCTAAAAAATTAAATGGACTATATGCGTCGTCTTCTTTTCGTGCAAAGAATTTAATAAACTATACATCATCCATTTTTCATGCAAAAATTTTTTTTATGAAAAAAATATAATGGACTTTACATCGTCTTTTTTCCTATTTTTTATGAAAAAATTTTATCGACTATAAATCGTCCGATTCGTGTGCCAATAATTATATAGACTATACATCGTCTATTTTAGATACAAAAAATTAAATGGACTGACTATATATACAAAATTTAATGGACTATACATCGTCCATTTTTAAATTTAAAAAAAAATTAAATTGACTATAATTCGTTCATTTCGTATCTAAAAAATTAAATGGACTATATATGTCGTATTCTTTTCGTGCAAAGAATTTAATAAACTATGCATCATCGATTTGTCATGCAAAAAATTATTTTATGAAAAAAATATAATGGACTATACATCGTCTTTTTTCCAATTTTTTATGAAAAAATTTTATCGACTATAAATCGTCCGATTCGTGTGCCAATAATTATATAGACTATACATCGTCTATTTTAGTTGCAAAAAATTAAATGGACTGACTATAGATACAAAATTTAATGGACTATACATCGTCCATTTTTAAATTTAAAAAAAAATTAAATTGACTATAATTCGTCCATTTTGTATCTAAAAAATTAAATGGATTATATGCGTCGTCTTCTTTTCGTGCAAAGAATTTAATAAACTATACATCATCCATTTTTCATGCAAAAAATTTTTTTATGAAAAAAATATAATGGACTATATATACATCGTCTTTTTTCCAATTTTTTATGAAAAAATTTTATCGACTATAAATCGTCCGATTCGTGTGCCAATAATTATATAGACTATACATCGTCTATTTTCGATACAAAAAATTAAATGGACTGACTATATATACAAAATTTAATGGACTATACATCGTCCATTTTTAAATTAAAAAAAAAAATTAAATTGACTATAATTCGTTCATTTCGTATCTAAAAAATTAAATGGACTATATATGTCGTATTCTTTTCGTGCAAAGAATTTAATAAACTATGCATCATCCATTTGTCATGCAAAAAATTATTTTATGAAAAAAATATAATGGACTATACATCGTCTTTTTTTCAATTTTTTATTAAAAAATTTTATCGACTATAAATCGTCCGATTCGTGTGCAAATACTTATATAGACTATACGTTGTCTATTTTAGATGCAAAAAATTAAATGGACTGACTATAGATACAAAATTTAATGGACTATACATCGTCCATTTTTAAATTTAAAAAAAAATTAAATTGACTATAATTCGTCCATTTCGTATCTAAAAAATTAAATGGACTATATACGTCGTCTTCTTTTCGTGCAAAGAATTTAATAAACTATACATCATCCATTTTTCATGCAAAAAATTTTTTTTATGAAAAAAATATAATGGACTATACATCGTCTTTTTTTCAATTTTTTATAAAAAAATTTTATCGACTATAAATCGTCCGATTCGTGTGCAGATAATTATATAGACTATACATCGTCTATTTTAGTTGCAAAAAATTAAATGGACTGACTATAGATACAAAATTTAATGGACTATACATCGTCCATTTTTATATTAAAAAAAAAAATAAATTTTTTTATGAAAAAAATATAATGGACTATTATACATCGTCTTTTTTTAAATTTTTTATGAAAAAATTTTATCGACTATAAATCGTCCGATTCGTGTGCAAATAATTATATAGACTATACATCGTCTATTTGAGTTGCAAAAAATGAAATGGAATGACTATAGATACAAAATTTAATGGACTATACATCGTCCATTTTTAAATTTAAAAAAAAATTAAATTGACTATAATTCGTCCATTTCGTATCTAAAAAATTAAATGGACTATATGCGTCGTCTTCTTTTCGTGCAAAGAATTTAATAAACTATACATCATCCATTTTTCATGCAAAAATTTTTTTTATGAAAAAAATATAATGGACTTATACATCGTCTTTTTTCCTATTTTTTATGAAAAAATTTTATCGACTATAAATCGTCCGATTCGTGTGCCAATAATTATATAGACTATACATCGTCTATTTTAGATACAAAAAATTAAATGGACTGACTATATATACAAAATTTAATGGACTATACATCGTCCATTTTTAAATAAAAAAAAAAATTAAATTGACTATAATTCGTCCATTTCGTATCTAAAAAATTAAATGGACTATATACGTCGTATTCTTTTCGTGCAAAGAATTTAATAAACTATACATCATCCATTTTTCATGCAAAAAATTTTTTTATGAAAAAAATATAATGGACTATACATCGTCTTTTTTTAAATTTTTTATGAAAAAATTTTATCGACTATAAATCGTCCGATTCGTGAGCAAATAATTATTTAGACTATACATCGTCTATTTGAGTTGCAAAAAATTAAATGGACTGACTATAGATACAAAATTTAATGGACTATACATCGTCCATTTTTAAATTTAAAAAAAAATTAAATTGACTATAATTCGTCCATTTCGTATCTAAAAAATTAAATGGACTATATGCGTCGTCTTCTTTTCGTGCAAAGAATTTAATAAACTATACATCATCCATTTTTCATGGAAAAAATTTTTTTATGAAAAAAATATAATGGACTATACATCGTCTTTTTTCCAATTTTTTATGAAAAAATTTTATCGACTATAAATCGTCCGATTCGTGTGCCAATAATTATATAGACTATACATCGTCTATTTTAGATACAAAAAATTAAATGGACTGACTATATATACAAAATTTAATGGACTATACATCGTCCATTTTTAAATTAAAAAAAAAATTAAATTGACTATAATTCGTTCATTTCGTATCTAAAAAATTAAATGGACTATATATGTCGTATTCTTTTCGTGCAAAGAATTTAATAAACTATGCATCATCCATTTGTCATGCAAAAAATTATTTTATGAAAAAAATATAATGGACTATACATCGTCTTTTTTTCAATTTTTTATGAAAAAATTTTATCGACTTTAAATCGTCCGATTTGTGTGCAAATAATTATATAGACTATACATCGTCTATTTGAGTTGCAAAAAATTAAATGGACTGACTATAGATACAAAATTTAATGGACTATACATCGTCCATTTTTATATTAAAAAAAAAATAAATTTTTTTATGAAAAAAATATAATGGACTATTATACATCGTCTTTTTTCAATTTTTTATGAAAAAATTTTATCGACTATAAATCGTCCGATTCGTGTGCAAATAATTATATAGACTATACATCGTCTATTTGAGTTGCAAAAAATTAAATGGACTGACTATAGATACAAAATTTAATGGACTATACATCGTCCATTTTTAAATTTAAAAAAAAATTAAATTGACTATAATTCGTCCATTTCGTATCTAAAAAATTAAATGGACTATATGCGTCGTCTTCTTTTCGTGCAAAGAATTTAATAAACTATACATCATCCATTTTTCATGCAAAAATTTTTTTTATGAAAAAAATATAATGGACTATACATCGTCTTTTTTCCTATTTTTTATGAAAAAATTTTATCGACTATAAATCGTCCGATTCGTGTGCCAATAATTATATAGACTATACATCGTCTATTTTAGATACAAAAAATTAAATGGACTGACTATATATACAAAATTTAATGGACTATACATCGTCCATTTTTAAATAAAAAAAAAAATTAAATTGACTATAATTCGTCCATTTCGTATCTAAAAAATTAAATGGACTATATGCGTCGTCTTCTTTTCGTGCAAAGAATTTAATAAACTATACATCATCCATTTTTCATGCAAAAATTTTTTTTATGAAAAAAATATAATGGACTATACATCGTCTTTTTTCCTATTTTTTATGAAAAAATTTTATCGACTATAAATCGTCCGATTCGTGTGCCAATAATTATATAGACTATACATCGTCTATTTAAGATACAAAAAATTAAATGGACTGACTATATATACAAAATTTAATGGACTATACATCGTCCATTTTTAAATTAAAAAAAAAAATTAAATTGACTATAATTCGTTCATTTCGTATCTAAAAAATTAAATGGACTATATATGTCGTATTCTTTTCGTGCAAAGAATTTAATAAACTATGCATCATCCATTTGTCATGCAAAAAATTATTTTATGAAAAAAATATAATGGACTATACATCGTCTTTTTTTCAATTTTTTATGAAAAAATTTTATCGACTTTAAATCGTCCGATTTGTGTGCAAATAATTATATAGACTATACATCGTCTATTTGAGTTGCAAAAAATTAAATGGACTGACTATAGATACAAAATTTAATGGACTATACATCGTCCATTTTTATATTAAAAAAAAAAATAAATTTTTTTATGAAAAAAATATAATGGACTATTATACATCGTCTTTTTTTCAATTTTTTATGAAAAAATTTTATCGACTATAAATCGTCCGATTCGTGTGCAAATAATTATATAGACTATACATCGTCTATTTGAGTTGCAAAAAATTAAATGGACTGACTATAGATACAAAATTTAATGGACTATACATCGTCCATTTTTAAATTTAAAAAAAAATTAAATTGACTATAATTCGTCCATTTCGTATCTAAAAAATTAAATGGACTATATGCGTCGTCTTCTTTTCGTGCAAAGAATTTAATAAACTATACATCATCCATTTTTCATGCAAAAATTTTTTTTATGAAAAAAATATAATGGACTATACATCGTCTTTTTTCCTATTTTTTATGAAAAAATTTTATCGACTATAAATCGTCCGATTCGTGTGCCAATAATTATATAGACTATACATCGTCTATTTTAGATACAAAAAATTAAATGGACTGACTATATATACAAAATTTAATGGACTATACATCGTCCATTTTTAAATAAAAAAAAAAATTAAATTGACTATAATTCGTCCATTTCGTATCTAAAAAATTAAATGGACTATATACGTCGTCTTCTTTTCGTGCAAAGAATTTAATAAACTATACATCATCCATTTTTCATGCAAAAAATTTTTTTATGAAAAAAATATAATGGACTATACATCGTCTTTTTTTAAATTTTTTATGAAAAAATTTTATCGACTATAAATCGTCCGATTCGTGAGCAAATAATTATTTAGACTATACATCGTCTATTTGAGTTGCAAAAAATTAAATGGACTGACTATAGATACAAAATTTAATGGACTATACATCGTCCATTTTTAAATTAAAAAAAAAAATTAAATTGACTATAATTCGTCCATTTCGTATCTAAAAAATTAAATGGACTATATGCGTCGTCTTCTTTTCGTGCAAAGAATTTAATAAACTATACATCATCCATTTTTCATGTAAAAAATTTTTTTATGAAAAAAATATAATGGACTATACATCGTCTTTTTTCCAATTTTTTATGAAAAAATTTTATCGACTATAAATCGTCCGATTCGTGTGCCAATAATTATATAGACTATACATCGTCTATTTTAGATACAAAATATTAAATGGACTGACTATATATACAAAATTTAATGGACTATACATCGTCCATTTTTAAATTAAAAAAAAAAATTAAATTGACTATAATTCGTTCATTTCGTATCTAAAAAATTAAATGGACTATATACGTCGTCTTCTTTTCGTGCAAAGAATTTAATAAACTATACATCATCCATTTTTCATGCAAAAAATTTTTTTATGAAAAAAATATAATGGACTATACATCGTCTTTTTTTAAATTTTTTATGAAAAAATTTTATCGACTATAAATCGTCCGATTCGTGTGCAAATAATTATATAGACTATACATCATCTATTTTAGTTGCAAAAAATTAAATGGACTGACTATATATACAAAATTTAATGGACTATACATCGTCCATTTTTAAATTTAAAAAAAAATTAAATTGACTATAATTCGTCCATTTCGTATCTAAAAAATTAAATGGACTATATACGTCGTCTTCTTTTCGTGCAAAGAATTTAATAAACTATACATCATCCATTTTTCATGCAAAAAATTTTTTTATGAAAAAAATATAATGGACTATATATACATCGTCTTTTTTTCAATTTTTTATGAAAAAATTTTATCGACTATAAATCGTCCGATTCGTGTGCAAATACTTATATAGACTATACGTTGTCTATTTTAGATGCAAAAAATTAATTGGACTGACTATAGATACAAAATTTAATGGACTATACATCGTCCATTTTTAAATTTAAAAAAAAATTAAATTGACTATAATTCGTCCATTTCGTATCTAAAAAATTAAATGGACTATATACGTCGTCTTCTTTTCGTGCAAAGAATTTAATAAACTATGCATCATCCATTTGTCATGCAAAAAATTTTTTTATGAAAAAAATATAATGGACTATACATCGTCTTTTTTCCAATTTTTTATGAAAAAATTTTATCGACTATAAATCATCCGATTCGTGTGCCAATAATTATATAGACTATACATTGTCTATTTTAGATGCAAAAAATTAAATGGACTGACTATATATACAAAATTTAATGGACTATACATCGTCCATTTTTAAATTTAAAAAAAAATTAAATTGACTATAATTCGTTCATTTCGTATCTAAAAAAATAAATGGACTATATACGTCGTATTCTTTTCTTGCAAAGAATTTTATAAACTATACATCATCCATTTTTCATGCAAAAAAATTTTTTATGAAAAAAATATAATGGACCTATATACATCGTCTTTTTTTCAATTTTTTATGAAAAAATTTTATCGACTATAAATCGTCCGATTCGTGTGCAAATAATTATATAGACTATACATCGTCTATTTTAGTTGCAAAAAATTAAATGGACTGACTATATATACAAAATTTAATGGACTATACATCGTCCATTTTTAAATTTAAAAAAAAATTAAATTGACTATAATTCGTTCATTTCGTATCTAAAAAATTAAATGGACTATATATGTCGTATTCTTTTCGTGCAAAGAATTTAATAAACTATGCATCATCCATTTGTCATGCAAAAAATTTTTTTATGAAAAAAATATAATGGACTATACATCGTCTTTTTTCCAATTTTTTATGAAAAAATTTTATCGACTATAAATCATCCGATTCGTGTGCCAATAATTATATAGACTATACATTGTCTATTTTAGATGCAAAAAATTAAATGGACTGACTATATATACAAAATTTAATGGACTATACATCGTCCATTTTTAAATTAAAAAAAAAATTAAATTGACTATAATTCGTTCATTTCGTATCTAAAAAATTAAATGGACTATATATGTCGTATTCTTTTCGTGCAAAGAATTTAATAAACTATGCATCATCCATTTGTCATGCAAAAAATTATTTTATGAAAAAAATATAATGGACTATACATCGTCTTTTTTTCAATTTTTTATGAAAAAATTTTATCGACTTTAAATCGTCCGATTTGTGTGCAAATAATTATATAGACTATACATCGTCTATTTGAGTTGCAAAAAATTAAATGGACTGACTATAGATACAAAATTTAATGGACTATACATCGTCCATTTTTATATTAAAAAAAAAATAAATTTTTTTATGAAAAAAATATAATGGACTATTATACATCGTCTTTTTTCAATTTTTTATGAAAAAATTTTATCGACTATAAATCGTCCGATTCGTGTGCAAATAATTATATAGACTATACATCGTCTATTTGAGTTGCAAAAAATTAAATGGACTGACTATAGATACAAAATTTAATGGACTATACATCGTCCATTTTTAAATTTAAAAAAAAATTAAATTGACTATAATTCGTCCATTTCGTATCTAAAAAATTAAATGGACTATATGCGTCGTCTTCTTTTCGTGCAAAGAATTTAATAAACTATACATCATCCATTTTTCATGCAAAAATTTTTTTTATGAAAAAAATATAATGGACTATACATCGTCTTTTTTCCTATTTTTTATGAAAAAATTTTATCGACTATAAATCGTCCGATTCGTGTGCCAATAATTATATAGACTATACATCGTCTATTTTAGATACAAAAAATTAAATGGACTGACTATATATACAAAATTTAATGGACTATACATCGTCCATTTTTAAATAAAAAAAAAAATTAAATTGACTATAATTCGTCCATTTCGTATCTAAAAAATTAAATGGACTATATGCGTCGTCTTCTTTTCGTGCAAAGAATTTAATAAACTATACATCATCCATTTTTCATGCAAAAATTTTTTTTATGAAAAAAATATAATGGACTATACATCGTCTTTTTTCCTATTTTTTATGAAAAAATTTTATCGACTATAAATCGTCCGATTCGTGTGCCAATAATTATATAGACTATACATCGTCTATTTAAGATACAAAAAATTAAATGGACTGACTATATATACAAAATTTAATGGACTATACATCGTCCATTTTTAAATTAAAAAAAAAAATTAAATTGACTATAATTCGTTCATTTCGTATCTAAAAAATTAAATGGACTATATATGTCGTATTCTTTTCGTGCAAAGAATTTAATAAACTATGCATCATCCATTTGTCATGCAAAAAATTATTTTATGAAAAAAATATAATGGACTATACATCGTCTTTTTTTCAATTTTTTATGAAAAAATTTTATCGACTTTAAATCGTCCGATTTGTGTGCAAATAATTATATAGACTATACATCGTCTATTTGAGTTGCAAAAAATTAAATGGACTGACTATAGATACAAAATTTAATGGACTATACATCGTCCATTTTTATATTAAAAAAAAAAATAAATTTTTTTATGAAAAAAATATAATGGACTATTATACATCGTCTTTTTTTCAATTTTTTATGAAAAAATTTTATCGACTATAAATCGTCCGATTCGTGTGCAAATAATTATATAGACTATACATCGTCTATTTGAGTTGCAAAAAATTAAATGGACTGACTATAGATACAAAATTTAATGGACTATACATCGTCCATTTTTAAATTTAAAAAAAAATTAAATTGACTATAATTCGTCCATTTCGTATCTAAAAAATTAAATGGACTATATGCGTCGTCTTCTTTTCGTGCAAAGAATTTAATAAACTATACATCATCCATTTTTCATGCAAAAATTTTTTTTATGAAAAAAATATAATGGACTATACATCGTCTTTTTTCCTATTTTTTATGAAAAAATTTTATCGACTATAAATCGTCCGATTCGTGTGCCAATAATTATATAGACTATACATCGTCTATTTTAGATACAAAAAATTAAATGGACTGACTATATATACAAAATTTAATGGACTATACATCGTCCATTTTTAAATAAAAAAAAAAATTAAATTGACTATAATTCGTCCATTTCGTATCTAAAAAATTAAATGGACTATATACGTCGTCTTCTTTTCGTGCAAAGAATTTAATAAACTATACATCATCCATTTTTCATGCAAAAAATTTTTTTATGAAAAAAATATAATGGACTATACATCGTCTTTTTTTAAATTTTTTATGAAAAAATTTTATCGACTATAAATCGTCCGATTCGTGAGCAAATAATTATTTAGACTATACATCGTCTATTTGAGTTGCAAAAAATTAAATGGACTGACTATAGATACAAAATTTAATGGACTATACATCGTCCATTTTTAAATTAAAAAAAAAATTAAATTGACTATAATTCGTCCATTTCGTATCTAAAAAATTAAATGGACTATATGCGTCGTCTTCTTTTCGTGCAAAGAATTTAATAAACTATACATCATCCATTTTTCATGTAAAAAATTTTTTTATGAAAAAAATATAATGGACTATACATCGTCTTTTTTCCAATTTTTTATGAAAAAATTTTATCGACTATAAATCGTCCGATTCGTGTGCCAATAATTATATAGACTATACATCGTCTATTTTAGATACAAAATATTAAATGGACTGACTATATATACAAAATTTAATGGACTATACATCGTCCATTTTTAAATTAAAAAAAAAATTAAATTGACTATTATTCGTTCATTTCGTATCTAAAAAATTAAATGGACTATATACGTCGTCTTGTTTTCGTGCAAAGAATTTAATAAACTATACATCATCCATTTTTCATGCAAAAAATTTTTTTATGAAAAAAATATAATGGACTATACATCGTCTTTTTTTAAATTTTTTATGAAAAAATTTTATCGACTATAAATCGTCCGATTCGTGTGCAAATAATTATATAGACTATACATCATCTATTTTAGTTGCAAAAAATTAAATGGACTGACTATATATACAAAATTTAATGGACTATACATCGTCCATTTTTAAATTTAAAAAAAAATTAAATTGACTATAATTCGTCCATTTCGTATCTAAAAAATTAAATGGACTATATACGTCGTCTTCTTTTCGTGCAAAGAATTTAATAAACTATACATCATCCATTTTTCATGCAAAAAATTTTTTTATGAAAAAAATATAATGGACTATATATACATCGTCTTTTTTTCAATTTTTTATGAAAAAATTTTATCGACTATAAATCGTCCGATTCGTGTGCAAATACTTATATAGACTATACGTTGTCTATTTTAGATGCAAAAAATTAATTGGACTGACTATAGATACAAAATTTAATGGACTATACATCGTCCCTTTTTAAATTTAAAAAAAAATTAAATTGACTATAATTCGTCCATTTCGTATCTAAAAAATTAAATGGACTATATACGTCGTCTTCTTTTCGTGCAAAGAATTTAATAAACTATGCATCATCCATTTGTCATGCAAAAAATTTTTTTATGAAAAAAATATAATGGACTATACATCGTCTTTTTTCCAATTTTTTATGAAAAAATTTTATCGACTATAAATCATCCGATTCGTGTGCCAATAATTATATAGACTATACATTGTCTATTTTAGATGCAAAAAATTAAATGGACTGACTATATATACAAAATTTAATGGACTATACATCGTCCATTTTTAAATTTAAAAAAAAATTAAATTGACTATAATTCGTTCATTTCGTATCTAAAAAAATAAATGGACTATATACGTCGTATTCTTTTCTTGCAAAGAATTTTATAAACTATACATCATCCATTTTTCATGCAAAAAAATTTTTTATGAAAAAAATATAATGGACCTATATACATCGTCTTTTTTTCAATTTTTTATGAAAAAATTTTATCGACTATAAATCGTCCGATTCGTGTGCAAATAATTATATAGACTATACATCGTCTATTTTAGTTGCAAAAAATTAAATGGACTGACTATATATACAAAATTTAATGGACTATACATCGTCCATTTTTAAATTAAAAAAAAAAATTAAATTGACTATAATTCGTCCATTTCGTATCTAAAAAATTAAATGGACTATATGCGTCGTCTTCTTTTCGTGCAAAGAATTTAATAAACTATACATCATCCATTTTTCATGCAAAAAAATTTTTTATGAAAAAAATATAATGGACTATACATCGTCTTTTTTCCAATTTTTTATGAAAAAATTTTATCGACTATAAATCGTCCGATTCGTGTGCAAATACTTATATAGACTATACGTTGTCTATTTTAGATGCAAAAAATTAAATGGACTGACTATAGATACAAAATTTAATGGACTATACATCGTCCATTTTTAAATTTAAAAAAAAATTAAATTGACTATAATTCGTTCATTTCGTATCTAAAAAATTAAATGGACTATATATGTCGTATTCTTTTCGTGCAAAGAATTTAATAAACTATGCATCATCCATTTGTCATGCAAAAAATTTTTTTATGAAAAAAATATAATGGACTATACATCGTCTTTTTTCCAATTTTTTATGAAAAAATTTTATCGACTATAAATCATCCGATTCGTGTGCCAATAATTATATAGACTATACATTGTCTATTTTAGATGCAAAAAATTAAATGGACTGACTATATATACAAAATTTAATGGACTATACATCGTCCATTTTTAAATTTAAAAAAAAATTAAATTGACTATAATTCGTTCATTTCGTATCTAAAAAAATAAATGGACTATATACGTCGTATTCTTTTCTTGCAAAGAATTTTATAAACTATACATCATCCATTTTTCATGCAAAAAATTTTTTTATGAAAAAAATATAATGGACCTATATACATCGTCTTTTTTTCAATTTTTTATGAAAAAATTTTATCGACTATAAATCGTCCGATTCGTGTGCAAATAATTATATAGACTATACATCGTCTATTTTAGTTGCAAAAAATTAAATGGACTGACTATATATACAAAATTTAATGGACTATACATCGTCCATTTTTAAATTAAAAAAAAAATTAAATTGACTATAATTCGTCCATTTCGTATCTAAAAAATTAAATGGACTATATGCGTCGTCTTCTTTTCGTGCAAAGAATTTAATAAACTATACATCATCCATTTTTCATGCAAAAAAATTTTTTATGAAAAAAATATAATGGACTATACATCGTCTTTTTTCCAATTTTTTATGAAAAAATTTTATCGACTATAAATCGTCCGATTCGTGTGCCAATAATTATATAGACTATACATTGTCTATTTTAGATGCAAAAAATTAAATGGACTGACTATATATACAAAATTTAATGGACTATACATCGTCCATTTTTAAATTTAAAAAAAAAATTAAATTGACTATAATTCGTTCATTTCGTATCTAAAAAATTAAAAGGACTATATATGTCGTATTCTTTTCGTGCAAAGAATTTAATAAACTATGCATCATCCATTTGTCATGCAAAAAATTATTTTATGAAAAAACTATAATGGACTATACATCGTCTTTTTTCCAATTTTTTATGAAAAAATTTTATCGACTATAAATCGTCCGATTCGTGTGCCAATAATTATATAGACTATACATCGTCTATTTTAGATACAAAAAATTAAATGGACTGACTATATATACAAAATTTAATGGACTATACATCGTCCATTTTTAAATTTAAAAAAAAAAATTAAATTGACTATAATTCGTTCATTTCGTATCTAAAAAATTAAAAGGACTATATATGTCGTATTCTTTTCGTGCAAAGAATTTAATAAACTATACATCATCCATTTTTCATGCAAAAAATTTTTTTATGAAAAAAATATTATGGACTATACATCGTCTTTTTTCCAATTTTTTATGAAAAAATTTTATCGACTATAAATCATCCGATTCGTGTGCCAATAATTATATAGACTATACATTGTCTATTTTAGATGCAAAAAATTAAATGGACTGACTATATATACAAAATTTAATGGACTATACATCGTCCATTTTTAAATTTAAAAAAAAATTAAATTGACTATAATTCGTTCATTTCGTATCTAAAAAAATAAATGGACTATATACGTCGTATTCTTTTCTTGCAAAGAATTTTATAAACTATACATCATCCATTTTTCATGCAAAAAATTTTTTTATGAAAAAAATATAATGGAATTATATACATCGTCTTTTTTTAAATTTTTTATGAAAAAATTTTATCGAGTATAAATCGTCCGATTCATGTGCAAATAATTATATAGACTATACATCGTCTATTTTAGTTGCAAAAAATTAAATGGACTGACTATATATACAAAATTTAATGGACTATACATCGTCCATTTTTAAATTAAAAAAAAAAATTAAATTGACTATAATTCGTCCATTTCGTATCTAAAAAATTAAATGGACTCTATGCGTCGTCTTCTTTTCGTGCAAAGAATTTAATAAACTATACATCATCCATTTTTCATGCAAAAAATTTTTTTATGAAAAAAATATAATGGACTATATATATATACATCGTCTTTTTTTCAATTTTTTATGAAAAAATTTTATCGACTATAAATCGTCCGATTCGTGTGCAAATACTTATATAGACTATACGTTGTCTAATTTAGATGCAAAAAATTAAATGGACTGACTATAGATACAAAATTTAATGGACTATACATCGTCCATTTTTAAATTTAAAAAAAAATTAAATTGACTATAATTCGTCCATTTCGTATCTAAAAAATTAAATGGACTATATACGTCGTCTTCTTTTCGTGCAAAGAATTTAATAAACTATACATCATCCATTTTTCATGCAAAAAATTTTTTTATGAAAAAAATATAATGGACTATATATACATCGTCTTTTTTTAAATTTTTTATGAAAAAATTTTATCGACTATAAATCGTCCGATTCGTGTGCAAATACTTATATAGACTATACGTTGTCTAATTTAGATGCAAAAAATTAAATGGACTGACTATAGATACAAAATTTAATGGACTATACATCGTCCATTTTTAAATTTAAAAAAAAATTAAATTGACTATAATTCGTCCATTTCGTATCTAAAAAATTAAATGGACTATATACGTCGTCTTCTTTTCGTGCAAAGAATTTAATAAACTATACATCATCCATTTTTCATGCAAAAAATTTTTTTATGAAAAAAATATAATGGACTATATATACATCGTCTTTTTTTAAATTTTTTATTAAAAAATTTTGTCGACTATAAATCGTCCGATTCGTGTGCAAATACTTATATAGACTATACGTTGTCTATTTTAGTTGCAAAAAATTAAATGGACTGACTATATATACAAAACTTAATGGACTATACATCGTCCATTTTTAAATTAAAAAAAAAAATTAAATTGACTATAATTCGTCCATTTCGTATCTAAAAAATTAAATGGACTATATACGTCGTCTTCTTTTCGTGCAAAGAATTTAATAAACTATACATCATCCATTTTTCATGCAAAAAATTTTTTTATGAAAAAAATATAATGGACTATATATACATCGTCTTTTTTTTAATTTTTTATGAAAAAATTTTATCGACTATAAATCGTCCGATTCGTGTGCAAATACTTATATAGACTATACGTTGTCTATTTTAGATGCAAAAAATTAAATGGACTGACTATAGATACAAAATTTAATGGACTATACATCGTCCATTTTTAAATTTAAAAAAAAGTTAAATTGACTATAATTCGTCCATTTCGTATCTAAAAAATTAAATGGACTATATACGTCGTCTTCTTTTCGTGTAAAGAATTTAATAAACTATACATCATCCATTTTTCATGCAAAAAATTTTTTTATGAAAAAAATATAATGGACTATATATACATCGTCTTTTTTTAAATTTTTTATGAAAAAATTTTATCGACTATAAATCGTCCGATTCGTGTGCAAATACTTATATAGACTATACGTTGTCTATTTTAGATGCAAAAAATTAAATGGACTGACTATAGATACAAAATTTAATGGACTATACATCGTCCATTTTTAAATTTAAAAAAAAATTAAATTGACTATAATTCGTCCATTTCGTATCTAAAAAATTAAATGGACTATATGCGTCGTCTTCTTTTCGTGCAAAGAATTTAATAAACTATACATCATCCATTTTTCATGCAAAAAATTTTTTTATGAAAAACTATAATGGACTATACATCGTCTTTTTTCCAATTTTTTATGAAAAAATTTTATCGACTATAAATCGTCCGATTCGTGTGCCAATAATTATATAGACTATACATTGTCTATTTTAGATGCAAAAAATTAAATGGACTGACTATATATACAAAATTTAATGGACTATACATCGTCCATTTTTAAATTTAAAAAAAAATTAAATTGACTATAATTCGTTCATTTCGTATCTAAAAAAATAAATGGACTATATACGTCGTATTCTTTTCTTGCAAAGAATTTTATAAACTATACATCATCCATTTTTCATGCAAAAAATTTTTTTATGAAAAAAATATAATGGACCTATATACATCGTCTTTTTTTCAATTTTTTATGAAAAAATTTTATCGAGTATAAATCGTCCGATTCATGTGCAAATAATTATATAGACTATACATCGTCTATTTTAGTTGCAAAAAATTAAATGGACTGACTATATATACAAAATTTAATGGACTATACATCGTCCATTTTTAAATTTAAAAAAAAAATTAAATTGACTATAATTCGTCCATTTCGTATCTAAAAAATTAAATGGACTATATACGTCGTCTTCTTTTCGTGCAAAGAATTTAATAAACTATACATCATCCATTTTTCATGCAAAAAATTTTTTTATGAAAAAAATATAATGGACTATATATACATCGTCTTTTTTTAAATTTGTTATTAAAAAATTTTATCGACTATAAATCGTCCGATTTGTGTGCAAATACTTATATAGACTATACGTTGTCTATTTTAGATGCAAAAAAATTAAATGGACTGACTATAGATACAAAATTTAATGGACTATACATCGTCCATTTTTAAATTTAAAAAAAAATTAAATTGACTATAATTCGTCCATTTCGTATCTAAAAAATTAAATGGACTATATACGTCATCTTCTTTTCGTGCAAAGAATTTAATAAACTATACATCATCCATTTTTCATGCAAAAAAATTTTTTTATGAAAAAAATATAATGGACTATACATCGTCTTTTTTTCAATTTTTTATGAAAAAATTTTATCGACTATAAATCGTCCGATTCGTGTGCAAATAATTATATAGACTATACATCGTCTATTTTAGTTGCAAAAAATTAAATGGACTGACTATATATACAAAATTTAATGGACTATACATCGTCCATTTTTAAATTAAAAAAAAAATTAAATTGACTATAATTCGTCCATTTCGTATCTAAAAAATTAAATGGACTATATGCGTCGTCTTCTTTTCGTGCAAAGAATTTAATAAACTATACATCATCCATTTTTCATGCAAAAAATTTTTTTATGAAAAACTATAATGGACTATACATCGTCTTTTTTCCAATTTTTTATGAAAAAATTTTATCGACTATAAATCGTCCGATTCGTGTGCCAATAATTATATAGACTATACATCGTCTATTTTAGATACAAAAAATTAAATGGACTGACTATATATACAAAATTTAATGGACTATACATCGTCCATTTTTAAATAAAAAAAAAAATTAAATTGACTATAATTCGTTCATTTCGTATCTAAAAAATTAAAAGGACTATATATGTCGTATTCTTTTCGTGCAAAGAATTTAATAAACTATGCATCATCCATTTGTCATGCAAAAAATTATTTTATGAAAAAAATATAATGGACTATACATCGTCTTTTTTTCAATTTTTTATGAAAAAATTTTATCGACTTTAAATCGTCCGATTCGTGTGCAAATAATTATATAGACTATACATCGTCTATTTTAGTTGCAAAAAATTAAATGGACTGACTATATATACAAAATTTAATGGACTATACATCGTCCATTTTTATATTAAAAAAAAATAAATTTTTTTATGAAAAAAATATAATGGACTATACATCGTCTTTTTTCAATTTTTTATGAAAAAATTTTATCGACTATAAATCGTCCGATTCGTGTGCAAATAATTATATAGACTATACATCGTCTATTTTAGTTGCAAAAAATTAAATGGACTGACTATATATACAAAATTTAATGGACTATACATCGTCCATTTTTAAATTAAAAAAAAAATTAAATTGACTATAATTCGTGCATTTCGTATCTAAAAAATTAAATGGACCATATACGTCATCTTCTTTTCGTGCAAGGAATTTAATAAACTATACATCATCCATTTTTGATGCAAAAAATTTTTTTATGAAAAAATAATATAATGGACTATACATCGTCTTTTTTCCAATTTTTTATGAAAAAATTTTATCGACTATAAATCATCCGATTCGTGTGCCAATAATTATATAGACTATACATTGTCTATTTTAGATGCAAAAAATTAAATGGACTGACTATATATGTATACAAAATTTAATGGACTATACATCGTCCATTTTTAAATTTAAAAAAAAATTAAATTGACTATAATTCGTTCATTTCGTATCTAAAAAAATAAATAGACTATATACGTCGTATTCTTTTCTTGCAAAGAATTTTATAAACTATACATCATCCATTTTTCATGCAAAAAATTTTTTTATGAAAAAAATATAATGGACCTATATACATCGTCTTTTTTTCAATTTTTTATGAAAAAATTTTATCGAGTATAAATCGTCCGATTCATGTGCAAATAATTATATAGACTATACGTTGTCTATTTTAGTTGCAAAAAATTAAATGGACTGACTATAGATACAAAATTTAATGGACTATACATTGTCCATTTTTAAATTAAAAAAAAAATTAAATTGACTATAATTCGTCCATTTCGTATCTAAAAAATGAAATGGACTATATGCGTCGTCTTCTTTTCGTGCAAAGAATTTAATAAACTATACATCATCCATTTTTCATGCAAAAAATTTTTTTATGAAAAAAAAATATAATGGACTATACATCGTCTTTTTTTAAATTTTTTATGAAAAAATTTTATTGACTATAAATCGTCCGATTCGTGTGCAAATAATTATATAGACTATACATCGTCTATTTTAGTTGCAAAAAATTAAATGGACTGACTATATATACAAAATTTAATGGACTATACATCGTCCATTTTTAAATTAAAAAAAAAAAATTAAATTGACTATAATTCGTCCATTTCGTATCTAAAAAATTAAATGGACTATATGCGTCGTCTTCTTTTCGTGCAAAGAATTTAATAAACTATACATCATCCATTTTTTATGAAAAAAAAATTTTTATGAAAAAAATATAATGGACTATACATCGTCTTTTTTCCAATTTTTTATGAAAAAATTTTATCGACTATAAATCGTCCGATTCGTGTGCAAATAATTATATAGACTATACATCGTCTATTTTAAATGCAAAAAAATAAATGGACTGACTATATATACAAAATTTAATGGACTATACATCGTCCATTTTTAAATTAAAAAAAAAATTAAATTGACTATAATTCTTCCATTTCGTATCTAAAAAATTAAATGGACTATATACGTCGTCTTCTTTTCTTGCAAAGAATTTAATAAACTATACATCATCCATTTTTCATGCAAAAAATTTTTTTATGAAAAAAATATAATGGACTATACATCGTCTTTTTTTCAATTTTTTATGAAAAAATTTTATCGACTATAAATCGTCCGATTCGTGTGCAAATAATTATATAGACTATACATCGTCTATTTTAGTTGCAAAAAATTAAATGGACTGACTATATATACAAAATTTAATGGACTATGCATCGTCCATTTTTAAATTAAAAAAAAATTAAATTGACTATAATTCGTCCATTTCGTATCTAAAAAATTAAATGGACTATATACGTCGTCTTCTTTTCGTGCAAAGAATTTAATAAACTATACATCATCCATTTTTCATGCAATAAATTTTTTTATGAAAAAAATATAATGGACCTATGTATATACATCGTCTTTTTTTCAATTTTTTATGAAAAAATTTTATCGACTATAAATCGTCCGATTCGTGTGCAAATAATTATATAGACTATACATCGTCTATTTTAGTTGCAAAAAATTAAATGGACTGACTATAGATACAAAATTTAATGGACTATACATCGTCCATTTTTAAATTAAAAAAAAAATTAAATTGACTATAATTCGTCCATTTTGTATCTAAAAAATTAAATGGACTATATGCGTCGTCTTCTTTTCGTGCAAAGAATTTAATAAACTATACATCATCCATTTTTCATGCAAAAAATTTTTTTATGAAAAAAAAATATAATGGACTATATATACATCGTCTTTTTTTAAATTTTTTATGAAAAAATTTTATCGACTATAAATCGTCCGATTCGTGTGCAAATAATTATATAGACTATACATCGTCTATTTTAGTTGCAAAAAATTAAATGGACTGACTATATATACAAAATTTAATGGACTATACATCGTCCATTTTTAAATTAAAAAAAAAATTAAATTGACTATAATTCGTCCATTTCGTATCTAAAAAATTAAATGGACTATATACGTCGTCTTCTTTTCGTGCAAAGAATTTAATAAACTATACATCATCCATTTTTCATGAAAAAAATTGTTTTATGAAAAAAATATAATGGACTATATATACATCGTCTTTTTTTAAATTTTTTATGAAAAAATTTTATCGACTATAAATCGTCCGATTCGTGTGCAAATAATTATATAGACTATACATCGTCTATTTTAGTTGCAAAAAATTAAATGGACTGACTATATATACAAAATTTAATGGACTATACATCGTCCATTTTTAAATTAAAAAAAAAATTAAATTGACTATAATTCGTCCATTTCGTATCTAAAAAATTAAATGGACTATATACGTCGTCTTCTTTTCGTGCAAAGAATTTAATAAACTATACATCATCCATTTTTCATGAAAAAAATTTTTTTATGAAAAAAATATAATGGACTATATATACATCGTCTTTTTTCCAATTTTTTATGAAAAAATTTTATCGACTATAAATCGTCCGATTCGTGTGCCAATAATTATATAGACTATACATCGTCTATTTTAGTTGCAAAAAATTAAATGGACTGACTATAGATACAAAATTTAATGGACTATACATCGTCCATTTTTAAATTAAAAAAAAAATTAAATTGACTATAATTCGTCCATTTCGTATCTAAAAAATTAAATGGACTATATACGTCGTCTTCTTTTCGTGCAAAGAATTTAATAAACTATACATCATCCATTTTTCATGAAAAAAATTGTTTTATGAAAAAAATATAATGGACTATATATACATCGTCTTTTTTTAAATTTTTTATGAAAAAATTTTATCGACTATAAATCGTCCGATTCGTGTGCAAATAATTATATAGACTATACATCGTCTATTTTAGTTGCAAAAAATTAAATGGACTGACTATATATACAAAATTTAATGGACTATACATCGTCCATTTTTAAATTAAAAAAAAAATTAAATTGACTATAATTCGTCCATTTCGTATCTAAAAAATTAAATGAACTATATACGTCGTCTTCTTTTCGTGCAAAGAATTTAATAAACTATACATCATCCATTTTTCATGAAAAAAATTTTTTTATGAAAAAAATATAATGGACTATATATACATCGTCTTTTTTCCAATTTTTTATGAAAAAATTTTATCGACTATAAATCGTCCGATTCGTGTGCCAATAATTATATAGACTATACATCGTCTATTTTAGATGCAAAAAATTAAATGGACTGACTATATATACAAAATTTAATGGACTATACATCGTCCATTTTAAAATTTAAAAAAAAAATTAAATTGACTATAATTCTTCCATTTCGTATCTAAAAAAATAAATGGACTATATACGTCGTATTCTTTTCATTAAAAGAATTTAATAAACTATACATCATCCATTTTTCATGCAAAAAATTTTTTTATGAAAAAAATATAATGGACTACCACCATTTTATGAAAAAAATATAATGGACAACATCGTCTTTTTTTCAATTTTTTATGAAAAAATTTTATCGACTATAAATCGTCCGATTCGTGTGCAAATACTTATATAGACTATACGTTGTCTATTTTAGATGCAAAAAATTAAATGGACTGACTATAGATACAAAATTTAATGGACTATACATCGTCCATTTTTAAATTAAAAAAAAAATTAAATTGACTATAATTCGTTCATTTCGTATCTAAAAAATTAAATAGACTATATACGTCGTATTCTTTTCGTACAAGGAATTTAATAAACTATACATCATCCATTTTTCATGCAAAAAATTTTTTTATGAAAAAAATATAATGGACTATACATCGTCTTTTTTCCAATTTCTTATGAAAAAATTTTATCGACTATAAATCGTCCGATTCGTGTGCCAATAATTATATAGACTATACATCGTCTATTTTAGATGCAAAAAATTAAATGGACTGACAATATATACAAAATTTAATGGACTATAAATCGTCCATTTTTAAATTAAAAAAAAAATTAAATTGACTATAATTCGTTCATTTCGTATCTAAAAAATTAAATGGACTATATATGTCGTATTCTTTTCGTGCAAAGAATTTAATAAACTATGCATCATCCATTTGTCATGCAAAAAATTATTTTATGAAAAAAATATAATGGACTATATACATTGTCTTTTGTTCAATTTTTTATGAAAAAATTTTATCGACTTTAAATCGTCCGATTCGTGTGCAAATAATTATATAGACTATACATCGTCTATTTTAGTTGCAAAAAATTAAATGGACTGACTATATATACAAAATTTAATGGACTATACATCGTCCATTTTTATATTACAAAAAAAAAAAATAAATTTTTTTATGAAAAAAATATAATGGACTATACATCGTCTTTTTTTCAATTTTTTATGAAAAAATTTTATCGACTATAAATCGTCCGATTCGTGTGCAAATAATTATATAGACTATACATCGTCTATTTTAGTTGCAAAAAATTAAATGGACTGACTATATATACAAAATTTAATGGACTATACATCGTCCATTTTTAAATAAAAAAAAAAATTAAATTGACTATAATTCGTGCATTTCGTATCTAAAAAATTAAATGGACCATATACGTCATCTTCTTTTCGTGCAAAGAATTTAATAAACTATACATCATCCATTTTTCATGCAAAAAATTATTTTATGAAAAAAATATAATGGACTATACATCGTCTTTTTTTCAATTTTTTATGAAAAAATTTTATCGACTTTAAATCGTCCGATTCGTGTGCAAATAATTATATAGACTATACATCGTCTATTTTAGTTGCAAAAAATTAAATGGACTGACTATATATACAAAATTTAATGGACTATACATCGTCCATTTTTATATTAAAAAAAAATAAATTTTTTTATGAAAAAAATATAATGGACTATACATCGTCTTTTTTTCAATTTTTTATGAAAAAATTTTATCCTATAAATCGTCCGATTCGTGTGCAAATAATTATATAGACTATACATCGTCTATTTTAGTTGCAAAAAATTAAATGGACTGACTATATATACAAAATTTAATGGACTATACATCGTCCATTTTTAAATTAAAAAAAAAATTAAATTGACTATAATTCGTCCATTTCGTATCTAAAAAATTAAATGGACTATATACGTCGTCTTCTTTTCGTGCAAAGAATTTAATAAACTATACATCATCCATTTTTCATGAAAAAAATTGTTTTATGAAAAAAATATAATGGACTATATATACATCGTCTTTTTTTAAATTTTTTATGAAAAAATTTTATCGACTATAAATCGTCCGATTCGTGTGCAAATAATTATATAGACTATACATCGTCTATTTTAGTTGCAAAAAATTAAATGGACTGACTATATATACAAAATTTAATGGACTATACATCGTCCATTTTTAAATTAAAAAAAAATTAAATTGACTATAATTCGTCCATTTCGTATCTAAAAAATTAAATGGACTATATACGTCGTCTTCTTTTCGTGCAAAGAATTTAATAAACTATACATCATCCATTTTTCATGAAAAAAATTTTTTTATGAAAAAAATATAATGGACTATATATACATCGTCTTTTTTCCAATTTTTTATGAAAAAATTTTATCGACTATAAATCGTCCGATTCGTGTGCCAATAATTATATAGACTATACATCGTCTATTTTAGATGCAAAAAATTAAATGGACTGACTATATATACAAAATTTAATGGACTATACATCGTCCATTTTAAAATTTAAAAAAAAAATTAAATTGACTATAATTCTTCCATTTCGTATCTAAAAAAATAAATGGACTATATACGTCGTATTCTTTTCATTAAAAGAATTTAATAAACTATACATCATCCATTTTTCATGCAAAAAATTTTTTTATGAAAAAAATATAATGGACTATACATCGTCTTTTTTCCAATTTCTTATGAAAAAATTTTATCGACTATAAATCGTCCGATTCGTGTGCCAATAATTATATAGACTATACATCGTCTATTTTAGATGCAAAAAATTAAATGGACTGACAATATATACAAAATTTAATGGACTATAAATCGTCCATTTTTAAATTAAAAAAAAAATTAAATTGACTATAATTCGTTCATTTCGTATCTAAAAAATTAAATGGACTATATATGTCGTATTCTTTTCGTGCAAAGAATTTAATAAACTATGCATCATCCATTTGTCATGCAAAAAATTATTTTATGAAAAAAATATAATGGACTATATACATTGTCTTTTGTTCAATTTTTTATGAAAAAATTTTATCGACTTTAAATCGTCCGATTCGTGTGCAAATAATTATATAGACTATACATCGTCTATTTTAGTTGCAAAAAATTAAATGGACTGACTATATATACAAAATTTAATGGACTATACATCGTCCATTTTTATATTACAAAAAAAAAAAATAAATTTTTTTAATGAAAAAAATATAATGGACTATACATCGTCTTTTTTTCAATTTTTTATGAAAAAATTTTATCGACTATAAATCGTCCGATTCGTGTGCAAATAATTATATAGACTATACATCGTCTATTTTAGTTGCAAAAAATTAAATGGACTGACTATATATACAAAATTTAATGGACTATACATCGTCCATTTTTAAATTAAAAAAAAAATTAAATTGACTATAATTCGTGCATTTCGTATCTAAAAAATTAAATGGACCATATACGTCATCTTCTTTTCGTGCAAAGAATTTAATAAACTATACATCATCCATTTTTCATGCAAAAAATTTTTTTATGAAAAAAATATAATGGACTATACATCGTCTTTTTTCCAATTTTTTATGAAAAAATTTTATCGACTATAAATCGTCCGATTCGTGTGCCAATAATTATATAGACTATACATTGTCTATTTTAGATGCAAAAAATTAAATGGACTGACTATATATACAAAATTTAATGGACTATACATCGTCCATTTTTAAATTTAAAAAAAAATTAAATTGACTATAATTCGTTCATTTCGTATCTAAAAAAATAAATGGACTATATACGTCGTATTCTTTTCTTGCAAAGAATTTTATAAACTATACATCATCCATTTTTCATGCAAAAAATTTTTTTATGAAAAAAATATAATGGACTATACATCGTCTATTTTTAAATTTTTTATGAAAAAATTATATCGACTATAAATCGTCCGAATCGTGTGCAAATACTTTTATAGACTATACGTTGTCTATTTTAGATGCAAAAAAATAAATGGACTGACTATATATACAAAATTTAATGGACTATACATCGTCCATTTTTAAATTAAAAAAAAAAATAAATTGACTATAATTCGTCCATTTCGTATCTAAAAAATTAAATGGACTATATACGTCGTCTTCTTTTCATGCAAAGAATTTAATAAACTATACATCATCCATTTTTCATGCAAGACATTTTTTTATGAAAAAAATATAATGGACTATACATCGTCTTTTTTCAATTTTTTATGAAAAAATTTTATCGACTATAAATCGTCCGATTCGTGTGCAAATAATTATATAGACTATACATCGTCTATTTTAGTTGCAAAAAATTAAATGGACTGACTATATATACAAAATTTAATGGACTATGCATCGTCCATTTTTAAATTAAAAAAAAATTAAATTGACTATAATTCGTCCATTTCGTATCTAAAAAATTAAATGGACTATATGCGTCGTCTTCTTTTCGTGCAAAGAATTTAATAAACTATACATCATCCATTTTTCATGCAATAAATTTTTTTATGAAAAAAATATAATGGACCTATATACATCGTCTTTTTTTTTAATTTTTTATGAAAAAATTTTATCGACTATAAATCGTCCGATTCGTGTGCAAATAATTATATAGACTATACATCGTCTATTTTAGTTGCAAAAAATTAAATGGACTGACTATATATACAAAATTTAATGGACTATACATCGTCCATTTTTAAATTAAAAAAAAATTAAATTGACTATAATTCGTCCATTTCGTATCTAAAAAATTAAATGGACTATATGCGTCGTCTTCTTTTCGTGCAAAGAATTTAATAAACTATACATCATCCATTTTTCATGCAAAAAATTTTTTTATGAAAAAAATATAATGGACTATACATCGTCTTTTTTCCAATTTTTTATGAAAAAATTTTATCGACTATAAATCGTCCGATTCGTGTGCCAATAATTATATAGACTATACATCGTCTATTTTAGATGCAAAAAATTAAATGGACTGACTATATATACAAAATTTAATGGACTATACATCGTCCATTTTAAAATTTAAAAAAAAAATTAAATTGACTATAATTCGTTCATTTCGTATCTAAAAAATTAAATGGACTATATGCGTCGTCTTCTTTTCGTGCAAAGAATTTAATAAACTATACATCATCCATTTTTCATGCAAAAAAATTTTTTATGAAAAAATATAATGGACTATACATCGTCTTTTTTCCAATTTTTTATGAAAAAATTTTATCGACTATAAATAGTCCGATTCGTGTGCAAATACTTATATAGACTATACATTGTCTATTTTAGATGCAAAAAATTAAATGGACTGACTATATATACAAAATTTAATGGACTATACATCGTCCATTTTTAAATTTAAAAAAAAAATTAAATTGACTATAATTCGTCCATTTCGTATCTAAAAAATTAAATGGACTATATACGTCGTCTTCTTTTCGTGCAAAGAATTTAATAAACTATACATCATCCATTTTTCATGCAAAAAAATTTTTTATGAAAAAAATATAATGGACTATACATCGTCTTTTTTCAACTTTTTATGAAAAAATTTTATCGACTTTAAATCGTCCGATTCATGTGCAAATAATTATATAGACTATACATCGTCTATTTTAGTTGCAAAAAATTAAATGGACTGACTATATATACAAAATTTAATGGACTATACATCGTCCATTTTTAAATTTAAAAAAAAAATTAAATTGACTATAATTCGTCCATTTCGTATCTAAAAAATTAAATGGACTATATACGTCGTATTCTTTTCGTGCAAAGAATTTAATAAACTATACATCATCCATTTTTCATGCAAAAAATTTTTTTATGAAAAAAATATAATGGACTATAATCGTCATTTTTTCAATTTTTTATGAAAAAATTTTATCCACTTTAAATCGTCCGATTCATGTGCAAATAATTATATAGACTATACATCGTCTATTTTAGTTGCAAAAAATTAAATGGACTGACTATATATACAAAATTTAATGGACTATACATCGTCCATTTTTAAATTTAAAAAAAAAATTAAATTGACTATAATTCGTCCATTTCGTATCTAAAAAATTAAATGGACTATATACGTCGTATTCTTTTCGTGCAAAGAATTTAATAAACTATACATCATCCATTTTTCATGCAAAAAATTTTTTTATGAAAAAAATATAATGGACTATAATCGTCATTTTTTCAATTTTTTATGAAAAAATTTTATCCACTTTAAATCGTCCGATTCATGTGCAAATAATTATATAGACTATACATCGTCTATTTTAGTTGCAAAAAATTAAATGGACTGACTATATATACAAAATTTAATGGACTATACATCGTCCATTTTAAAATTTAAAAAAAAAATTAAATTGACTATAATTCGTTCATTTCGTATCTAAAAAATTAAATGGACTATATGCGTCGTCTTCTTTTCGTGCAAAGAATTTAATAAACTATACATCATCCATTTTTCATGCAAAAAAATTTTTTATGAAAAAATATAATGGACTATACATCGTCTTTTTTCCAATTTTTTATGAAAAAATTTTATCGACTATAAATAGTCCGATTCGTGTGCAAATACTTATATAGACTATACATTGTCTATTTTAGATGCAAAAAATTAAATGGACTGACTATATATACAAAATTTAATGGACTATACATCGTCCATTTTTAAATTTAAAAAAAAATTAAATTGACTATAATTCGTCCATTTCGTATCTAAAAAATTAAATGGACTATATGCGTCGTCTTCTTTTCGTGCAAAGAATTTAATAAACTATACATCATCCATTTTTCATGGAAAAAATTTTTTTATGAAAAAAATATAATGGACTATACATCGTCTTTTTTTCAATTTCTTATGAAAAAATTTTATCGACTATAAATCGTCCGATTCGTGTGCAAATACTTATATAAACTATACATTGTCTATTTTAGATGCAAAAAATTAAATGGACTGGTTATATATACAAAATTTAATGGACTATACATCGTCCATTTTTAAATTTAAAAAAAAATTAAATTGACTATAATTCGACCATTTCGTATGTAAAAACTTAAGTGGACTATAAACGTCGTCTTCTTTTCGTGCAAAGAATTTAATAAACTATACATCATCCAGTTTTCATGGAAAAAAATTTTTTATGAAAAAAATTTAATGGACTATATATACATCGTCCTTTTTTAAATTTTTTATGAAAAAATTTTATCGACTATGAATCGTCCTATTCGTGTGCAAATAATTATATAGACTATACATCGTCTATTTTAGATGCAAAAAATTAAATGGACTAGATATATATACAAAATTTAATGAACTATACATCGTCCATTTTTTAAATTAAAAAAAAAATTTAATTGACTATAATTCGACCATTTCGTATGTAAAAACTTAAGTGGACTATATACGTCGACTTCTTTTCGTGCAAAGAATTTAATAAACTATACATCATCCATTTTTCATCAAAAACATTTTTTTATGAAAAAAATTTACTGGACTATACATCGTCTTTTTTTAAATATTTTATGAAAAATATATGGATCCATTTTTTATGCCATTTTTCATCCATTTTTCATGCCATACGAGACCACTTAGTTTAGTAGTATTAAATGTGTGTTCTACTTATTTAAATTTCGTGAATCTCATTGACGTATTAATATATATTCAGTAAGTATATTTGCATAGAAGCGGTGAATGTGTGTATATAATGTATAGAATGTATAGAATTACAGATAGCAGAAAGGGTTTTCAAGAAGTTAAACAACTAATCTTTCCGTTTTGTTTTACTTATTGTTTATTTTCACTAGAAGACAAATGACAAAATTGTATCCAATTTCATTGCTGTACATATTCATCGGTATGTATGTATGTAAACACTGTGTAAAATAGTTTATTGTTTTGTTTTTATTTCAAGTGTTGCCATGATAAAGTTTCAGTTTTTTCGATTAACATCTATCTACAAACATACTATGTATGAAACTTGCAAGGAATATCTTTTATACGGCAGTTTTGAATATTCTCCATTATCAGCGAAATTATCAGCGAAGCCCCTCAAGATACTTTGAAAAATTAAATACTTTCAATTTCAAAATTTCATAGACATCTGTAATTCTAACCAGAATTTATAACAATAAGTAATGTGTGAACAGAAATTTATAACATGCATCTTAAAGATTAAAAATAAAGTAAGCACGAAATCACTTTAATAAGCATATAACAATTTTTTATTGCTTTGAAATTTTTTTGAGCCAAAATCGGCTTCTTATCATATACTTGAGAACAAGGCACATCTATAAGTCTATCCACACTACACCAGTGCTGCAATTCAGTAACTTTTAACGATCCGACAATTGCAATTTTTATCTGTGCATTTTATCGCTTGCAATAACGATTGTGTGATTCTGTAACTCCTTTTTAACGATAGTACGCAGCTGATAATTTCTGTTGAATGTTGTCGATAAAGTAAACAGCACATACATTATTGTCGCTAAAAAAACGACACAGCTGACATTAACCTAAAGGGAGTATCGTTAAAAATTTTACTGAATAGCAAATTCGATGCGATTATCGTTAAAAAAAAGTTAGAGAATCACACTACAGTGCTGCAATTCAGTAACTTTTAACTATCCGACAACCGCAACTTTTGTCTATGCATTTTATCGCTTACAATAACGATTGTGTGATTCTGTAACTTCTTTTTAACAATAGTACGCAGTTGATATTTTCTGTTGATTTTTGTCGATAAAATAAACAGCACATAAATTATTATCGCCTAAATAACGACACAGCTGACATTAACCTGCAGCGAATATAGTTAAAAATTTTACGGAATATAAAATTCGATAAATTTTCGTTATAATTATTTTAACGATGCGATTATCGTTAAAAAAAAGTTAGTGAATCGCACTGCAGGTAAGGGTGAATTATATTTTGTGACTGGGCAAATTAAGATTTTTTTGTGTGGCTACAATCCTAAAAATACGTTCTTCTTTGCCTTCACCAAACACCATAGAAATATTTAGTTTAATGTGGAATTTTACATTTCTTTCCAAAACATATATTTGTATATATTGCGAAAATGTAAAACCACCAAACACAGGTGGCGCATTCCGTTTTTAAAAATAGTTTCTTAGTGCGAATGACGTCATCTAGGACCACAATTATTGTTAAGTCTTATTTTCAATAAAATAAAACTCAAAAGCTTAGATTATTATTTTGTGTAGCTTAGTTTAATTGAATATAATTTTTAAAAATATCTCCTTGCAGATCTCGTAATTTTGCTTATCACATTCAATGTAATGACCCTGTTCGAGACTCTATAAAATATTTTCCAATAAGTAGGTAAAGCCCATTGTTGACTTAAAAAATTTTGTAAACTTTTCAAACGTGTTGCATAATTTTTTTTTGTGTCGGCATCGATAACACAGCACAATAAAATATAGATTTGTGTGTGTTGTCTAAATCAAAATAGCTCGTCTAAGTATGAAGGATCACACGATTGCCACAATTTTTATTGTGCTGAAATTGTGCACAATAATAAAATTTTCCCAATCAAATACGTTGCAGTTATATGATTTCCCCATTTTATGAAAATTTGATTGCGCAGATTGGCGAAGAATGGCTATAATTGCCGCAGCCCAATCATACGTTTGTTCTAACTTGCGGCAACACAAACAAAATACCTGTTGTGGTAGTTTTTAGTTTGTTTTGTTTTAGGTCCAAGTTATTTTTGTTTTTTTAAGAAATACATTTATTTTTTTATTTTGTGCGTGAAAATGGTTTATTCGTTTAAAAGAAAAAAAAAGTTGCCTCTGCTATGTATATAAAGGTGATTTTCGGTATTTTAAACGAATAAAAACTAAATATATGGATCGTAGATTGACTCACAGTTCCATGTTAACGTTTCAAATAAGCTATAATTACATAGAAAGTAAGTAAACTTACTTACAAAAGCACTTGTCGCACATGGAAAAATAAATTCATTTAAGAAATTATCGCGTACTACTTTGATTGCCGCTCGAGAGCACAATAAATATTGGTGCATTTTTAACATTTTTTTTGGGGCATGGTTGTATATCATCCGTTCACACGATTGCCGCACCAGAGTTGCATTTGATTGCGACAAATCAGCAAAATATTGTTCTCGATTTTCATATTGTGAAGTAACACTATTGACATATAAAATGGACCAATAATTGGTACATTGCGAGAATATATTGACATTTTTTAGTTCTCTAACACCGCAATATCAGGACGATTTTTTTCTCATTTATGCTAAATGAAGCCTACAAGATTTTCCAAACCATTGCAGTGCATATCTGTCAACTATTGTTTAAATAATCATTCTGTGTTAGAATCAATATCTCAAACTCCAATTATTTTGCCTGCAATAAAAATTGCACGAACTGACAAAATTTTAACAAAAATTACAACTTAAGCTTTTCACGTGAATTGCTGTCAAAGTACATAAAAATTGGCATCAACTGTTAATGGAAAAATATTGCAAAAGTAGTACTCTTAAACATTTTAAATTTTCATACGAAATAATAGCTGAATTCACTGTTTGTATTAAATTTAAAACCCTTTTAAATATACTACGATTTCAAAAAAATTTTAATTTTCAATTCTTCTTGTTCTTCTTAAACCCCGGTAAATAAATTCAACTACAACATCTACTGCAGTTTTTAGTTTAGTAATATATATATATATACATATTTAATTAATGTGTGCATTTTGTTGTTGTCGTGTTTTAAATTTACCACGATTTAACAAAGCTACAATATGTATAAGATTTACAATAGCAAACCGTGTACACCGCTAATAAAAATTTCAACAAACACATGGACTGTTTTTACAAACATAAGAAATCGTAGCATATTCGTAGTTTCAAGGGCTAGTTAGTTATTGGATACATGTAAAATTTTTCGTTAGAAATAATCAATGGCGCGCAAAATTTTTCACAAATTTGAATAGAGTACCAGTACTTTACTTTAGTTTTACTTTTCTGATATTATACCATCGTTTCGTCCAAAAATATACGATAATTAAATATAAATTGATTTGGATGGTCGTAAAGACCATACTTCAGTTTATACTCAGTTAAAAATTTTCTTCAAATAAAGCAGGTTTCTCCTATTGTAAACAAAAAGTAGCGCTGCAAACCTTCAAAAAAGATTAAATTTTTTTACTGGGGCATTAAGGACGTTTTTAAATTAATTTTACTATCGTTGACGCAAAAATTGTCTATTCTAAGATCAAACGGTTTGGTCTTAATATTATTATTTGCAATTTTTCACTCCATACCTCAATTGAGTTTGATGTTTATTTTTAGGCTGATTGATAGGCAGAAGGCTAATGGACCTATACAATGTGATATCGTATTGATTTCTTTAATTCTGAAAATGTTATCTGGCATTGAAAAGTGTCATAGTAATTTAGGCCAATTAAGTGCAAATCGTTCTTGTGTTGTACTTTTTGCTATATAAACATAGGTACCTTATTGATCTCCTTTAATTGAAAATTTGGTTAAGAAAGTAGATACATAATGCAACTTTAATTCAGAATCCATTAGACGTTATGAAAATTCCAATATTAGTTTCACTTTCTCATGTTTTATATCATTTATGTATGTATGTATGTATATGCCCTTAATTATGAAAGTAGTCTAAGTCATATATTTCTTTAGTAGATTACATTTGAACAAATTAAAACATATTTTGATATTATGCAAATTAATTTAGTTTAGAGTTGTAGTAGCCGAGATTAATATATAAGTTTATTTAATATTTATTAAACAATTATTGAAGTTTTTTTTTAAGATTTATTTTCTATTTGGGTTCAAAAATTTATATGGCCTAAACCACTTTCATAATTAATTTCATAATTAATGTGTGTGTTTTACTGTATTACTAAAAGGCTTAAATTTAGCATAAATATATGTATAAATAATTGACAATTTTTCTTAGTATTTGTGGTTATTTTATTATAAATTTTAATGCTTACTTATCAGGTTTTTCTCAGCATATGAATTCATAAAAATATAGTACATAAATAAGAAATTTTAGGATCGGCTATGAATACATATATGTACATATACATATGTATGAACATTTATAGAAATAATATTATACATGTATGTACGCACACACATACATATTAGAATATGTTATGAGAATAAAAAAGTGCGTGTTCACAAGTATTATATTCCCTGACTTCTGTTAATGTTTTAATTTATAAAAAAAAGAAAAACCTGTAACATGACATAAATAAATAATAACATAATTATGATACATATATACATACATACATACATATTTATAATTAAAAGAATGATAGAGTAAATTTTAGCGTCAAGCTATTTAACTGTAAAATCAACAAATGAATAAAAAGTTCTTAATTGTTATTTTCTTTCTTTTCTTTTTAAATTAACATTTAATACTGGCAACCTTGTTTTTTACATTGCTTTTCTTATCGTAATTTTTACACAATAACCCTAAAAAAATGCTTGTAATTATGGGAAACTTAAACCAATTTAAACTGTAAAACAAAAGTCAACTTCTGCCACATCAGTCAATATCACACAGTTGGCAGATACATACGAATGTATATACTTATGCATCAACAATACTTTTTTGAAGTATAAGTGTTGCCAAATTTTAACGATAAGACGCCAAGATAACTATTGCATAACGTTATGTATGTATCTTGAAAAATTTTTGCTGAGCATAATTCTAAAGTAATTTTTTTTTAATATATTAACTTCATGCCAATTTTTGCTTATACTCGTACATAGGGCCTTTAAAATTTTAATTATTTAAGAAGTAATTTTGGTTACTAATCTGATTAAATCGTTAAATAAAAGGGTAAAAATTTCGCAGGTATTACTGAAAATATCAAGTTTCAAATACTAAAATATAAATAATAATTTTTCCAATTGATATTATTTTTATTTTAAATTCCAAAGGTAGTATTTTAAAACTCTGATATTATGTATCTATTGGATTTTTATAGCACCGTTGCAGCGCCTCTGGTGTTAAATAGGAGCATTGCTTTAAACTATGTAGCTATTCTATCAGTTAGTTTACCTCGCCGACGATTTATTGCTACAAATATCGACGAAGGAGAGATTAGTATAGATACTAATGCATATTAAAAAACTATGATGTTGATATGACAGATTCTGGCCAGGGATGGAATTCGGGCTCCCGAAAACCGTAATTTAAAGTCTCGAAATTGCATTTCGCTGATACTAAAAGATCATAGCAAGTTTAATAACAAAAACTACTTTCAAAAAGAAGGGCTCATATAAGATTCTTCTATATGTGTGTATGTATGAAATTAAACTCCTTCTAAACTACATGGCCGATTTTGAAAAAAATTTTCTACGTAGACGTATGCAGCTCTATAATATGTATATCAAATGAAAGGGGTTGTCGAAAAGTTTTCGGGAAATTAATTTTGCGTCATTTTAAATCTAATATGACGGAGATCCCAAAAAAACTGGCCTTTTATTTTTTAAGCAGAGGCATGAGAGTCATTAACTCGAAATTTGTTCATCTCGACTTAAACACTTTTTTTTTTGCCACAGATCTTGGTTATTCCAATAGTTTAAGACGATCTTCTAACACATCCTTTCAGGGGTCATCATCTGACCCCTACTGGCAGAGCTCAGCAGCGAAACTTCCATAATAAATATTAAGTTTGTTGGCGGGTCATCATCTGACCCATACTGGCAGAGCTCAGCAGCGAAACTTCCACAATAAAGTTTATCTTTGTACTCGTATTTATTAGCTTTCGTTTGTGCATTGACACTGCTGCTATCCTTTATATTCTTTCAGAATGTGGGTATAAAATAATTGGCAACAGTATAATTGGATTTTATTATATTATTAAACCAAAACTTTCCCTATAGTTCAATTAGAGTAGTAGATTATTTTCTAAAATCTTTTATAGCCACGTCCAAGGTCTTTGAAGTTTCAATTAAGTTACGATCTCTGAAAATACGTCTTTGTTTGTGTGAAAAATAATTTCTAAACACCCTAATACCTACAGAACAACGATTTGCCGAGTCCGCTAGTATCTTGTATAAAAACTACCTACAAGTAACTGAGAATTGCTAAATATGTATATAAATAAAACAAGGTAAAAAGCTTTTTTTTGTGCACGTTCTTAATAATGCAGTGTTGCAGCACCTCTGGTGTTAAATGAGGCATATTAAAGTTTTTTTGTTGTAATGTTGTAACGTTGCATTAAATAATTTGTGACATTTTGATATGACAAATATTCAAATAAAATATGACCATATTACAGACTTTACAAATTTGCGTTCGTATTAGATACGAGTAATTGTAATCACCAAAGATACATTTTTTTCTTTCTTTGGGGGCTGAAAAAAATATACGTATCGAAAAGAAACTTTCCCAACGTTCGAAAATAAATTTCAAAGATTTGTAGTAAATAATTGAATTCGCGAATTTATAGTTTATAATTAATTTAGGAAATTTTGCACAAATATCCATATTATATTAAAAAAGCAATGGCTGCAATTTTTGGCTAAGCTTTCTATTATGTAATGCTCGTCTTCAAAATAATTATGAATAATTTATTAGAATAAAATATTTAAAATAATATTTTTATCGGTCGTTAAGCAGATCTGGGTCGGAGAACATCTCTCGCGTCATCGTAATTATTTCATAAGTGCGGCCAGGCTTGTGTTTGTTGTTTGGCCTTCGAGAGTTTTTCGCCTCGCTTGCACTGGTTGACTAATCTGCCACGGATAATAGTTGCGGTTTTTTGTGGAATTTCTTTAACAACCACGTTGCTACTTCCTATGTGAAGGCATATGTCGTGTACAGTCAGTCACAAAACTTTTTAAACTACTGTTAATAACATCTTGGGCATATGGTCTTAGTTACTCCGCCCATATTTGTGTATGTTAAATAAATAAATAATAAATTTTTTTATAGTCTTAGAGCCTTATGCATAACAAAAAGCTAGCATTAAGTAAAAAATATATAAAGGGTGTTTTTTATTGAGGTATAGAACTTTAAGTTGGCATCACTTTTTTAACTGGCGGCCATTTTGTCAGCTGTCAAGTGATTAATATTTAGTTTGGTTTGCCATTTCATCATGAACAGGTTGACAAAAGAACAACGCTTGTAAATCGTGCAAATTTATTTCGAAAATAATGGTTCAGTTCGCGAAGTTTACCGCAAGCTCCGTCCATTTTATGGTCGACATAATCGTCCATCAGAGCAATTAATTCGGTTAACCATGGATCGTTTTCGCACTACGTTTACTCTATGTGATAATACGCATCCGCAGAGACGTCGAACAGTGCGCACCGAAGAAACAATTGCCGCTGTAGAGCAAAGTGTTGAAGAGGACCCGAATGAATCGATTCGCCACCGTGCACAGCAATTGGAGCTTTGTCCATCAACTTTATGGAAGATTTTGAAGATTTTGAATGTGGATGAGTTGTGGTTCCAACAAGACGGCGCTACATGCCACACAGCGCACGTCACAATCGATTTATTGAAGGAAACATTCGATGAGCGCATAATTTCGCGGAATGGACCTGTCAATTGGCCACCAAGATCGTGTGATTTGACACCATTGGATTATTTTCTTTGGGGATATGTGAAGTCGCTCGTCTACGCCAACAAACCAGAAACGTTAGGGGACTTGGAAGCCAACATTCGTGGCGTTATTGCCAACATACGGCCCCATATGCTCGAAAAAGTGGTTGAAATATGGACCTGTAGAATTGGCTTTATTCGAGCCAGCCGCGGCGGCCACATGCCCGAAATCATATTTAAACATTAATGGCATAAAATTATCCTTCCAATAAAGCCAAATTGATGGACATTAAAACGATTTTCTTGTGTTTTATTTCAATTCGAAGTTCTATACCTCTAAAAAAAACACCCTTTACTTGCCAACCTTATTCTATCGAGCTGCTTATTTGTGAATAAACAGCTGTTAAGTGTCAAAGTGTTGTTGTGTACCTAAGGTCGATGAAATATATCTACTTATACATATAAATATATATATATATATATATATATATATATATATATAATCCCTTTTGTGTGTTTGTTGGTAATGCATCAAAATAGTTGTAGTTTTAAAAAAAATTTTCAAAGTTGATATGTAACAATTTAGCAGATAGGCGGAAAACAAATTATACATTAAGCCTATGCCAACGAGCTGCTAAGACAAACCGATATGATATTTATCAGCATGTTGTATACAGTGGCTAACCAGCTGTCAACTTTTGGGTATAAATAAGGCTGTTGGAGTCTATTTAATCAATTCTATTTAAATATCAATTCAGATTTAATAGTCGTTTATATGTTTTCTTTCAATGAAAAATGACTTTTAAAAGAGAACTGGTGAAAACCCCAGCAAAAAATTACACATTACCATCAGAACTACTTCCCATATAATGACTTACTTTTCTGATTGCCTAAAATTTAAATAAATTATGTACAAGTTGCTAAATGAGGAAAATAATTTTTTTAGATTAAATAGATTAAGTGAACATGATGCCAAATAAAAAAAGTAAATACTTCTCAAGAATCGATTATTTTAGTCTCACGCCTTGTTAAAATCGTTAAGTTGGTAATCCTGTAAGGAACAACTTCCACCAAAAATGCTTAATTCCAAACCCGATTACATTTTTGGAAATTTTTTGCTGGGAAGGCCCTTAGCTACTGTTTCTCGTATACATTTTTTATTTGTTTAATGTAGCTTTTTATCAAATTAAAAATTTTAATCCGAAACAATTTTTAAGTCAATTATTTTAAAACCTCTAAGAAACACAAAAATTTGTTATCGCAATACACGCTGAATCATCAACATCTAAAATATGTATGTTAGCACTCTTGCTAGTAGTTATGTGCAGTGCTGCCAGAATGATGATTTTATCATATTTTTGATGATTTTTGGACCAAAATATGATTTTAAGATTTTTGTTCTCGAATGATGATTTTTAATTTTGCAAATTATGATTTTTACTTTCAATACATACATATGTATGTTAAATTTTCTTTGTTGGTCGAGAATGTTTATCAATAGCTACACCTATAAAGAAAACATTTTTGTTCCAGGGAAAATATTCGTCTTCATGGAAATAGTTTGGTAAGGGGCAGAGAGCACATTTCTTCTTCTGGGGTCAATTGAAAAAAAAAGAATATGAAAACGTCACTTTACAAAAAAAGTCATGTTAGAGAAGTGACGAAAAATCGGTCCGGAATATATTCAAATCTTGCACCAAATGTATACCAAATCGTTTAAAAGAGGTCATTAGTCGATAAGGAAAATCAATTTACCTCTAAATTTTAGAGTATAAAACAACTGTACATCAGTGATGCAAAATGTGGCACAATTGGGCCATTTGTGGCACTTTTGGATGTTTGATGGCCCTGTGGTACTCTCTAGGATATTTTGACCCTTTCAGCTCAAAATTCAACTAATTCCTTCAAACATTTGAGTACACTTTTTAATTGAGTTTTTTTCGTTTTATAAACTACTTTTATTTTTGGAGATTTTTATTTAAACTGGTTTCCGAAATCTGCGCCAGATCATGTTTTGAGTGGGGAAACCAATAGTATTATACCACTTGCTATTAAACTTTTTCAAAAGGAATTTAAAAAGCTCAAAGATTTATGTAGAAGTAAATTTTGCAAAAGGATTTCTACCATTAAAAATCGTTTATGTAAACCTTTGTATACAAATATATACAGAATTATTCAAGGAACTCTTTCTATTCACCAATCCTCAGCAGGACTGAAAATTTATATTGAATTCAAATTTGAAAATTCGCTTTTGTTTTCAATATAAATTTTCAGTCGAGAGTTTTCTTTCGATATTGTAAAACAGGCCATAATAGAAGAAATCGTCCTCATGTAAAAAATACTGTGTCATATTTAATATAATTAAAAAATAATAATGAAATCTAGTTCTAATAATTGTTATGATGAAGATATTTTAAAACTTAACACAAAAAAATGCTTCTAGGCAGGGGCAAATTGAGGAACTATTGGACTAAAAATTTAGAGATTATGTTTAATAAAATGAGAATTACATAAGTAATGTTTTTTAACTAAGATTTAGTTTTTTAAGCAACATACATACATATAAAATATGTATTTACTTTAATTTAACAAAAAATACCTTAAAAAATTTTTACTTTTGTCGCTAAGTTCTGCTTTTGCTCTAAACAAAATAAATCACATATTATTAATACATACTTTTGTTTTTATTTGAATTAAAAGATTATAGTCGAGTACATTTGGCCCTATCAAAGGTATTTGGCCCTTTTAAATCGTTAATTTGGCCCTAAACCAAAAAAGCCAAAATGCATCACACCTTTGCATACCTTATATGATAAGAACATTGGCAATGTCGAATACTTATTTTGGTTGAATTTCTTAACTAGTTTTTCATTTAATGCAATTTTTAGATAAGTTACTTTAATGATCCCATTTTTTATTGAATTCAATTTGAAAATGCTTTCTTAATTCTTTTTGTAAAATAAGATAGTAAATAGCTTTTTATTGATGAAAACAAAATAAAATTGGTGTACGTCGAATAGTTTTCTTTGTCCACTGTAAATATGTCAATTGTTACTTTTTTTATTTGAAAAAAAAAAATTGGACTTGTGATGATTTTTTTCTTCAAAATATGACTTTGGCTACGTTCGTAAAAGCATTTATAGTGCAAGTCTGCAGCATCACGAACATCTAACGTTCAAAAATGCATAACTTGGCAGCACTGTTCAGCGTCAAACGTTTTTTAATGCATTTAATCGGCATACCTGCCGCAAATCTGTGCAAATGGCGCAGTAAATTATTTTAAGATGCAAGAAGTTGCAGTGGAACAATAAGTTGAATATATCTATGTATTTTGATGTTTAAATAATATGTTTCGAATCTTACCAAAAATGAGATTGATAAACTCGAAAATAACTTTGAAACACATAATCTTGGTGTTCAAAGTAGTTTTTTTTTATTTTAGTTGTATTCTTTTTAAGGCCAATGCTGTCGTCATAAGAAATTGTCGCTTTGATTTTCTTTTAATTTTTTTGCTTACTATAATTTAAAAGAAAATTGTCAATATTTTCTTAAATAAAATTACTTGCCAATTTTAAAATTTTTTGCAGTTTGTTCAAAAATGTCAACTGAGCACAGATGTTGAGCAGTTGCAAAGCATGTGCAGCAGATAATCACGCATACGCAGTAAAACCTGGCAGAACTGCCGCATTGATGCATAAATTTGCAGCATTTACGAACGTACCCTTTCTTTCCGACATATGATGATTTTCTTCGCAAAACTTCTGGCAGCCCTGGTTATGTGAACGAATACCAGTACAATTGTACAAATTTTAAATGTATCGCAAAAATACAAAAATAAAAACAACAGATAATTTTTGCGCTTGCGCTGTGTGTGAAAAAATTACAAAAAAAAATGATTAAGCTTTTGTGTGAGAAGTGAGCAAGCACTCGTACTGACGTTAAACATGCGCAAAACTTAAACCAGTTATGAGACAACTTTCATT
This sequence comes from Tachina lurida, assembly GCA_944452675.1. Taxonomy (NCBI): domain Eukaryota; kingdom Metazoa; phylum Arthropoda; class Insecta; order Diptera; family Tachinidae; genus Tachina; species Tachina lurida. The sequence goes on from OX101755.1 coordinate 83,381,002, forward strand.
ACGTGCTGACGTTTCGAACGAACAACAGCTGAACGCGTCGAGGAGCGGTTAAATTTTTCTTTCTGTTTAACGAGTTTTACGTCGCCCCAAGTATTGTGTTTTGGTTTTCTGTTTCTTCTTTTTTCGATTAATTTTAAATAAAATGTTTAAAAACACTTTGGCATTTAAAATAAGTGTTTTTAGTTTTTGTTAAATAAATAAAAAGTGAAGAAAAGCTGATGATGATGACAATAATAGTGTTTTTTCTTTAAGAAAAAAAGAAAAGAGTAAAAGAAAGGTGTTAACAATTAAACAAATAATATATTTTAATACACCATATAAAGTAATTGTCAATATATTTTCTATTTAGTCTAGAAAATAATATGTTTTCTTAATAAGAAACAAAGACCAAGCGAGGTCAGCCAGTTGTGTGCACTGTGTTGTTGTATTGTGCTGTGTTGAGTGTTATTTATTGACTGTATTGTTTCTAGCTGGTTATCGGTTTTCAGCTATCAATTTGGATATTTGAGCAAATGTTTTAAATTTACTTTTTTGGTTTAATAGTATTAATGAAAAATTAAAAAAAAATAATAAAACAAAATAAATAAAATAATGAACGAACGCGTTCAACTGACTGGCCAACAACACGTTTATAGCCGTATGCCAACAGTCAAAGTCTACTGTTGTCTTCAGCACATTAATGCAGCAAAGTAAAGAGAAAGGATTTTGTCTGCTTTGTTATTATTGCTATTATGTAGAACAACTTTATATATGTAGTATATTTGAAAAATTTGTTTAATTAATAAAACTAAACTAAATGAATATACGAGTTGAAAAAAAAGTTAAAAATAACTCATACTAAAAATGGTTTTGGAAATCTTTTAATCGTGGGTTTTCAACTGCCTTTTTGAGTTTTGTTTTGGTTAATTAAAGTGCTCTAGAAGTTTTATAAAATGTTAACTAACTAAATTCCGGTTTTAACAAATTTGCAATTAAATTTATAAGAGCATAAAAAATGTCTTTTGGAAAAAGTTCTTAAATTTTGAAACACGACCAAGTGGAAACAAAAGACTTAAAAAGCAAACTTGTTTATTTTAATGATTTTTTCTTGTTAAATTGTTGGGTTTGTTGTTGTTGTTGCTGTTGTTGTTTCGAGTGTTGCTGTTCTCAAAGCACAATTAGTTTCGAAATATTCAAATAATTTGCCACAGACCACAAGAGGTTTAAGTTAAATTTTTTAGAACAATTTTTATACCCTTCACCAAATATGGTAAAGGGTATATATAGGTTTGTCATTCCGTGTGTAATTTCCACAATATTCATATTCTGGGTTCTTATGAATTGGGAAGACGAATAAGCAATGTCCGTCTGTCCGTTTGATGCACGTGAAATCGATTTTCCGAAGCTCCCAGAGAAGCTAAAGACTTCGGTCTTGAACTTATGTATCAGAAATTATCCAAAATACATTGGTATTGAAAATCAGTAAAATCGAGCATATGTTTCAGAGCTGGAAAACTTAAACTTGATTTTGCCATATAAAAGTAACTAGCTAAAACGAAATTTTATTCAGTAAGAATAAAACTGGTGTTAAAAATAAAAAAAAAAATATCAAGCAAAATCAAAAAAATTATTCCAGGGTTGAAAATTATTAGCTTTTTTTATTATATAAAAGTAACCTACTAACTAATTTTTCTTTTTTCTATAAATTAAACATATCTTACATTCTTAAAAAAATGAATTGGTATAAAAGATCAGAAGAATCTAAAAGGATGATTCCAGGGTTGGGAAACTTACACTTTAATACATGTATACATGTAATATATATAAAAGTAACTAGATTTAAGTTATTTTTAGGACCGACGAGAAAAGGGGTTTTATAACTTTGTAGTGTGTGTATGTGTATCTGTCCGAGTCTACGTACAGACCAAACGGCTAGGCCGATTTTGATTTATATATTATAATATATATTATTATATTATTATAATCGCGAAGGCTCTTAGCTATGGTTTAAGAAAATCTGTGCAGCCATTCAGAAAATATTACATCTTCTCTAAATATATTCGGGGGTTTTTAAAATTTTTAATTTTAGTTATATTTCCTCGCAAACTAAATATATTTTATGTTTTTGAAAGAAAAGTTTGGTAACGAAAATTAGAAAAACACAAACCATAGTTTTGAAGCTGGAAAATTTGAACTTGTTTTTGGATATTAAACTAACTAAATACAACTAATTTTTTCCTTAATTCCTTTTTTTTTTCTTTTTTCATATATTTTATAGATTTTTTTAAGAATTAGATTGGTATATGGAAACAGAAAAATCTAAAAGGATGATTCTAGGGTTGCAAAATAAATTTTTTTTTGTATATAAAAGTAACTAGATCAAATTTTCTTTTTGTTTACAGATTATAATTAATATATATATAATTATATAATTATATGTACTTTATGCTTTAGAAAGAAATAGTTTGGTACAAAAAATTAGAAAAATAAAAAACACACCTCCAGACCTGAAAAACTTTAAACTGTTTTTTGTATATAAAACTAACTAAATAAAGCTAATTATATATTTGGTAGTTAAATATGTTCTATATTTTAGAAAAACTAAATAAATTAGGATTAAAATTAGGATAAAGTATAAACGAAGGTATGTTACTTATTATGCTCTCAGCAAAGTTATATTTCAAATCCATGGTCTTTCGTTGACACCTTGTAACGACTTCTTATAAATTTTTAGTAAATAGAGATAAAAATGAAATTTATCGCTAAAGAACAGTCCTAACTATAAAATAAATTAAAGGAAATCTTCCATTCCATTCCATATCGCGATCTATCCCATTTGCTATGGTATATTTAAATTGGGACACTAAACAGTTTTGCAACATCAAAGATTATTTAATACGGGAAAACATAAAAAAACAAGTTAGTTTACTTGGTATGGATGTATAATGCTAAGACTATTTTAGGGTTATTAAATAGAAGCATTGTTTTTGATTATCTCGAGAGCGAATAAGCCAGTGCCAATATTTTGGTATTGTATTGACATGACGTCGATGTTTGACAATTGACATAAGAGTGAATGTAAAATAAGTCTTAAATACAGAGTGTAGAATTAAATATTGAAGTATTATTTATATCGAAAATAAAATATTTGAATCAAATTCTTTAGTCGATAAATACCGAGAGATCACTTAATAAAAATTGCACTAGAACAAAACAAATATGTATATATGTTATTATGTATGTATGTTTACTATATTATGTACGTCGATGAAGGGTATATAAGATTCCGCACCGCCGAATATAGCACTATTGCTTCATTAATATCTTTTCGTAGGAGAAAATACGAAAATATGCACAAACTATAAAAATATACCATTTTAAGACACGATCTAGCTCACGAAAGGTCATCGCTGGAATCCTCAAATATTTTGGGAGTCCTCACTAAAAACAGAACTTTAATATGAGAGGAGTAACAAAATTTTTTTTGTGAGTCGCTCTAATGTACATACCTTAAGAGCTATATTTTGGGGTATTCTCCACACAGAAAGATCCATAACGACCCTTAAGATTTTACTACATGCAAATTAAATTTTCCAAATCGAAATAAATTATCTAAAAGTACTTGCAAATGTTTACAAGCATAAATTATTATTTCTTCATCATTATCGACCGCTAGCATAATTTTACTTAATTCTACATATTGGAGCATTAATTACATCTGCTCTTCAATAACAGCAATCAATTACTGCTGAATTTTTAAAATTCATTTGATTATTTAATTTTTAGTTGTTCACACTCGTAAAAATAATATTACGTCAGATGACAGATGAAAAATGTTGTTATGTAAACGGGTTTTTCCATTTTAAACATATGCCATGCATTTCTCAAAAATGTGAGTAAGTGCAAAAAGGATATAAGGAGTACTCTGTAACGGATGAAGTTATAAATGGTTGCCATTTTATAAATACAAGACACACAAATTTTCAATATTTTTTTTATTTAATTATAAAGTTAGTATACACAAATAAAACACTTTGTAGAGAAAATAAAAAAGTTTGGCTCAAAAAAATCTTGAATTATGCAACCCTTACCGACCACAAAAAAACGAAAGACTTAAGACACACACTTTAAAGTTTTTTTTCTTCTTTTTACAATTTCCTAAAACAGCTGCAAGTTTTCAGATGTTACTCGTAACTAAATAAATTAAGTGAAAAATTCAAAGTGACATAAACAAAATTATAAAACCGAAATAAGCGAAAAAGAAACACAAGAAACAATAGCCTTCAATTTGTAAGGCAAAAGTAAAATATTCAAAAACATACGTTTTGCTGATTTTCAGCAATGAGTTGTTTATAAAATTTTTACGCATTTTCAATGTGATTAATTAATTACTAAGCGCAATAATATATGATTGAATTAACAATAGAAATATGTTTGTATATACAGATGTAGGTAAGATAACAACTGCAAAGAAATATGCTTCAGCTGGGAGTAAATGAATGTAACAACAATTGAAAACCGCACAAATCTCATGTGTGCGAACAACAACATAAGCCAACAACACAATTAATTCTCATATAGAAAATCCCAGCAGCGAAGTGAATTGAATTGAGGTGAATAGAAGGAAAGAAAACCACAACAAAGAAAAATTAAAACATAACACAAAATCCATTCATTATTTAACAAATTTAAGCAGAAAATATTTAATATCTATTAAAAATCACGAATCCATCAACTTGTTTGAGGAGATAAAGAAAATTTATTTACAATATTTTAAATAAAAGTAAACACAAAAAAATAAAAACATTGTATGTGCCAACTGTGTGTAAATTCAGCAATAAACAGCTGCCTTAGTTCAACAACATTTGTGTCGTGTCTTACCGCAATATACAACAAGTATTTTCAAAATTTGCATAATTAAACAAATTTTTTTTTCTTTTGATCTATAGTGAAAAGTTTCTCTTAAATTTTAAAAAGCAATAATATTTAACCAATAATCGTATTTGATATAACAAAAAAAAAAAAGTTTGGCTTACATATGTATGTATATGTATGTATGTAAATACAAAAAATAATAATGTTAACGCCCGTATCTACTGCAGCAGCAACCACAACAAAATTTTCCACATCTCCAACAAAATCAAAATCAACACCAACTGGTGGGCATAAAAGAAAAATGTTCAATTCAAAAAAAATGTCACAGTCGGCGCTGGCAGTCAAAAAATCATTATCTGTGAAACCGAAAAGGTTTAAAAAACTTACTGAAGTTTGGCTGTTGGGGTCGCTTTTAATCATGTGTACATTGCGTGTAACTTACAGTCAAGGTAAGTGTAGTTTATTGCAATACTCGTTCACATATCGGGTCGGTGTTGGAAAAAATAAATACAAATAAAACTATTCTGGTTTGCAAGTTTAAGCATAAGACTTGCAATAAAAAAATCAAAATTGCATAAAATGTTTTACAATATATTAATTGTATTATTACTTAACCAAGTGGTAAAAACTAAAACAATAGTTATTAATTACTGTTTGTTGCTTAGGTTGAACGATATAATAATTGTTATAGAAATATGTATTGTAAAATATACAGAAATATTAGATATTTATTTGGTGAAAAATGCAGGGGCGTCTTTTTTTCAAATAAGAGCAAAGCTTCATGCCATAGACAACTACATATGCTTTATTAGCAAAATCTTATTATCCTTCTCCTTATCTTTTACTTTAGTTGAATATTCAAATTCCACAGTAAATATCCAATTGTGCAATTTTAGATTCTGGCAAATTATGACTCACATGTGTATGGCCACAACTAACGTACAAAAAAATATTTCTTGTTAGAAACCATAACACTCACAGCCAAAGTTCAGTGGACATTCAGATTCGCTGCCATTGACAAACTTACTAAATTTTGCTCTCGTATTTTTTTTTTACTGATATACTTTGTATTTATAAAGCTTCTCTTGTATGGTGACTTACAGCAAAATTGTACGTTATATATTTTCTCGTAAAAACCAACTCCATAAAACCTGAAAATATGGGCCTTTTAAGCATCATTTGAGGGTAATTACAAAATCAACACCAAGTCTCATTTATGACTAGTTTATGGTCTTGTTGTGTTCAGAGATTAATAAAAGATTTTTATATATTTAAATTTTTTTTTAATATTCTAAGATTGTTTATTTGATTAATTTTTACGAAAGAGGCGAAGAAGACCCACGCGGAGATAACTCAGTGGGTAGAAGTGTTCCACAAGGATGTCTCTTGCAGGATTTCAACTAAAACTGCTAAATGCATGATTGGACCTGATTAGACATGAAATTAATGCTTGAATGCATTTTAAGTGAGAACATCTTTCTGCTGTTTATTTTGAATTTGAACCTGTAGAATTTTATAACGAATATTTTTGTTGAACATTTAAGCCCATTGTATCCCCTTTCAAAGTTATTTTTTTTTCCAAGAAACAGCAAGAAAGCGGGTATGACTAAAAGCTGCAAAATTTAAACTTTTCCAGAAAGTATTCCTCACATTCATTGCACAAATCTTAACGGTTTCCTATTCCGATACATCATATTAATGTGAAAAATAGGTGGGGAGGGTGGTCAAAAGTTTCATAATTTTTTATTTGTGCCCTTAAAACTCCAGATAATAATTAATGATGTTAAGTAGAAATTTTACATTTAGTGGATGTATTAAAATTAAAAAGTAAGTAATTACTTTATCGAAACAATGACTGAATCTACATTATGAAATTTTTCATGAACAAGTTCTAAAAGGCGGAATAGAAAAGATGAAAAAGAAATGCTTCGAACATTCATGCTACGTGATTTTTTATATCACTCTCTTCTATAGAGCTGTTTTTAGCAAATAGAAAAGTTTCCTGCAAAACAATCCTTAAATCTTATGAAAAATTGCGTAATGATTATCAAATTTACACAATGTTGACTAATTATACTACACTCAAAAAAATAATTAACTAAAACTTTGGAAAATTTTCTAAATTTTAGTAAAAAAAGTTGTCGTATGGCGCCAAAGCTGTTTTTTACTTGAAACCAGTTAAATATTTACTAAATTTCTAGTTCATTAATGAACTAGTTTATAGTAATTATATTTTCATATTTAAGTAAAATTTTCCTAAAATTAAGTAAAATTTTCCCATAAAATTCGGAGCTTTGCAACAAATAAACGAAAAAAGAATTACACTGACATGGCTCTACGTGCTAAAAAAAATATTATTAGAAAAGGTTCAGCACGTACAGATTTTGAGTTTATCAAAAAAAGTTTTTCGTAATATTGTAAAAAAAAAATTCAAAATATCGCAATTATTTTTTTAATTCTTTAAAATTTTACACCAGAATCATAAAATATTTTTGCAGATTCGTACTCGAGACAACATTTCCTTTCTGGATGCAGTTTTTGCTAGTTTATTTGTGGAAGGAAATGTCCTTTTACTGCTTATTAGTTTTACATTCGCACCGAAGATTTTCAATTGGCATGTCACACAATGGCAGCTCAGACTTAAATATACCAGTACTGTATATCACTGCTTCTACTTCACTGTAGTACTGAACTGACCAAAGTAGCACCAGAGTCCCGAACATCAATCGGCTTCTTATACAAATGAATACAAATATGCGAATACATTTCTCTCGTCTTTCTTTCGATGGCCAGCTTTGACATACGCGAATACATTTCTCTCGTATTTCTCTCGGTGGCCAGCTCTGCTGTAGTATACACTCGTCTCACACATCTGGGTGCGCAAGTATTGAAGCAAAACCCCATTTTTAGGGTAATTATTCGAGAAAGGTATAAAAACAAAGACGTTTAATTACCTCATAGAGGTAATTATGAGAATGCGCTTAAATACCTTTAGAAATTCATTTATCTGAACTCACTGTGTTATGTAGTACATACTTAACTGAAATAAAATGCACATGTATCAGAGCTGGCCACCGAGAGAAACAAGCGAGAAACAAGCGTATGTGTATTCATTTATATAAAACATATGTACATACATATGTTTTTCTTCAAATAAAATATTTTATTATATAACAAAAACATTATCTAAAAATTGTGTCTATTTCTCATATATCTTAAGAATTATCTCATTAACATTTCATATATTCGTAACATATATTTCTTAGTATATATAGATTTTGTGTTGCTTAAAAATCAAAAAGTTCTCTGCTAAAAAAGGAAATTTTTAACTTCTTTGCGATGAAACTCAGTTAACATAACAAACAAACTATATACGAAATAGAACTCAAATGACATTTAATTTGCTTCGAAATAAATGTATAGCCTAAAATAAGACAGTGTAACGAGATGTAAAAATTATAATGTTTTACATTGTTTGTTATGGACAATAGTAAGGATATAATAGAAGGTCAGAATGTAAGATTTCGTGGTACCCCGGCACTTATTTAATGGAATATCTTGCAAATTTTTTTACGACGGTTCGGTAGGTAGACTTCATAATGCTCTTCATTTACCGACGGATATTTCCTTTTAAAAGGTTAAACAAATAATTTTTCTTAAGTCAGGTTTGAAATATTTCTTTAGGTAAAGGTCCATTTATATTAAATTAGAACTGCATTATTTGGCAAACTTATGTCATCTCTTCTGGAGATAAATTTCAAAGGAAATTCAATATTCTGACTGGAAAGTAGATAGTTACAGTTCTTACAGCAATTGAATTTTTTTAGAGATTTCACTTCAGGTATTTAAGTAAAATGCAAATAATGACGATCTATAGACACCTACATCATGTTTCCACAAGTCGACTGTCCGTGTTGTGGAAACAGGGAGTTAGAAAACGATTAGCGTTTTGAAAATTTTCTATCGTTCGTGATAAACTTGCTCACCCTGATTTTGATTTACTCAATGTTGCGCAAGTCTCCTCAAGCTTACTTATCCATTTTTGAAAGAGAGGAACGCGCTGAATCACCATTTTGTGCAACTCTCAAATGCACATGCGTACTAAGGCCCCTATAAACTCTCCATTCCTACTGAATCTATAAGAGTCACGATAACGCCTGACATAACCAGATTCGTTATATAGTATAAACTTAACTTTAACTTTTTTTGATATACCTTGCATTGATTAGTTCTTATTTTAATAAATTAATTTATGCTTCAAATTATTTATGCTGAGAGAAATTTGTCGTACCATTAGCCAAGCAAAATTGTATTGAAATTGTAAAACCTATTGAGTTTTTTTTTAGGAAAAAGAATTAATGGAAAGTTACTTGCTTTTTTCTTTGTAAATAACATAAAAGTCTTCTTTTAGGAATTTGTATTGACACTCTCAAATATTTTGTTTTCAATATAAATTCCCAAACGAATATTTCTATTTTATTTATAAAATTGGGCAGCAGGGTTTTGCATTTCTCTTAACGTTTCTTCAGATACAACACTGGCAGTACACACATGCATACATTTTTCATTTTTGTTTTAAGTTGTTTTTTTAATTTATTTTATTTTTGTTACCATTATTTTATATACAACAAGAAATAATCAAAACATCAAATCAAACGGAAGTATTAACTTGTCGGATTGATTGAAATATATTTATGAATGTTGGTTTAGAAATTCAAACATGAATCATGTAAAATATTGTTATTGTATTATTTCACACTTAAAAAAGTTACATTTATAATAAAGTTATGTGAATGTAAAATAAACTTCATAAATAAATAAATAAATAAATAGACTAGGTGACAAAATCGGAAAAATTGGAGATAGAGCAATTAGCCGGTTTTAATTTTTTGTTTTTAGAAAATCGTTATTAACTGCCAGTTTACAGAAGCCATATAAAAACTCTCGTCTGCCTATTTATATTGAAAGCAAAAACAAAGCACTCAAAATTTATTTTTGTTTTCAATATAAATAGACAACCGAGAATTTTTACTTGGCTTCTATAAACTGGCAGTAAGTGTTATAGATAAAATCTGATTTCTGTTGACTTTGTGTTCAAACAAGTCATTAATTAAGCTATTTTGGTATCAACTTAAAAGTTTCAATCACCCAGCAGAGAAATACCATCGGAACTATTCGCCATTTACATTTACGTTTTTTGATTGCCAAATTTAAATACTAGCTTACTAATTACATTATATAAGATGGTTGATGCGAAGACTGATTTTTTAGTTTTAACAGATAAAATTCAAATAATTGCCAAATAATCAAAGAATATATTTTTCAAGAATCGATTTTTTGGTTTCACTTTTATTCACACTTTTTCCAAAAGTTTTTATCAAATCCATATCCTACGATCATTTATTTTTTTGGACTGGGAAAAAAGCATGTAAAAGGGTTTCTGTCTCTGATATATGAAGAAAACTGTGGTGCGATTCGACAATTGTAATTTTTGTCTATATATTTTGTCGCTTGCAAGAACGATTGTGTGATTCTGTAACTTCTTTTTAACAATAGTACTCAGCTGATATTTTGTGTTGATTTTTGTCGATAAAATTAACAGCACATAAATTATTGTCGCTTAAATAACGACACAGCTCACACTAATCTACAGCGAATATCGTTAAAAATGTTACTGAATAGCAAAGTCGATAGATTTTCGTAATAATTGTTTTAACGATGTGATTATCGTTAAAAAAGTTAGTGAATCACACTACTGATGTGGTATCATCTAACTGGACAAAACAAGATTTGCTATTCAAGTCATACATCCAAGTTTCAAATGTACTGGCTCTGTACCTTAATAGTATTTTCCAATAAAATGAGAACTTGAATTCAATTCAAGTTTTACTACAGTTCACTTCAAGCCTTGAAACTTAACCAAATATAGGAGTTAAGTTCAAAAATTGAATTGCAGCTTTAAGCCTTGAATTGCAATTAAATTTTATTTTAGAATAGAAATTAAAACTCTTTTGAAATTATTTATAATTTTTAATTCCCATTAATGAAATGTTTTGAACAATATTTTTAAGTATACAATTAAATTAATTAATATTACAAAAGTCAAAAGTTGCATCATTAATTAAGGTATAATATAATTTTTCTGAGACTAATAGAGTTCAATTAAGGCACTGAAGTGGGCAAATCGTGGTAATTAATTGTCTAATGTTACAAACTATACAAAATTAAATTATGATTTAGTTTTTGTTAAGCAACAAGTTTTGGCAGAATATAAGCCGGTGTATTACAAATAAATACTTTACATCTTACTTTTATGTATGCGATATTAACAGTTCGTCATATTATTTTTAATTTTCCTAACTTACATGAAAGTTGAAAGTGGAACATCCTGTTAATAGGGGAAAGAATGCAACAATGTTTTGCTCACTTGTGTTTATAAATTCTCTGTCTTTATTATTTATCATTTTAATTTCCATTGATGTTGTATCTAAAAAATCAAATTAGTTAAAGTTTGTAAGAGTTGGTTAATAGATATCGTCAGTACTCGTATTAAAATAAAAAATTGGCGAGAGAGCTACCGACTACAAATTCTGCTAGCAACAGTTGTCGCCGTATAATTAGCTACTCAATTATTTTGAAAACAGTAGCAGCATCATGGGTGTTCATTTATTGAAGTATAAAAACATATTTCAGTGATGCCAGTTTCAAATAGTTCATATTTATAAAAATAAATTTACTTATATAAAAGTATATCACGTGAAAATATTAAATGGAATTTATTTCTTTAAATTAATTTTGAGATGTTCTTTTTGTTAAATAATATGCAATAATCTTAAGAAAACAACAGAAAAATGGACGACAACCTGCCATCGAGTTGTCTTGCTGTCGTCAAAATAATTATTCTCATATAAACATGTGTAACCTTTTTTCGACATATTGAAGTCAGTGGTATGCTGTTGTCAATGTGTTATTAAATGCTTTATGCTAGGAACGACGAATTTCGTCCATGGCGACGAATTCTTCGATAAGAATTTGCTGAGTTAATTCGTCGTATGAAGCACAACAACGATAAATAAATAACAGCTCTTAAAATAGATAAACTTGGTTATTGTTTCTGCAAAGTCGGCGTAAAACTAGAAATAATAAATAATAAATTTTATTCCAGGGCTGGTATTGTGTTAATTTTAATATGCAAAAATGCGTTTTATTTCTAATGACGAAAGTTTGCAACGAAAAATTCGTCGTTCGTCCCAATTGTGTTCCCAGCATTACTGCGAAAAAATGGGGTTTTGCTTAAAAACAAATGATGATAAGTGTAGCGAAGTATGCAGGGTGTGGCTGGTATACATACATACATATCGCTCCTTTATTGTAACATAATCATAACGACCATTTACTAAAACAACGTCATAACTCAAAAATTACATTTTTTGAGTTAATGATGCAGAATTATTCCTTATATCTATTGTGAAAAAATATCACATAAATATCTTGTGTACTCAACTTTGGAGAGACAAAAAAACGTTTCTTTTTTTTATTAAGAAGTGTTTGAATTGAAAACTTTAAACTCCTTTTCAGGCAAAGCAAGTTTTTTTAGTTATGACGTTGTTTTAGTAAATGAGCAACATATTAAGAGAATTAATTTCGGAGTAAACAATGTGAAAATAAATAATATATCATATTTAATCTTGTGCATTTCAATATTCTATTTTAACTTAAGGCATTACTTGAAAGAAAAATATTTTTATATGTATCTTTATTAGTTGTATGTATATAAATTGAAAACTTTAAACTTATTTTCTGCAAAACTAGTTTTTTCGAGTTATGCTTATGTTGCATTAACGAAGCGATATGTATAAAAGTAATTTTCACAAATCAAATCGATTTGATATATGTACAAAACAAAAAATATTTTTAATCGTTTTTCTTAAAATATAATGATGATTTAAAAATAGTTTACAAACGATTTTCAAAGTACAAAAAAAAAAATCAATAAAAATAGTTTGAAAAAGACTTTGTATAAAAAACGCGATCACATTGAAACTTTTAATCTTTTATGACCTTCATGGTCATATAGTTTTAGTTTGCTGATCATTTCAGTTTTATAAATATGATTTTCATTTCACATTTTTTTTGTGTTTTTGATAAGTTTGTGTTGTAAAGTTGCTTATTTTATTTTATTATAAGCTGAGAATTGAAAACGGAAACAGTCAATCTTAACATTTGGTTTATTGAAATTTAAAATATATGAAAAGATATACAATTGTAATAAATTGTTTGCTTTGTAAACAAAATGATTAATTAAAAATCCCTCTTTCCATACTTTATGTTCTTATAAAAGAACAAGAATTTATTTTATTATGTTCTTATGTATTTATAATACATATATATGTACATACGAGTATGTACTCGTACAATGTACATTGTATATGAATACGTATTTATAAAATGTGATGTAAGAAGTAAAAATATAAAAAATGTAAGCAGTCTGCAATGATTGGACTTAAAATTTAAATTGCCTAATAGCGACCTAAATGAGTAAAATAAAATCTCAAAGTCCGGCAGATAAGAGATTTTTGGAATTGGTGTACAAATAAAGAGTTTTTGATTTAAAGCTTCTTATCTTTAAATTTAAATAAAACAAGGAAAGTGTGTGGCAGATATCATAGAAATTTTTTAGTAATTTGAAAGGCCTATTATTTAAGGAAAATAACATCGTACACATATTCGCAGTGGCTTAGATGGGTGGCGCGCATCCGAAATGTCCAATTTCCTATCACTCTGGTGCACAAATCAGACTCACAAATGGCGTCCAACACTACGTCAGCTGTCCAGATAATGACCATTGTTGCATGAGCTAGAACATTATAAGTGGACAAAATTATTTCTTTATATTTTTGGTCATTAGAAAGATTAGTTATAAATTTTTCCCCCCAATAATATTTATTCATTGTATATGCAAAAATTAACTAGAGGGTGGCGTTGGCTGAAGTACTTAGTACGTTGACTACAAAACCGAAGGTCCTGGGTTCAATCCTCCAACAGTCATTAAATAACAACACCACGCATTTTTCTGATGTGCATTAGTGTCCCTTTGTATCAGTTTTTGTAGGAAAGTTCAAGTGATGAAGGCATAGTCACTGGTTACTGAACTATACCGACTTCAGCAGATACTAATCCTAATGTAACATCAGAGCGCCCTCCTTCGTTGTGTAGCAGAATCATCGCCGAAGTAAAATAATCAATAAAATGGCTACACAAACACAGCTTCAAAAATTAATACACCTTATTTAACATCAGAGGCGCTGTAACACTGCATTATCAGAAAGCTTCCAAGGAGCAGGCTTGCAAAAGAATGAAGCTATCCTCTATCTCTTCCTTCACCACCTGTCTTCTCTATCACTATCCCTTTCCTAGAGAAGGTAACACCTATTAATAGTAGTAGGCATTCATTGCCTACTACTATTAATTCATTGCATTCATTGCCTTTAAAAAATAAATCGTATTTAAATAAAACTTAATTTTAAATAAAAAGTAGCCAATTACGTACTTAAAAATTAAGCTAAAACTGCGGGTCAGTGCATTATTTTTTTCTTTTTTTCAAAATTGTTGCTGGTTTTTTATTTTTCGCAATACTTGCCCATCAAAGCCCATATTGCCCATATTGTGAAAAAATATCACATAAATATCTTGTGTACTCAACTTTGGAGAGACAAAAAAACGTTTCTTTTTTTTATTAAGAAGTGTTTGAATTGAAAACTTTAAACTCCTTTTCAGGCAAAGCAAGTTTTTTTAGTTATGACGTTGTTTTAGTAAATGAGCAACATATTAAGAGAATTAATTTCGGAGTAAACAATGTGAAAATAAATAATATATCATATTTAATCTTGTGCATTTCAATATTCTATTTTAACTTAAGGCATTACTTGAAAGAAAAATATTTTTATATGTATCTTTATTAGTTGTATGTATATAAATTGAAAACTTTAAACTTATTTTCTGCAAAACTAGTTTTTTCGAGTTATGCTTATGTTGCATTAACGAAGCGATATGTATAAAAGTAATTTTCACAAATCAAATCGATTTGATATATGTACAAAACAAAAAATATTTTTAATCGTTTTTCTTAAAATATAATGATGATTTAAAAATAGTTTACAAACGATTTTCAAAGTACAAAAAAAAAAATCAATAAAAATAGTTTGAAAAAGACTTTGTATAAAAAACGCGATCACATTGAAACTTTTAATCTTTTATGACCTTCATGGTCATATAGTTTTAGTTTGCTGATCATTTCAGTTTTATAAATATGATTTTCATTTCACATTTTTTTTGTGTTTTTGATAAGTTTGTGTTGTAAAGTTGCTTATTTTATTTTATTATAAGCTGAGAATTGAAAACGGAAACAGTCAATCTTAACATTTGGTTTATTGAAATTTAAAATATATGAAAAGATATACAATTGTAATAAATTGTTTGCTTTGTAAACAAAATGATTAATTAAAAATCCCTCTTTCCATACTTTATGTTCTTATAAAAGAACAAGAATTTATTTTATTATGTTCTTATGTATTTATAATACATATATATGTACATACGAGTATGTACTCGTACAATGTACATTGTATATGAATACGTATTTATAAAATGTGATGTAAGAAGTAAAAATATAAAAAATGTAAGCAGTCTGCAATGATTGGACTTAAAATTTAAATTGCCTAATAGCGACCTAAATGAGTAAAATAAAATCTCAAAGTCCGGCAGATAAGAGATTTTTGGAATTGGTGTACAAATAAAGAGTTTTTGATTTAAAGCTTCTTATCTTTAAATTTAAATAAAACAAGGAAAGTGTGTGGCAGATATCATAGAAATTTTTTAGTAATTTGAAAGGCCTATTATTTAAGGAAAATAACATCGTACACATATTCGCAGTGGCTTAGATGGGTGGCGCGCATCCGAAATGTCCAATTTCCTATCACTCTGGTGCACAAATCAGACTCACAAATGGCGTCCAACACTACGTCAGCTGTCCAGATAATGACCATTGTTGCATGAGCTAGAACATTATAAGTGGACAAAATTATTTCTTTATATTTTTGGTCATTAGAAAGATTAGTTATAAATTTTTCCCCCCAATAATATTTATTCATTGTATATGCAAAAATTAACTAGAGGGTGGCGTTGGCTGAAGTACTTAGTACGTTGACTACAAAACCGAAGGTCCTGGGTTCAATCCTCCAACAGTCATTAAATAACAACACCACGCATTTTTCTGATGTGCATTAGTGTCCCTTTGTATCAGTTTTTGTAGGAAAGTTCAAGTGATGAAGGCATAGTCACTGGTTACTGAACTATACCGACTTCAGCAGATACTAATCCTAATGTAACATCAGAGCGCCCTCCTTCGTTGTGTAGCAGAATCATCGCCGAAGTAAAATAATCAATAAAATGGCTACACAAACACAGCTTCAAAAATTAATACACCTTATTTAACATCAGAGGCGCTGTAACACTGCATTATCAGAAAGCTTCCAAGGAGCAGGCTTGCAAAAGAATGAAGCTATCCTCTATCTCTTCCTTCACCACCTGTCTTCTCTATCACTATCCCTTTCCTAGAGAAGGTAACACCTATTAATAGTAGTAGGCATTCATTGCCTACTACTATTAATTCATTGCATTCATTGCCTTTAAAAAATAAATCGTATTTAAATAAAACTTAATTTTAAATAAAAAGTAGCCAATTACGTACTTAAAAATTAAGCTAAAACTGCGGGTCAGTGCATTATTTTTTTCTTTTTTTCAAAATTGTTGCTGGTTTTTTATTTTTCGCAATACTTGCCCATCAAAGCGCTTGGTTGGCAAAGCGCTGTAAACATTGAATACCTTACTAGTTGCCAATGTTTGAACCACCTTAGAAAACACTTTGCCAAAGTTGCCCAATTGACTTTTTCTGCGTGGGAGGTTACAACATAAGTTACCAAAACGTCGAAACACGTGTGCTATTTTTTTTCTCTTCTGCCCGAATCAGTTGATGGAAGCTTGATTGTGGTTAGCATATTTCGGCTGCTAGATGAAAGAACCTAGCAAATATTTTTTTTAAATATAGTACTAGGCTTAGTCAAAATAAGCCAACTGTAATCAAGCAAATTATTTTTTGTTTCGTTGTTATTTCATTAAAATATTGTACCATGCTGAAAACACAATAATAAATAAAGATTAGCTCACGTTCACCAAATGTGTTGAAAACTCTTTATAAAAATTATGTTTTTACCAACGCAATTAGTTAAATATTATTGTACAACCTTTTCCATAAATCTTTTATTATGTCTGCTCCAATGGTGCAGTAACACTTTGTATTGATTTCGCTTAAGCGCAGAGTGACAACACCAAAAATAGTAATACCAATAAACAATAACACGCTGAAACCAGTTTAAAAATGTCAAAATGTCTTCGGCCAATATTTCATAATAATCGTTTATGTGTGTATTTGATTTGCAAAAAAAAAAAAATAAATAAATACTCGTATCTTAACTTTATATTTTTTTTAGTTTGCCGGTTTAGTAAGTGATTTATTAAAATTTATAACTTTTATTTTCGTGTGAATGGTTTTATTTTTATATAAAAAGGAAATCACTAAAAAATAGACTGGCGACAAATAAAAACATGTTAATCCACTTAAATATTGTAATGTTGAAATCTCTTTCTTGGTTTTTGTATGGATTTTCCTAAAATTTGCCCCCAAAAAAATATTGCAATATTGCAAAAATGAAACATAAATACCCAACAAATTATTCATGATATTGGGGGAAAAAAAATAAATTTGCAACGTTGGAAACATTGTTGAATAGTCGTAAATAAGTGTATAATTGAAAACAGAATTAAATTAGTGTAGAATTTAGTTGCCTCAACCCAGGTAGCATTTTGTATCATAAGTGAATCTTCTTTCAATCGCCCAAGTGATAAATCACTTTTTAATCATCAAAAGTGATCTGTAGAGAATCATATAAGATATTTCTTCAAAAATTATCACCCAAATGCTAGCTGGGAACCCAGGTAGCATTTTGTATCATAATCCAATCGTTTCCGAATCAGCTTGAAAGGAAAAATAACCGTATATGAGCTAATTTTTCGATCATAAATGATACTCCCGTTGTGAGAAAATGGTACCCTACAGATGAATCATACCAAAGAATCAGTTATGATACGATTTGCTGATTATTTTTGAGCAATTTTCATATTAAATCATTTAAATCACCTTTTTGCGGTTTGCATGATGTTCCTCTATTTTCAAGAAATCATTATTTCTGTGGACTTTTGACAAAACAACCTCTTTCAAAAACTGCAATTTTACAGGAGAACGAAAAAACTGATAAAATATCTAGTAACATTGATTTTGAAATATTGGGTGAAAAAGTGAAAGTGTAGTATTAAATTTAAATACTAAATTGAAGTGAAGATATGAATAATTCTATTCTAATGCCAAAAGATTTTCAGAAAAATTAAGACTAAAAAGATAGGATGTTTTGTCGAAATTGTTTTCAACAAAAAAAATAACTTACATTACACAAGTTGTTTTGTTAAAATGGTTTTAAACAAAAACGTGATTCATATTTTGCGCTTATCTCAAGCCAAGTTACATATTTTCTAAATTTCAGTTTTGATAAAACAACTTCTTTGAAGAGAAGTTGTTTTGTTAAAACAAAATGTATATATGCAAAAAAATATTAAATACAATTTAGATGTTTTGTCAAAAGGATATAACAATTTTATTTCTTGCATTTTAGAAAATTTTTAAACTCTTTCAGATAAGATATTTTATCAAATATTTTTTCCAAATATAATGAAAGAAGTTGATTTGCCAAGAACTGTAGATTTTTAACCAAATGGCGTAGAAATGCAAGGATCACACAAAAAGAACCGTCTTGAAAATTTATATTTAATATAAAAATCTTGCAAAAATTTCTTATTTCGAGAGAAGTTGTTTTGTCAAAAGCCCACAGATTTGATCATATAGATGAATCATAAGTGAATCCTCTTTCAATCGCCCAAGTGATAAATCACTTTTTAGTCATCAAAAGTGATCTGTAGAGAATCATATAAGATATTTCTGCCAAAAATGATCACCCAAATGCTAGCTGGGAATACTCGTATCTTATGAATGACTAAACAAACTCTTCTAGAGGAAATTGTGTTGGTTTCATGTATGCATGTGTGTGTGCGTTTAACTTCATTTGTGTGTGTGTGTGTGTGTGTGTGTGTGTATTTCTCATAATTGCCTACAAAGGATTGTTAAATTTATATTGAAGTGGTTTAACCTGTTTTTCTTTGCATTTATTTATTATTGTTTATTATTTGTGCTTCAATTTTAGTAACGGTTTTCTTAAAGATTGCAAAAAAAAAAATATTAATTCAAATGTCTTATAAATGAAAGCGAAAACCAGATGGACTAGTTTAGTTTTACCGGATTTTTTTTTCATTATATGCACAAATTCGTGTATGCATATGCATGTATTTTTTTCATTATTTATTGGAAAGTCATTTAATAAGGTAATTGCTGTTAAAATTTGAAAGCATGTGTCTGGAATTTTTTTTTGGATTTTTCATTACATACACATATACTTATTTGTTTAATTATTTTATTTATATTTGCATATATTTATATTTACTTATGTATATTTCACCAATGATATTTAAATATCAATTATATTTAAATGACGATTTTAATTAATTTTTGGTGAAATTGGCTCCTAGTTTTATAATGCAAAAATTTAATTATAAAACTGTTGTTAAGAAGATCTTGCAAAGTTGTATGTAATCTTAGCTTATCTCAAAATTATGCATGAATGTTAAGCTTAATGTTGAGATTTATCTTTGCCACGGTCATACAATATTTTTGGAGTTCAAACAACAAATTGGCGAATTAAAGTGGCTATTCGAACAAAATTTATCCGATTATATCAACAGCAAAAATATAAGTAATAATTATATGTGACAGCGTATAGAAAAAGGGACCTAAGGGTAAAAAATCAATTTTTTTTTGATGTGGACAACATCTGAGCATCGAATGAGACCGATCCCATGCCCCAAAAGTGTTCCCTCCCAGAGATATGCGCGTTTTATGAAATTGAAGTCGACGATTCTAAGGTTATGTGAAAAAATTTTCGTACAAACAGAGTGATATTCACGATTTAAAAGAATTATAAATGAGTATTATTATAATTCACAACTAATAATTTCAGAAAATAAACCTGGATGATGGTTCTGTGATGGTACACCAAATATACACGTATTTAAATCTTTAAAATGGCTCTCCTGAACAAAACCGGTTTTTACCCTTAGGTCCCTTTCTATTTTGCGCTTCACATATACAAATTTAATTTTACTAGTTAGTAAAACAACAGACCAAAGACTTTGATGGGTATTGAACCACTGAAAAAGAACAAAAAACAATTTTATTTCTAAACACTTGGAGATGTATGTATATATCAGTGATCGGCAATGAATAGTTTTTTCGCTATTCATACTGACTCATGAAATTTTAAATATAAGTGAGTAGACATCATTTAAACTCAACTACTCTGATTTACGCATACTCACGATGACATTGATTTATAAGTATATCTTGAAATAAATTTGACTGCGACGTCGACATCATACTTATAACACACTCACACTCATAAATCACCTCAGTTTGATTTTTAATTTCAGGAAAATACTTATACTATTCACATTGATTCAGCTCACTCAACTCATGCATATATGTTTATTAAAAAGTTTAGTCATTAAACAGTTTGCAAGTAGTATACAATAGTAGTAAATAATTTTTGTTTTGCAATAGTGTAAAAAAACAGTAAAAAAAGCAACAGAGAAACACATAACCTCATAATGAGTGGAAATCAACAAAGTCATAAATGTTGCTAAGTATGAGTTCGATGCGGACTTCATAGACAACATAGCAATAAGTATGAGTGCGCATAAGTACAAGAAATTGTAAGTCATGATTCAACTCTACTCACTTTTTCACTACTCATTGCTGTTCTCTGGTATGTACATATATAGAGCGCCTGGTTTTATCTCATGTCAAAAATGGTTTTTTTTCTTTGTATGTAAATATTGATATATAAATAGAACCACAAATAGTCAAATTAGAGAAAAAAATAAATAAATCGTCAAAATTATTCATAAAATATAAATTTTCAATATAACGAAATGATTTAACAAAACTTGTTTGAAGTTTTCAATATTTTTAAACATACGGCAAATCAATTGAAATACTACCCAGTTGGACAAATCGTCGCAGACGATTAGATTAGAAGGAACTAGTTGGGAATAAAATTCGTTTTGTGGAGTATAATCCATGAACTCTTTTGATAGATTTTAAAAATTGTGCTTTTATATTTTTAAACTTCTATCCCAAGTACGAGTACGAGGAACAGGTTCATAATACTACTGACAGATGACATTATTAAGTTTCAGAAAACAGATAAAAATTAAAATAAAATTGATTTTAGTCTAGTATGTAGTGACATCACTTCACGAGTTAAGCTTACTTTGAGTTATACTGAATTGATTTTTAGTTTTATTTCAGTTTATTGTTTAGTTTATGTTTTTTTTAATTTGAATTATATGCTGTTTAGTGTTAATTTTTAATTTAATTTAAAACACTTCTCCCTACAACAAAATCTTAAGCTTGAGCCGGCTTTGTTGCCCCTGGTATTGTTGAGTACAAAAGCACAAAAAAGAAAGGTCGTGCCCAAAATCTTCAAATCAATCGGTGTATAATTTTGGAAAGAAAAAACAAAGTATTCAAGGGCAAAGTTGTGGCTATTTCAGGTATTTGTTTAATAATAATTTTGTTAGCGAAGCATTAATTTACTAGAGACAAAACGTCAAGCTTGTGCTTCCCAAATAATGGAAAGGAGTTCTTTTTTAACTTGTAGTGTTTTTTAGATTCTGTTGAAATCACTAAAGCCACCGTGTTTCCATGTTGGCAATTTTAATTAATATAAAAGGCCATTTGGCAAATTACATATAATAATAATATTTTTATCTACGTTGTTTAACTTTGTTGTTATTAAAAAAAAAATTATTTATCGCTCCGGTTCAAATACGGGAAACCAGTT
Organism: Tachina lurida; assembly: GCA_944452675.1. NCBI lineage: Eukaryota > Metazoa > Arthropoda > Insecta > Diptera > Tachinidae > Tachina > Tachina lurida. The sequence continues at coordinate 83,402,979 of OX101755.1, forward strand.
TCAAAAGGTTTTTTTTTTTGTTATTATTTATGCAAAATCTCTAAATTATCATTAACTGGTTTTTATATGAAATTTATGCAAAAAAAAATACCGCAAAATATCTAATAATTAATTTAATATTTAAATAAAGTAAAACAAATAAAAAAGTAGATATTGCAAAAATCTTAGTTAGCACTTGAGTTAATTTATGCCATATGATGCTTTTAAACTAAATTCCATATAGACTATGCACAATATTTTTTGAATTTGCATTTTAAACAAAATAACAGCAAGCTGGCTGACAAAAGTTGAGAGCTCAGAATGCCAAGTGTGAGTGGTCTTAATGCTTCAATATACACAACTTGATGACCTTTGCAATTAAACTTGAATTACATATGAAAATTATTTGGTATTGATGATTGCCTACGATATTTAAATAATACTGGCTTACAAATTAACATCTTGGGAAGATATAAAGTTTGTAACGCATGTTTTCAGAGCAAGCACAAGAAAAATAAAATAAGCTTTTGTCCAGATAACGATACATTTCTGTTTTTCGATGTGTACTTCCATTTAAAGCGTCATCCAGCATTAAAATCTGGTTTTATAAAAGTAATCTTTATCTTGTTTGAAAGGCTAAACGAATAGTGGATAATTAGTTTTTATTGAATAAAATATGACTGAATTGCATTTGAGTTTGAAGTCTGCATTTTTTAAAAACTACCCAGCAAACAAAATGAAGTAGTTCAAAAAATTTGTCATTTTAATAAGAGAAGTAAATTCCTGTTTAACTCCTTCCGAATAAATTCATCGAAAGAGCCTCAAAATCTGGGAACATGCGCTGGTACATCATCGACTTATACAAAACATTTTTGTTAACCTTAAAAATGTATTCGAATCAGAGAGCATATATCGCTCATTTACTCAAAGAACGTCATAACTCAAAAAATGGAGTCTGTGAGCTAGTGATGGAGAATTAATCCTATTAGCCTTCTTCACATTGTATAAACATTTCATACAAATGTCTTGTTTACTCAACTCTTTAGAGAAAAATACAATTTTCTTTTTCCAATTAGTTGTATGTAAATTGAAAACTTCAAACTTGTTTTGTGGCAAATTGGAATTTTTGAGTTATGACGTTGTTTGGGTAAATGAGCGATATTGGTTCGATTCATTCATTTTAATCACGTAAAATTAATTTAAGTTCCCGTACAAACACATGATCTCAAATGACACACTAATGTAAAAATAATATATGTTTCCATAAATCGAACCAGTTTGTCAGGATTCAACCCGATTTTTGTTATGTTTTTTTTGCTGGGTATAAAAAAGTTATATGTTTTCGTAAAGAATACAGTATTACTTTCAGGCTTGCAATAAATTTAAATAAACATCAAACAAATCTCAAATTTAAGTTTTAAATCTGTATACATGAAGATAACATTTTATATCGAATCATAAAATACCTACACATATGTATTAAAAGTGCGATCATGTGTTTATTGAGTATACTTCTATATACATACATACATATGCATGAATGTATATCGTCATATTTTATATACATATATCTACATACATATCGACTATATAAATATTTATTATGGTGTTAACAACTGACATGATAACTAATTTATAATTCAAACTTCAAAAAATTAAGTAGCTTTCTATTTTAAACAAAATTGTACGTATGCACAAATGTCTATTAAAAATAAATTGACTTGTACGCAAAGAAAGGTTGTCTATTAATGCCGACATGTGTCTGTAATTAGAATCATGATAGAAAATTAGGTGGTTATACCAATGAGCAAGATTTTTGGAAGATTTTTGTGAAGGTAGATAAATGAAAGACAATCAAAAAAGAATTAATTTATTACGAACGAAAATATATATTTATCTTAAAAGGAAATGAAGTTTAAAATATATACAAGCCAGTTTAATAAGTGTGAAATTTGAAAGTAAAGGCATGTAGATAAAAAAGGCCTTCTACAAGGCCTTTATATAAATATTTTGAAATATATTGAGAAGTAATACGGTAAGACATCTGTGATTTTGTAGGAGTTACAACGTTCACGTTATAAGTAGTTAAAAAAAAAGCTCGGAATAAAATAGGTGGGCGTAGCATCTCATATATTGCACATTTTTTTTAATATCTTTGCATGTAATGCAACAAGAAACGTAAAATTGTGTGTAAATAATGATCCTTATAATGTGTGTTGTTGGACATGTGGGTGTGGCATCTCCCATAAATAGAAAATATTTTCTTTGAGATATCTGGAAAACTAATATATAATATATAATATGTAATATGTAATATATAATCAATAATTTATAATATATAATATATAATATATAATATATAATATATAATATGTAATATATAATATATAATATATAATATATAATATATAATATATAATATATAATATATAATCCCCCTTATTGCGAATGGCGTCGTTGACGTTACATCAAGACGACAGTAAAAATGATCACTTGTCTACTCTTTGTCGACAAGAATTGACTATTATTAACATGTTCCATTAATTTATAAAGCCTTAGAGATTAGTAAGATATTGTCAATAAGAGCCAATTGTTGCCGATAAAGAGCAGACAAGTGACAATATTTACTGTCGCCTTGATGTGAAGTCAACGACGCCATTCACAATAAGGGGGAATATATAATATATAATATATAATATATAATATATAATATATAATATATAATATATAATATATAATATATAATATATAATATATAATATATAATATATATTATATAATATATAATATATACTATATAATATACAATATATAACACATAATATATAATATATAATATATAATATGTAATATATAATATATATGATATATAATATATAATATAAAATATATAATATATAATATATAATATAATATATAATATATAATATATAATATATAATATATAATATATAATATATAATATATAATATATAATATATAATATATAATATATAATATATAATATATAATATATAATATATAATATATAATATATAATATATAATATATAATATATAATATATAATATATAATATATAATATATAATATATAATATATAATACATAATACATAATATATAATATATTATATATTATACATAATATATAATATATAATATAACTCTGTTGATATTGTGCATTGTCTCTAGAAACAATTTAAGAATTTAACAAATAGGCGGGGTGCCTCTCATATAGTGAATTATTTATCAGTTACTTTTTAATAAAAATCGAATAAGAAATTTAAAATTTCAAAACTCTAAAAAGTGGGATAGAAATTCGTGGCGGGAACATCCTATGACAAGCAGGATAATACCGCCTAAGGAGGCATGTCTTCACATACCTTCCCTTTTTCATGTTTCCACAAATCGCGCTTATCATTCTAACGTTGTATAACAGTTCGAGTTTTGAATAATGGTTCTCTGATCATAGAAGCTGATTCTTGAGAGTTTGCAAAATTTTTTAAACATCGGTTAATAATATTATTAATACAATCTCTTTACGGCATCCGCTTCAAAGAACTTTCTGCAATTCATAAATCGAAGACTTTTTGAAATGCATTAGTTGGCAGCATTTCAAAATCTAAGCACTTTAAGGCAGACTTGCTGATTTGATTCAAAATAATGCAATGCAGAAATGTCTAAATTGCAATGCAAAAACTTTTACTTGTGTAAATTAATTATGTATAATTAAAATACTTTCATTTTTTTTACAAAAGTAGTAAACTATTTCCTTTACATTTATTATTATTTAAGCCTGTTGCTACCGCTTTTAGGCAAGTTACTTTAAGTCTTTATTGGCTCTTATTGGTTACTTTAATTGAAAAAAAGCTGTCAACAACAAAGTAAACTTAAAAACTTATTACAAAATGTTGAAGAAAAAATTTCTGTATGCATACATTCTTTTTTTAAAAAAAAAGCTTAAAACAATTTTAGTTGTACATAATAATTATCATGACTTCAGAAACGAGGTTCTTAAAGCAGGTTAAAACACCTTTAACAACAATTTTAATTAAATACTGGCTTTAAAGTAATTACAAAATTGCACTTTGTTTGGTAAGTTTATAATTTATTTTTTCTAATAACTTCCAAGAACACAAGAACTTAATAAAAAAAATAACAAGTTCTACACATTTCATGTTTTTCACCGACAATAGAACATGATACTTAAGTAGCCAGAAGCTTAAATATGTATGTATGTATACATGGAATAAATGTTGCAACTAAAAAATATTATGGTGGGAAGTTTTGTTAACAATTATAATTAAAAAAAAAAACTAAACAACAGTTTTTGGGTTAAATAGTACGAATGTAACAATTTTGCTTTTATTGTTGAATGTAATGAGAGTTTTCAATAGTTTCAGTTACAATTCAGTTTCAATTAAGTTATGTTTCAAAAGAACTAATGAGAGATAATTATTTTTCAAAAAATGTTTCGAGTTTACAGGAACTCGTTGAAAAATATTTTTTTTAAAGTAACAGTTGATAGTCGTAACATTTTGTTATGGAAATTAAAAGTTTTGTAAGGAACAACTTTTTTTTTGTCTTTTGCTATTTTCGCTGATCTAACTTAATACTCAAATCACTAACATGACAAAATAAGTATCTACTATGAAAAAATAGGTTTTCCTTTTCAAAAACATTTCCATTTACTCATAATCAACTCTCATTACACAGAAAACAACTTGCAGGTTAATCTAACAAATATCAATGGTTAATTTTACAGTACACGTAAATTGTTGCTGAAATCTCAATTCTAAATAGTAAGGAGATCAGATGGGGTGAAGTATCGCTGGCACTGTTTCAAAAATCCTAGGCACTTTAATGCTTCTTTTGAGAATTGAAAAATGTGTTCCGTCCATCCAACATAACACTGAACTGTTATGCCAAGAACATCAAGAGCTTCCGATTTCTTAATATTTATACCTCCCATAGTTATAGACGGAGCAGCATTTTCGGTCATGTGTCTATGAGTAATCATACAACAAATCGACCCTATTTGCATATTGCCGAATTCAGAAATTATTGTTACATCATTGTTCAAGGTATCATTCATAGGCACCCTTATCGGGAATAAAGGTTCACGAGAAACTTTCCCTAAAATTGTGATTGCCAATGTTTGCGTTGTTGTTGTGCCAATATACTATTTTCTAAATTTGTTCACCATTTTTTTCACGGGATATATTTCACGTGAACAAAACGTTCGCCTTTTATTGCCGATAAGGGTGAATGTGTCGGCTATGCGACAGGTTGGTGTATTGCTGAATGAGAAATAATGCCAGATGCTGCTGTCGTCCGCGGAAGAATATATAGGATTGAAAGTCATTGAAAAATAAGGAATAGATTTGGTGAAAGAAGGAAACCTTGCGGTACCCCTGAATTTGTCTTGAACTCCCATCTATAACAACTGGTATAGTGCGATCCCTGAGGAAACTCGATAAGAATCGGGAGAACTTATCACCGATACCAAGGGCATACATTTTGACAAAAATGCACCATGTCATACTCCATCAAACGCCTTGGAGATATCTAGAGGCACCAGCTTATTTTCGCCAAAAATTATTGAATTGAATTACACCATTTCTCCGAGAGGAAAATAACTAGGTCTCCTGTAGACCGGCCTCTACGATTGTTTTGCTTCGTAATCTAGGATGATGTTAAATTGCAAACTTGTATTTTTATTCAAATGACCAGTGCTGTAAGTGTAAGTTAATATTTTCTTAGTAAATTCAACAGATATACATACATACGCAGTTAATATAACTGATTTTAAATGATAATATTGAAATAGTTAACTTAAAATGTTAATGTACTACTTTGTTAGCTCAAATTTCTGCTTCTTTAATTCATTCATTCAACGTGAACATAAATCACGTTAAATGAATGAATTAAGTCAAACGGGAAGCACAAGATACTGCGACCAAAATAGATCTATTGTATCCAGGTGCTAGAGCACCTCATCTAGACCTACTCTCCTGATGAATCTCAGGATTACCAGTGGGTCCAGAGTTGGCAGTTCCCAATCCTCCAATAGGTGCCTGTCCAATTGGGTATATCTTGTGTGGCATAGCGCTTCACAGTCCTTTAGACTATGCTCTGGAGTTTCATCTTCGTAATCACAGAATCTGCACAGGCTGTTACTCTCAATGCCAAGTCTGTTGATGTGTTTTCTCAGTCTACAATGGCCTGTGAGGAAGCCTGTTAGTATTCTTAGATTGTTTTTACTCAGTGACATGAAAGCTTTGAAACGATTTTGGTTATACATACGTTCCAATCATTAGCTTTGCACGCCTCAATCCTGGGAGATTGAGCCAGAGGTGTTCCCTATTACTCTTGATATCCGTCGATATATCTTCCCGAATTTTGTCCAATCCTGTATTCAAATCTTTTATTAGATAAGGTACAAAAATATAAGGAAACTAATTTACGACATACAAAATTCTCGCAAATAAAAAAGTATGATTGCCTTGCATTTACACTTATGCAAGACCATTTGCATCAAGCACCGACTACCATCATTATTTTGCTTGTGGAAACGTAATGGGAAACCAAGCTTAAAACAAGCAATTTGATCATTTAAATATTATTGGAACAACTTTTCTGGTAGTTTTATTTATTATTTTAATAAATTCCATAACCCAATAAGCAATTTTGCTTGAAATCAAGTGTCAAGCAATTGTTATTCAAGTCACATATTCAATTGTCAAGGGCTGAATTATGCTTTGAGCATGTTGTCTGATGTTTTTTGTATGTTGCCTGATTTTTTATTTCAAAATATTTTCAAACTTGAATATTACTTGAAAAAATGCTTGAATTTAATTTTGTTTCCACATAAATTTCAAGTGCATGTTTACAAAAAGAGGTATTACAAAAATAATAAAAAGTAAAAGTAAAGTATAAAAACGGTATTACAAAAATTATAAAAAGTAAAATATATAATAAAATAAGTCACATGCAACTTCCCAGCAAAAAAAAAAACATGACAGAAATGGGATTGAACCATAGGTCCAAGTCATTACAACCTGATTCGCTTTAGGACCAACATGCATGATTCTTACATTATCATGTTGTTGGAGAGCATGTGTTTGAATGAACCTGTGCATGTACCCTTATATTAAAGGGGTTTGGTTGTTAATTTTCATCACTTATGTAATCAAGAATTTATTCGGACTTAGGAAAGCGTTAAACATGAATTCTTTCCATGTAATGATTAAGAAGACGTGAAAAAGACAAGCTCTTTGCACTACTTCAGGTTTTTTTTTTGCTGGGTTATAATATGTGGTGGTAATATATGTGTATAAGCTGCGAGAATTTGTTATTGATACACGTATGGAGAAATATGTCAAATCATTTGTGAACTCTGACTAACAAATTAAATCTTATTAAGATTATTAATGACCTCTCTATAGAATGCGATTAGTTTTCTAAACGAACAAAAAGAGATATTTTCACAAGGGTCAGTCATATTTTTATATGAACATTCAACTTCGAGATAAATTAAACTTTGTTGTTGGTGTTATTGCTGGGACAAAAAGAAATTATGATTTTGGTAAAAACACGGTATTAACAATTCCAACAAGAGAAAGTTTTTTTTTTAACTCAAGTGTTACCAAAATAAAAAACTGATGCCTGAATGTAGAAAAAGTCAATAAAGCTTAAAACGCTTTTAGATGGTTGTCATCTTTCAGATGGTGTGTTAAGGAATGACTAAGAGACAAAGAAAGAAAAAAAAAAACAACTACAATAAATGATGCGTACCTACGTTTATTGAGATGGTCAGCTGTATAAATAACAATACATAAAAAGAAACATGACAAAATAGAGAATAAAAAACAAACCAAAAAAAAACCAAATTATAATTTTTTTTTAAATTCTCTACTCCGTCCGTAAACAAAGGAAAAAGGCCCCATGTAATTTTTTGCTATAATTCCAGCTTTATTGCCCTATGAGAAAACAAGAAAATGTCATGAAAGTCACAAGTTGCTTGAAAACACTCAAGAAATAAAAAGAAAGCTCAAATTGTTGTAAATTAATTTAAATCGCAACTTAATTTCTATGGAAATCTACATTCAGAATGAGTCCACATTTTCAATACATCACTTTTCATTTGTTTTCAATTCAAAATTTTTTCTTGGAGAGATGGTTTGAGCAGAAACGGTGATTTTAACATTTAAATCGAAAATGATAAATTGAAGGCGCATTACTTCAAGTAGATCACGAAAATCAAGAAGAACTTGCAAAATTGTTGGAAGTATGGTAACATGTATTATGAGCAGGGAAACCGCATATATGCAATTGCATGTTTTTTCTTGTATAACGTATAAACGCGGGGACAAGATATTTATCCGTTTAAGAACTTTTTATGAATTTTGGCATCGATTTGTTAATGCATATTTTTGCATATTTCACCCTTTAAAGCATGTTTTTGCATTTACTAGTCTTACACGCATATTTTTAGCATATTTTTCCATTTTTAGAGCATACTTTATGCTTTTAGGGCATATTTTTATACTTTATAGAATTTTTTATATTAATATGCTTACAAGCTTATGTGTTGGTCAAAATTTTGTTATTTTTACACACTTAAATCTCATTTCCAATGTTCCATATAGTATATAAATTGTTCTTATATATATGTATATATTACGCAAATAATATATATATATAATATATAATATAAAGATTCGGTTTATTTTATTAGCTTTAGTCAACATTTTATGAATTTTGGCATCGATTTGTTAGTGCATATTTTTGCATATTTTACCAATTAAAGCATGTTTTTGCATTTACCAGTCTTACACGCATATTTTCCCATTTTTAGAGCATAATTTTTGCTTTTAGGGCATCCTTTTATACTTGATAGAATTTTTTATATTAATATGCTTACAAGTTTATGTGTTGCTCAAAATTTTGTTATTTTTCCACACTTAAATCTCATTTCCAATGTTCCATATAGTATATAAATTGTCCTTATATACATATATGTATATATTTCGCACATAATATATATATATATATATATATATATATATAATATATAATATATAATATAAAAATTCGGTTTATTTTATTAGCTTTAGTCAACATTTTTATGGCAATTTTGTGTTAACGTGCACTTCAAACACAAATTATTGTTTTTAATACGGCAAATATTTGTTTGTTAATTTTTTATTGTTCCCCTTTTGTTCATTTTATTTATGTCTTACTTTATTGTTGTATTTTTTATTTAATCAAAAATATATTTTCAGTTAATTTTAATTATTATTCGAACTCCATTTTTTTTATATTTATAATTTGAACGGGCTAAGGTTCGTATCGCTTTTTAAGCCAAATTACATGTGATAATTATTAATGAACAAATAATATCAAAGTTTGTTGCAAATATTCTGAACGGAATAGCTAGCCATTTTCATTATTTTTCCAAATAAGTAGAATTTGTATGAAAACCCGAAACGAAAATATGTATTTAGTTAAATATCTCAATTAGTAAGTCGCAAGTGGTCAAGTTGTATATACCATTGGATGCAGCTTCAAAAACTCTTTACGACGATACCAAATTTTATTTATGTCGACTTGGAACAAAGTACAAAAAAAATTCAAAAAACTGAAAAAATACATTTTTTTAAAAATGGCCCAGCTTACGGATGGTCAACGCATGAAGTAAAATATTTTGGGAATCATCATAAAACATATCAAGCTCTATTTTGAGAGGGGTAACAAAATCACTTTTTTACATTTACATTAAAGTCCTGCAATAGACCATTTATAAGACCTTTCCAGACATGAGAGATTTTTCAAGTACTTTACTACAACAAACAACTGAAACAAATGTCTTGCCAACAGTGTTGCTTAGCGTTTGTTTTAGAATATTTCGCTGTAGTAAAGCATTTGAAAAATCTCTCATGTCTTGAAAGTTCTTATAAATGGTCTTGTGCAGGACATTAATGTATGTACATGATATACATGTACAATATGTACATACATGACTGGTCGTAGAAATAAATATTTATTTAATTGAAGGGGAGCCGCGAATAACGTTGTAAAAGACAAATTTTACAAAACCAGTTTTTTCACAGATTATTATTAACATTACTCTCTTGCGTTGTTCAAACATCAAACCATTCAAAATTATGCATCTTATCGCCCTGAAAATAGAATTACAAATATTCAGTCAGTGGAAGAATTTTGAAAGTAACTAACAAAATCATTCAAACGAAATTGTCGAAAATAAGTTAATGCTAATTATCATTATTTTCTCTAACCTAAAAAAAATTAAACGATAAAAACAATCTTGCTTTAAAATACGTTCTTAGGCTCTCCTGACAAGTTATTATTTTGTCACTTACAACGTTATTCGCGGCTAGCCTTCAATTGATATATGTATGTGTGCTGTCTTAAATTTTGTAAAAATAAAGTGAAAATAATTCTGCAGTTTCTAAGCGAGCTGTCCGATTTGATGCAGCATTTAAGGAGGTGTCACAAAACTTCTGTTTCTGTGATAAGAAAAATACAACAAAAGTATTTAAAAAATCCCAATTTTGGGATTTTGCGAATTTTTTTTTTTGGAAATTCCGGGAACTCAAAATCAAATTTTATTTGTTATTACTTTCTGTGAGTTAAAAGCATAATTTTTCACCTAAATGAGCATTTTCAGACGAAAGTATTAACTTTTAAGTAATGTTTTATATTAAAATTTATCAGCTGGGTTGTACTAGAAAGAAATAGTTTACAAAAAAAAAAGAAATTTTCCAAACAGAGACATTTATCCCCAACAGTGGCTAGCTGACGTTTTACATAAGTTTCTTATGTACATATATGCATAATAAAAACAAACACAAATTAAAAAAAAGAAGTATAAACGTGACATCAGTTAAGCATCTTTTTAAAGGTAAAAAGTAAACATCCGTTGTTTGTGGAACAAGAAGCAAAAGTAACTGTTTAATGATCTTGTGACCTGTTGTACTATTAACTGAAATTTGTACGACAAACATATATGTAGATGAAATACGTTTTGAATCTCAAAGGTACATACAAATATAATTTCAAAGATATATAACGCTTTTTATCAGTGATGCCAACATAATTATATTGCAACTATTTATAGTGTTTTTAAAGAGGATTGCACGCACAATAATTGGTACAAAAATTATTCGGTTAATCAAAACAATGTTGCTAATTTTTTCATAGAAACATTTTTGAAACATAACAACTAAAAATTTTTATAGCTTTTTCGAATATACTCCCTTATTCCAGATGTCAAAATTGATGTCACGTCAATACAATACTAAAAAATGGCGGCCTGGCCTACCCGTTGTAGCAAACAACTGTCTGCTATTGACAGGGTCATGGTATTTTCTAGGCCTTAGGGAACAGAAATATATTGGCAATAGCATTAAATTATTCTCGAGAGCGAGTGGACAAGCCCCAATTTTTTGATATTGCATTGACGTGACGTCGATGTTGACAACTGCACTTATCGACCACTAAGTAAGTAATGGCATTTTCATTTCTGGAAAAGAATGTCACACTATTACAATTTTCAATGAAAATTCGCAGTAAAATAATTTTCTGAAATTCTATTGTAAAATTGTATTTTTTTAATAAAAAGCTAAAAAATGTTACACATTTTCCAAAAAAGAAAATGCCATAAGTTGAATATCAACCGATTTTTAATTTATAAATATATTTGAAAAGAAGATACTTAGTCCTTTAGAAAAATGTATATTTTATTTCAGGAAATTTCAGAAATATGTATGTGAGTGTTTTTACCAAATCAAATTTTATCTTTTTTTTCGTACATTTTCTATTTTGAACTCGTTCTGAGGCATTATTTTTGTTCGGACACCATACTGTTTATAACTTAATTTATAAAACTTAAGTGTGTTGAAAAATCCGTTAAAAATTTACTGAGTTATTAAATAATTTAATGAAAGACCTTTTGTTAAAAAACTGCCAGCATAATGTCTTTCGTGTACTATTTATGCGCTTTCTGCGTAGTTAAGCTTTTTAGAATGACAAAAGTACAATTTAGCAAACATAGATCAATATATAGTACAAAATTGGTACAACAGTGGTAGCCAAACTTTTCTCCTTGAGAGTCACATGTTTCCCATACAAATTAAAATTTATTTTGGTGTGTGTATTATTGTTGCAATTACTACAATAGAAAGTAACTGGTAGTTTATTTGGACTCTGTGTTTATGTTTGGTTAATATCCTTTAGCTCTCATAACTAATACGATTTGTGCAGTCTGAGGTTCGTAAGTTGCAAATCACTCTTATACTAAATACAAGTGATCACAGTTATACTAAATACAAGTTAGAGAGGCACCAAAATCTTGCAAAGAAAGCTTAGCTCATGTAAAATTGCTAAGGCTGAGTTTACATCTTTCATTTCATGTGTGTCATGTGCCCAAAAAAGCGTAACCACTAATTTCTAATGAAAAACTGTTTGATTCAGACACGTATTTGTTAAGTTAAACAGTTTCATACATAATTAGTAGACAACTTTATAGAATCCAACATGTTTGGAAACTGTTTAAATCAATCAATACATATCTGAATCAAACAGTTTTTCATTAGTAATGAGTGGTTACGTCAATTTGGGAACATGGCACACATACGTAATTTCGGCCTAAGACTAATATAATTTTGTGGAATGTAAGGTTGGTGTATGTGAAAAATTTTACTCTGAAGGAAAAAAGTTTGGCAACCACTGTTGTACCCATTTTTTACTCTGTGCTGAATGAATGAATGAATTTTTTTTACAACACTTACTAGAACAATTTTTAATTTTATATATTAAAAAGATGTCCTGAATTTATTAACAATAATTTAACTTAAGTATATAACTCTAAGTCAGATCAAATACTACCTGAAAGCATTTCTAATTTTTTATAATACCTTGCGTACAATTTTATAATTTCGTGGTACTAAAATTTAAGGCTTTATTGTATTTTCAGATTTGAGTTGTTTTGTACTAAAAATAGTTGTCATTACTTTTCCTCTTAAAGAAACTGAAATAAAAAATATTTCGAAATAAAGTTTCGAAAGAATAGTTTCTTTCCAAATGTGATATTAATCTTACCTTAAAAATTTCTTTATAATTTATTTAAAAAAATGTATAGTTTTTACTAAGAATTAAAATGAAACTTTTATCATTAAATGGTTGGACATGTTTTGGTGTTTAAAATTTTAGGTTTTCAATGGTGATTTTTTTTCATTTGGATTGGCTTTTATTCATTCTTTATTTTGTTACCAATTGTTGGTGTTTAATTGTATTAATGACGAAATGAAAGTTTTGTTTTTTATTATTTAATGCTGACGTCTTTATTGGTAAAAACATGCATACAAAAATTAATTTAAAAACACAAAAACTATTTAACTTTTAAAGGAAGTGAATTGTTTGTTCCAGTGTTTCAGTTTAACTTTGCACTTGACATAATGTCTTCCAGGTAACCTTGTTTGTATGTACATACATGTGTATGAATAAAGGAAAATATATTTAAGGGAGTTATCAAAATATTTTTGCACCTAAAGCTTTGTAAATTATGTAGAGTTTATTAATTAATTATTAATTTAGGGCGGCAGGTGGGAAATAATTGGATACGCATAAAAAAGCACATTTATGTTGACTGAAGTTGTACAATAAAATGTTTTATTTTGAAATTATGAATGAATAAATTTGTTGACGTGTTGCTAATGTCTGTGGTAAATTTCAATTTTAAAAAGATAATTTATAATGGCGGTGTAAGATTTAAAATTTTAGACGTTAGGTAAAAGTATTTAATATTGTAAAATTTTAAGCTTTACTTTAATAAATATTTTGTTTTGGCTTCTAATAAATTACTTTATAGTTTCATTTATTTTAATACGCTTTCTAAAAATTTTGTGCAGGGCGCCTCAAAACAAAGTTTATATACATATAGTTGATGGATTAAAAAATTAGTAAGCCATTTATAGGAACAATGTCTATTACTTATTATTTATATGTACAATTTGGAAACTAATGTATTAAAAAATATTAAAGACCTCGCCTTTGCGCCGAGAATTTTATTCAAATACTTAAACTTATTATTACGGCTCTGCAGTTAGACTGAGTAATGTTTTCCATTTCCTGATGAATACTGTCTTTTAAAAGCCAAGGAAGTCAGCTTATTGGTATAAAGTTTAGATTTCAGATAACCTAACAGCGAACATTTCACAGGAGTTAAACCAGAATGCACGGAGGCCAATTTATGCCACATTTTCTGGAGAAAAGTAAATCCCCTTATTAGCATATTAGAGCTTTACGGCCTGGTCTACGATGACGACACAAAACGTTCGGTCGAAAACATGTATTAAATATGAAAATTTGTTTTTGTTTTCAATTAATTAAACGGTCGAACGTTTTCAGTCGACCTCGTTGGGCAGGCTATTAATCCTTATTCCAATCAAATAGCGATGCTGCTTAAGATGATCGTGCTGAATGCGCTTTATGATATACTCTGCAGATTAAAATTTTCTGCTGGTAAGGAAGGGTGAAATTTAGAGTCAAGTTCACTTGGGTCCAATACAATGATCCTTTTGTGCTACCTGTGCATTTGAGAAAAGATAGTGGGAGAGGATGATAGGGAGGGATAATGATAGAGAAGACAGGTGGTGAAGGAAGAGATAGACGAAAGCTTTATTCTTTTAGAACTCTGTTTTTTGCACATTTTTAATAATGCAGTGTTGCAGCGCCTCTGGTGTCAAATGAGGCGTATTAAATTTTGAAGTTGTATTTAGTCGCCATTTAATTGGTTATTTTACTTCGATTATGATTTCGCTACACAATCCTGACGAAGGATGTTACATTAGGATTATCATCCGCTGTAGCCGGTCTATTTTAGTGATCAGTTCCTCAGTTGAACTTTTCCTACAACAACTAATACTAAACGTACACTAATGCACATCTAAAAAATATTGTTATTTTTAATGACTTTCGGAGACCGGGCTCGAACTCCGGACCTTCCGTTTTGTAGTCAACGTGCTAACTACTTCAGCCAACGATCGTCAAGAACAAAACGATTAACACTCTCTATTTTTTCTACTGTTCATTTAAATCTTTCGTCACACCGGTTTTAGTTCTCACAATGTTTTGCAGGTCGTCTCTTCAAAAGTTTTGATCAATTTTTGAATTAGAAATATGCTTGGCATATAATTTAAGTGGTGAAAACCTCAAATACTTTTGGAGGACTGTCGATAACACAACGTGCCGTCCGATCCCGAGAAACGCTTCACAGCAACTAAATTCCCAAAAACTACGCTACCGAGTTATCTACCCCTCATGCTATTTAGATTCGTTCCATTCGCGCAGTATAAACATTCGTTACAGTTAACCTGGTTGTAAAAGAGCTCAATCCGCTAGTTGTTTTTAAGGCCTTAAAGAAATTTAGTTCTTTATTGTATGTTTTTTGATGATGCAAGTAAAATAGATTTTCATTGCCTCTCCCTAATCCCTCATAAAAAATTGTGAATATGTGCAGACTAACCCCCTGTTTCCACAGCACGCACAGTCGACTTGAGTACAAAATTTGTATGAAAAGCATTACATTTTTTGAGGGGTATTCATGCAAACTTTCTAGACGAGTTGACTGCCTGGTTTGTAGAAATAGGGGCTAAGTTTTAGTTTTTGTTAAATTCATTCAATAGCTGAATCTTCTCGATCATCTAAATTCTCTAATATAACTCTGTCAAAAAGTAATGAATGATTAGGAACTTTTATTTAGCTGTAAACTCACTAAATATGCCCTATTAGCTAGCAGGAATATTTACTTCAAGAAGCGTTAACACAATCACAACAGTTGATCATGTGAGATTAACACACTGTGAGACAACAAAATACCTATGGTGCGATTCAGTAACTTTTTTTGTCTATACATTTTGTCGCTTGCAAGAACGATTGTGTGATTCTGCAACTTCTTTTTAACGATAGTACTCAGCTGATACTTTGTGTTAATTTTTGCCGATAAAATTAACAGCACATAAATTATTTTCCCTTAAATAACGACACAGCTGACATTAACCTACAGCGAATAGCGCTAAAATGTTACTGAATAGCAAAATGCGATAAATGTTCGTTATAAGTATTTTAACGATGCAATTATCGTTAAAAAAAAGTTAGTGAGTCTCACTACTGGGATCGGATACTTTTTATTCTGGTAAATATTGTAGATTATAACAACAATACTTTTCTTGAAATTTTCCAAACAACTCCAAAATCTTGAGTTACGGGTAAAAAATGATTTTCAATCCACTTTAAATTTATAAAGGGATTTAGAAAGAAAAGAACTTAATCTTTCGAACGAGATATGTATATTTTATTGTCAATAAATCTCAGATATAAATATGTGTGTATTTTTTAACTAAATATATATTTTTTTGTTTTTTTTTTTTATTTTTGTTCCATTTGTGACCTTATTTATAAACTATAATTAACTCGTTTAATCGTTCATTTTAGACTCGAACCTATATAATTTAAATGGGTTTGATCAACGGTTTGTGTCAAAAATGAACGACTCAACGAGTTGGACCCAGCTCTAATTAAGAGCAGGAACCGTGACGGTTATAAGTTTTATTTGAGTTTTATTTTTAGCTTAGAAAAAATATAAATACATATAAAAAAATATATTTTATGAGTTATATTTATTCCTCAGGAAATAAAAATTATTTCTTGATTTTTATGTATACTTGAGAAAATAAAAACAATTTTTTTTATTTATATTTTTTGCTTAGGAAATAAAAGGGATTTTTTGAGTTTTATTTTTTGCTTACAAAATAAGAATTGTTCTTTGAATTTTAAATGTATTTGTTAAGTTAAATTATTTTTTGAACCAACTTCAAAAAAAAAAGAAGAGGTAATCAATTTGTCTCTATTTTTGAAGGTTAACTACTTCATAACTCAGATCATATTAGACCGATTGTAAAAGTTTTTTTTTATTGTCTAAAAGGGTATTGCTTCCCATTGGAAAAAAATTTTTTTTATTTATTTGATTGCTGCAAAAACCTAGAAAATATCTTTGGTTCTTGTTATTACACAATTTTCAAATTGAAAAAATGGGCGGGGGAACGACTTTTAAAATCTATAATTATATTTCACGTGGTTCTAGGTGTACTTAAACGATTTTTACGAAACTTACCACACACTTTGAGCTCAAATGTAGACACAATCTTCCATTTTAAAAAAATGGGCGTAGTTACGCCCATTAAAATTTAATATTTTATTTTAAGTGGTTCTACTGTACCAATTTTTAAAAAATTTAACACACACCCTGACCTCTGAAAACACACAAAATCTTCCATTTAAAACAATTTTATATCCCAAATTTTTTTTTTTCGAAAATGTATCAGATTTTTGCATTGAAGTCGGTTGTTTTGTGACAGAATTATTTATTATGTATTCAGTTTAAAAATATATTTTTTTTAGTCAAATAAATTGAATTCAAAAAGTAACTGTTATTTTTTAAGCAAAAAAAACTAAATAACTGAAAAAATACTTTTGTTATTTAATTAAAAAATAAAACTCAAAATTAATTTTTACTTGCTGAGGAATAAATAAAACTCAAAAAATTACTTTAATGGCCTGTTGCTCCATAACAAGTCAGTCCTCAGACAAGCCAGCGGTATACAGGCGAGTACGTAATAAAATGAGTTTTTATAGTACGCTTGTCTAGCTTACGTTATATTTGGTATCAGTTTTTGTTAATTTCATTATTGCCATGGTATACAATTTGGTATTTGAGTTATTTTTTTCCATACTAGAAGCATTACTGAATGGCAGCCCTAGGAGAAAATCATACAAAATAAAAAACAGCTGCTTTCAAATTACAAATTACTATTAGGTCAGTTCGTTTATTTTTCAAGCAAAATCGAGTAACTGAATAAATCCTGAGAATTTTTGCACCAGAAGCAATAAAAACTGTTTGGATAAATCAAAAAAGACTGCATCATAGATTTTTAATTTATAACGTCGATAGTGACACACTTTTTATTTTCGGTATATTACATTTTTTTCAAAAATTGTAAAAATATTAAGATTTGGTTGAATTAATTGAAAAAGCTTTCGTGCTTCATGTCTTTCAAGTGTTAAAATTATTGTATTTACTTAAATAAATATAAAAAAGAAAAACGATTTTATCCATTATATACGATATTGTACATATATCATCAGATGGTTACTAATTTGCCGCATTTAATGAAAATTATCCCAATCTTCTTGCTTTGATTACAACTAGAACCAAGCTAATATTGAACAAAAAACTTTACATTGAAATGTGGTTCAAAGCAAAAATATATATATATATATATGAAGCAAAATAATGGGCCTTATCGTAGTTGGCGTTTTATGATTTCAAATTCGACTATTTGTAGTTGATTAAAGAAAACAAGCTATATTTTTCTTTAATCTAGTACAATACGCCTGACTTTCGCGGCAAAGTCGCCAATAACCATAAGGTGCAGTGTTGTTTGGGATTAATTTTTTCTGTGTGGAATATTAAAAACAATTTTTAGTATTGCCAGTATAAATATAGCAAATTTGCTTCTTTTTAGGGTTCCGTACACCAAAGGTGAAAAAGGAACCCTATTGTTTTCGCTACGCTGTCCGTCTGTCCGTCTGGCCGTCTGTCCGTCTGTCCGTCTGTCCGTCTGTCCGTCTGGCCGTCTGTCCGTCTGTCCGTCTGTCCGTCTGTCCGTCTGTCCGTCACAGGGTATTTTCTCGAGAACCGTAAGAGCTACGGACCTGAAATTTGGACAGAGTGTGTAGACCCTTGGCCGCTACAACAACAAATACATGAGAGTTGGAAATTAAAGGGTGTGCCAAAACGAGCAACGAAAAATTTTAAAATCCCATGTAATATACATACAATTGTATGTATGTATGTATATTACATGGGACCCTTGGCCGCTACAACAACAAATACATGAGAGTTGGAAATTAAAGGGTGTGCCAAAACGAGCAACGAAAAATTTTAAAATTTCATCTAATATACACACAATTGGATGTATATGCACTTGAAATTTGTAAAGTTCGTGTATTTTTATACAGACTACAACAACTAACACTAAAATTTAAAAAATTTTAATTAGAGGGTGTACCATCAGTTAATGTAATTTTGACTATGT
Organism: Tachina lurida; assembly: GCA_944452675.1. Lineage (NCBI taxonomy): Eukaryota > Metazoa > Arthropoda > Insecta > Diptera > Tachinidae > Tachina > Tachina lurida. The sequence goes on from OX101755.1 coordinate 83,422,138, forward strand.
AATTTTGATAACTTGCTGTATCTTGGAAACCGTAAGAGCAAACTTCTTGAAATTTTCAAAAACGGTAAAACAAAAAAATCTCAAAATTATAAAATCGCCAAACCGAAAAAAAATCGCCAAAATCCAAAAAAAATCGCCAAAACGAAAAAAAAGCACCAAATTAAAAAAAAATTTCTAAATCGAAAATAAATCGCGGAAAACCGGAAAAATCGCCAAAATGAAAAAATCGTCAAAATGAAAAAAAATCGCCAAAATGAAAAAATCGTCAAAATGAAAAAAAATCGCCAAAATGAAAAAAAATCGCCAAAATGAAAAAATCGCCAATATTAAAAAAATTGCCAAAATGAAAAACAAAATCGCGAAAATGAAAAAAATCGCAAATAAAATAACCAAAATGAAAAAAATCGCCAAAATTCAAAAAAAATCGCCAAAATTTAAAAAATTGCCAAAAAGAGAAAAAAGCGAAAAACAATAAAAAAAATTATTTCAGCTGAAAAGACGTAACAAACACTGTATTAAAAAAAATGCTCAAAGCCCAACGTACGGAACCCTTCGTGCGCGAGTCAAAGTCGCACTTTACTGAATTTTTTTTATTATTTTATAAATAAATTTTGGGTTAGTTTGGTCTAAATCCGGCTTTGGGTTAAAAAAATTACTTCGATCGAACACTAGACAATATTTTTTAAAATACTTGGTAAACAACAACTGAATGCAAAATACATTGTTACTCGCAATAAAACAAATGATGCCAACGCAGAAAGCAAATTCTTTGCATTTACATTCTATCAATATTTACTATTTACGTACATAAAGCAAATTCCTAAGCCACTCTTGGATACTGATATAAAAACTGTACAAGAAAATGCAAAAACAAATACGAGTCTTGGATGTGTGTGCAGTGGTGAACATCACTGTGAATACCAATAATAGTAATAATTCATTTAGTTGCCACATTCATATTGTTGCTGTTTGTTTGTTGTCTCGAATATTTGTTAAGAAAACCAGACGTTTTTAGACTTTAAATCATGACACAATTTCATCAACAATAAAATAAAAATATATATACATACATAGTATGTACGAGTATGTAAGTATGTACTTCATTTACCTACTTACATGCAAACATAAAATAAAAAGTACACCAACTATTTTTTTTTTGTAAATAGATGACACTAATTGAAATGTCACGTTTTTTAGACAAAAACTTATATACATATGTAATACATAAAAGTGTAATACAAATGCTTAAGTAAACGCAGTTTTTTGGACTTCTTGTAAGACTACAAGCGTTATTATGGGAACAATTATTGTAATTATATTAAGATGTTAATATTTATGTGTGTGCAATTTTAAAAGTGATTGATGTTATCCGTAATACTTGTTTTTATTTTGGCTAAAGTAAAACTTCCTTATTTTTACTTTTTATCTCTGTGATGCATATCGCAGCAGTGCTTTTCTCAAATCAACTTAAAATATGTAATTTCCCAAACTTGTATGCAACCACTTCCTTGGAAAATTGCATGTCTCTGCACAAATGCATGGTGCATATTAAATTACTGTTTGCAACATTTTTCAGCAATTGTACGGATATGTGTGCGATAAAAATTACTTGTGCAATTAGAGGTAAACTTAAGGTAAATATATGAGGATGAAACAATGAAGGCACAGTGGTAACCTTTGCACTTAAATTTAGTCAACTGTAAGACCAAATAGTGAGAAATTTTATGTGATTAACTACAAGAAATTGTGAAAGCCGCGAAATTTCAAGCACATCAGGGTAAACTTTAGAAAAAAATTTATCCTATTTATAGTAAAATGTAGTTACGAGAGCATAAAAATTATGATTAGCATTTAATAATAACAAAAATTAAAAATTTTAAAAACCCCCTATATATCCAGAAAAGATGTTATATCTTCTAAGCGACTGGACCGATTTTCTTCAAACATAGTGAAGAATCTTCTCGATCAAGTCACCTTTCAAACAGAAAAAAACTAAACCAAAATCGGTCCAGCCGTTTTGGCTGTACATGGACACGGACAGACACACAGATACACAGATACACACTACAAACTTATTACACCCCTTTTTTTGGTCGGGGGTTAAAAAATAAATAATAACGATAAATATTAAATAAAATTTTTAATGTAGTGTTTGATAATACAGTGAGATCCATAAGGAACGAAGGGGCTGAAATCTAAATATGTATCTACATTAGAGTATTTCGGTCAAAAAATTTCAAAAATTAAAAATGCTTTTATTAACATTTATAAAGTGTATGCCTTTCAGCTTTATTATTAAAAACAAAACAATAACTTTTGAGCAAAAAATTTTTTTTTTGTTGACCACTTTTCTTGAACTACACCACTGTTACCAGGGGGGTTATTATGTAATTCGATTCGAAACGAAAACTGTTCGAATTTGTATGTTATTAACATTGGAATTCGAATACATTTCCGTTCGATTCGGATTACATAATAATCCCCCAGGTTTTTTTCTAGAGCTTATCAGCAAATTTTGATTTGTCATCCCCAAAAATCCCCAAATTGAGTTTTTTTGATTAAAATTTTTTCTTTTGCCGGACGCATATTTCTTAGTTCAAAAATCATTCTTGTTACCATCAGTTATAAAAAAATTCCCTAAAAATCCCCTCAAATTTGGTTATCATCCCCAACAAATCCCCAGATCCCCAATGCGAAATTTTCATGCACAATCGCGAAAAAAAACCCCAATTTGGGTAAAATCCCCTAAGCTGGCAACACTGAATTACACATATGTAAAACACAAAAAATGTTTTTATCTACAAGCATTCAAAAATACGCAATACATAATATGTACGGACATATTATGTCCGTTATAGATTTTGAAACTACCGATGTGCTCCAAAAGCATATTATTAGAAAGCGAATTTTGTGAAAATGGTTTTAGACAACTGGAACACTGCAGTTGCTTCATTCGTTTCATTCCTTAAGCCGACTTTTGAATTTTTCCATACAAAACTTTTCTCCAATTTTGAACATTTCAAAATTTTTGTTTCTTAAAATTTTGTTTGTAAGCAATTCTCCCTATGTGTAGATCCATTAAAAAATAATTTTTGGAAAAGGGTAAAAATGGGTTAAATTTGTATCTGTGGAAAACACCCAGGATCTATGGTGGGAATCTAACCCACGGTCTCTGGAGTGAGAGGCTAGCATCGCTAGCACTCAGCCACAGGGGCCGGAGCTAATAAGGCTAGCTTTATCTGAATTTATTCAAAAAAGTAGCGGACAGGTTTATGGTACTTTTTGACAAATGTATTCTTAAGGGGATAAAATGGAGGAAAACTGAGCTTGCAAACTTTTTTTATTATAAAAATCAATAAGCACAAAAATTAAATTTAAATGGAATAACTAGGATTCCAAAAATATTTCTAATGGATTTTGGCACTGTTTGAAATTTGAACGCATAAGGGTCAAAGTGATCCCTTTTTTGGTACCACCAGTGAAATAAATACCTTTAACTCCCACTGGAGCATAGTGAAATACACATTGGAAAAATATTTTTGTTAGTAAGGAAAATAACAGTCTTAGAAAATAGTGTGATAAAAAATTTTAAACTTAATTGTCACAATTCCCAAAAGGCACCAAATCAATTATTTGAGCTCGTTATTCAGTTCCGCCGTTCTTTTTTAAATTTTACAAGTTTTTTTTACAACAATCAAAAATATAAAAGAAACTTAATGTGTTAAATAATAATGCAATAAACTTATATTTTATGACGATTCCATTTATTTCCCATTATTTTCTTTTCTAGCGGTGTACGATTAAATTAAATTCGTTCAAAGAACGAAACAAAACAAAATCAAATAATTTGTTTCGCTTATTTTCGTACTCTAGCTTTAAGTACAAAGAAATAAAAACAAAAATAAATTTATAACTGTAATAGTGTCGATTATTTTTGTTACGAAAATCACGTCCTATCTTCTATTTCGTGAAATAAATAGCATAGCTATAATAAACACGATTAGCTTAAACTTTTTTATCTATACATTTTTATTTATTTAATAAAAAAACGCCATCAAGCAAAAAGAACATTTCACAAAAAGGAATGGAAATACGTCTTTAAAAGTAACCGCTTAATATTATTATTAATATTATTTAACCTGTAAATTTAAATTTAAATCGTTTTATTTATAAACGAAATATAAAATCAAAAAGAAACATTTAACTTACAGATAATGATTACTTGACTCTTTGATCCCCCAAACATACATTTTGCACAATACGAATTTGACCACCTATTGATGTAGTTAACTGGCTGGTATGGTCGATAACTCTTTTGTCTCCATGTATATAATTAATTTATTTAGAAATGAACAAATTTATTTTTTCCTCTTCAATCTCTGTAGACAAATAGAAATGAAAGTGAAACATACATTACATGTATGTATTTATTTTTTATGTCGGTTTATGATAATTGCTTTAAATTGTCATATTATTAACTTGGTTTCATAAAATAAATTACACATATAAGTTTGTGTATTTTTAAGTTTAACTATCGGAGATTATGCAGTTAATAATATTTGATAAAAAAAGAAAGAAAAAAAACGGAGCAAGAAAGGCTTCCTGTTTAATATTGTTTTAAGACATGTACGTATGAACATTCATATTAAATTAAGTAAATCTTTGAAATGGTAGAGTTTTTGTAAATGTTTAATACGAGTATGTCACTCAAAACCCAGCGAACATTCACAATCATGCAAGCTATTCTATCTTCTGCAATAAATATTATAAGCATAATCTACTACTGTATGAGAATTAGACGGTGTTATAAAACGATAATTATTTTTTATAGTTGAAAAATTACAATTCAGAGTTTGCAGGCTTGCTGGGGTAGACCAGTTTGTTAATTTTTAGAAGTTCGATAAAATCGATCATATACGATATTTTTTACCTTAGTAATTTTTGTATTAATTTGAAAGTATCATTTAATGTGGATATAAAAGCAAATGAGACCTTGTTTTTAAAAGGACAATTGTTTTTAAAAGGACAAATTTATTTTATAGTTAACAAATTTTAGTTTTTCTTCAATTTCTACTGCATTTATTTATTATTTTATTATATTCCAATCAATTGTGAATTGGTAAAGTGGCAGTTTTCTAAAGTTAATTTTTTCATGTAAAATGGTATAAATTTTCGGTCCAGTTTTAGGAGTACTATTGCTTGAGTGTGTTATCTTTTTTGCCTCAAAATATAAAATCTTATAGATTTTGTAAATATTTTGAATGACAAATTTTTTACACATGCGACCAACTGTAATGTCTATATAACTATGGTGAGTGAAGGAAATCTAATCAGCTGCCTAGAAGTTATATGTGACTATGAAAAGGTGGCTTATGACCCAAAAACAAAATTTCGAGAAATCAGCTGTTAAAGATAAACAATGCATTTCGTCAGTTTCTCGGTACTTGTTCCCAGTCGTTCTGTTTCTTTTTTTTTTTTGTAAAATCATTTTTGTAGCGTTCAATCCTTTTTTTTTATTTTCAATTCAATGTTTTATCCTAATTCTCGATTTTCAATAAAATTCTGTTTTTCTTTCACTTTTGCTCTTCTTTCTCTACATTTTTAGTACACTTCTAAGCAAGTTAGGACTTTCTGATTTTCACCTTGTTAAAGAGCGTCTCAAAAACTATCCGAACCAAAAAGAAAAAAGTGAAAAATAATTTTTTGAGTCATAAGCCAAGGTGGCTTATAGACCGGGTCATATATATTATTTATCTTATGTATTACGAGAAGCTTCGCATTGCAATGGAAGTCTTTTGTATGTGCAATTTGCTTTGAAGTTTTTTTTTTACGAAATTTAATTTTCTATAAGTTTTCAAACAATTTCAATAATTTAATAATATTTTATTATTTTTGCGAGATTGTTATTATAATATAATAACAAAAATTCAAAATTTTAAAAACCCCCGATATATCTAGAAAAGATGTGACATCTTCTAAACGGATGGACCGATTTTCAAACATGGTTAAGAACCATCTCGATCAAGTCACCTTTCAAACATAGAAAATGAAATCAAAATCGGTGCAGCCGTTTGGGCTGTACGTGGACACGAACAGATATACAGATACACAGATACGGGGGTTAAAAATACCAACGAATGGATAACATCCAACTTTTTTGAAGTCGCTTAAAAACGATTATAATGTTAAGAGAAGTTAGATGTGTTGGGGTATCCCAGACAAAGCTCATATGTGTTTAGAGGTATAGTTTTTGAACCGAACAACGTTAATGAACAACAAGGAAATCCATCTAAACGGGCTTTACCTACAACAAACAAACTTCTTACATTCACATCTTTTAATTAAATAGATTAGACTCTAATCATTCGGCTCTGTTCTGTAAACCGAGTACGAGTAAAAAATTAATAATGGTCCTGAAGATGTGTTTAAAATCATACACGACAATTTTCTCTCAGATATGATATTAAGGAATCTATATAATAAATAAATTTAAAAAAATCTAAAAAATATTTCTATTGTCGGAGTTAGTTTTCCAAAATCGTGCGGTTTCAAATCGATCGGTTTACAGAACAGGGCCGATTAGAGGCATACAAATCGCATGCACATTTGTGAGACTAATATCAGAGACAACAATAAAAGTTTTCAGGCAGTAAATTTTCTTCTTACCTGTCGGAATTGTTAACTGGGTTATGCAATATTACTGTGAGTTTTGTCTTTTCTTTGGTAAATTATAGGTTTTTGTCATAAAACAATAACAAATAATTATTAAATCAATTGCTTAACAAACGTTATATTAAGTGGGTGTAATGTTTTATGAAAGTAGTTTAGTAATTTTTTCTGATATGATGCAAACAAAATCTAGAGCGAGATAAAAAATATATGACTTTCGTTCGTTAATACTAGGAAATAAATTTATAATTTTTTAATCAAGAATTATAAAAAATATGTAAGGCTGCGATGACAATTCTATCACAAGTAAATTTAATAGTGAAGAAATGTTTAATTTTAGTAATATGAGCCCATGTTAATGAGATTGGTCAAGTCATATATTTTTTTTGAGTTTCGAAAAATGTGATAGATGACAGTCAAACCAATTAAAAAAATATTTTTATGATATGCAAAAATATAATTTAGAATTGTAGACATACATACAATGTATGTATGTATATTAGTCGTGAATTTTTTTTAATATTTATTTAATATTTCGAAGCATAAATGTAAGCAAGCTGGAACACTTTCATTATTATTAATACTAATTGTCATTAAAAATTACTTTCAAAAATTTTTACTTATGACAGCATTGATCTGTTTTTTTTTTCTTAAATAGAATCCTCTCCCACGACTAGATAAGCGCAAAGTTAGTTTTCCGCAAAAATATCAAATATATTTATTTATTATACCGAGCATTTTGAGACATCGCAATAGTTCCTATAAGAAAACAAATTTTTTTTAACACACAACCCGCGAAGCGATTAGCTTGTCTGCGGAAAACACCCAGGGTCTGTGGCTACCACTCAGCCATAGGGGCACCTAGTGTGCACTAGTGCCGACGTCGGTCATTTCCGATATAAAAAGACATAATGTGAACGGCATTGGACACATTTTGAAAATAACAGCACAATAATTGCCAAATGTGTATTCAACATTAGACAATATCCAGCAGAACGGAACAACGGGTATTCTCTATTTCTTTGGTCCAATGTGCGAGGCGCCTATTGATGTAAGCTTTAGTCCTTTTTGCATTATTATCAATATAACATTTCATCTTCATTTTAAAAATTTTTCTCTAACAAAATTGAAACTCTACTGATAGTAATTGTAGTCTGGCAAAACCCTTAGAAAGTTTGGTAATCTATAGAAATTTTTTAATGGGTAACAATGTAATAGGTTGTACTAATTCATTTTGTTAATTTTTGTTTTGCTACAATGGCACTTTTAAAAATATGTGTTACAAAATAACTGATGCATTAAGAGAAATTTCATTACTCAGTAAAATGAATATGGGCCACTTGAAGGTCTACATGCTGCATTTCTTAAATTGATAATATTTTTTTTTTGTAGTGAATATGCACGATATTCAAAAGCTTTTTCAATTTCAATTAATTTGTGTCGTAAGGTTTTTAATTGAACTCATAAGCCTCCCCAGTCTTCTGTTTAAAATTTCAAGTATTTTGCGGTAATAATCTTTTTACATACATTCAATTCCAACACAAGCAAGTATTAATAAATATCGTTTAATAAACGTATTATTAAACTTGAGATTACAACTTAACCATATCTAATGGTGTTATGAATTTATGTTTCTTCAAACATTTAAATAAAAGTGCAACAAGGCATAAAATATTTACAGAAAATATTTAAAAAAAAAACACAATCATGTAAAGATGTATGAAAATACTTGTTTTTAATATCGTTAACATATAAGAAAATAAAAGTAACTTTGGAAGTAGTGTAAGACATTCACTTATACATTTATTCACTCACTCACTTATTTAAACCGTCATATGTTTTGACGTCAAATCATTTTCGTCGTATTAAGCCATTTTCTTCTTCTGTATAAGGTTAGAGTTATTATTGCCATACAAATTTTACACATTACTAACATAATTGTTACATCACATCATTTTTAACTTTTGAGTGTAATTACAATAAAATTTGAAGAGACAAACAGAAAAGAAGTGAATGAGTTATGTTTAATACAAAGTCACAACAATGTTAATGCAAACCTATGAACAAAGGCTGCATTTTTAATGATCTGACATACCTGTGGTACCTTTGACATACCTGTGTGGGCAAAGACAGACAAAATTATTCATCAATTAATGTTTTCAATTAAGAATTTAATTGATTCGATTCAATTTTTAATTGCATTATTTAATTTGAGTAGAAAAACTTAATTGATATTATCAAATTGCTTACAAATGAAAATTTAATTAATTTTTTAATTGATATTACAAATATTTTAATAGATATTACAAAATTATTCATATTGCTTTTTTTTTGTAAAGTATACTGCATCCTTCTCCAAACAGAAAGAATTTAAATATTTTCAGTTAAAAAAATGGGAATCAGTTGACCTTGAAGGCCATCCCTGAAACTTGGTTTTTAAGTCCTTAAAAACCAGTGAATATGTACAATCGATTTGAAAAAGGCTTGAAGTTGTTAATAAGAAGAAAGTTTTTTTTCTGAAAGTTTTGAAATTTATTTTCTAACGATACCACTTGAATAAATAAATAACCCTATTTAAGTTAAATTTGCTGAAATCGGCGTATCCCGTTGATGTTAAAGGCGGTAAGATTTGAGAGAGTTTTTTTTAATAAATATGTTTTAGAAACTGATTTTAAGTTCTATTATTTTTTTTTATTTGGTTTGATGAATATATAGCATACATGTTAAATTTCAATTAGAATTAGCAATTGATACAATTGGTTTATAATCTCTAATTCATCAAACAATTATAATAAGTTCAACTAATTCCCATAAGATAATTGAAATTTTTATTCCAATGGTAAAACTAATTGCAATTAGTTGCCATTAGCAAAAAAAAATTGGTTTACCTTTACAATTAGAAATCAAAATTGACTTCTGCTAATGCAATAAGATATTCAATTAATTCTAATTCAATAGAATCAATTATTTGAATTCAATTGAATATCTAATTGCATTAGCAGAATTCAATTAGAATTCAATTGGCTGCTACAACAACAAGTACATGCGAGATAAAAATTAAATGGTGTTCCAAAACGAGCAACGAAAAATTTTAAAATCCCATGTAATATACATACAATTGTGTGTATATACACTTGAAATTTGTAAGGTTAATGTATTTTTATACAGACTATAACAATTAACACAAAAATTTCAAAAAATATAAATTAAAGGGTGTTCCATTAGTTAATGCAATCTTGACTATGTAATTTTGACAACTTGCTGTATCTTGGAAACCGCAAGAGCGAAACTCTTGAAATTTTCAAAAACGGTAAAACAAAAAAATCCCAAAATAATAAAATCGCCAAACCAAAAACAAAATCGCCATAAACAAAAAAAGTCGCCAAAACGAAAAAATCGCCAAATTAAAAAAAATTAAAACGAAAATAAATCGCAAAAAAAAAAGAAAATCGCCAAAACTAAAAACATCGCCTAAATTCAAAAAATTGCCAAATTAAAAAATCGCCAAAATAAAAAAAAATGTCTCATGAAAAAAAATCGCCAAAATTAAAAAAAAAAACAAAATGAAAAAAAAAATTGTCAAAATGGAAAAACGCCAAAAACTGAAAAAATCGCCAAAACGAGAAAAAAAAATCATTTCAGCTGAAAAAAAACGTCAAAAACGCAAAAAAATGCCATATTAAAAAAATGCTCAAGGCCCATCGTACGGAAGGAACCCTTCGTGCGCGAGTCAAAGTCGCACTTTACTTTATTTTTAATTACTTTGGATTTTATTCTTATGTCACGTCTATAGTGCAAAAATTATATTTTTTCTCATCATTTGTGTTGGATAAGTTATTCAAAACTATTATTATTATTATTTATCAGATAATATTTTTTTTCCCAAATCTATTGCAATCTATAGGCGTACAAATGTCGCCCATATGTTATAATACAATTAAATTCCTAGTTAGAACAAATTCCATCTACAGTAGCAATTCAAACATTTCATATCTGTAGTGTTTGTTATCAAAAGCGATTTTGTATGATAGAAATGTTACTTATAAACACACAAACATACTTTTATGTTTATAATTTTCATATTTAAATTCCGCACCTTTTTGCTTTGGTTTAAGCTAGGGATGCCAATCGGGATCGATTTTTGGAAATCCCGGGATTCGGGATTTTGTAATCCCGATCCCGAAAATCCCGGGATTTCGAAATTTTCGGGATCCCGGGATTTTTCGGGATCACGGGATTTTCGAGATTTCGGGATCGAACTTTTTTCGTAAAATAAATTATATTTTTAAATAAATATTACTTTAATAACAATTTAATGCATTTTAAAAGGTTTTATGTTCATAATTTATCATTCCACAATTGTCTTTAAAGTGAACAATTTTCTAATACGAGTATGAAATACAAATCAAAAGAATTTTTCTCATCTATTTTTAAGTTGATTATTCACATTTGATGTTAGTGAATTTATAGTGAAAACAATAACTTAATATATTGTTAATTATATTGTTTTCAATATAAATGTTTTACTATAATCTAAACCAAAACTAATGTATCTGTGGACTTTTAGCACTACCACTTAAGTTGATTTACGAACATTTTTAGATTCACTTTCATTTTTGTTACATACATATGTATGTATGTATACCAAGCATTATATAATTTTTTATCGATTTCGTTACGACTATGATAACGATAATAAAGCTGAACATGTCGAAAAATTAAAAGAAATGTATACACTATTCTAATCAAATTCGATTAATTACGTCTAACGATCACATTTTTATAGGCAGACACATTAAAAGTTTGCCTGTAAACTTAAACAGTATTTTTGCTCTACTGAAAAATTTTAAATTCATACATATGTAGGTTGTTTTCTACAAGTTCAACAGATACATATGTTCGCCAAGAAGAGTATGGTTTATTAGTGTCCTGGCCTTTTACTCTGCAACTCGAATAAAACTATATATGATTCGAACTCATTCAGTCGGTCGTTTTTCACTAAAACTATTTATCAAACCCATGTCATTTAAATGGGTTTGATCGTAGGTTTGTGTCAAAAACTACCTAAATGGTCTAAGTAAAAAAGAAAATAATTTTGAACTGCAATGTAAAAAACATACACACACACTCGAGCAGTTTTTTAGACAAAATACTCCGCATTATTCTGTAAATATTTCTCGCTTTTCCGTCAACCCGACAACAAAAAGTTTTCACTTGCCTTGTATCAAAGAATATAAATTGTGAAGAATATAAATCATGATTTGTGATTCCAAAGCTAATATTTGTCTTCTGTTTTCAAAATAATTCTAAAATGTACATGTATTCTAGCACCTTTGATGAAAATTACCGTAAGAAAATAGTTTATTTATTTTGCTCTTATTGTTAATTTATAAGAAATAAGTCACGACTGTACGTATAAAATTTTATGGGACTTTTAAATATTATAAAAAATTCCATAAAATCAACGAAAATTTTAATTTATAAAATTTTTTATATAAAAATTGCTAAGAAATCCCGAAAATGAAATCCCGGGATTGAATTTTACAAATCCCGGGATTCGAGATTTGGTAAATCCCGAAAATCCCGGGATTTTCGGGTTCGGGATTTCCCGTTTGGCATCCCTAGTTTAAGCGCTTTGCTTGTTTTTCTTTTTTGCATAATCACAAAACCAAAGATATTTTATTTGATTTGATTTGAAAAAAAAACGAGAACAATGACCCCACCTGCCTGTAATATTTAACTAAAGTAAAACAAACAAATAAATATATAAAATTGTTGAGCACGAAAACGTGTTTAAAATTAGAATTCAATAAGTTGGTTAATAGTAAAATAAAACAAAACCCCAACTGTTTGGCCATCCATTCATCCAACCATCCATCTAACGCTAACTAACGGTTTGGCTTAATTATTTAACACCAACATTTTGATGAGAGACAGCACTAAAGTAAGAGAAAATGCATACAAAAAATACATTTAATAAAATTTATTTTGAATATTTCAAATTCGCAGATATGTATGTAATCATGCCATTTCAATGAAATTTATTATATTGGTTATTTATTTTTTTTACTCACTATTTCGTGTTAAATGTTCAAACATGTAATGCAAGTCGATCGATGTGAAAGTGTACGTTTTTAAAAAATCTTGATATTTATATTTAAAATAAAATTACAAATTTGGACTGAATTAGAAATTATAAATAGTTCAAAATTTTAAATCTTTACAAAATGTATCAATAATAAATTTTTTAATACTAGAAAACAAAAATAATGAACAATTAACAACCTCTTTACATTTTAAATCGCCAAGTTATAAAAATCGATTTCAAACACACGCTTGGTTGATCTAAATTTATATTTAAGCCCTGTTTACATATACATATATGTAAATTATTTGAATTTGTAATCAACTTATATTTTTTATAACTGTATTCATTAATGTAGGCTTTTATTAAAGTTATTGTAAAACATTTAAAGAGCACAAAGTGTTTGTCAAACAAAAGACACACCCACACTGATTGCACACACATTTAAAGGATAATAAATAATTAATAATGGTAATACAATTTTTATATATTTTTTTTAAATTAAATGCAGGTGTATTCTATTTAATTTAAGGCGTGTAAAATCTAAAATATAACTTCAAACAAAATCAAATAAATGATAATGAAGTTGGAAATTTGAATCATAAAATGTTAAAAAAAAACTTATTCCGCGGTATGAGGTTTTGTAGTCCATTCAAATAAATATCGTCAACTAAGATCCGAAATGCCGCAACTAATGAAAATTTCAATATGAAATTTATAACTGATGATGAAGTAATTGGTCCAGACCGAATGGCTGATTTTGATTAAGTTTTTTTTTTTGTTTGAAAGGTAACTTTATCGAGAGGATTCTTAGCCATGCTTTAAGCAAAACGGTCCAGCCGTTTAGAAGATATCCCATCTTTTCTAGATATATTCGGCGGTTTTTAAAATTTTTAATAAATGTAAGACTTACATAACTTCATTGTATAAACTAAAAAGTTTCATTGCATTGATTACATTTTTCATTTATAATATGAAAATGTACGTTGCTTAGCAAAAACAATGCCGTTACATTAATCAAAATATTTCGTTGTATACATGACATTTTTTCAGCTGATGAAACAATGTTCGTAATGTGAATGAAGCGTTGCATTGGTTGAAAAATAATAACCAACTCATTAATATAATGTAAAAATCATTGCATTTACGAAGGTTTTCTCTCAGTGTAGACTACTAGATTGTTTAAGAGTAGATGCAGAATATTGCGGCTTTTCTTTAAATTCTGCTTGTGGTTAGTTTGTGATTGGATTTTAAAGAAAGCCTATATATATATATATATATATATATATATATATATATATATATATATATATATATATGTATATATTAAGTATATACCATTTGCATCGAACCCCGAATACCGCCAATGTATTAACTTGGCCATCCGTATTTGATCTATAAGCTTGTATTTCTTATTATTATTTGCTTATTTAGAAATAAGGGAACAAAATAAATTTTGACTTACAAAGCGGTACGAACTTTAGCCTGATCAAATTATAAATATAGAAACAAACGAAGTTCGAACAATAGTAATTAAAATTAACTGAAATTAATAGCAATGGGAATGTGGCAAAAATTAAATAATATATTAAATATACTTAATAGTAACAAACCAAAAAAGGTTGTCTTAAGTAGAACAAAAATAAGCAAATTAACTAACATGTGGATAATTAGTAAAGAACAAACGACAATGGCAAGACTGTTGTAAATTTAGAGATGGTAAAATTGAGCTTTCAGTCCAAAAAACTTTCAGCAAATTGAAATAATGTGAATCAAAATAATTCACATATTCCATTTGCAATAATGGCTGAGTATATAAAGCAGAAATCTCAACTGACACCACACAGTGGACCAAACACAAAAGAACACTGATGATGAAGGTGAAGTGGCCTTCGAAAACAGCTAGTTGTTCCGTTCTACTACGTGTTTGTCAGAATATTTAAAATTAACTTTGGTGTTATTTGCTCATTAATAATTATGACATGTAATTTATTATAAATATGTATAAAATAAATTTTTGTTTTTTTTTTTCATTGAAATATTCTATTTTTTTTAACGCACGTCAACGCACGTGTTACGATTAAAGAAAATATTTTTAAGTTACGCTACAGTTACACGACCAAGATTGGCTTTCAAGTATTTTACACTTACTGGTTGTCACAAGTCATTTAAATGGAAAACTGCGACGTAGGCTGCATGCATTTTCAAAGCAAATTTATTTTCAAGATGCCATTTTCAAAAAAAAAAAAAAAAAAATAACTGAACTTCATGGTATCCGTATAGCTCTATAAGCCACAACACATCATTGCACTTATTAGTTTTGTACACAAACATATTTATTCAAATTAAATTAAACATTTTTGAGCGAATATAATATTATTTGTAATAAAAGAATACAAAAAACATTGGCGGCAGAATATTTGAAAACAAAAACGAAAAGTGTGTTCATTGAAATTGCTGTCAGATTGCCTATAAATCTGAACACACAATTTAAAAGAAAGTTTGAATGCAAAATTGCATAAAATTTTAAAAGTATGAATGTATTAGTGAAAAAATGTGAGTGGATTGAAATATGAAAGGCAAAACTTGATCATGTAACACTCAAATTAAGTATACTTTTTGTATGTATATAACATATTAAAAATAAATAAAAGATTAACCCCCTTATGCAAAAAAGGTTGTTAAACTTAAAGTTGGTTTAACAAACGAATTTTGTATGGCAAAACCGGTTTTAAAGCATGCTTTAACTTTAAAAATCGTTTTTGCATAAGAGTATAATCCTTTAGGAACTCAAACCATATATAAGTAAGTTCAAACTGGTTTTGAACAACCACATCTAGTTGATTAATTGACTTTTTTCCTATTTCCGACTCGCTATTTTAACATAGGCATGTCATAGGCGGTAGTCAATTGTCCATCTCTGCACGACTTTTAAATTGACTAATAACTACTTATTTTTCAACAACTTTGAAGTCAATTAATATTATAGTTAAATAAATTTATACTTATATGTATATTGTATATGTACATATACATTTGTATAGCATATACATATATGCTATATATAATGTATATATATTTATATATAGAAGTAATTAGCATTTTTATATTTAAAACAAAAATACATACATACATTCATACGAAAGTTTGTCCTGCTCACACTAATATGTATTGAAATTATTTAGTTTTTTTTTCAACACAAACATTTGACGTCTGACTTCATGGCATGCTTCTTTTGTTTTTTTATTTTAATTTATATTATTTTCATTTACTTATTTTGCTTTTACGTGTTCTTCTATGCAAGACGTTTGGTTGATATCTGCATGAGATTTAAACCAATTTATAGTCACTTGCAAAATAATTAATTAATCAATTTATGGCTAGATTATTTTATTTACTACAGGCAATTGAGTGTTTAATTGAAAATATTTTTTAAAAATATGTGGCATAATCTAAAAAATGCTAAATTTTTACATATAAAAACAAAAGTTATGTTGTTTACATACAATTAATATATAATAATTATTTACGATTTCATAGTATTCTGATCTAAAATCTTTTTGATAGAGCAGTAAATTCAATTAATATAAGCATATGTTACAGCGCATAGAGAAAGGGACCTAAGGGTAAAAAAAATCAATTTTCACTTTTTTTGATATGGACAACATCTGAGCATCGAATGAGACCGATCCCATGCCCCAAAAGTGTTCCCTCCCAGAGATATGCTCGTTTTATGAAATTGAAGTCGACGATTTTAAGGTTATGTGAAACAATTTTCGTACTAACAGAGTGATATTCACGATTTAAAAGAATTATAAATGAGTATTTATTATAATTAACAATTAATAATTTCAGAAAATAAACCTGGATTCGAAAAAACACGAGCAAAATTGATATCAAACTAATGGGAACAGCAGAGCTCTGCATCACTGGAGCTTTAAAGAGTACACCTACTGCAGCTTTAGATGTTATATTGGACCTTAAACCAATAAAACTAATTGCAGAGAACGTGGCATGAAAATCGGCTATCCGACTCAGGACAACAGGTCAGATGTCGTACAGATCATTCGGCCACAGCACATTACTGGAAAACATGGAGTGTAGCTCGGACTATATCATTCCAGTGACGAAATTTTTTACCAAACCACAGATCACTGTAAGTGAAGAAGGCTATGTGGAAAGTCTTAATCATAGTGGTTCTGGTTTTAACTTTTCCACTGATGGTTCAAAAATGGATAGAGGGGTGGGAGCTGCGGTTTACTGTCAGGAGCTCGGTATAGAGGAATCTTATAAACTTCCTGAACATTGTAGCATCTTCCAGGCGGAAATCTATGCTGTCAAAATGGCAGCAGAGTTAGCCCTCACCTCTCTCACTATGAATGCGCGTGTAAATCTGTATATAGACAGTCAAGCGGCTATAAAAGCAATTTCAGCTGACTGCAACTACTCCTCGGTTGTGCTCCTGAGTAGAAAGGCCCTGGATATATTATGTACTGGTAGACAAGTACATATATTCTGGATCCGGGGACACATGGGGATAGAGGGAAATGAAATGTCCGATACACTGGCCAAAAGGGGAATTCAATTACCGGCTGAGGTAACGGTATATATCCGAAAACCAATTCAATACCTTAAAGATATCATAGACTCTAAAATGAGGAAAGAAGCGGAGAAATATTGTCGCGCGACGAAAACTTGCAAAACTTCTAAAATCATGTGGAGCTCCTATGATCCCAAATTGACTAAGTTCCTTTTATCATTAACTAGAAGCAACTGTAAACTTCTAGTGGGAGAATTAACTGGGCACTGCTGGACGGACTCGTACGCTGTCAAAATAGTACAAATAACCGACGGTACCTGCAGGAAATGTAAGGAACCCGGAGAAATGGAAACAATGGAATATCTACTGTGTCACTGCCTGGCTTTAAGCCGCACTAGATATAGCCATATTGGTGCTTACACTTTTCGTAGTCTTGAGCTTGTATCGAGAGTAGAAATGTGTAGGTTGCTAAGATTTGTTAAATCGGTGTGGAAGTCATTCGATACAGGCACCACGAAAAGGTTCTCTTTTCATCTGCTGGTATCGCTAAGGATAAATCCCGGTCTATGCGAGGTCTTTGGACCAACCAGATAAACCTAACCTAACCTAACCTAACCTAACCATGGGAACAGCGCGCTAGGTAGAAAACAGTAAAAACCAACTACACAAAACAAGAGGTAGGGACGACCAACGCGCGTTTTCAAGGTTGACCAACACGTTCCTGAGACCAATGAGACCAATACCAACACGATCAGTGATGGTACACCAAAGATACACGTATTTAAATCTTTAAAATGGCTCTCCTGAACAAAACCGGTTTTTACCCTTAGGCCCCTTTCTATTTTGCGCGTCACATATACATAGTATAAAATTTTTTTTTTAAAGAGAAGTAACACTCAGGCAATTAATGCCTACTACTATTACTAGGTGTTACCTTCTTTAGGAAAGGGATAGTGGTAGAGATTCTTTTACAACTCTTTTTTAATAATGCAGTATTGCAGCGCCTCTCTGATGTTAAATGAGGCGTATTAATTTTTTTTTAAGCTGTATTTTGTAGCCATTTCATTGATTATTTTACTTCGCCGATGATTCTGCTACACAACGAAGGAGGGCGCTCTGATGTTACATTAGGATTAGTATCTCCTAAAGTATAGTACATAATATACAATTACAAGATTAATCAAAAATACTGTTGTTTCTAAGCAATCACTTAATTGAAAAAAATTCAACAATAATTTTTTCTGTCCAAAATGCTTATTGAAAACTTTTCAATATTGTAGTTGTTTTACTGCTCCCACGAAATTCGTTATAAGCGAGGTTGACTGTTAAAAATGCTATTCTTCAAATATAAAATATGAATTTAAATACTTCCAATTGTCTTTATTGTTTATTAAATATTTCTCACAATTAAAGGTGGCTGCTTAGAGCTTTATGTAAAATGTAAATTAAAAAAAAAGAATATTGTGCGAAATATATGTAATATTTATTTTTAAACTTTAGAATTTTTTTTGTGAAAACTCTAGCTGTTTAAGATAATTTCTAAACTTATTAGAATTCTTAAATAACAATACCACGTCAGAAATATAAAAAAATATTTTAAAACTGATATAACAACAAATTAATTTAAGATAAGAAATATTAAAAAATCTATGAGAAGGTTACCTGAACTGTTTCCATTAAATTGAATTATAGCGCGTAATTTAAACTGTTTTCTTTATCAGTTGTATGATGAAAATGGATTGATTTACAAACAATTCGTTTTGGAAAGCAGTGATGAATTTCGAATGATTTTTGGAATCAATTTCAAACTAATTTCAATTTATTGTCCTAACAGAAGGTCACCGGTTGATACTCGTAAAACAAAAACAATGCTATATAATATCTTGTTTAGTTTGCCATTTATAATAGACTTTTCTATGAAATTTGCATAAAAATTACACAAACACTTTAGCGCTTTTCATAAATATTTTCGAGAAAATTACCTGTTTGTAATAAAGAAACTACACCTTAAGCTATTTAGTAACAACAATAGAAAAGATTTTAAATGTAAATGGAAATTATAGGCATATAATAGCTCTTTTCTATATTACATCGATTGGATTTTTAAAATCAGTACATCATATACATATGTAAGTGTACATGATAAAATTTAAAGTTCACTGACCTTCGAAGTATTTGGAGGCCCATAAAAAAAATTGGTCAGCAAATTCGCGAAGCTGAGTAAAGTGTTTTACTTTATTTCGATAGTACTATAGAGCCTATACCAGTCCAGTCCGTGTGTTTTTCCAAAAGTCATCATTTGTTGCATAGTGCAATTGTACTTAGAAGATCTTTAAAAAAATTACAATTAAAAAAGAAATTAAGCACAATAAATTCTATTAAAGCGTTTAATTAACAGAAATAAAATATTCATTGGAATTGAAATTTCAAAATTAAGCTAACGACCAGCATAAACTAAAAATTGTATTAAAAAATTAATGGGCGTGACTCCACCCATTTTTTAATTAAAAGATTTTGTCTATTTTAGAGCTCAAGTAGAACCGCGTGAAATATTATAATAAATTTTAATGGGCGTAACTCCGCCCATTTATTTAACTTTTAAATTGTGCAATTACAAGAACGAAGGGTGTTTCATAGGCTTTGCAGCGTTCAATTAAGTAGAATATCATAAAATTATATAAAAAAATTGTGGACGTGTCCCCGCCCACTTTTTTACAATGGGACCAATGGGAAGTTATATCCTCTCATACAACCAAAAAAAATTACAATCGGTCTAAAATGTACCGCGTTATGAAGTAACACAAAGTAATAAGTCTGTGGCGAGAAGGAAAAAGTGCTTAAGTCGAGATAAGCTAATTTTGAGTTAATGGTAGATTCGTAATCTGCATATCTAAAAGTATCCCTGGCCGAAATCTGAATTAATTTGTGCGATTTTTCAAGAAGTTATAGCAAAATTAATTGCGGCTTATGTTTTTAAGATTTCTAATATCATTTGGAATAATAGCTTAATGTAGCTTATACTTTGGTATATTTCAACGTAAATATATTATTTACAGTGTGTAGAACGATGTTTGTATAAAAGAAATAAATATTAACAGAGAATTTTCCAATTTACATGTAAAAGAAATAAATTTCTGAAAATCGACTTGAACGCTTAAAAGTGCTCTCCTGCAAAACAGTCCACTTTTTCCTTATTGCCACAGATTTATTTAGTTTGACTTTATACATAACATGAACTCCATTAAAATACTTTGAAATTTTGTTCGATACAGAGAGCTTTATATTATGTTTCCACCGACTTTAAAGCAAATAGGTTTAAGTAAATCCCTTCAAAGTGTTTCCACCGAGCTTGCGAGTAATTTCTTGTTCGAATTTTCGTATTCAATTTATGCACTTACTTTATAAGGTGGGCGCAGCAGCTGTAATGTGAATTTTATTCACATGTGGTTGACATTTTAAGTTTATTAAATATTCCTTAATGTAATTTTTTCGAAATTATCAATCACTATTGATGGATGACCCAGGGATGGAGTTTGTAATTGTAAAAGCAACGCAGGGTTGTTTACATAAATCGAGTTCGATAAATATTATTTTCGACAATATTTAAAATAAATCAACCACTTTGAGGTGATTTATCCATTATGCAAAATGTATGGCAAAACATGTATAAATTAACATGATTTGCACAACTCATAATGATTTTAATATTAATGTGATACCTGAGCACGAATTCACAAGCCGGTGCTGAACAAGAATGTTAGGCCCAAAAATTTACTTCTCATTTAAATGTCATTTATCTTTAAGTATCCAATTCATTGTTTCAGTACAAAGTTGAGAGATATTTAAATGCCAAACGTTGTGTACTTAAATCACACTTAAGTTTTATGAGCATGCCATATGTTATTGTGCTTGTGTGTGTTTATTTAAAACATGTACATGAACATCATGTGGTCGTATTAAAAATAATTTTGTTAAATTTTCATAAATATAGTTATAGCATATACAATATATAGTTTCATATCATAAAATGTGTTTTTATGCAATTTTAGGTTTCTTCATTTTGATAACCTAACTTTTTTATTTACAATAAGCAGCTGTTGTTTGAAATTTTGAAGTGCTGCCGTACTTTCAATGTAATTTAATAAGAACTTTAATTAAACACTGAAAAAATGAAGCTACATTTAAGTGCCACTTAAATTTAAGTGCCGCTTAAATTTATGTGGGAATTAGCTAAATGCCATATAATTGGGAAGTCAATTATTGGGCCTTAGAATATTAAAATTATAATTAAATAGTTATACTTAACCCAAAAACATTTTAATATACGTTTTGTTTGTTGTCTTAAGAAAATTTAGCTTTTAATGCTGTTCCAAATTTGTGGGAAGAAAAAATCACATGAAAGTATAATCATGCATTAAAGCCTGTTAATATCTTATCACCATCGTTAAAGCTGCCGAAAAGCACCGTTTTGCTTAAGTCAACTTAAGCCACTATTTCATATTGCAACAGACATATATTTGCTATCAAAAACACAATAACACAGAACACTCTGTATGATTGTTTAAAAATCTGTATTGGAAACATTAAACTAAATAAATAAATTAATTTTGTATGTGGGCTCTGCGCTGAATCAGTTTTGAGAGAAAAATAACAGTAACGAACTAAAGATGATGAATGAGACGCGACATGTTTAACGTACATGGATGGATGTTCAGTTCATTTGAAGAAGTGATGTGAAGGTGCTTTGCCTTTTTTGGATTTACTACGTCTATATATCTATGGTTCAATAAACTTTGTTTTTAAAGCGGAATCTATTTCAAATGAAAAATAGCAATTGTCAAGTAATGAAGACAGATAACCAGAAAAAATACTTGTAATTGTTTATAGTCAATGTGCTAATTGTGGTGTTTGAGTAACAAATTTGAAAATTAAGTGACAAAAAATTATTGATTTTTTTTGTCGTGTCACTGTTTAAGTTTCTTTTCTTCAAAGAGGCTTTAATTAGAAGATGATTTATTAAATTATTTCTATAAATTAAGTAATATGATACATCAAATTATAAGTAGTTATCGATATGTATATATTGAGCAATAATCGTTGCAATATGTAACGCGATAACAACTAATTTTACAGAAATTGTTTCTTAAACTCTCTTTAAAGTTTTTCGATGAATCTCTGAATCGATTATTTTTTGTGTCAATTACGTTAATATTTTAAAAAGTTTTGTATGAATCGTGACAGCAAAATTAAGTAAAGATGTATACAAAAGATTGTTTTGATTGTTTTTTAATTTCTTCAGAACTTTTTAATAAAAATACAATTGCACACTACAAATGAATTCATGCAAGTTATACTCGTACATTAGCTTTATGTATTAAAAAACTTGAAAAAAAATAAACATTAAACTCAAATATGATTCAAAAAGCCTTTAGCACAAACTTAATTTATGTGCTAAATTAAAAATAAATTTAGTTTATAATTCACCTATCGCTTATTTAATTGATCAACGTCATAACTCGTTATTTACATTGTGTGAAAATTTCATAAAATATATTGGACCTTATCACGATTGTCGTATTTCGACTACGGCTACGATGACTTTGTACTAGATTAAAGAAAAAATGTTGCAATGTTCTTTAGTCTAATACAAAATCGTCTTAGTCGAAGTCGTGATACGACATTCGTGATAAGGCCTATTGTATACTCACCTCTTGAGAGAAAAATTTTTTTTTTCCATTATGTTGTGTGTAAATTGAAAACTTCAAACTCGTTTTTTTTTATAAAACTAGTTTTTTCTAGCTTTGAAGTTGTTGATGTAAGTGAGCGATATGTAATTATCAGGGACAAGAACTCTATGTATTTAAAAAATCATTTTAGGCGCCTAAAATATGACATCAAAAACGCAAAATATGCACTAAGAACAATAAAATATGCACATATTTTAAAAACTTTTTATATAAAAGCAAAGTTTTCAATTTATATACGAGTACAACTAAATAAAGACATAAAAATATTTTCTTTTCTCAAGAAGTGTGTGTACAAGCCTTTTATATAAAATTTATGCACAAGATTAATTAAGATATGTGACAGCGCATAGAGAAAGGGACCTAAGGGTAAAAAGTCAATTTTCACTTTTTTTTATGTGGACAACAGCTGAGCATCGAATGAGACCGATCCCATGCCCCAAAAGTGTTCCCTCCCAGAGATATGCGCGTTTTATGAAATTGATGGTACACCAAAGATACACGTATTTAAATCTTTAAAATCGCTCTCCTGAGCAAAACCGGTTTTTACTCTTAGGCCCCTTTCTATTTTGCGCGTCACATATAATGATTTTTTCTGCATTATTTACTACAAACATGAATTCTTCGAGATATGTTTACATTGCAGCAGTGATGCCAACCTAAAATCTTTATTAAATGTGAAAAAGAGGTAGTTTCCAGCAAATCCTACTAACAAGAGGTATATCTAGCACTTTTATTTTTGGGATATTTTTTATCGTTCATTAACGAATAATGCGAATAAATTTTGCAAAACCAGTTTTGCCAACAATAATATTTTTTTAAATTTGAATTTTTGACAAAATATGATATAAAATCATGCATTTATTAAAAAAAAAAAGCATTTATGACCGAATTATTCAAAAATATGCATTTTCACCATAATATGCAAAAATATGCACTAAGATATCGATGCCATTTTTACGCAAATTCATCACGTATAGAACTTCCGATAGATATATGTAACTGTCCAACAAGTTGTCAAACTAATAATTCGTGTTTGACATTTTCAGCATACTTTGGCAAATCATCATTTAAAAAACTACATCAGAACAATATTTACAAATCGTGGCAATTAATTTAAAAAATTCGCGTTATGTTCGCTAAACTTATAATCTATGGTGTGCATAATCTTCCATCTGAACAATACTAAGGATTGACTCATGACCACATTTACTGCCACTGTAGACGTGAAGTTGACAGCGGACTCGAGTTTATCGATCCGACGCGATTTAGTCTCTGCCCATCAACTACATGAAAATTTTTGAGGAAAAGTCTTGAACAACACATACATATAAAACATATAAAATTCAATGAGGACATCATATGCATCGTGTGTTCGATGAATGGACTGAGAATTAACTGGAAGTTGAACCAAATTTGTATCGTCAAATCTTTGTATGTAAACAAGCAGAATTATCATTTTTGGAGAGATCATAATCCTGTTAAAATTTTTGCGACTTCATCACGGAGCTATGAAATAAGGCTCAAGGAAATAATGCTAAGATGAGAAGTGAAATTAGCCCCAATTAAATAAAAAAAAATAACTAAGGCCCAAGAGAAACTTTTTGAAAAACACCCAATATAAATGAAACAGAACCCAATTAAAAAAGCTCAATGAAACCAATCTAAAGATCAAACAAATCCCAAAAAAAAACTCAGCTTAAGTTATAAAAATCAATATGAGGCCGATCACATGGGAGATGTGTTAACATCTAGTAATTAATAAAAATAATTAATAAAAATATTTCATTCAATAAGAATTGAAATTACTGAACTCAAGCCTGATTAAGAAATTATTTCTGATTAAAATTCACTACAGTTCAATTAAATCTAAAAATGTATCATCTAGTAATGAATTTTTTTTTAATATTGGCTTATGGTAACTAAAACAAGATATATACATTTTTGACTCTACTGTATTTAAAAATCTATGGAAAACTACATCTATAGTAGTGGAATTATTAGTTGTGGGGTTTGTGGAGAATTGCTCATATGCAAGTGGAAAACGTCAATTAAAAATTTTGACAAAGCTTGCGAATCTCCACCCATAATAATTGGCATGAGATGGAGATTGTTACTTAATTGTCGTGCACCAGCTTCAGTGTAAGGCAACAGTACATAATGAAGATATGTTATAATATAATATTATAAATTCCTTATAAGGACTGCTATATATCTTTTAAACAAATATTTGACATTTAAAGCGCTCTTTTATTTAAAAGTTTATATTTATTTTATATTTTTCAACTTTTTAACAAAATTATCCCCACTGGCAACACTATTACACTTCACAAGCAATTTCTATTAAAATTAACATTGCTCCTGAAGGTATGCTCAAAAATTCGGTTGCGTTGTTAAGTTTCTCTGTACTTCTTGTTGTCCGTATGATTACACTAATACACTCAAACATAGCTCATATAGATGTTTACACATCAAAAAAATTAAATAAAGACCAGTTAAAAATTCTTTGATTTTATTGGGACTTATTTCATTTTATTTTCCGGGTGTTATATCCTTGGGCTTTGTTTTATATCATCCCGAAAAAGCACTGCTTGGAGAAGTGCCAACAGTACCGTGAATGGCAAGCGGTACAGACAAATGATTCGTAATTGTTTTATTACTCATTTGTCAAATAATTTGGAAGAGAACTGATTAAAAAAAACAAATCGCTTTATTGACCCAGACTTTTAGTGACCGAATTATCTCAAGAAATGGACCTCTGAATTGGCCACATAGTTTGTGTGACTTAACACCTTTGGACTACGTTTAGTAAAGATCTTTATTGACGAAATAAAAACTGATATGCTCGAAAAAATTGTACCGATAGGATGGCGTTCATAAGGCGATGCTGCGGAGCACATATGGTAGAAATTATTTAAACAATTAAATCCCATGAAATTTTTAGCTAATAACGCTAAAATTTTGAGCATTCCATTCAATTTGTTGTAATTTCTTTTTAAAAAGTTCTATTCTTCTAAAAAAACCTGCATTTTTGAGAAAACACTTATTAGATTTTTCCTTAATTTAAATGGGATTATACTCGTATCTGTGGTTTTCCAACTAAAGTTCTTTTTGAAGCCTATTTAAAAAAATTAGAAGTGGAGTTGTTGTTTTAGAAACAAATTATGTACATCAAGTCCATATTTTTCAAAACTATCTTAAAATTTTCTAAAAAGCATTTAAAATATAACACTTTGATAACTTAAACTCGAAATTGGAAATATATAACATACGTTGTTATTAAAGAAAACCACAGATTTATAGGAGATTTTTGATTCTTGATTTCTTATCTATAAGTTAAGACATAACAAAATAGTAGATTTGAAGTTTAAACGACACTTGTATTCGTCTTTATTAATTCCATTTTTGAAAGGTTTGCGTTTCTGTATTTATTATTATTTTCGAACCAATATTTTACTAGACGACTAGTCTAGAGCAATTATCGATGGGCATGTATCGTTAGGTGTGGGAGGGAATTCAATACTATATTTACATTAATTTACATAAATTTACATACATACAAAGTTTAAATTGTTAAATATATTTATCTTTTTTTACTTGCAGTTTGTGGCCCTCCAGCTGTGCCTTTAAATGCAAAAGTTCAAACAGTATCAGACGGTAACTCGTTTTTAGAAGCAAAATATGAATGTGATTCGGGCTATGAGCTTTTTGGTCCCACCTCTATTAAATGCGATGCCCGTGCGGGTTGGGAAAAAGAGCTGCCATTTTGTGGCACAAACGTAGCATACCGAAAGCCCGTTAACCAAAGCTCTTACACACGGGCTGGTCCCGCTCATTATGCAAACGATGGCCAGCCAGGAAATAAGAATCCTGATGGCCAACAGTGTTCCGAAACACAAAAGGAACCCTCGCCCTGGTGGAGAGTCGATCTTTTAACGCCACAAGCTGTTAGAGTTGTACGAATTACCACCAGAGGTTGCTGTGGACATCAACCATTACAGGATTTGGAAATTAGGGTGGGTAATAGCAGTGCGGACTTGCAACGCAACCCTTTGTGTGCCTGGTATCCTGGTACCTTAGATGAGGGCATTACAAAAACATTTACCTGCGCGCGACCTTTGGTGGGTCAATATGTGGCCATACAACTGGTTGGTGTCGAAGGCAGTCTTAGCTTGTGCGAAGTTGAAGTATTCACAAATGATGAGTTCTCGGTCGATCGTTGTTTAAGTTCAAACTTGGCGTTGGATACAGTGTTGACGACCTTTTCCAAGACCTGCTATGAATTTCACGTTTCCAAGGGAGAGAATTTTGAAAAGGCTCAACAAATGTGTAAAACAACTGGTGAGTAATAAAATTATCTTAAAAAGAAGCGTGTCGAAGCAAAATATTCAACCTTGTAATCATACAACTGTCATGGTTTTTCTTTACATTTGTTAAATTTAATCTGCGAGAGAACTTTTTGCACAATCTTAATCTTATTGCATTGTAAAACATTAACGTTAGAAAAATATTTTAAAACTATTGTGTCATTGTGGAATTGTGGTTAAATTAATATATTTCTAACATAAATAGTTTTATTTTATTTTATTGAATAAACTTAGACATTAGGCTTATATTTAAAAATTTTAACTTCACTCTACTAAATTTTTATTTTTCAGAATTTTTGGAAAGGATGCAATTTTCAATATGCAAAAGTTTTTATATGACAGACTCTTTATTTAAAGTTCAATGATATGAATTCCTTTGTCAAAGATATACACATTTTTGACGCATAACAGTTGAACAGTTGCTTTGCACTGTTCTTGTGCTGAGTTATTATTATTATTTTTTTCAGCCAATCTAAAGCAACATGGAGTGAGTTCTATCTCAAAAATAATGGTAAAATATATGTATGTACAAATGTATTTGCTAACTTTGCTAAGGACTTATAAAGAGGAAAAAAATTTTCAACCGCATAATTCGGTTCTTATTTTCAGACAACTTTTGCTCCTAAATCGATATCACAAAACATTAGTGTACCGCAAGCATAAAAAAACATACCCTCTCAAATGGACAACGAAATGTTGTAAATTTTAGAACGAAAATATAAAAATTACCATGTTGTCGATTCATAGGATACCAGAGTTGAAAAAATTAAATTATGAAAAAAGCTAAAGTCAGCTTATTTGCGACTGGGAGTGCGAGACGTACAAAAAGCACAATTATGTTTCGTCTCCTGTCACCTCTGGTCCCCTTAGGGGATCTATTTTTCATTACGTGTGTGGCAATCTCGGTGCCCCAGCTGCAGTGATGTGACTTTTTCCGTTGACGTACCTTTGGTACATTACCCATAGAACTTATGTATTACTACCCCATCTTTGGCAAGAGAGCATCGGATGTGCACACATTTATAAAACGAAACAGGTCTGTTATGTCAACCAGGTGCAACGTCACCTGGAACTTCCCTGAGACGATAGTGGTGAAGCATTTCGGGTGCCGGTTACCCGACAGTAAGTAAGGCTTCTATAAGGAGTTTGGATGTATGTAGCGGTCGTCAGGATCTCTACTAAAAGGTCCAGTTCGTCCCTGCCTAAGGGATGATTTTGAGCAATGTGGAGTAGGCACTGGATATTTGGCAGAACAAGCATGCGTCCAGCTCTGATGAGTGGTCGAGCTATGCAGGCAATGGTGAGGTATTCTCTTGGATACCTCACTGTGAGTGTAAGCAACTACACTCGCGGCGTGAGAACTTGGAGAATCTTACGTGGTGGCTGTTGATTGCCACCAAAATCGATTTGGAAATAGTGCTGGCTTTCTAGTGTTAGCCCAATGCTAGTGGTTGGTGTGATGCGGTCAGCCAAACACTATTCTTGGTGCTGTTACCATACAACAGATAGTACTGTTTTGACAAAGACATTACGGTAAAGAGTTTAGATAGCTGTGAATACCCCAGCAAGGTATTTGACGTAGTACAGGGATAACTACTATGATCGAAAATTGCAACCTATGCGCCTTGTGGAGTGCACATAGTTCATTCTAAAGGGTGCATGGTTTGGCGTCTTACCTACACCCAGTGTTTATACCACCCGTTAAATTAGGACGTAATGGCAGATACTCACGATAATCTAGAACATATCTATCACCTGTAGTATCCTCTCTGTTGTCAATGCGGTAAGAAATCTCTCAAATAATGAAACCACTGTTTGCCAACAAAAACGCCCTGTTGTCCAATAAGAAAACAAAATCAAAGTAAAAACAAATGTTGCTAAAATAAAAACGAATCGTTGTCAAAATTATAACATTGTACTTCAAAATTGCTGCTGAATTAAGAACCAAATATTTTGAACTATCTCTTGAAAAAATGGCCCACTTTTTATAACGAATAATGTAAATTTTTGGTGGTTTGCCACCGGGTTTTTTCGGGTATTATTACTGGGTCAATCGCACCTTAGAACAAACACCCGGGGGAGTTTGCTGTAACACGAATTTCTCGAAGCTAATGGAAAGAACGGGCTTAGGTTTCTTCAAAGAGGAACTGGAAACCGAAATTTACTTCTAATTTTCTTACCATAATACAGTCTACCAGGCAGAAATTCAGGTATCCACTGAGGTTTTAAAATGGATCAGTGTGAATTTTAGGACCACAGATGTCAACATATTTACTGATAGAAAATCGGCAATTAGAGTTATTACAACAGAAATAAAGTTTTAAGCCTGAATCACTCTATTGGCACAATGTACCAATTTTCGTCGGCTCACTGAAATAAAGTCATATGTAATATGCTTAAATTCAGTAATAATGCCATTTTGGCTTATCACTTATGACTTTATTGCAGTGAGCCGACGAAAATCGGTACATTGTGCCGATAGTGTGATTCAGACTTTAAATTGAAATAATATAATTTAGCCTAGATAATGCTAATGGGTGTCGGCACACTACGACGTAATCGGAAATGATCACGCAAATGGACTGGCGAAAATGGCCTGAACGTTGCGGACATTGTTTCTTGTAAATGCAAGCCCTTTTAATGCAGCAAAGATAAAGCTACAAAATTGGGCGGATATAACCCACAGGACACAATGGAATAGTGATACTGTGGTTAACATAACTAAGGTTCTATATGGTGCTGTTGAAACTAAACAAGATTGAGCTGGGAATGTTGACCGGCATCTTAACAGGGTACTCTAATATACGAAGGCATTTATACTGGATTGGAGCCTCAGAGTTATTGACTTGAAAAGTTTTAGGCTCTACGTGAACGATGCTGAGTTCCTATAAAAGTGGTTTGTGTGTATGTCCCCAGACATGAGCGTAATGGCTCCCCTCTTCAACCTACTCTAACTTAACCTAATCGGATGGTAAAATTTCTTTTGACTGCTCAGCTCACGAAATAGCAGCCGTGATGGCAAAGGAATTCAGTTTGTTTGCGTTAACATTAGATTTAAAATAAATCCATAGTAAAAGGTGAGCATGAGTTACACCAGGACTAAGTGGAGGCCAATTTATATCATCTTGGCCAGAGAATGGAATTTTCTGAGGATATGGCTTTAGATCTTTTGGATCGGTTTTTCGAATATTGAGCCTTTCTGTGCAAACTTTCTGCTCCATTTGCAAATTAGTAGAGGCATTCATGGCGCATCATTTCTTTATTGTAAGACGCTAATATTGTTGAGCATTTCACGCTCTACAGCTACACGCAGTAAGCTAAAAATATAAAAAAAACTTTATTTTGAGACACTCTATACCTTAAGACTTCTTTGTTGACGATCATCTAAGTTATACACAAATGCAGGTATTCATAAACGATTATTTAAGTTTATGTTGGCTTTGTAAGAGGAAACCTATTTAAAGAATTCTTTAACTGCATTAATCTTTTATAAATACATTTGAAAATATTTAAATACAATGTATGTACGGCGAAAAAGCCTATTTAGAAAAACCCAACCGAAATTTCGAGGCTTGTATTATTTAAGTCTTATTCTCATTCCTACAAATGAATGAGAATCTAGCAGATCAATGTTAAAAATATTTACAATTAGACCTCATAATTTTTTTTTATATTTTAGGTGGTAATTTGGTACACGATTTTCGAGGAGCTGCCAATGATTTTATACTTTCTGAATTGGAGCGACGTAAGTCAGAATTAAAAACGCAATTGGTTTGGATTGGAGCTCAAAAGGAGCCCGGGCTAACATCACGTACTTGGAAATGGGTGAATGGTAAGCAAAAATAATTGAAACACTTAATAAATTTAAAGCTTTATAGGAAAATAAGGTTCATAATGTTTATCAAATAAAATTGTTTAAAGATGACAATAAATGAGCAGTGTCTGGTTGCATATTTTGCATTGTTGAGTAGATTTCAATCCATAACATTTTAATAATTCTTTCTGCCAAAAAAAAACCGATTTCAATGCAAAGAAGAAGATAAGATAAGAAGAAGTACGTGATATATAACATTAAATTTTAATGGGCGTGCCTCCGACCATGTTTTAAATAAAAGGTTTTGTATATTTTAGAGCTCAATTTTTGTGGGTAAGTTTCGTAAAAATCGGTTAAGTAGAACCGCGTGAAGTATTATAATAAATTTTAATAGGCGTAATTCCGCCCATTTTTTTAACTTTCAAATTGTGTAATTATAAAAACCAAACGTGTTTTATAGGTTTCGCAGCAATCAAATAAGTAGAATATCATAAAATTATACTAAAAAAATTGCGGGCGTGTCCTAACCCACTTCTTTTTGCAATGGGACCAATGGCAAGCTATACGCTCTCAGACAACAAAAAAGTTTTTACAATGGGTCTAATATGTACCGAGTTATATAATAACACATTAAAAAAAAATACACGAATTGTTAACCTCCTCCTTTTTTGAAGTCGTTTAATAAGCTATGAAAACTCCAAAAAAATAAATTATTGAGAATTACAAATATACGAGTGTAAACATAACAACCTTAGAAACTTCACCAAAAATTACAACCAACACTTTGTTATTTAATATTGAACAAGTACACGGAAATTGCCTAAACACAATAAGTATTTTTTTCTTGAATAATACAGCTAGACTTATTACCAAAATAAATTTTTAGTAACCCTGAAATTTATAAATTGAACAAAAAAGAAGAAAGTATATTTATTATGAACGTTGAACGTTTCACCAAAAATAGTTTCTTATTCAAAAGTATTTGTCCACCTTTGTTGCTTAATCGACGACAGCAGTCATCAATTGACAAAAATAAAATTAATAATGCAAGAAGCAGTCAATATTTAAAAACAATAATCAATACCATTGACCCTATTTGTCTTCATTAATTATCATTATATTTAAGCCAGTATTTTCTATTTCTATAAGGCCACTCCATTCAATTGTTAGTAAAACCGTGTCTTCTTGCCGCTCCACTCACTAATTTAAAAGGTTCTTTTTTTTGTGAAAGTGAAAGTAGCTGCAGGTAATCACTTGTATTGTGGGCATGCACGTTTTTTGATAATTTTTAAATTTTATTTCTATTCTGATACAATGTATTTGTTTTCTTGTTATTTATTTACGTTGCAGGTGAAATAGTACAAAAACCCGCTTGGGGAAAAGACCAACCCAACAATTATAATGGCGAACAAAATTGCGTGGTATTTGATGGTGGCCGTAATTGGTTGTGGAATGATGTGGGCTGTAATCTGGATTATTTGCATTTCATATGTCAACATGGTGAGTTTAAGTTTGTTTGCTTTCAAAACTAAATATTTACATATACAAGAATTGTATACAGCACATAAAATAAATATGTATATTTGAACATTTTGAATGCTCAAGTTTATTTATTAGCGTAAAAAATTAAAAATTTACGGCCGTATTCCAAAAAAAAAATAATAATAATAATTTATATTTCAAGTGCGCTTTAGTAAAAATTTATGTGTAAGCTTTGTTTTAACATAAATTTCAAACCCAAATAATTTTTTTCTGAAAACGGCAGTTAAAGCATAAAATATATCGTTCTACCTTAAAATAGAAAGGTCCTAACTCATTATTTTTTCGAAAACGAATTTTTTGTATATTTCCATAGAAACACATCTAATGTATCGAAAAATTAAAAAATCTTAACTTCAAATATTAATGAGCCAGGACCTTTCTATATTAAGGTAACGCTATGTATATGCATGTGGTTTATTTTTGTTTTCAATATAAATAGGCAGACGAGAATTATTAGTGCCATTTTATGAAAGACAATCAAAAATTCATGTTTTGCAATATACGAGGGCGGATCAATAAGTCCGTGACTTTTCGAACTTTCCTCATAGTAATATGAAATTCAACAATTAATAGACTACCGTCAAATTTTTTCAAAAAGGAATCATTTAGATTCTACTTGAATGCCTCCGTATAGCGGGCAGCCACGTAAACCAACCGTCAAATTTTGAGGAAGTGTCGTCATTTACTTTGCATTTAACAGCTGTTCAAAGCATAGAACCTCGTGAATTTTTCTAAAATAGGAAAAAGCGAATTTCGAGTAATCATTAAACATTATTTTTTGCGAAAAAAAAACCGTCAATCAAACCAAGGAAAAGCTCGATAAATACTATGGGGACTCTGCATCACGATTTCAAGAAAAACTCCACGATATGGTGTTGGCCGATCGAAGAGTAAAAGTGCGTGAGATTGTTGATGCCATAGGCATCCCACATGGCTCAGTGGTTTCTCCCAGCAAAAAAATGGTGATTCGTTCATGCCTGCCGGAGTGACCTGAATTCAGCAAAAATATTCGTCTACCTGGAAGCATATCTTTTTCATATGTACATACTCGTATGTATATAATTAAAAAATTTGCTCTTTAGATCAGAATTTTATATCTACTCTTAAGGATTACCTTTCAATACTTTATTTTGTTTTTATATTTATTATGTATTAAATACAATATCAAATCAAATACTTTTTGTTCGGGTGTTGAATCAGGAGTCGATCCCAGGATTTACGTATGTTAGGTTAGAACACTACCCACTGAACTACCGAAGCACATATTTATTTTTGTACACAATTTAATTAAAAAATAAAAAAAATAAAAACTCGAAGCAAAAATTTCATTCGCATCCAAATTTATTAATAAGCAATTGCTTCTAAATTTGCTGGGCTGTTTTGAATGATTACTTAAGTATGATAAAGCTTTCCGCAAGATGGGTGTAGCGTTTGCTCACAATCGACCACAAACGCATGTTCAGTTTCCATTGCAAAAATCCATGAAGTGGGCTTCTAATTGCTCCCTCATCCACCCTATTCTCCAGATTTAGTCCCTAGTAAATAAAATTAAATGACTCGGTGGAAAGATATTTAGCTCGAACGATGAAATTATTGACCATACAAATGCCTATTTTAAGGACCTCCAAAAATCCTATTTTTTTGGATGGGATACAAAAATTGGAACTAAGTGGACTAAGTGTGTTGAGTTGAAAGGAGATTATGTTGAAAAATAAACCTTTGTTTTGCAAAAAAAAAATATGTTTGATTCAAAAATTTACTGACTTATTGATCCATCCTCGTATGTATTATGATTGCTTTGTATTTGTGTTCAATATAAATAGGCAGACGAGAATGTAAGACTGTCTTGCATAAACTGTCAGTTAATTGATTTAGAATCCACGCACTAAAACTGTTAAACAGTTTAGTTTCATTTACCTACAACATTGTTTGACGTCGCGACGCGTCGGTGCTAAGTAGATTACGCACATATCGCACATGTTCTTCTAAAGGAGCTCAAGTCATAAGTTTGCAATTTTTTTTTACACTCAAGCAATGAATGCCTACTACTATTACTAGCTGTTGCTTGCTTTGGGAAATGGATAATGATATAGAAGACAGCTGGTGAAGTAAGAGATAGAGGGAAGCTTATATTTTTTACAAGTCTATAGTGTGCACGTTTTTTAATTAGGCAGTTTTGAGGCGCCTCTGTTGTCAAAGAGACGTATTAAATTTTAGAAGCTGTGCTTAACATCCATTTTATTGGTTAATTTCCCAAAACAATTGAAAATGTTTTTTTTTCTTTTGAAATTATTTAATTTTTAATTTGTCAGTTATTACTGTGGGTGTTATTTTATAGAGCCAACGTTTTCACTTACAGAGTCACAATCTGTTTATACGTTATTTATAATACATATTTCAACTACTCAAATATCTAAAAAAAAAATTACATTATTATACACTCTGAAAGCAAATGGAATATTTATGTTAATAAGCCAGGTAAAAATTTAATATTCTCGATTATTTTACTTTTGTAACAACAACTTTCTAAGCAACAAACTTCCTCTTCAGTTTTACGTTTTTGTTATTGAAATAAAAAAATATAATGTTTTTTTTTTTGCAGCACCACTATCTTGCGGCTCACCAGATTCACAACAAAATACAACAATTGTTGGTAAAAACTACACAATTGACAGTGCGATACAATACAAATGCCCTAAGGGTCATTCATTAATTGGTGATGCAGAACGTACATGTCGCACCGATGGCACATGGAGCGGAAAGGCACCAACTTGTAAATGTATGTACAACATTTAAATCACAAAGTAGTTTTTAATGTTTTTGTTTATTTGTCTTTTGTTTTTGTTAAAATAATATTTTTGCCTGCCACAAAATTTATTTTCAGATGTCGACTGCGGTCCATTGCCTGAATTAGAGCATGGCTCAGTATTTTTGTCTGAAAAGCGAACAACTTATGGGGTTCAGGCCACTTATAGTTGCCACGAAAATTATACATTAATTGGCAATGAGAACAGAACCTGTGAATTGGAAGGATGGACAGGCAAACAGCCAGAATGTTTGGTTGATTGGTGTCCAGAGCCACCAGAAATACAAGGTGGCACGGTAACAGTAACCGATAAGAGAGCCGGTTCCACGGCTATATACGAATGTGAAAAAGGTTATGTGTTAGTGGGAGAGCCGGTAAGTTATAGAAAATTGAAGCAAATATAAATAGATTAGCTAGAACAGTACTTTCCTGTAGGTAATATCTTGCGGCCTAGGCGGTGAGTGGTCAAGTAAGGCTCCTTCTTGCCGTTTTGTGGATTGTGGATCACCAGCCCGTCCCGACCATGGCGTTGCTGTTTTGATAAATTCGTCAACCACTGTTGGCTCCATGGTTAAATATGAATGTGAGGATGATTATTGGCTAGAAGGACCTTCCGATTTTTACTGTACTAAAGAGGGCAAATGGTCAGGTGATGCACCTGTCTGCGAACTAGTGACATGCGATACACCACATGTACCTCCTGGTTCATTTGTAGTAGGCTATGACTACAACGTCCATTCAAAAATTACATACAATTGTGATCCCGGGCATGTCTTGAGAGGAAATCCCATATTGGAATGTATGGATTCTGGTGATTGGAATGCCGAAGCACCATTTTGCGAATGTAAAAAAAATTAAAAACATACAATTATTTACTTAAAGATTGATTTCATAAATTTTTCCAACAAACTAAATCAGATATCGACTGTGGTACGATTACTCCCATACCTTATGGCAGTCATAAATACACCACAAATACTACATATGTGGGATCCGAGGTTACTTTCAGCTGTTCTCAGGCTCACAAATTAAGTGGAGTACCCAAACGCACTTGCTTGGAGTCGGGAGTGTGGAGTGATTCATCACCTAAATGTGAAGGTTGGATGGAATTAAAAATATATCTTTGGTTCAATAATTTCAAGCCATTAAATCTCTAAATAGAAATTCGCTGTACAGAGCCGGCTTTGGCACCTCATAGTTTGCTGTCAGTTACTGGTAATGATCGCATGTATGGTCGCACTTTAATTAGAACCTCCGAATCGTCATCAAACTCAGCTCAGACTTACAGGTAGAGATATTCGGCGAACTTTTTTTTTTAATCATAAAGCTGTTTTACTTTTCTGTTGTGGTTTATTTTAAAGAATTGGAGCTTTAGCTAAATATCGTTGTGAGCGTGGTTATAAAATGGTTGGTGAAGCTTTGGTCACCTGTGAAGATAATGGTCAGTGGAGTGGCAATGTTCCTGAGTGTGTTTGTAAGTTTGTTATTTCCATTTCTAAGCACAGAAATCTATTTTATTCCACTATTTTCTCTGTAATAAAGATGTTGAATGTGGAGCTCCTTTAAATATAACAAATGGAAAATTAACCTTGGCCACTAACGCCACCTATTACGGAGCCGCAGCCCTTTATGAGTGCAATACAAACTTCAAGTTGGATGGTGTTTCTAGACGTTTATGCACTGAAGATGGTACTTGGAGTCATGAGACTCCACATTGTGTTAAAATTACCTGCGATGAGCCTGATCTCAGTGAAAGTCTTATTGTTGAGGCTGGTGAGAAATCGGTCGGATCATTAGCCAAGTTCAGATGCCAGAGAGGGCGTAATCTGATTGGAAATGATACACGTGTATGCCAAAAAACTGGCAAATGGACTGGTAAGAGCCCGGTATGCAAACGTAAGTATATGCTAGAAAAAGTTTGCCTCATTTCGCTATAGCTGATGTTAAACTTATACATAGTTGTTGATTGCGGACGTCCCTTGCCAATTGAAAACGGTCGCGTTATTGTGGTCAATGAATCTACTTTGTACGGTGGATCGGCTGAGTACCACTGTATACCCGGTTTTAATCGTATCGGACAATATTTGCGTAAATGCACCGAAGATGGTATGTGGAGTGGCGATGAGCCGCGTTGCGAGTTAACCGCTACTGAAGCCCAGGAGAGTAGCGGCCTAGGGACAGGCATAGCTATTGGAGCCACAGTTATTATTGCTTTACTTATTGTGATTGGTCTAATATTCATACATCGAAATAAGGCTAGACCGGTGAAGAATACAGAAAATGTACAGGCTGCAGAAACTAAAGATGAAAGAAGTGCCGCAGTCATGTCTTATTCAACGCTAGAGGCCAATAATCGTAACATGCATTTAGATAGTGGTCCACCAGCAACTTTTAATACGTTTCATGGCAGCCGCGGAATGAATGGTAATGGCACGTCACTGCGGCCAGGTAAGTCCGATTTGAAACTCAATATAAAATTGGGCATGTCAAATATTTGGTGAAATCAGTTTGAATACCATTAAAAATATTTTTGAATTTTTAATGGCAAATTTCAAATGCAATTAAACTGTGCAGAACAAAATAAACTGTCTTTAAAGTATTTTAACCCATCATATCTCCCTTTAAACCATTGATCCGCAAAATAATATATGTTTGTATTGATGAGAAAAATGGGAGTAAAATAAAGTTACACTTGAAGAAAAGTTTTGTAATTTAAAATACATGCTGTGGTAGTTCATTGTTTGAATACCTTTTGTAAATGATCTATTTAATAAAAACTTAAGTAAAAAGTAAAAAATCTAATAATCCATTTAACAATGTGGTGTAAAAATTCAAAATTAAATTTATTCGCAGCGCTGTGAAAACTATTAAAATGACTTTTTAAACTATCTTCCCTATTATTTTTAAGTGTTTCATAGCATAAAATGCATTTCATATTGCTAAAAGCATTTTTTATCACAAAATATTTCTTAGCTTCCATTATTATTTTTTATTTATTTTTTGCTGTACAAATTTATTAAATTGAAACTTTAATTTCCTTGCGTGTGTTAAAAAAAAACTAAGCAAAAAACAGGATAAAATTCATAAATGCGTGCACAACTTCATTCGCCGCTTTCTCAGTGACGATTAAATGAAAGAGCATAAGCATGTATATTATTTTCTTGTCCACAATTGGGGATGGCTTGCGGATTACTGCTTTAGAGGTAAATTGTGGTTATTTTTAACCAAAAGAACAAAAACATCCATAGAGAGAAGAGTAATAGTTTTAAAAAAAATATTCTTTGTATGATTGTATCTAAACAGTGATTTGTAAATCACGTTCACTAAAAAAACATTATTACAAAATCTCGGGATCCCTCATCTCTAGTGGGGTGGCACAACTATTAGGTGGGTGATAATTATTATGAAATTTAAGTTGAATTGAATAAGAATTATTATTATTAGTTAATTTAAATATGTTTCTAATGAGGAATAATTTCTTAATCGGGCTCAAGTTTAGTATTTTCAATTCTTATTGAATTAAATATTTTTATTTATTAATATGATTTCCTAAAGAAAAGAAGACAAATTAAACTAGACTTTTTAGCTGGAGAAAATGAGCATTTTCCTGTGCAGCCACGCACTTCATCAGCACCCATGACTAACTACTGGAGCAGGCATTGTTATAAACATCAGCTATTTAACGTGAGTTTTTAATGAAATGGAATATGTGAAATGTTTATTGTAGATAGCGATGGGTGCTGGTAAAGTGCGTGGCTGCACAGGTAAATGCGCATTAAATGAAAACAATTAAATGTTAAAAAAACGTAAAGTTATTTTAAAAACCTATACACTTATTCATTTTCGAAAAACAGGCTGTTTAAGCAATCTAAAACTTGTCATTTGTCATAATTTTTATTTTGTCGCGGGTATTTATTTAAATTTTGTCACAAACTTCAGAATACAGGCTTACAGGAAAATACTCCATGTCCTAATCAATGCCTTTAATAAGTATATCTATACATATTTCTATTTATCTACTTTTAGCCGAAAATATATACGATCAAATACCCAACGAACAATTCTATGATGCTCCTTATGAAATGCGCACAAATGATGAAGTTTACGAACCGGAACCTTCAGCTGCAAACATGATTACTATTAATGGTATATCTGTCAGATAAACTTTTCTAGATCTTACAAAAAAAGATTGGTTTGAATGAGCAGCTATATTCCAAAATTGTTTTAAATATTTAAGGAAACGAAAAGAAAATGACTGTATTTTGTTTATCAAAATTTAATTGAAATACCTTTATTCCTAAAAGCAAATTTTAAATGAATGTTTTGTAGATTTTGTATAAAGTTAATGTAATTATAATTGTTTAGTTTTTAAGTTTTTATTTGATTTTTTTTTTTTTTGTTAATTATAAGCTTTCTTGTATGTTAACTTGTATATATGATTAGAGAGTATGTGATTTGTTATACTATGAACGTTTAAATATTTAATTTATTATTTTGGCCTTAAACTAATGTAATATCAACTTAACACAAGCAAAACAAAATTAATACTTATGGTAAGAAAACAAATGTCATAGCGATTGTAGTTACAAAAATAAATTATGTAATAAATAATATAGAAGAACAATATGTTTTAATTGTCGACGTATAGCTCTAGGATGCAGTCTTGAACAATCTTATATGTCTTAAGTTTTATAGAAGAAATATGCAAAGGGTATTTTAGGGGTTGAAATCGAACATCATTTCGATTGGCAATCGGAATCCAAAACTTTGCGCTTCCCAGAAGACAATAATTACGAGTAATTATTTCCTAAAAATGGTTTTAGCTATTTTTCTCTTGCCGTCGGGAATTTAGCAACATATTAAAGTTGAGGCGTAAATAATTGATACGCAGGTAGGTATTCAATTAGTTTGTATCTTTGTTTTTTTATAAAAAGAGACGGTAATTGTTGAAGTAAGCGAATGCGAGGACACATGCACTAGCAAACGTTTTTAAACAAGCACAAACTAATAATGTTAACCTGCAAAAAATGTCATAAATATCAACTGCAATTCGTTAAAAATGGACTTAAGAAGTTATTCAAGTATAGCCGCTTTTTAGAAAACCTTTTATTCACTAATATTTCGCTTACAAGCAAAAACGTTTAAAATTTCGTTTTTATAAAATTCGTCTATTCCGGTTTAACGTAAATAAAGCTTTC
Organism: Tachina lurida; assembly: GCA_944452675.1. Classification (NCBI taxonomy): domain Eukaryota; kingdom Metazoa; phylum Arthropoda; class Insecta; order Diptera; family Tachinidae; genus Tachina; species Tachina lurida. The sequence continues at coordinate 83,462,903 of OX101755.1, forward strand.
ATCGTATAGCCACAAACACATAAAATATTGCAAGCTGTTTTTTGTCAATCACAAGAAAATGATTCATTGTTACAAAACCGTAAAATTGTTTTTGCTTGTTATTTAAAAAAGAAACCTGGCTGTTAAAGTAAAGTAAAGCTTTTAACGGAATAAATGGTAAAGCTTTTGTTTGTTACCCAGTTGTAGCAACATTGAAATATATTTCAATATGAAAACTTTATTATCAAATAGTTTAAAAATAGTTGCTTACCTATTATCATAGATTGGAAAGTACTGTTATAAATGCTTCGAAGTTACCACAAATTTATGACGGCGAATGTTGAGAATCAGGGACGGCATTGAGAATTTTAAGCTGGTCTAATTAGACCATATTTAGTTTCTAAGTATAGTTGTACGAGCCGGATCAAGTAAGAATGGTTCCGGGTAGATATACATAGCTGAACTTTCACGTATTAAATAAATTGAGGGTCGAAAAGTCTAAGAAAATTCGTCGTTTATTCCATAGTATTAATATACATATCGAACCTTATTTTCAATTTAATCGTAAGCGACAAAAGTTAAAGTTTTTAGGAGAAGGTTTTTTTTATAATAATCCAATATGTTTTACATATGTAAATTGTCGCTTACGATAAAATTTTACAGACTGTATTTTAAAAGTTGGCAAAAATTTTTAAATTTTAATAATTCTAACCTATGGGTAGGCCCATAAAGTTTCAATTCCAAAAAAGATAATTTTTTGCTACATGTCGCTTACGATCAAATTGAAAATAGGGCTCGATATACATGTTTGTCTATAATTTGACAATTATGTACATATGTACATATGTACATAATGTGTAATATTATTGAAGGAGGTGTAGAAAAGACTTCAGGGACTTTTGATAGCGCCTTGTAAGCCAAATTACATGTGCTAACTATTAATGAACAAATAACACCAATGTTAGTTGTAAATATTCTGACAAACACTTAGTAGAACGGAACAACCAGCTGTTTTCGAAGGTCACTCCTTCATCATCAGCGTTCTTTTGTGTTTGGTCCACGGTGTGTGGTGTCAGTTGATGTACATCACTGCTTTATATACTTAGCTTATATACTCCAACGATGAAATTATTGACCAAACAAATGCCTATTTTAAGGACAACGAAAAATCATATTTTTCTAGAAGGGATATAAAAACTGGAGAAATGTTGGACTAAGTGTATTGAGTCAAAAGGAGATTATGTTTAAAAATAAATTTTTGATGAACAAAAAAAACTGTGTTTGTTTTTTTTTGTATATTTGCATATAATTAATCAGGCATATACAATTTCCCGAATGTTGTACAAGAAAAACTGCATAAATTAAAGAATCCTCAAATATTGAACAATAATATTGTTTCTTTCCTAAAAATTATTTTGTAATATATAAAAAATACCATTTGTCTTACAAAAGAACTAACTATGAAAGTTCTTTTACTTTAAATGTTGCATGGATAATTTTCAATATGTATTTTGTTGAATTAAGAGAAGTGTAATTTTAGATTTTCATTTACTTATGTTTGCCTAAAATATTGACAACCTTAAATACTTTTTAACACATACTTAATTGATTATTTTATGATAGGTTAGATACATATGTAAATGTGCGTCAGTTATATAGCCAGGACAATCTATTTAAAATCATAGGCATAATTTTTAATGTGTTAAGCATTTTCTAGAATGACAGACACACATTTTGTTGCTAGTCTGTCTTAGGACCAATTTTTCTTGAGGGCGAATTATGAATTAATTAGTACTCGACAATTTGGTGGTTACCTGTTTAGTTAACAGCTATAAAATTGCATGTGCTCTAAATACTGTCGCGACTTAATGGAACCAAGCAATTCCTTTCATTCGCAAACCCTGTAATTTACTCTAACAAACATACATTTAAAAATAATAAAAAGAAACCTCTTATAAACCTAATTTTTCTAAATCTTTGCTACAAATCTTATTTTTCTTTTATTGTGTGAATTGTACACAAAATAAGCGGAAGAAAGAGTTCCATATTCGCCTATGCCGAATCTTATATATACCCTTCACAGGCCATAATATGTATAGACACAAATATATTCATACATATGTATATACATACATACATACATACATAATAATAAAGACATTTTATGGAAAAAATAAATAAAGGGTGTTTTTTATTGAGGTATAGAACTTTAAGTTGGCATCACTTTTTTAACTGGCGGCCATTTAGTCAGCTGTCAAGTGATTAATATTTAGTTTAGTTTGCCATTTCATCATGAACAGGTTGACAAAAGAACAACGCTTGCAAATCGTGCAAATTTATTTCGAAAATAATGGTTCAGTTCGCGAAGTTTACCGCAAGCTCCGTCCATTTTATGGTCGACATAATCGTCCATCAGAGCAATTAATTCGGTTAACCATGGATCGTTTTCGCACTACGTTTACTCTATGTGATAATACGCATCCGCAGAGACGTCGAACAGTGCGCACCGAAGAAACAATTGCCGCTGTAGAGCAAAGTGTTGAAGAGGACCCGAATGAATCGATTCGCCACCGTACACAGCAATTGGAGCTTTGTCCATCAACTTTATGGAAGATTTTGAAGATTTTGAATGTGTATGAGTTGTGGTTCCAACAAGACGGCGCTACATGCCACACAGCGCACGTCACAATCGATTTATTGAAGGAAACATTCGATGAGCGCATAATTTCGCGGAATGGACCTGTCAATTGGCCACCAAGATCGTGTGATTTGACACCATTGGATTATTTTCTTTGGGGATATGTGAAGTCGCTCGTCTACGCCAACAAACCAGAAACGTTAGGGGACTTGGAAGCCAACATTCGTGGCGTTATTGCCAACATACGGCCCCATATGCTCGAAAAAGTGGTTGAAAATTGGACCTGTAGAATTGGCTTTATTCGAGCCAGCCGCGGCGGCCACATGCCCGAAATCATATTTAAACATTAATGGCATAAAATTATCCTTCCAATAAAGCCAAATTGATGGACATTAAAACGATTTTATTGTGTTTTATTTCAATTCGAAGTTCTATACCTCTAAAAAAACACCCTGTACATATTCATTATGAATTAACTTGCAATGCGTAGCGATCAACTACATTTTAATCTAAAGGCTGTTTTTCACTATTCTACATAGTGAAACGACTGTGCAGATGGGGCTCATGAAAATTCTCAAAGTACACACAGAAAAAAGCATTCACCAATTAATATTTTCAATTAAGAATTTAATTGATTCAATTAAATTTTTAATTGTATTTATTAATTTGAGAGGGAAAACTTAATTAATATTATCAAATTGTTTATAGGTGAAAATTTAATTAATTTTTTAATTTATATTACAAAATCATTCATATTACATTTTTGTGTGCAGTAATTCAGAATGTCAGATTTGTAATTTTAATGTCGTACGATCATGTTGAATAGTGAATATTATTCTTTACAGGCAAAAAATCTCTTAGCTTGCAGTCGCCTTATTATCATGATTGTAGGTATGTGTTCAGCAGCGAACTTTTATAGATAAAAATTTCCAGATTTATGAATTTTATCAAGTGAAATGGCAATGTAGACAATTGGCAACAATACAAAATATGTGGGTTTGTATGAAGACAATATATGAAATCATAAAAATCATAAAAAGTCACAACTAAAAAATATCAGATTCTGAGTAGTTGCAAACAATTGCTGATACTGTACAAATGACGCAAGTATGTAACATGAAGGCAAGCATAACGGTATATTATATTCTTCCACAAAACTGTATTGCAAAATAAATTGTTGCGGTGGTTAGAGATTTGTTCAATTAACTGGTTTGTAAAAAAAATAAAACCAATTTGATAATTTTGAGTTTTGACTGTTTATGATTTAGTGTGCGATATGTACTTATTTTTCAGATAAATTTTTTTCAAAATTCATACTTATGCCCTAATTTTGTCCGACAATTTTATCGCTTTGTCTATGGCCACAGTTGTAATTCTTTAAAACAATTATTATAGCTATGCTATTTATGTCACGAGACAGGAGATAGAACGTGATTTTCGTAACAGAAATAATCGACACTATTACGGCTCTTTTCACAATGTACAATTAAAGGCTAACAGGGACTTTAACGGCAAGTTCTGTATAAGGAACTGCTAGTCAAAGTTCACGTTAATTTTTAATCATACATTGTAAATAGGGACATTACAGTTTTAAATTTATTTTTGTTTAGATTTCTTTGTACTTAAAATCAGAGTACGAAAATAACCGAAACAAGTTGTTTGATTATGTTTCGTTCTTTGAAGTGGGCGAAACAAAACCAATGAGAAGGATTGCACAATATGTTTTTGCACATGAGCACAAACCAGAGAACATATCCGATCGGCTCTTGGTTTACGTGGCTGCCTACTACACGCAGGCATTCAAGTATAATCTAATCTAAATGATTCTTTTTTGAAAGCCGATCGCCTGTATGCAGGCTGTTGCGCCGGTGAAGAAGGGTGCTCCCTGATATTATATTAGGATTAGTATCTGCTGAAGTCGGTATAGTTCAGTGACTAGCAGTGTGACCAGATTTTAAAATAATATTAAGCTAAATCACGTTTGAAAAAAAGCTAAAATAAGCTAAAAAGTTACATTTTAGGCTAGAAAATAAAGCTAAACTTTTTGCCACTTCTTTGATAACTTTTCAATAGTTTTTTATTGCCAAACTAACGTTAAATATTACACAAACATATTTTTTTATTATACATATAGAATATTTGTTTAATGAAATTATTTATTAATTATTATATTTTAGATTTAATGAAGAACAAAACAAAAACTTCCCCAAAATAATCTTAAAAAGTTTTTAAAAATGTAAAAACATTTATACTGAAATACGAAAGCATGGATCACACTATCTGCTACTTATGACCAGGGAAACCGCAAATATGCAATTGCATATTTTTTCTTATATCACGTATTATTGCGGGGACAAAATATTTATCCGTTTCAGAACTTTTAATGAATTTTGGCATCGATTTGTTAGTGCATATTTTACCCTTTAAAGCCTGTTTATGTATATATCAGTTTTACACGCATAATTTTAGCATATTTTCAAATTTTTAGAGCATAATTTACGCTTTTAGGGCATATTTTGATACTTTATAGAATGTATTTTATTTCAACCCGCTTGGCACCACCACCATCCTTTAAAAAACACTCCATTCTGAATTTCATAAATTTTTTTTTCAAGCAACTCATTAAAATTTCGTTTTCGAAATAAAAATTTAAGTTTTAAAGAAAATTTTTCTCCTGCGCTATCTGGGTTAATATGCTTACAAATTATTTTTAATTTTCGCCATCTAAATCTTTGTTCCAATGTTCCATGTAGTGTATAATTTTTTTTTTATATATAACGCAGTTTTACGGACGTTAGTTGCAATACAAATTCAGTTTAGCTATGTGTGATTTACTCTGCCCCGAAAAGACCTTGAAGGAACATTGTAAATGTATGAAAGTTCATTAAGATGGGACAGAAAAGATTTTTATTTGTTATTTATTGCAATAAAAATTATAAATTAATATCTTGTCTTATTTATCCAAAATACAGTTCCAAAGCCTTAATTCTGATATCGCGATCTTTTGAAATTAAAGTTAAATTCTTATGCATCCAATAAAAATTAATTTGTACTATTTGTTTTAGTAAAAATTTTAATAGTAATTGTGTTTAAACCTGCACTTCAAACCCAGTTATTCTTTGTTTATGACTTTATTGAGGTGGCCCGACAAAAATCGGTACATAGTGTTATCCAGGCTTAAGGCTATTTCAGGTTTTTGTTTTAAGTTAATTGATGCCGCTGAATGAACGTTCAACTCAAGTCAAATAATTTTATACCCAAAAAACTCAAAAAGTGTTTTGGCCACTAACATGAATTTAACTTTTTCCATTGGAATTCTAACCATTCTATTATCTACTATTTTTCAACTTGCCATTTCTGTTATAAAATTGTCGTATAATTTACATTTTGTATTTTTTGTAAACTATTTTACAATGTTAAAAAATTATAATTTTTATAAGTTGTTTATGTTTTTAATATATTTTTAGAGAGCACGAAATTTAGACTAAAAAAAGGCTAAAAAAGCTAAATGAGTTTTTAAAAAAAGCTAAAAAATAAGCTAAGAGCTAAATGAAAATTTTAAAGCTAAATCTGAAATAAATAAGCTAAATTTAGCTCAAAATAAGCTAATATGGTCACGCTGGTGACTAGTAACTATGCCTTCATCACTAGAAATTTTCCCACAACAACTGATACAAAGGACACTAATACACATCTGAAAAATGCGTGGTGTTGTTATTTTTAATGATTGTCGGAGAGCGGGCTCGAACCCAGGACCTTCGGTTTTGTAGTCAACGTGCTAACTACTTCAGCCAACGCTACCCTCTCGCTTAGCCTTTCTAGATGCATTTCGTTGCTGCTCAACAACTCAAGTCTACTGAAGTGTTGCCTAGCTGCAACGAAAAAAAAAAAATGTGGGCAGCGGCATATTTGAGCAGAACAGCGCCGCTCAAAAATATAATTTGCTATACATAGTTGTAACATTTTAGAAATTTCATTAAGGTGCAATTAGACGTGCCATAGTCATAATGCCATTGCCAAAACCAAACCAAAATTCAATTCTGATCCTCTTTGTTTTAAAAGTATACATAATTTTACGGAAATGAAATGTTTAATAGAATTACTGCCAGTTTTTATACCAAAAAAAAATGTTTCAATAACTTTTATTGTTATGAAATATGAAGGTTGATTACATACAAACATACAATTAGTTTAGTAAACATTATGATTCATTTTATTTAAAATTAGTTGTCGAAGCAAACAAAATATTAATTAACAAACAAGACATACTCGTAGTAGACAAATTCTTTATTTTTCTAAGTTTTGCGGTGACAGAAAAAATTATTTTTCAATTAATGAACTCAAATATTTGTTTTACTGAAGCAAACTTTAAAACATAATTCGTAGAAATAACTATACACATTACAAATATTCACCAGCAAAGAAGTGGAAGATAGTTCATGACTTCCAAAGTATCCATAATTAGTAGAATTCATATTACCAACTTCAAAAGATACATGTATTATATTATAAAATTTTCATTCGCTTAATGTTGAAATTATTATATACATGCATATAAATATATATGTATATAGTGGATATGTAACAAAGTGTGATGAGCTTTAAAAAAGCTTGATTTTGTAGAAAAGATGCGTAAAGAAAATGGCCAGAGAGTACAAGCTTTCATACAGTCGGATGTATTTCTTCGTTTTGTACAGTAACCTCGCGATATAATGAAAATGTATAAAAGTTAACTTTTCGTGTGTAAGCACAAAAGAAGGCAGACTTCAAGATAATTTCTGTGTATAAATGTAGATATTTCAAACTACTGACTTTCCTCTGGACTGAAAGTTCCTGAATTATTTTAATAAAAGCAGTCATTTTTCAAAACAATTTTATATTTAATAAAAAATATTGTTCATTTCTTCCATCGGAATGAATTAATCGAGACAATAGAAGTCAGAAAGGATAATTTCCTAAATGTACAAGCTTATGATGCGCACTTACAATACTTCTGGATCGTATTGTATTCTTTTTTTATTATGTATATTATAGTTGGTTTTTTGGTATTCATAAGCAAAGGTTAGAAAGGCAGAAAAAATAATTTCTCGGGTTATATTTTATTAAAAAGTTTATTTTTATTTGGTTGTTTTTTACAACCAATCCTAATGGGAAGTTCGAGCAGAATAAGAGTATTGCTATTTCTTCATCCTATGAATGAAATGTTTCGTAATTAATAATAATAATTATTTTCATTTGCTGAACGAATGTGCTCTCTTTCTGCATTTGTTAATTTTTTTTATTTCATTATATTTATGAAAATGTTTTCGTTGATATTATAAAGTTCAATTTTTTGACGATTTATTGCAAAAACACTTTATAATACAGGAAATAAAATAAATTTTTATAAAAAATATATCATTTAACCGTTTTTTTTTTACAAATTCCCTAAAAGTCTTAGGACAATGAAAATTTTTCTTACATACAACGAAACAGTTTTCATAGTAAACATTTTTTACTGAAAAAAACTTTAAAATTGTTGAATGCACGCTGTTTTATAGTGCTGTTGGCTGAAGTAGTTAAGCCGTTGTCTACAAATTTGATGAAAATGAAGAGTCCGAGTTCGATACTAATAATAAGTAAAATGTTAATACACAGTTTCAGTTAATGTGCTCACTTCACATCATTTACAAAAGGTGCAATCAATTACTTAATTCATTTCATTTGTATAATGGCATTATTTCATTTTTAGAATTAAAGAGTTTCACAACATCAATGAAGTGTCTTATATGAAACTTAATGAAAATTCTTCATTAATACAATGAAATCTTTCGTTAGCTCGTTATTAAGGACAGAATTCACTACTTCAATGCAAAAATTCATAGCTGGCATGAAGAGTTTCCTTTCAGTGTAGGAACACAACTGGGACGAACGACGAGTTTCGTCCACGTCGACGAATTTTTCGATAAGAATTTCCTGAGTAAATTCGTCGTGTGAAGCACAATAACGACGAATTAAAACTGGGAACCCTGTCTACTACGTATTTCGTTTTGTCATCGTCAGAATGTCATTTCATTTCAACGCAACCTGCTAGATGGCAACATTCAGTATTAAAAAAGTAATTATATTGTTAGTTAGTTCGCTGGTTTGTACAATCGCAAAAATTAGCAAGATTTATATATTTTTTTTGTGCCGTGCCCTTAGGACATACCTATATTGTCCCATGAATATGACAAACTCTGTTACAACTACAATAACCAGCAATAGAAGGCGACGTTGGCTGTAGTAGTTAGCACGTTGACTACAAAACCGCAGGTACTGGGTTCGAACCCGGTATCCAAAAGTCATTAAATAACAACACCACGCATTTTTCTGATGTGCATTAGTCTCCCTTTGTATCAGTTGTTGTAGGAAAGTTCACTGGTCACTGAACTACACTGACTTCAGCAGATACTAATCCTAATATAATATCAGGGCGCACCCTCCTGCGTTGTGTGGCCGAAGTAAAACAACCAATAAAATGGTTACTAAACTAAAAACAGCATTAAAAAAAAGTTTAAGACGCCTCATTTAACACCAGAGGCACTGCAACACTGAAGTATTAAAAAATTGCAAAAAGCAGAGTTGTAAACGAATGAAGCCTTCCTCTACCTTCTTCTCTATCACTACCCCTTTCCTAAAGAATGTAACTTTAAATTTAACTATGAGAAACATCAAAACTTAAATATATGCATACAGTACTTTTTTGTGTACCGTCCGTTTCATTGAGCACGTTTTTTGTTTTATACCAATATATCGTGCAAATCAAGGGACATGTGTGTATATCTAACTAATATATAATATCAAGACAAGTATTTAGAGTATTTGGTTCGGATACTTCAGAAGTTGTTATAATGGAAAAAAACTGAAGGTTAAATATTTTAAAAATAAATAAAAACAATTGAAAGATATAACAAAAACACAAATAAAAAATAAAATCAAGGCAAAGCACATAATACGTGATAATACCTTCTAAATGTAATATATTTTTTGAATTCATTAAGCAATATTAAATCTTACTAATATTGTAAATTTGAGGGAATATTAATTTTCCCAGTCGCATAGGTTTATGGTAAAATTAGATTTTTCTGCAAATTGTATATACGGCTTAGACATTTCTCTTGAAACTTTGCATACAAATTAACTTTTTACTTAAACAAAATCAAGCAATAATAGAAATTATTAGTGCCATGGCTATATAAAAGTTATAATTTTATGAAAGTACGATTACACTGTTTGCCATTTTAAGAACACATAGTTCCAAATTCACAGTCTATAGTTAAGTAACGCCCGTGTTTTAACTAACGATTTTTCTTATCAATTTCATTAGTTAATCCACTTTCATTAGTTAACTAAAGACTGTGAATTTGGGCCTTAGAGAATTTTGCATTGACTAACCTTCCTAAAAAATATATAATCAATCAATTTTAAAAATTGTTTTCAAGTTTTTTACATTTGAATTCATATTTTGTTTTATTTTAAAATGTTATACTCTTTGTTATAAAATGCGTAGTTTATTATAATTTAAATAAGATTGGAATTATTAATTAAAATCTATTGAAAATTGCTAAATTTTCAAGTTTTTAAAGAAAACTTTAATATTAAACAGACATCTAAGCATAGCTGTTAAATAATGATTAGTAATCGTAATGATTAGTAATCGTAATCATTACTAATTTGATTACTTTTTTTTTAAGGTGAAGTAATGATTAAATTACGATTGTACTCAGTTTCGCACGATTAATAATTGATTACGATTACTAATAATGGAAAAGTAATCTGAATTACTTAAAATTACTAAAAATAATCAAAAATAATCAAAAGTAATCAAAAGTAATCAAAAAATAATTCGAGTACTTCTAAGAATTACTTTTGATTATCTATTAAGAATCAAAAGTAATCTTTGAAATTAGTCGGCTTACTTTTTGATTACTTTTGATTCTTTTTCATTATTTTCAATAATTTAAAGTAATCTGAACTTTTCGATTATTAGTAATCGTAATCAATTATTTATCAGCAATTCTTTTGAAGGCAATTATAAAATCATTGCAATTCTTTTTAAAATGTAATCTAATTGATTACTAATCGTAATCGAAATTTGACAGCTCTGCATGCAAGATATTCTTGATTATTACCGTAATTTGAAACTTCTTATAATAATAATGGTAATTGATATATGATTTCCAAGAAACTGGTCAGATTTTTTAACTCTTCACATATCAATATGTAAGGACTCATGTTTTCACGATAAACTTTTCAAAAATTTTCTTGTGAAGTACTACCGGGAAGGGCAATAAATAAACAGTAGGTAAAAATTAAACATAAGGCATACAGAAAATGTTTAGCAAATCTAATGTTTTTTTTTAATTTCACTTAAAATGATGTAAAAACCAAAATACATACATATGGATGCACTGGGTGAAACTAAACTGCAGGCTGCATCTAGCAGCCTTCCTTGCAGCGTGACCGTTTGACCGACTAAAGTGGCAAATTGCCACTTTTTCGACTGTCTTGGCACTTTTTTGACTGCCTTGCCATTTTTTTCTCCCTTTTTTTAGAGTGAATTATATAAAAATACATTAAAAATAAAAAGTTTAATGTATGTATGTGTTCTGGCTTTCACATCGCTTTCACATTTTTTCTTGTGAAATCGGGTGTTAAAGCACATCCTACGCCTGTTTAGGTTGAAATTTAGAAAATAAAAATTAATAGTATGTGTTTTTGCATCCGATTTTAGATGAAAACGATTTTTAAATGGACGATTTCAAATTTTTAGCTTTTTTCGTTTTCACTTTTGGCAAAAAAACACGTATTCTTTTCACTTGTTAATAGTCTTGTGAAAAGAATACGAGTTTTTTTGTCAAAAGTGAAAACGAAAAAAGCTAAAAATTTGAAATCGTCCATTTAAAAATCGTTTTCATCTAAAATCGGATGCAAGAACACATACTATTAATTTTTATTATCTAAATTTCAACCTAAACAGGCGTAGGATGTGCTTTAACATTCGATTTCACAAGAAAAAATGTGAAAACGATGTGAAAGCCAGAACACATACAGTAGTTTTCTCGTTTTTTTTTAATTTTGCCCCTTTTTTTGATAAATCCCCTTTTGGTGCCACTTTTTGAAAAAGTCATCGGTCACCCTGCTTCCTTGCGGAAGGCCAATGGTTCGTTACAAAGCGATATTGTATTAAAATTTTTGTTTATTTGTTTTAATTTGTTTTAATCTACCAAATAATGAGCAAATATAAACATAGATAAAAGTGAAGACTTGCGTGGTTTATAACCGTAGCGAAAAATTCTTATTACATGGAATATGTCGTTAGCTAAAATGCAAAAAGGCGTAACAAACATAAATATAGTTTTACAGGAGAAACAAAAAACTAAACACAAAAACTGAACAAACGTGTAGTTAAATCCCCTTGTTATTTGTTAATAAAAGCGCAATTTTTGAGCGCAGAAGTGGAATATTTTGTCAAGACATGAAGTTTAATGGCATTCATAATAATAAATCAAAAACTCGATTTTGAATTTTTTGTTAGTTACGCCTTTTTGCATTTTAGCTGACGATGTGTTTATGCGTAATGATGGAATTTATCGATTCCTGGTACAAGCACACACACACACATACTAACTCACTCAAAGGTGATACGACAAAACTAGTAAATACAAAATACAAGTGAAATAATTAATACAGGCAAATCGCGGTATAACGAACTATGACATCGTTCAGGCCCATTTGTTATACCGAAAAATTCGTTGCATCGCAAAGTTTTTTTTCAAGTGTTATTTTAGCTTTTATTACTGTAGACATGATGCAATACAATAAAAAGAATGAGTGCAATTTTTTTTTTAAAGTTACCAAATACAAACTAACGTTACCACAATTTGTTTTTAGAAAATAAATATTGTTTAAGTTTTTTTTTTGCACATCTTTATCAAAACTTCCCTATATAAAGTAGAACTAAATGTTAGCAATATGATGCTAGCAAGTTTTTATTTTTATTTTGGGATTTTTTCTTATCATTCCTTATATTCAGTATAAAATTATGATATTATTCGCTACATAAAGTTGTTAATGTAAAATATTTGGACGTTCGTTATATAGGATTTTCGCTAAAGCGAGATTCGTTATACCGAGATTAGCCTGTATTGTTAAGAACAAGGGGAAAATATACTAAACAAGTGTACATATGTCTACCTGTTGCATTATTTGATTCCTGAGAAAAGAGAAAAAGGATGTTTGTGCATTTTGGGTGCGTGTGTGTGTGTTTGAGTATACATTGCCAGGCTCATTTCTTTGCGACCTTTCAAATTTTTACTACTTTTGGGACAATATTGTTTTTCATTTGTATTGTAATTTCATTTAAGTGTGCGTATTTTTGGAAAACTTCATTAGTTGCTCTACGATCTTAAAACAGAACACATTCAATCTTACACCATTCTTTAATACGAGCATCAAGTAAGAATAAAGCAAATATATTTTATAATAAATATCAAGGATAAACTCTTCATCTAAATGTGAAATTTGTAATAAAATTGTGTGTTTGTTGTGTTTTCTAACTCGTTTAACAAAGTAATTGAAATGTGTACATTAGGATTTGCAAAATATTTGTTGTTCTCGTTTGTTGCTTTGTGTGGCATTGTGTTATTACCAAGTATTAAAGGCGATTGTAACGAATTCGTTTGTGGTTCAGTAGTCTCCAAGTGTCTTTTAACGCAAAGTTGTCAATGCAAACTTTCTGATTGCTATTGCTGCAAGGATTGTCTTAATTGTTTGGGGGAATTGTACACGGAGTGCTGTAGTTGCTTGGATATGTGTCCCAAGCACAATGACACTTTAAGTGCTCTGGCGCCAAAATCACAAATTGGTGATTTCGAAGGAGTACCACAACTCTTCGAAACCCTTACGGCTGACGAAGACGAAGAGCAGTGGTCAACGATACGATTCCCCATGCGCAATAGTTTGCAGCGTCACTACAATATAGCAATAGGATCATTTGATTTTATCGATGAAATCGATCAGCATACCTTCGGACGCAAAAAATTAGCAAATACGGTCAATTGTACGGTCATATATTTGAATACTTGCACGACAAATAAAAAATGTTCACAATATTGTGAGAGCATGGTAAACAATTTCACTCGAATTAATCCTAGATATTGTTTGGTTTTAATTTAAATTTTTTTTTTATTGTTTCGTTGTTATTAGGGTTCAAATAGTTATCGCTGGTTTCATGATGGCTGTTGCGAGTGTGTTGGTGCCAACTGCTTCAATTATGGCATCAATGAAAGTCGTTGCTCTGAATGTCCCGAAGACGATGAGGATGATGAAGATATAAATGGTGAAAATGTGGAGGATGATGCTGATTATGAAGGAGAAAATGAAGATGAAATGTCTTGGGATTATGGGGAAGATGAAATAAATTTTAATTGAAATGAAAGAAAAGGAGTTGCACTGTAAATATGTAAAGTATGTATTAGTAATAATAAGTATGTAGGTTATAAAAATTAATTAATACTAACAAAAAATACTATCTATAAGTTAAAAAGGATTATTTTTTGTAATATCTATTTGACATTCAGTCTTTAATGTTATATGAATTTTTGGTTGTAAACAAAAAGTCATATGTATTTTTTTTTAAATACATACATATTTATTTCAATATTTTATTTTTATTTAAAGCCTGTCAAAATGAATAGGAAATCAAAAAAAAATTTTTGATGTTGCTTTTGCATATCTATATGCGTTTCGTTGCTGATGTGTTGCTAAGCAGCAACAAAATGCATCTAGACAACAAAAACTAAATTTTTGAAATATTTACGAGTAAGGAAGGCCCAATAATTGACCTCCCAATTATATGCCATTTAGCTAATTGTCACTTAAGTTTAGGTGTCACTTAAATGTAGCTTCATGTTTTCAGTGGTTAATTAAAGTTCTTATTAAATTACGTTGAAAGTACGGTAGCACTACAAAATTTCCCAGTATTATGGAAGGCTTTTTAAACAACAGCTGTTTATTATAAATAAAAAAGTTAGGTTATCAAAATGAAGAAAACTAAAATTGCATAAAAACTAGAATTGTGCTTATCAGCTCTTTTGAGTGACCGCTCTTTTCAGCTCAGCTCACTTTACGGAAGTATTTCATTCAGTTGGCTCAGTAGCTCAGTTCATTTGTAGTGAAACATTTTGTGAAGCATAAAGAAAGAGCGAAAACAGAAGCATAAAAGGTGACAGATTTATAGAGTATGTGTGTGTCCGTGTGTGTGGTCATACACAGCGTTACCGTTGGTGCTACTAAAGTAGCAATTTGCCACTTTTTCGACTGCTTGGATACTATTGTGCTACATTTACAAAATGCACTCCAATTTGAAACTTTTTCTAATTTTTACCACTTTTTAATACTTTTTATTGTACTTTTGATTTTATTGATAGAAAAGTTATGCTGTTTAATATATTAATATGTAAGCAAGCTTATACTAACTGCGAGTTTATGGAAGCCATGTAAAAATTCTCGTTTGTCTATTTATATTGAAAACAAAAACAAAGCACTCAAAATTTGTTTTTGTTTTCAATATAAATAGACAAGCGAGAATTTTTACATGGCTTCCATAAACTGGCAGTAAATCTTTTTTTTTTGTGGTTAGCTTATGCATATCTTTTGAATAATTAACATTACCTCGCTGGCTTATATTCGTATACCTCTGTCTGTATGGATATATGTAAATATTAAAAATATTTTCCTATTAAAATATGTAAATATGAACAAAAATCGTTCGAATATTCGAACAACTTTTCCTCATTTTTGTTCAATCGAACAAAAATTTTCAATTTAGAATAAAAAATTATTCGAATTATTTTTGTCGAATATTCGAACAATTTCCTTAACTGCTTTGTATAAAAAGTATTTTACATTGCATAACTTTTTAATTTGTTATTAATGGGGTGTTAAGTAATCAAATTACTCATGATTATTTTGTATTCAAAATATGCGATAATAATCTCAAATACGATGGAGTAACTGATAATGTTTCATTAACTGATTGATTAATTGATTTAAATTATTTGGAAACATCAAAGAAAGGATTACGCAAACTGTATATGA
Source organism: Tachina lurida (assembly GCA_944452675.1). Lineage (NCBI taxonomy): Eukaryota > Metazoa > Arthropoda > Insecta > Diptera > Tachinidae > Tachina > Tachina lurida. The sequence goes on from OX101755.1 coordinate 83,478,642, forward strand.
TTTTTAATGCTATTTTTATATCACCAACATTAGCAATTTGCGAAAAAAAACTTTTCTACCTGTTCTTTTATTAAAAGAAAAAAATAATCGTCTGCCAACTACGAGTAAAAAGTGGGATTATCTGGGGTTTTTAAATGATTTTTTAAATCAATGACATATTAAAAAGGGTTTGTAAATGTGTATAAATACCTATACTTTTTAACTAATTTCGTTTCGGTTTTTAACATCCAACATCTGGAAAAAAGTGATGTTATTTTTAATTTATTTAAATTTTTATTTATTAAAATTTCTAAGTTTGTTATTAAAATTATTTGTTTTTCTTGTGTAATGAATTAGTTTTTGTTTGTTAATAACAAAAATTAAACTAATATAGATGCGTGTAATTTTTTGCAAACTTTTTTAAAATTATTCCAATAGATTTTTGTTCGTTCGAATATTCGAACAAAAGTTCAAAGTTATTCGTTTGTTCGAACAAGAAAAAAATCGTAAAATTTCATTCGAACAAATATAAAAGACGAATAGTGAATTTTTGCCACAAGAATTAATAGAAGCGATACAAGACTGATTTTATTAAAGTATTTATTTAGATCCAGTACTTATTAAATCAATTGAGGATACTAACTATTTTGAAATTGCTTCCGTTTTTAGTAATATAATAAGTGAACTGTAGGTTTTTGTAAAAGAGTTAAAATTACGCGTGTAAGAAAGCGTAAAAAATATCTTAATCCGAAGTTTTAATGAAAGTTTATAATCAAAATTTTATACATTTGCTTCATATATGTATATTTAGTTTGCTGCATACTAGTGCTTCCGATAAGCGCTTTTTTGAATTGGAATCATTAGAAAATAAATTATGAACAGACTGAAAGTTTAAGCTTGTCACTCATTGTTATCTACCTTAAGTTTGTAGTAAAGGGATTTGAAAGACTGCATTCCAAATGACCTGCTCAAAAGCACAGATATACAGTTTTAAGAAATAGGCATTTAATAACTATTAAAAATGCCTGAAAACGACCTTTTTCCGTTAATTAAAAAATGCAATGTACACAAAATTTACCGAATTGTCGTGTGCATGTATCTTGAGAATTCAATATTAAGATATTTATCAAAAGTTTAATAAATTTTCTCTAAAATATATAAACTGAGTTAGTTTTTTTTGTAAATAAGTGCCAATGTCAAAAAGCCATTAAAAATATATCTGTATCTTCAGAAAATTCAAGTCATTTTTTATTATAAGCACATATTATATGAATTATTTTTATATTTTGTGGCTTTATTTTATCATAAAAATAGTATATTTTCGTCTTTAAATATGCAAAACCTGATTTTTATTATTGATGTTTTTAAGAATAAGCAGATTTGTTTTAATTTTTCTTGTTTTTAAAGTTGTCCCTTTTTTCCTAAAATCCCCTTTTTGATGCCACCTTGTTTTAAAAATCCCTTTTTGTTCCACTTTCTGAAATTTTACAACGGTAACGCTGGTCATACATTACAAAACAAGACAGATGAAGTATGTATAAGAAATAAATAAAACTAAAATAGTGTAATGAGTGGAATTTGTTAATAAATATATCTACATACATATAAATACTATGTACATATGTATATACTATATACATATGTAGAATCAAAATTAAAATTATTTAATATATTTTAATATCACAATATGTATGTATATATGTACTTGTGCGACAAAAAAAATTGCTAAAAAAGAACAAGACTTGTATCGAACTCTTTCATTAGGTCGTTTTAGACACAAACCTATAATCTAACCCACTTAATTTACATAGGTTTGTGTCTAAAACGAGCTGCTTAAGAGTTTGATAGAAACCTACATGTAATTTAAATGGGTTTTATTATAGGTTTGTGTCTAAAACGAGCTACTGAAAGAGTTCGATACAAATCTAAAAACCGCTCAGTACTGAGCTGAAAGCGCTCAATGGATTGAACGGCTCACAGCGCTCAGTGAAGTGAATCGTTCAATTGAACTAGTTCGTTCATGAGCTGCACAACTCTAATAAAAACACATTTTATGAAACGAAGAGAGCATCAGAATGCATTTTTCTATTTACATATTTCATGGTTTGAAGGTATATATTGTATATGTTATATATTTATGAAAATTAAACGAAATTCTTTTTAATACGACCACATGATGTTCATGTAGATGTTTTCAATAAACACACACAAGCACAATAACATATGGTATGCTCGTAAAACTTAAGTGTGATTTAAGTCCACAACGTTGGGCATTTAAATGTCTCTCAACTTTGTACTGAAAAAATGAATTCAATACTTAAGTGGATTTTAAAGATAAATGACATATAATTGAGAGGTCAATTATTGGGCCTAAGTTTATTTTTAATTATTAAGAACATAAATTGAACAAAATGTGATTGCGACTAAAAATTTTGTATGTATCTATAAAATTTTAGCAAAAAAAAAAAAATATTAACAATAAAGATATTCTAAGTCTATTATTGATCTGCAGTGTTATTTAATTTGTATGTTATTAATACATATAATCCAGCAAAAATTACTGCTTTCCAGAAGCGTTTTTGTAAGGGAGACAATGTTACAGAATCACTTACGGTTGCGCATGAATAAGGCATTTTTTTTTTTTGGTTCGAGATGAGCCAGCTGGAAGCAATACATTTAGCTTCACCAGCCATGATTTTTTTTTTTGCCTTACTAAAGTGCTTAACAGAAGTAATAATATATAATTTTTGTGAGAGGCCGCCTAACGTAAGTGCTTTTCAGAAGCATTTTTCGAAGCTTCCGTTATCAAGTAAGCAATACATTGCTGCCCTCAGTTGTTAGTGCTTCCAAATCAGATTTTTTTTTTGCTGGGTAGGGATGTCAATCGGGATTGACTTTTGGAAATTGCAGGATTTCGGGATCTAAATTGTTTTGGTAAAATAAATTATTATTTTAATAAATATTATTTTAACAACAATTTTATGAATTTTTTTTTTTTTCAAACTTTGTACTTAAGAATTATTATCCCAAAACTATAGAAAACCTCACGCATTAGTCCGTGTTTTATGAGAAGATTTACTAATTATTTAAGAAATTATTATTAAGAAATGAATTCGTTTAATTTACTTAACATGAAATTATACATATAGGATTATTTTACTATATTCAATTATAATTTATTTAAAAATTATCAAATAGGATTATCTTACTACATACACATACATAAGTATACATCATGTGCATTCTTGTGCAGGAGAAGCTGCAACAGGAGCTGCTCTTAATGCAGATGCAACAACAGTATTTGCACCAGTAAGATGTGTAGTTGTGATATCAGTATTTGTGGAATTAAAAATCGCAATATTTGTAGTTGTGGCAGAAGCAATGTGTAGTATGTAGTGAAGTTATAACAGCTGAGGTTGTTACATTTACTGTTCCGTAATTCGAATCTCAAGTCGTAGGAGCTGTAGTTGTTTCACTTTTAGAATCTGTATTCGCAGGATCTGCTGTTGTGGAGTTCGCACTTGTAGCATCTGCATTGACTGGAGTTACAGTTGTGGAATTGGTTGATGTTTTAGTATCTTCGTTTGGAGGAAGTGCAGGGGTGGAATTTGTACTTGTAGAATTTGTATTTGTAAGAGATGGATTGGTAACATCTGCAGATGTGGAGTTCGCACTTGCAGAGTTTGGATTGGGGGTATCTGTAAGAGATGGATTGGTAACATCTGCAGATGTGGAGTTCGCACTTGCAGAGTTTGGATTGGGGGTATCTGCTGTTGTGGAATTTGTTGAACTCTGGGAATCTGCATTCGTAGGAGCTGGAGTTGTGGAATTTGTTTCACTTTTAGGACCTGCATTCAATGAATCTGCTGTTGTGGAGTTTGTACTTATAGCATCTGCATTGACTGGAGTTACAGTCGTGGAATTGGTTGATGTTTTAGTATCTTCGTTTGGAGGAAGTGCAGGGGTGGAATTTGTACTTGTTGAATTCGTATTTGTAAGAGATGGATTGGTAACATCTGCAGATGTGGAGTTCGCACTTGCAGAGTTTGGATTGGGGGTATCTGCTGTTGTGGAATTTGTTGAACTCTGGGAATCTGCATTCGTAGGAGCTGGAGTTGTGGAATTTGTTTCACTTTTAGGACCTGCATTCAATGGATCTGCTGTTGTGGAGTCTGCACTTATAGCATCTGCACTGACTGGAGTTACAGTCGTGGAATTGGTTGATGTTTTAGTATCTTCGTTTGGAGGAAGTGCAGGGGTGGAATTTGTACTTGTTGAATTTGTATTTGTAAGAGATGGATTGGTAACATCTGCAGATGTGGAGTTCGCACTTGCAGAGTTTGGATTGGGGGTACCTGCTGTTGTGGAATTTGTTGAACTCTGGGAATCTGCATTCGTAGGAGCTGGAGTTGTGGAATTTGTTTCACTTTTAGGACCTGCATTCAATGGATCTGCTGTTGTGGAGTTTGCACTTATAGCATCTGCATTGACTGGAGTTACAGTCGTGGAATTGGTTGATGTTTTAGTATCTTCGTTTGGAGGAAGTGCAGGGGTGGAATTTGTACTTGTTGAATTTGTATTTGTAAGAGATGGATTGGTAACATCTGCAGATGTGGAGTTCGCACTTGCAGAGTTTGGATTGGGGGAATCTGCTGTTGTGGAATTTGTTGAACTCTGGGAATCTGCATTCGTAGGTGCTGGAGTTGTGAAATTTGTTTCACTTTTAGGACCTGCATTCAATGGATCTGCTGTTGTGGAGTTTGCACTTATAGCATCTGCATTGACTGGAGTTACAGTCGTGGAATTGATTGATGTTTTAGTATCTTCGTTTGGAGGAAGTGCAGGGGTGGAATTTGTACTTGTTGAATTTGTATTTGTAAGAGATGGATTGGTAACATCTGCAGATGTGGAGTTCGCACTTGCAGAGTTTGGATTGGGGGTATCTGCTGTTGTGGAATTTGTTGAATTCTGGGAATCTGCATTCGTAGGAGCTGGAGTTGTGGAATTTGTTTCACTTTTAGGACCTGCATTCAATGAATCTGCTGTTGCGGAGTTTGCACTTATAGCATCTGCATTGACTGGAGTTACAGTCGTGGAATTGATTGATGTTTTAGTATCTTCGTTTGGAGGAAGTGCAGGGGTGGAATTTGTACTTATTGAATTTGTATTTGTAAGAGATGGATTGGTAACATCTGCAGATGTGGAGTTCGCACTTGCAGAGTTTGGATTGGGGGTATCTGCTGTTGTGGAATTTGTTGAACTCTGGGAATCTGCATTCGTAGGAGCTGGAGTTGTGGAATTTGTTTCACTTTTAGGACCTACATTCAATGGATCTTCTGTTGTGGAGTTTGCACTTGTAGCATCTGCATTGACTGGAGTTACAGTAGTGGAATTGGTTGATGTTTTAGTATCTTCGTTTGGAGGAAGTGCAGGGGTGGAATTTGTACTTGTTGAATTCGTATTTGTAAGAGATGGATTGGTAACATCTGCAGATGTGGAGTTCGCACTTGCAGAGTTTGGATTGGGGGTATCTGCTGTTGTGGAATTTGTTGAACTCTGGGAATCTTTATTCGTAGGAGCTGGAGTTGTGGAATTTGTTTCACTTTTAGGACCTGCATTCAATTGATCTGCTGTTGTGGAGTTTGCACTTATAGCATCTGCATTGACTGGAGTTACAGTCGTGGAATTGGTTGATGTTTTAGTATCTTCGTTTGGAGGAAGTGCAGGGGTGGAATTTGTACTTGTTGAATTTGTATTTGTAAGAGATGGATTGGTAACATCTGCAGATGTGGAGTTCGCACTTGCAGAGTTTGGATTGGGGGTATCTGCTGTTGTGGAATTTGTTGAATTCTGGGAATCTGCATTCGTAGGAGCTGGAGTTGTGGAATTTGTTTCACTTTTAGGACCTGCATTCAATGAATCTGCTGTTGTGGAGTTTGTACTTATAGCATCTGGATTGACTGGAGTTACAGTCGTGGAATTGGTTGATGTTTTAGTATCTTCGTTTGGAGGAAGTGCAGGGGTGGAATTTGTACTTATTGAATTTGTATTTGTAAGAGATGGATTGGTAACATCTGCAGATGTGGAGTTCGCACTTGCAGAGTTTGGATTGGGGGTATCTGCTGTTGTGGAATTTGTTGAACTCTGGGAATCTGCATTCGTAGGAGCTGGAGTTGTGGAATTTGTTTCACTTTTAGGACCTGCATTCAATGGATCTGCTGTTGTGGAGTCTGCACTTATAGCATCTGCACTGACTGGAGTTACAGTCGTGGAATTGATTGATGTTTTAGTATCTTCGTTTGGAGGAAGTGCAGGGGTGGAATTTGTACTTGTTGAATTCGTATTTGTAAGAGATGGATTGGTAACATCTGCAGATGTGGAGTTCGCACTTGCAGAGTTTGGATTGGGGGTATCTGCTGTTGTGGAATTTGTTGAATTCTGGGAATCTGTATTCGTAGGAGCTGGAGTTGTGGAATTTGTTTCACTTTTAGGACCTGCATTCAATGAATCTGCTGTTGTGGAGTTTGTACTTATAGCATCTGCATTGACTGGAGTTACAGTCGTGGAATTGGTTGATGTTTTAGTATCTTCGTATGGAGGAAGTGCAGGGGTGGAATTTGTACTTATTGAATTTGTATTTGTAAGAGATGGATTGGTAACATCTGCAGATGTGGAGTTCGCACTTGCAGAGTTTGGATTGGGGGTATCTGCTGTTGTGGAATTTGTTGAACTCTGGGAATCTGCATTCGTAGGAGCTGGAGTTGTGGAATTTGTTTCACTTTTAGGACCTACATTCAATGGATCTTCTGTTGTGGAGTTTGCACTTGTAGCATCTGCATTGACTGGAGTTACAGTAGTGGAATTGGTTGATGTTTTAGTATCTTCGTTTGGAGGAAGTGCAGGGGTGGAATTTGTACTTGTTGAATTCGTATTTGTAAGAGATGGATTGGTAACATCTGCAGATGTGGAGTTCGCACTTGCAGAGTTTGGATTGGGGGTATCTGCTGTTGTGGAATTTGTTGAACTCTGGGAATCTTTATTCGTAGGAGCTGGAGTTGTGGAATTTGTTTCACTTTTAGGACCTGCATTCAATTGATCTGCTGTTGTGGAGTCTGCACTTATAGCATCTGCATTGACTGGAGTTACAGTCGTGGAATTGGTTGATGTTTTAGTATCTTCGTTTGGAGGAAGTGCAGGGGTGGAATTTGTACTTGTTGAATTTGTATTTGTAAGAGATGGATTGGTAACATCTGCAGATGTGGAGTTCGCTCTTTCAGAGTTTGGATTGGGGGTATCTGCTGTTGTGGAATTTGTTGAACTCTGGGAATCTGCATTCGTAGGAGCTGGAGTTGTGGAATTTGTTTCACTTTTATGACCTACATTCAATGGATCTTCTGTTGTGGAGTTTGCACTTGTAGCATCTGCATTGACTGGAGTTACAGTAGTGGAATTGGTTGATGTTTTAGTATCTTCGTTTGGAGGAAGTGCAGGGGTGGAATTTGTACTTGTTGAATTTGTATTTGTAAGAGATGGATTGGTAACATCTGCAGATGTGGAGTTCGCACTTGCAGAGTTTGGATTGGGGGTATCTGTAAGAGATGGATTGGTAACATCTGCAGATGTGGAGTTCGCACTTGCAGAGTTTGGATTGGGGGTATCTGCTGTTGTGGAATTTGTTGAACTCTGGGAATCTGCATTCGTAGGAGCTGGAGTTGTGGAATTTGTTTCACTTTTAGGACCTACATTCAATGGATCTTCTGTTGTGGAGTTTGCACTTGTAGCATCTGCATTGACTGGAGTTACAGTAGTGGAATTGGTTGATGTTTTAGTATCTTCGTTTGGAGGAAGTGCAGGGGTGGAATTTGTACTTGTTGAATTTGTATTTGTAAGAGATGGATTGGTAACATCTGCAGATGTGGAGTTCGCGCTTGCAGAGTTTGGATTGGGGGTATCTGCTGTTGTGGAATTTGTTGAACTCTGGGAATCTGCATTCGTAGGAGCTGGAGTTGTGGAATTTGTTTCACTTTTAGGACCTGCATTCAATGGATCTGCTGTTGTGGAGTCTGCACTTATAGCATCTGCACTGACTGGAGTTACAGCCGTGGAATTGATTGATGTTTTAGTATCTTCGTTTGGAGGAAGTGTAGGGGTGGAATTTGTACTTGTTGAATTCGTATTTGTAAGAGATGTATTGGTAACATCTGCAGATGTGGAGTTCGCACTTGCAGAGTTTGGATTGGGGGTATCTGCTGTTGTGAAATTTGTTGAATTCTGGGAATCTGCATTCGTAGGAGCTGGAGTTGTGGAATTTGTTTCACTTTTAGGACCTGCATTCAATGAATCTGCTGTTGTGGAGTTTGTATTTATAGCATCTGCATTGACTGGAGTTACAGTCGTGGAATTGGTTGATGTTTTAGTATCTTCGTTTGGAGGAAGTGCAGGGGTGGAATTTGTACTTGTTGAATTCGTATTTGTAAGAGATGGATTGGTAACATCTGCAGATGTGGAGTTCGCACTTGCAGAGTTTGGATTGGGGGTATCTGCTGTTGTGGAATTTGTTGAACTCTGGGAATCTTCATTCGTAGGAGCTGGAGTTGTGGAATTTGTTTCACTTTTAGGACCTGCATTCAATGGATCTGCTGTTGTGGAGTTTGCACTTATAGCATCTGCATTGACTGGAGTTACAGTCGTGGAATTGGTTGATGTTTTAGTATCTTCGTTTGGAGGAAGTGCAGGGGTGGAATTTGTACTTGTTGAATTTGTATTTGTAAGAGATGGATTGGTAACATCTGCAGATGTGGAGTTCGCTCTTTCAGAGTTTGGATTGGGGGTATCTGCTGTTGTGGAATTTGTTGAACTCTGGGAATCTGCATTCGTAGGAGCTGGAGTTGTGGAATTTGTTTCACTTTTATGACCTACATTCAATGGATCTTCTGTTGTGGAGTTTGCACTTGTAGCATCTGCATTGACTGGAGTTACAGTAGTGGAATTGGTTGATGTTTTAGTATCTTCGTTTGGAGGAAGTGCAGGGGTGGAATTTGTACTTGTTGAATTTGTATTTGTAAGAGATGGATTGGTAACATCTGCAGATGTGGAGTTCGCACTTGCAGAGTTTGGATTGGGGGTATCTGCTGTTGTGGAATTTGTTGAACTCTGGGAATCTGCATTCGTAGGAGCTGGAGTTGTGGAACTTGTTTCACTTTTAGGACCTGCATTCAATGAATCTGCTGTTGTGGAGTTTGCACTTATAGCATCTGCATTGACTGGAGTTACAGTCGTGGAATTGGTTGATGTTTTAGTATCTTCGTTTGGAGGAAGTGCAGGGGTGGAATTTGTACTTGTTGAATTTGTATTTGTAAGAGATGGATTGGTAACATCTGCAGATGTGGAATTCGCACTTGCAGAGTTTGGATTGGGGGTATCTGCTGTTGTGGAATATGTTGAACTCTCACTCGCAGGATCTGCACTAGTGGAATTGGCGCTAGTAGAATTTGCATTCGTGGGTGCTGCAGTGGTGACATTGGTAGATGTGGAGTTAAAACTCTCAGAATCTGCATTTGTAGGAGTTGGATTTGTGGAATTTGTTTCAACTTTAGGACCTGCATTCGATAGATCTGCTGCTGTGGAGTTCGCATTTATAGAATCTGCATTGACAGGGGTTTCAGTCGTAGAATTTGTTGAGTTTTCACCATCTTCGTTCGTAGGATCTGCACTAGTGGGATTCTCACTTGTGGGAGCTGGAGTGGTAACATCTGTAGATGTTGAGTTCGCACTTGTTGAATTTGAATTTGTGGGAGCTGGAGTGGTAACATCTGTAGATGTTGAGTTCGCACTTGTTGAATTTGAATTTGTGGGAGCTGGAGTGGTAACATCTGTAGATGTTGAGTTCGCACTTGTTGAATTTGAATTTGTGGGAGCTGGAGTGGTAACATCTGTAGATGTTGAGTTCGCACTTCCAGCGTCTGCTGTTGTTGCATTCGAAGTTGTAGAATTTGAATTCGTGGGAGATGTGGTGTTTGATATTGTAGAATCTGCATTAAGGGGAGCTGCAGTTAGGGATTCCACACTCGTAGAATTATCCTTTACGGGAGATGGAATTGTGGTATTATTAGTTGTTGCTCCATTAGTTGTAGAGTCTTGAGCAAAGGCCAACGATATTCCAAGGTAAAGTAAAAAACTTGCGTAAAATTTCATTTTGTCTTTTATATTCCGTATTCAATAAACTACTGAAGTCAAATATGTAATGTTTTTTTTAAGTTATTATACCACTAATTATGATAACAAAAATACAAACTGTAAACTTTTCATTGTTATTTGTTGTTTTTATTTTATTTTTTTTCAAGTATAAACAACTAATTAATTGTCAAATCAGAATCAACTTAATTTTAAAAAATTTTCCGTTTCATGAAAACTACTTACTAAAAAATGTACTGAAGTAAGATTAAAATATTTAATATTTGTTATACCACACACCGTGTTTATAAATAATTCCTTTGCACCTGTTTATATAAAAAGATATCTAGATGAAATACATGCACATATACATATGTACATATGCACATACACATTAATATTTTATTCTCTCAAAAAGTATTTTTATACTATGTAAGTTAGAACAAACAAATAACTATAGAAAAGTTAAAAAAAATTAACTAAGTCTTTTGTATTTGACATTTTTGCTACCTCCAAAGTATCGACAACTTTATGAGCCCAGCAGGAAAACTCAGAAGACCTTCTTATTTGAGACCTTATTAGGAATCTTTCGGATTCAATTACCATTATTATCTAACTGATAAATAATCTATATATGTATATAAAACAGGATGTGTGTATGTATGTAATGTACGGACTCCAAAACGGCTGGGCCGATTTTGATGAAATTTTCAGGGAATCTTTAGAATATTCAGGCGGGTAACACTGTGAAGTCTGATTTTTGATTTTCGGTCTGCGGGCGGAGGGGCGTGGCAAAATCCAATTTTCATATTGCACCACCAATGCCACATATATGTATATATAATTTTTTTGCCGGGAGGGGAGGGGTAGCGAAGCACACCGGGTTAAGCTAGTGCCTTATAAAAGAGATGGGAGAAGAGAATGACTAACATTTTGTGTGTTGCTTTTTACCAAAGAAAAAGCAATATATTTTGTTTTTTTTAAGACCTTTGAGAATCGCTGGCGAAAGAATCGAGAGTGAATATCTTACCCCACAATGATAACACAATAAAAAATGTATGAGTATGAAATGGAACGAGCAACCCTTGTACATCCAAAATAGAAAGTAAAGAGGGCTTCCGGAAGACGTCCTTACTACTTCATTTTCCCACTGGAAAGGGTTACATTAAAAACTTGCAAATGTCCAAACAAAATCATCACATTGTCGTGTAAAGCACACACTGTATTATCTTCTTCATTTGATTTTATGTAAAGCGAGATATATATTATATATATAATATTTTTTTGCGGAAGTATCAAGAAGTTCTCAGAAAATATGAAAGTTACCATTTAAACGCGGTGTATTGCGCCACGATTGAACTATTTTACAAACTGACATACCACTGCCTAAAGTAACTGATTTAAGGGCCTGCATATAATAAGTGGTGTCATGTGCCAACCAAAACTCAAACGAGTGGCAGATGCTTTGTGACAATATTTTTTGTATGCCAACCATGCCGTTGCATTAACACTTCAACAATATTAATATATGAACATGCCTAAATAAATGTATTTGAAGAGTGTGTGGTGTACTTCAATTTTATTTATGGGAAAACAATTTATTATTTAACCTTCAATAAATTTCTCAAATGACTCTTTGTTTTCACATGAATAAAATAACGTTAAAAATAATTATTAATACTGTATTGTAATTAATCAAAGAACTTTAATCTAGAACTTCTCATACCTATATATATATAAGACGAAGCAATTTTATAAAATAGACATTCATATTATGATTATCTCCTTCACCTTGAGCAAACCACTGTTGCTCGGTGACCATCCTTGAGCAAATTAGTGTTTTTTGTGTAATTTTTTGCTGGGATGTTATCTGAAGTTTAAAAACTTTAAGACATATGAAAAATATCGTGTTATGTGTTTTGTTAGATCCCCAATTCCAAAGAGCGACGAGAAGTGTATATATAAACCTGCGTTTGCCTCAACACTATAGGGCACAACAGCAATGATCTCTGTTCTTCTTGAGCGACGTGCACAAGTTAGATTTTTTCACGTAAATAACTTATGTATATCAACAGTTATATTTTTCCGTTTTGCAATTGCTGACCCGGAAGGTGCTTCACGACAGCCCAAAAAGCCATAACATACCAATAAATATATTATATATACATATACATATATACTATATGTTAGGGCGGGTCGATTTGTATGCAGGCAAAAAAATCGCTCAAATTACAAGGAAATGGTATTCTAGGGATCAAAATAAGAAACTTTGCCGAAGGAACCATATCTCTAAAATGTATTTTGATGTCCCGACTTTTGATCCGCAGGGCCAAATTTTCTTGAAGGGTCAAATTTTGAAAAATCTCACTTTGACCCATTTAGAGTTCCTCAATCGAGTCAAAATGTATGACCGACTCCCACTAATTTTGGAGGGCCGACCCACTTATGCCAGTGGCACACCTATGGGGGTTCCCCATACAAACATTTGTGATTTTTTGAAGTATTTGTATGGGGAACCCCCAGGGGTGGTTCCAGGGGTTGTGCCCTTGGCAAAGATGGGTCGGCCCCCCAAAATTAGTGGGAGTCGGTCATACATTTTGACTCGATTGAGGAACTCTAAATGGTTCAAAGTGAGATTTTTCAAAATTTGACCCTTCAAGAAAATTTGACCCTGCGGATCAAAAGTCGGGACATCAAAATACATTTTAGAGGTATGGTTCCTTCGGCAAAGTTTCTCATTTTGATCCCTAGAATACTATTTTCTTTGTAATTTGTGCAATTTTTAAATCGACCCGCCCTAATATGTATGTACATATATATCTATATATATATATATAAATATATAACAGCTGACACATTCATTGACAACCTCACGTTTTTACTAACTAACATTCAAACTTAAACGATACGACAACTTCAAAAGTAGGACTATACGATTTGATCAACGAAGCCATTATCATACGGAAAGTATGACAGGGTACGAGTACTTAAGTGAGCATTGATTTGTTTAGTTTTTCTAGAATTTTTAAACTTTTGTAATAACATGTGCATAAGTATAAAAATATATCAATACCACAATAACTTTATTTATTTACTTGTTTTAATTATTCGCTTTCATGTTAATAATTCTTTAGGTATTTGTTAAATAAATAAAGGTAAAAGTATATGAATAATTCACACCCATTTTCAACAAAACTAAGACCAATTATAACATTAATTACACATTACAACAAATCTAACGTTTTTTCAAATCAACATAATAAAAAAGTGGTAAAACCACTACATCTGATAAAGAAATATATGTATATGTATATGTATCACCATTGAATTTTAGGCAAATATTATGTTCTGTACTATGTAGAAGTTTACTAGCAACGTTTTTGTGCAATATTTTATACTTCTATCTTTTATCCGTATGGGTAATTATTCTCCCTTTCCTAAGAGGAGGCAAACAAGTAATATTAAAGGGAGACATAACGTGTTCTGAGGTTCTTTAAAATATTTGGGCCAAAATTCTGCTAAAATCATCTAAATACACCACACCCCGAAACTCAACATCAGATATAATTGACGCTATCAGCGCATTTTTTACACAATTGCTCTTTTTAATTATTTAATTTCTTTATTACTTTGCAATATTATGATTGTTGCAAAAACGATTTTTCCGCTCCATTTTCTTTAGAATGGCTTACTCTACTTTTTTTTCGATAGTTGGTTATATAAGAAAAGTATATATTACCAGAACAGCAACCAAAAAACGAATGTGGGTTACACCACTTCTCAATTGTATGTCGTAACTTAAATCCTCAAAAATTCAAACTTTTTCACTTTGAATTTAATGCTGAATTTTGATAATTTTAAAGATTTCTAATGGAATTTTAAGATAAAAATTTTTCCAGACTCTTTAAGGATACTTATTTAACTACTTTTTACGTCAGGGAAAAATATTCATACGATGAAGAGTTCCACTAAAATATTTCTCGTAGGAGTTAACAGAAAATTTCTGAACTCTACCAATTTTAAAAATAGAGAATGGATTAGTGCAAAAGTATTTTGGGTTTTGACTAATTTCTGGTTTTTGTGTTGAATTTCGAGCTTTGGTGTATTGAGAGACTTACCAATAGAATTTCATTGGGAATATATTAGTTTACATTTTGATTTAATATGAAAAGCAAAAATTTAAGAATATTTCAAGTAAGATTTTACTTAAGGCTCCCCCAACTACTTTTTCAAAGACTTTATTTTGGGTAATGGGTATATGGGTAAAAATAATTAAGCAAATTATATTTCTTAGCCCTTTGGAAAAGAAAGATATATCCGAAAATGTATCTTTGCTTTATAAAAGAGCTTAAAGGAAAATAAAATTGGCACTAGATGTGTTACTACGAAATAATTAGGGGTTTCAAACGGTAGTCTTAACTGTCATGTGTCTTAATGTTTTAAATTAGTTTAATACAATTGTTGTTAATTTTAAAATATAGTGACAATATGGAACTTCAGACTACCGTTTAAATCCCCCAAATAATTCAAATTCATATACATATAATTCATATATATACTCGTATAATAAGTGATATAAAATCGCTTACTTATAGTGTTTAGTGAATTGTTTAATGAAATTGTTTGACATTGCTCCTACCATTTCATATTTATTATTACAAAATTTCAAATTAACCAAGCTCTTAGAACCATATATCGTTAATAATTCTACTAAAAAATAATATGTATGTATTTATATGTAAAGCAACAACAGAATATTAAAAATTTGTCTTTTTGATAACGTATAGCCCTGTTGAAGAGCATTTTAAGTCTACTAACGCCAACTCCAATAGTACGTACCACTGTGAGTCCATAAAGAAAAAAAAGGGATAACTAGTGAATGAACAAGCATTGATTTTATGTGAATCGGAAATTTTTATGTTTTAGAAAGAAATAGTTTGGCATAAAAATTATAAATATAAAAAACATAGCTCCAGAACTGGAACACTTAAAGTTTTTCTGATATATAAAACTAATTAAATAAAACTAATTATTTCTTTGGTAATTATATATATTGCATATTTTAGAAAGAAATAAATTTGTATTAAAAATTAGAAAAATCAAAATTCTGGTTCCAGGGTTGTAAATTGAAAAAAAATTGTTGGTAAAAATAAAACAAAAAACTATTTTTTTTTTCAATTAAACATAACTATAAAATAAATTAAAGGAAATGTTCCATTTCATTTCCCTGAAAATGTACCTTTGTGCTGAAAAAGTTTGAAAAAATTCTTTCGGAACAAACCTTTACATAATACCGCGATATATTACTTTTATAATGGGATGTTTAAATAGAGACACTAAACAGTTTTGCAACATAAAAGATTATTAAATATGTGATAATATAAAACAAGTTAGTTTACTTGGTATGGAGGTACAATACATGGGTTTGATCATTGGTTTCTGTCCCAAACGAGGTACTGAAAGAATTTGATACAAGTCTAATCTGGAGCAGGGCTGTCGGATTTATTTTCACCTTTTTCGCCAAAGCCAATGTCAAAAATCGCCAAAATCACCAAAGCCTCTTTTTTTTTTGTTTTTGACAATGAAATATATATTTGATAAATTATTAAAAATATATTTTATAAATTATAAAAAAATAATTTGTTCCGAATCGCTAAAATTCGCCAAAAATGAAAAAAAAATCGCCATTATCATGTCGACAGAAAAATAGGTGTGAAAAAATTATTGCAAAATTTTTAAATTTTTCTATATATTATTTTATAATTCATAATTTATTCATTAACTTAATGAATGTTTGACACATAAAAAATAATTCAAAGCTAAAATAACAAAAACAAAATTTAAAATAACGTAAATTCCAAAAATTTTAGGATTTTGATGTGGACAATAAAATAGGTGTATACGAAAAAACTTAAAATTTAGATAACTTTTTGTACATGTAGGTTTATTTTTTAAAATAAATATTGAAGCAGGCTATTAATATCCAGTATACCAACCGTTATTTTTAAGAACGGCATCTATTCTTCTAGGCATGGATGATATTAAATTACGGCAAGCCTCTACTGGGATACTATACCACGCCTTTTGAATATTTTCCCATAATTGTTTTTTATTACTGCAGGGAAGTTTGGAAATTTGTCGCTTTAATTCACCCCAAAGATTCTCGATGGGGTTCAGGTCGGGAGACTGGCTTGGCCATTCAATAACACTCAAATTGTGTTGTCTAAACCATGCACTCACCAGCTTTGATGAGTGCTTTGGGTCATTATCTTGTTGAAATTTCCATACAAGAGGCATATTTTTCTCAGCAAATGGTAGCATAACTTTTCCTTTTCTTCAAATTAGCCTGTCTAAGCAAAGGAATTTTTCTAGCTATTCTGCCTGGTAGTTTTGCATCCAGCAATCTTCTTCGGACCGTTCGGGATGATACTACATTTCCAATTTCACTTGAAATTGCCTTAGAGGACTTAAAAGGGTCTCGTTTAGCTAAAGTTACTATGCGGTTATCCGTAGCTGGAGATGTTTTTTTACTTGATCCACGTCTCTCAACATTTGGTTTTGGTTTTAAAGCATTGGTTACAAAATTTTCAGACCGTCTTAGTGAGTTGGCAATAAATTTGTAAGTTTTCCCTTGCTCCCGTAGTTGATGAACAAGACGTCTTTCTTCTTCACTGCAATGATGCCCACGACCCATCTTAAATGCTTTTTAACAAAATTTTATGTCTTTGTTTATTTCAATTAATATTATTTCACGTTCTATCTCACTTTTTGACAAAAAATTCCAATTTTCACAACTTTACACAATTCACACCTATTTCACTGTCCAAGCCGAATAGCACGCAAAACAAAAAATTCGCCATATTTTTTACAACGTACACTTTTATTAGTGGGATTTACCTTTTTCTTCTTTAAATAGTGATGCCAGACTTATAATTTTCAAATTATTGTTATAGGAGAACTTTATTACAATTTCTGCTAAGATTAAAAAATTAAAATCTTTACACCTATTTTTCTGTCCAGATGGTATATTTTGTTTATTTTTTTTTAGAACAATGTATAAATGATTATGAACATAAGAAGGTACAATGGTTGATATAAAACAGTTTATAATAGCCCAGCAAAAAATTTTCAAGATTTTGTAAAGGGTAGTGCTCTTTTAATGGCTTACAAAGTAATGAGTGGTAATTATTTATATCATTACGTGAAAGTACTTATTGTAGTACTTTCCAGTTAATAATGAAGTATATATCGAGAAAAATTTATTATAAAATTTAAGTATTTTTGCATATTATTCAATATTCATGTATTTTCTTTGATTTGAATAAAATTCTATTTATTTTTATTAGCAAAACATTATTTTTGAAAAATTTTAGGCAAAAAGTTATCCACAAAATAACTCATTAAATTTTGAATACTTTTAGGCAATCAGTAATCTATTAACTTTTGAATATTTGCAGGCAAAAAGTATAGGGTACCGCATACTTTTTGAACTTCTCAAACAAAAATTAAGGGTTATTCAGTCAAATTGTAACTACTTACGGCTGGGGAGTACATACACTTTTTTGCATTCTAGTAGACAAAGTTTTTTGCTGGGAGTCTACGTAAAGTAGCTTTTGCGGTTATTATTAATCAAATATTGGATATATGTACTCGTATGTACATTTGTATGTAGTTGCGGTTCTATTACATTACTTCATTGTCAAGACATTCCACATTGTCTTCTTCTTTTGAATACATCGTATGGGAATTGAACTTTTTCAACGCATCTTGCGAAGGTATAAAAGAAGTGCAACATGTGCCTTCACTTTAATATGAAGCAAAAACAAAAAGGCTGCCAGATTACAATATTTATATAAGAGAAGACGCTAATTAAAATGTTCTTAGCACACCATCTACACGAGACAAATACCAGAATAAATATAATATGTAACGATCTTCAAGCCAATTCATGGCTCATCAAAAATAGCCAAGAAAATCGGCAAAATATCGCCATGTCGCCAAATCAAAAACTAGGACGCCAAACTAACTTTAAAGTCGCCACGCTTTCGAGAAATCAACATATGTGACAGCCCTGATCTCGAGTGCCATTGAACAAGCACCGACTTTTTTGTATTGTATGACGTGACGTCATTTTTGACAACTGGAATAAGGGTTACTGTAAAATATTTCTTTAATACAGAGAGTAGAATAAAATATTCAACTTGTTGCTAATATCGAAAAAAAAAATAATTGAATCGAAAAATACCGAGAGGTCACTTACTAAAAATTTCACTAGAGCAAAA
Source organism: Tachina lurida (assembly GCA_944452675.1). Taxonomy (NCBI): domain Eukaryota; kingdom Metazoa; phylum Arthropoda; class Insecta; order Diptera; family Tachinidae; genus Tachina; species Tachina lurida. Next base: position 83,497,076 of record OX101755.1, read on the forward strand.
AATAATAAATTTTTCACAAAACATGTACCTACCTATGTACATGTATGTGCTCATGAAAGTATCTCTCTACTACATATACGCACTTTGGTGAAGGGTATATAAGATTCGGCACAGCCGAATATAGCACTCTTACTTGTTTTATATAAAGTTAAAGGTATATGCTTGTATATATATACGTATATATGGTTACATTCGGCAATAAATGGTTAGCAATTGAAAGGCAGTTCATTTATTCATTCATTTATGCATTCATTTCTTTATTATAAGTTTTTAACTCGAACATACAAACTACATTTTGGACACACTTCTGCTTATTTCCTTTATAACTATCACAGTTTAAAATTATTTTAATACTAATTACAAAAAAATTAACAAAAGTTAAATATTAACATGCCTTATCAATAGGAATTAAATTTTACTATAATGTAAATTGTAAACATTTGGTCAAATACTTTCGTTCTAAAAGTCCTTACCCAATTACATGCATCCATTTAAGTGATTATATGATAAATGCAAATATCCAATCTAGAAATTTCGCCACATCTGTATAGATCACATACTGATTTATGCTACAACTCAGAGTGTATCGTGGGCCAGTGGACGGCTTCGAGTCATGCTCAGATGATTGTTGTGGCAATAAGCCCGATACTGTGCCTCTTAACATCCAACGATAGTTTTTAAAAATCATTAGACCTCCACCAGAGTCTCCAGCACATGGTCCTTGAGAACTGGCAGACCTTTCGCCAGAGCCGCTATGCGTTTTCATTATTGTTTGGTCTTGTAACATAATGCCCGCACAAAAAGTTCGATTCGATGAGATACTGTAATAGTTGGGATTTGCTTGAAAGCAAACGTCATTCGAAACAATAGGTGTACTGATAATTTTTGGCACCGGGCTAGTAGTTAATGTGTCTATAGCGGCATTGAAGCCCCCGAGGCCCCAACCTACTACAATGCCATGTTCTCCTTCGATATATTGCTTGTCCGTAGAACCAGACCACATACAAGCAGGGCGTATAAAATTATTAAAGCTAAAAAAAAGTCAGATTCATATTCAAGCATCATTCTTAAATTGGTATAAGTCATTCGCACTCAAATACGTTTAAGGCTCAGTTACCCGACTGTAATGTAAAGTAACTGCAACGTAGGAAACAGCTGATCGATATTTTTATATGAAAATTAGGTTACGTTATATTACATTTCTATAACCTTTTTTAATACTTTTCCCATAACAATATCGATCAGCTGTTTCCTACTGTTGCAGTTACTTTACATTACAGTCGGGTAACTGAGCCTTTCGTGCGAATAGAGTTGTGTCCAACAGCTCTTTATGAACTAGTTTGAGAGCGTTCGAATCAAAAGTTATTTCAAACCCATTTAATTTACATTGATGTTTTTGACCGGACTTGTGTCCAACAGAACAAATTAGTGAAAAAAGAGCTGTGGGAACTTATTACTGTGCTGCGTCTGACAACAAAACTATTTAAAATAAAGTGTAGTCTTAGGTGATATTAAAAAGGTGATACGGAACTCTTTGAGTAGTGTTGCCAGTTTAGGGGATTTGTCCCCAAAATGTGGATTTTTTTTCGCGATTGGGGATGAAAATTTCATATTGGGGACCTGGGGATTTGTTGGGGATGGTAACCAAATTTTAGGGGATTTTTTTTTATAACCGATGGTAATAAGAATGATTTTTGAACTTAGAAATATGCGTCTTACAAGTCTAAAAATGTGTATTACTATTCATAGTGAATGGTTTCTAATAAAGAAGAAGTATTAAGGCAGATTAACCAAGAGTGAACACTACCAAAACAAAAATGCGTAACAAAATGCAATATGACTTATTGGAAGCACTTCTTAGAATAAACAAACACTTTAAAAATAATTCAATTTGTTGTGACAAATTTAATCCTTCTGCTGAAATGCAGAAGTAAAAATTAAATTAAAATGAGTAAAAGTAAAAATTAAATTAGAATGAATTTTATTGAATATATATGCTATTTTAGTAATTATTTTTCAAAGAAAAATAATAAAAAATTTTTATTTTTTTCACAAAAGAAAAAATTTGAATTAAAAAAACTCAATTTGGCGATTTTTGGGCATGACAAATCAAAAATTGGGGATACGCTCTAGAAAAAAACTGGCTTCACTGCTTTTGAGTGTGAGACACGTTTTTAGGGTTCCGTACACCAAAGGTGAAAAAGGAACCCTATTGTTTTCGCTACGCTGTCCGTCTGTCCGTCTGTCCGTCTGGCCGTCTGTCCGTCTGTCCGTCTGTCCGTCACAGGGTATTTTCTCGAGAACCGTAAGAGCTACGGACCTGAAATTTGGACAGAGTGTGTAGACCCTTGGCCGCTACAACAACAAATATATGAGAGTTGGAAATTAAAGGGTGTGCCAAAACGAGCAACGAAAAATTTTAAAATCCCATGTAATATACATACAATTGTATGTATGTATGTATATTACATGGGACCCTTGGCCGCTACAACAACAAATACATGAGAGTTGGAAATTAAAGGGTGTGCCAAAACGAGCAACGAAAAATTTTAAAATTTCATCTAATATACACACAATTGGATGTATATGCACTTGAAATTTGTAAAGTTCGTGTATTTTTATACAGACTACAACAACTAACACTAAAATTTAAAAAAATTTAATTAAAGGGTGTACCATCAGTTATTGTAATTTCGACTATGTAATTTTGAAAACTTGCTGTATTTTGGAAACCGTAAGAGCAAACTTCCTGAAATTTTCAAAAACGGTAAAACAAAAAAATCTCAAAATTATAAAATCGCCAAACCGAAAAAAAATCGTTAAAATCAAAAAAACAAATCGCCAAAACGAAAAAAGCACCAAATTAAAAAAAATTTCTAAATCGAAAATAAATCGCGAAAAACCGAAAAAATCGCCAAAATGAAAAAATCGCCAAAATGAAAAAAAATCGCTTAAATGAAAAAATCGCCCAAATTAAAAAAAAAATCGCCAAAATTTAAAAAATCGCCAAAACGAGAAAAAAGCGAAAAACAATAAAAAAAAATTATTTCAGCTGAAAAAACGTAACAAACACTGTATTAAAAAAATGCTCAAAGCCCAACGTACGGAACCCTTCGTGCGCGAGTCAAAGTCGCACTTTACTGAATTTATTTTATTCTCTATAAATATTTTTCTTACCGAACTTTGTGTTTCAAGACCACCACAGCAATATCAGCATCATATGAATTTAACTGCTGATTGTAGTCAGGATGTATAAATATATCATCCACTGGAGCTGCCAATGAACCTTCTTCATTCCAATTTATCAAGTTGTGGCGTCCTAAAAACACTAAAACTTCGCTGGCCGCGTAACGTTGCTTTAACAACTGAAAACAATGAGCAGCAGTAACGACAATGCGTGCGGACACCAACGTTCCGCCGCACTGATATGCAAGCGATGTTATGTTGTTGACATAAATAGCCGCCAACCAGGGCCATGCGCCACGTGTAATCGAAGGTAGTTCACTGACGGCCATTGAACCATTACTTAACGCTGCATCAGTATCAGTATCATAATCATAGTCAGTGTCGGTGGTGACCAAAGGAGGTAAATGTTCAGTTTCATCTTCACTATGTCTTGCATTGTCTTTGGCTTCAACACCCTTCGAGACTTCATCACTTTGACGTGACAATAATGTTGACAACAATATAGAATGAATATTATCTGCTGGACTCTTAAATGCTGTAGTCGCAGAAGGTGATGTTGTGTGCTTTAGGGCATGCAAAACTTGAAAACGTATGCGGTCATCGATAGTACCACAAATATCCTTGGAATGGCTCATGGGATTTCTAGGGGAAAAAAAATAATTAAAAACAAAAGAGAAGAATTAGGAGAGCATAATGTAATATTGTCTTTCAATGTCTGTTTTGGACCCCCCAACATGTATCTACGTGTGTATGTACATATTTGTGTGCACAAGTCTCATTTATTTGAACAATGTCATAACTCAAAAAAAAATATAAAAAAAATTTAACAGAAAACTAGTTTAACGTTTTCAATTTACAAACGATTTAATAGATATTTTTACACAATGTGAATAACGATATGAGTATTAATTCTGTGGTTTTCATTAATAACAACTTATGTTAAATATTTCTTATTTCGAGTTTATGATATCAAATTGTAATATTTAAAATACTTTTTATAGTGTTTTCACACTGAAAGTTAAAACCTTAAACAGCTGATTGTGCATTCACACTGCAAGTTTGTTAAATTCGGGTTTTAACTCACAGACTGTCTAATAGCTTTGCTCAAAATAAAATAAATCTCCTGCAGAAATGCGTGTGTTTGTTGCTGTATTTTTTTCTGATTCCTATAACACTTATTTGACAAACTGAACAACAACTGTCTTTGTTTGTATGAAAAACTAAGAAACTTTACAATGCGCTCTAAAATGGAAATTATTTTATATTTTGTAAATAAAGTGAATAAAGTGAAAAAGTGCTTGGAAATCAAGTTATTGTATATAAAAAATGCACAATTAAGTCATAAGATACAACTTTTTATCGGCGGATCGATATCAGTCATATTGTTTATTTTAACTTCCCAGAGGTCAATGAAAATAGTTTCGTTGTTTTCCTTCCAAAAAACTTTTTTTTCCCATAATTTTTTAATTATTGTTGCTGCTGCATCCATTTTTAAGTTGAAAATCTTTCAAACGACATCTATTGTTATTCACTCGCATAAACATTATCAGCTGCTGCCGGTAATTTCAGCTTGGCAGCACTGAATTTACCACATAGAAGACAGGGTTGCATTTTATAAAACCAACTTAAAACCAATTGAAAAATGGTTTTAAGTTGGTTTTAACAAAAACAATTTGTATGGTAAAACCAGGTTTTAACGTTAAAACCAACTTTAATTAAAACCATGTCAGTGTCAAAAGACTATTAGCAAGTTCTGAACATTTTTTGAAAAATATGGACGCATGAACACTATATTTTTCTAAAACAACAACACAACTTCTACCAATTTTTAAATAAGCTTGAAAAAGAACTTTTTCTGGCTCTACTGAAGAAATTTGATTTATGGACATGCGCTGTTATTAATGAAAACCACTGAATTGTGCCTTATCAACTCAAAAATCTCACCTTTTGAGTTGTGACGTTGTTCAAGTAAAAGAGCGATATGTATTTGTATACGACTGGTTGTATGAGTCTGCAAAAATTACTTGTATGTATATTTGTTTGGACATTTAAGACTGCAAGCTTACTTTTCCGTATTGACAAAAGGCAAATGTTTGGTATCAAATTGAACATTTGACAACTCTTTCATTGCCGTTGACATGGATGCTGAGTGACCCCCTCCCAGGTCCAGTGAAGCTCCAGCTGGCGGAAACGATGGTGATGAAGATGATGATGCATCAATGGGTGTCGGTTGTGGTACGTCTTGGGGTAGAAATGTAAACTTTCTTGTGTGCTCCAATTGTATGTGTGTCACAAAGATACTGTGATCTGTTTTGATAGATAAAGTTTGTCACACACGCACATACATACATATGTACATATGGAAACGTGCATAGTATGTGCAATTACATACAAGCATGTTTCATGCAACAACATGTTGCATAAATGGCACATTAATGTATGTGTGTTTGTTGAATAGATGATTGAATAGCAGTCGATGTTGTTTTTTTTTTGTGTGTTGGATTGATGTTTTCAATGTTTTTGTTTATTTTTATTTTTTGATGGATGTGTCGCATGAACACGTCGCCAATAGGCATTATGATTCATAGTGAGAAGCAAGTGCACAGTGTCAAGTAAAATGTTTATGATGCCAAAAGTGCAAGAAGGATGAGAAAAAAGCAGCAGATATTTTTTATATGTATGTGGGTTAGCTTGTATATATTTATTAGTATATATTAAATGATTTAATAAACTTGACAAAAAGATGTTAAAGATTTCTCTTTATACATGTTAGCTTTAACTTTTAACTTTTTTCGGAATTTTAAATAATTTACCTGCTGCTCCCAGGCAAACAACTTGGTTATTTGTCATAATTTGTAATAACTTGGGTGGAAAATGATTTTTTGGAAATTTCACTCTATACAAAACCGGTGCATCCCTTAAAAATTGTCCACGTGTTAACAATTCAATTTCGCCCAAATAGTTCTGGTGTGTAAAAGTTATTATAAAAAAGAGAAAATTTAATTAAATTTATTTTACTTTATATGCATATGGATATGCTGTAGGGAATTTTTGAATAATTTGAAACAGTAGGTATAAACTACAAAAATATTTGTGCACTTTATTTTAACTATAATAAAAGAAGTAATACCATCCGTTCAATGCGTAGTTGCGTTTTATGCAAGTGTCAAAAAATTAGAATCAGGGTAGTTGTATGTAGCAAGTTACAGAGCAAAACGCAAAGAACGTATAGACGCATAGGACGGACAAAGTAAGTTTATTTTCTACTTTTGTATCCGTTGCATGCATTATAAAAAAAGGTCAGCTGTTAGCCAGGGATGCCAAATTATATTATATTTTCAATGAATTGAAATTTAATTTAAATTTAATTTTCATTAAAAAAGTTTTTAGTAAAAGAAACAGCTTTCGTAATAAAGTTTACAACTATACATAAGACTTAAATAAATTTATATAAATTTTCAACATAGTTCTTTCATGAAAATAATTTGCATTAACCTATCGATTAAGTTTATGTACTGAGTGCCACCCTCAGTTGTGTTTATTATTTTTTAAGAAAAATAATATTATTTAAGCTGTGCAAAATATTATATATTATTTTTATTACAAAATATTATGTTCATTAGGTCAATTAATTCCACAAATTACTTTAGTTATAATTTCACTTTCCATTTTTTTCCCCCAAAATTGTGTTTATTTGATAAAAAAATATTTACTCTGTAGTGTATTTTGATCACATCAAAAATACTTGCGGCGCATAAAACGTGTTGCATGTAACTTGAATTTAGAATCGCATAGGACGTACAGAAACGCATACAACGCATATGTATAGAACAGATGGTATGGACCTTCAGCTTAATGTATTTAATTGCATGTTATTTATTAATCAATGTTTACTTAAAGTACTTTAGCTCTTAACATATTGTTCGACCACTGCCTTGAAGTATTCTTATGTCAAATTTCTTTACGTCTCTTAACGAAAAAACTGTAGTTGTTGTAGTACTAACGTAACACTGTTTCAAATTAATTATTAAAAAATATAGCATTTTGACTTACCGTGGTTGGTTTCCCTCTCATCGAAAGAGTGACTCGCAATTGTAGTGGCTGACCGAAGTCTGGATTGCGGACGGACAGTACACCAAACCATTCTGTGCCATCGAAGCGATATTGAAACATTTTTGGACAAGGGCTTATAGGTACACCTTGTGTAAATACTTTATTTAATTGTTCAAATATTAAAAACAGAATGGTAGTGATATGCAGATGCATTATTTCACTTTTGTCTTACTGTTGCTTCACTTTTGACAATTGCTTCGTTATTTTATTGGGAACTTTTTTTGTATTCTTTGTTTTACCAAACGTTTATTTTATTGAGTATTTTTTTTTTTTTTAACAGTTAAAACGCATGCAACTCAATTGCGGCAACGTCCAAAAACAACTGATTTTATTAGGACATTTAATGGAATGTTATATGCTGAAAATATTTGCTTGTAATGAAAACCAGAGGACGACTAAAAACCGATACAAGTGTTGAGATCTTCAACAAAACAAAAACAAAATCATAAAAATAAGTATGAAATAAACCTGTGAATGAAATAAATAAACATCATTAAGGAAATTCCCTAAAATGAGACAAAACAGGTAAAAGAAAGAGTATAAAGAGCAGACTATGTTAATGAGTGGTTAAATGATACATATTCCTCTTGTATTTAATAATAATCATTATGGATCAGTAAGTAACAAGTAAAGTGAAAGGGAAAGAACACCGACAACAACAATAGCGGGAAGAATAAGAACTCATTACAGATTTTTAATTACATGTCATTGCATGCGAAGACATTTGAAATCAAACTAACAGGTACCGATAATAATGTGAAGCACAAACCATTCATAATATTTTAAACTTAAGTAAATAAAAGGAATTTTGCTCGGCGTTGGAATACAATCGTTGTTTACCCGAGCATGCGCTAAGAATAAAATTTCCCCTTCATTCATTGAGGCGAAATTGGTTTTTTTTTCAATAGTTTTGTTTGTTGCATGCAACAAGTTGTAACCTGTTGTGTTGTAGTAATAATACATTGTACATATAATACGACTATGTATTCCATAAATGTTTTTTTTTTTTGTAAAATACTGTAAGTTATGATCCACATTTTAAAATCATATTACAAGTTTCTTTTATATGATTTGCAAAATTGTGTACATAAATAAGTAAATAAATATTTGTGTATGCATGTAAGTACATACATATGTATGTATGTATGTATCAGAGAGCTGTATGAGTTGATTCACTTTCACTCTCCACTCACTATTACGGGATTTAGTAAATCCCGAATCCCGGGATTTATAAAATTCAATTAATTTTCGGGATTTCTTAGCAATTTTTATATAAAAAACTTTATAAATTCAAATTTTCGTTGATTTTGTGGTGTTTTTTATAATATTTAAAAGTCCCATACAATTTTATACGAACAGTTTTAACAATTTAATGACATATTTCTTATAAATTAACAATAAGAGTAAAATAAATAAACTACTTTCTTACGTTTATTTTCATCAAAGGTGCTACAATACATCTACATTTTGGACTTATTTTAAAAACAAAAGAAACATATTAGCTTTGGAATCATAAATCATTATTTATATTCTTCACAATTTATATTCCGTGATACAAGGCAAGTGAAAACTTTTTGTTGTCGGATTGACGTAAAAGCGAGAAATATTTACAGAATAATGCGGAGTATTTTGTCTAAAAAAAACTGCTCGAGTGTGTGTGTATGTTTTTTACATTACAGTTCAAAATTATTTTCTTTTTTACTTAGACCGTTTAGGTCGTTTTTGACAGAAACCTAAGATCAAACCCATTTAAATTACATGGGTTTGATAAATAGTTTTAGTCAAATTGAGTTCGACTCAATTATAGTTTTATTCGCCTTGCAGAGTAAAAGGCCAGGACACTAATAAACCATACTCCTCTTAGCGAACGTATGAATACATATGTATCTGTTGACCTTGAAGAAAACAACCTATGTATGAATTTAAAATTTTTCAGTAGAGCAAAAATACTGTTCAAGTGCTCAGGCAAACTTTTAATGTATGTGCCTATAAAAATGAGATCGTTAGACGTAATTAATCGAATTTGATTAGAATAGTGTATACATTTCTTATAAATTTTCGACATGTTCAGCCTTATTATCGTTGTCATAGTCGTAACGAAATCGATAACAAATTAGATAATGCTTTGTATACATACATACATATGTATGTATGTAACAAAACTGAAAGTGAATCTAAAAATTTTCGTAAGTCAACTTTAGCGTTAGTGCTAAAAGTCCACAGATACATTAGTTTTGGTTTAGATTATAGTAAAACATTTATGTATATTGAAAACAATATAATTAACAATATATTAAGTTATTGTTTTCACTATAAATTCTCTAACATCAATTTTGATTAATCAACTTAAAAAAAGATTAGAAAAATTCTTCTGATTTTTACTACATACTCGTATTAGAAAATTGTTCACTTTAAAGACAATTGTGGAATGATAAATTATGAATTTTAAAATGCATTAAATTGTTATTAAAGTAACATTTATTTTAAAAAATAGTTTATTTTACGAAAAAAATTCGATCCCGAAATCTCGAAAATCCCCTGATCCCGAAAAATTCCGGGATCCCGAAAATCCCGAATCACGGGATTTCCAAAAATCGATCCCGATTGGCATCCCTAGTATGTACTAATGATATTGCTTGCAGTGTTGCCTCTCTAAGAACTGATTGTTGTTGTTAAAAATCAGTAAAAATTCTTACTATTGTTTGATTATTTTGTATAGCAATCAAATAATTCACAAAAGCATGTTGACTAGATGAAGTCTTAAGTGAATAAGACATGGCGTATTAATTAATAGTTTTTCTCGTATTAAAACAATTTATAAAATAAAATGGGGCTAGCTATTTCATTTTAGAATATTACATAAAACTATATTTGTCAGAAGGGGTTTTAAGAAGTATTCAAAACAATCATACTAATTCATTGCTTTAGTGAATCATATGAATGAATAGAGATTGCAAGCAGTGGCATGCCTTTATTAATGTTAAGTGCTAGCTCAATATTCATTTTAGAAAATGCAAAATTATGCCGTTTGATTCGTAATCATGCAGATCACTGGTATGTATGTATGTATTAAAGTATATAATCATGTCTAGTGAAGTTTGTTGTGTTAAGTTTACTTCGTTTAATATATTTTAGCACCCAGTAAAAGTTTTTCTTGTTAAACATATTTTTACTTTTGCAAGATTATAACGATGCCGTCTTACATCACCTGTAAATTTATTTCAATAATATTTTCTGTTTTATTACTTTTTTAACACTACATACACAATTCCAGAAGAATCTGGATATATAAATTGTGTTCGCGAACGCATAAGATTATAAATATTTTTACTGAACTTTGCTGCATTTGACTAAATTGCGTTCGTTTACCCAAAATACAGTAAATGAGTACACAAATTTAGAGCGTAAAGTGAAAGTATTTTGCAAATTTTTCGTAGTAAAGCTTAGTAAAGCATTAAACACATTGACCACAGCAGGCTACATGGCTACATAACTACATAACTACAGCTGGTAAGCTACTTAATTATTTTGAAAACGGCAGCAACACCACAAGAAACTGATATTGAATTATAAATATATATTTCAGTGGTACCGCTTTTACATATGTATTTCACATATATAAAAATAAAATTTTTTATTCAAAAGTATATAAGCAAATCAGCTTATTTCTTTATATTTCTTTTTGAGCATATTTGACTGTTTACTGATATTTGCGATTTTTTAGCGTTTTTTTCAAAAATTTCATATTTTTAATGGCTTTCGCGATTTCTAATCAATTTTACGGCTTGTTTCCGATTTTGCAACTTCTCCCGAATTTTGGCAAACTTTGCGATAATAGCGACTTTTTGCATGATTTCAGCCTTCAAACAGTTTTGCCGATTTTTAAACAATATTAGAGTTTGTTATCATTCCGCTGTTAATAAGTTTTTGCAAATTTTCGTAATTTACGCGATTTTTTCCGATTTTTTTAAATTTCTTATAGTTTTTTTTTTTAGCGATTTTTAAACAATATTATGGCTTGTTGAGAATTTTGCAAATCCTCTCGATGTTTTGCAAAGTTCACGATAAAAGCGGCTTTTTACGTATATTTTACTTATATTAGTATTTGTCATCAGACCGCTGTTAGTACCGTTTTGCAAATTTTTGTATTCCTTACATTTTTTAGCTATTTTTAATCAATATTATGGCTTTTTTAAATTTTGCAACTTTTCGCGAATTATCATGTTTTTCGCTTTATAATTAATGCTAATTAAAAATTTTGAAACTTTCTTTTTTATTTTGCATTAAAAATATTTCTTGGCGATAATTTGTTTTACATATTTTGCTAGTTATATTGTCAACACTGTTTTTGGTTTGCAGCCATTAAAAATAGAAATTGTTCTAATTTGACTACAACAACAAATATAGCACGGACAACAATCTGTAGCCCGTTGCCTTGTTGTCATCAAAATAATCATTAACATATAAACATGTGTATTCTATTTGTGACATTTTGTAGTCGGTAGCTTGCTGTGCTGAATGTGTTTAATGCTTAAGATGAAAACACATGATTCAAAAAGTAAACCAACGAAAAGTATAAAAATTTTACAAAATGTTAAATAAAAATTGCGAAAGTCGTTAAAAAATAATTCATTTATTCATTTATAAGGCATAATAATAATATAAAATAATAATATAAATAATAATAATATAAATAATATAATAATATAAATAATATAAAAAAATAGTGAATTTTAAGCTTTTCGTAATTTCAATTACAGTAATGTTTATAAAATGTGAATTCTCAAGCATTTTTTAACAATGCTTGAGAGATTCTTATCATTGACAACTTTTTCTGAAATATGCTTATAGACGACATATCGTCGGTTGGTTTCTGGCTTGCGGCACAGTATATTCAAAATACATTATGTCTGCAGCAAACCAGAAACCAACCCACGATATGTATATTGAACAACACAATAACTATGAGGATTAAAAAAGACTTCGCAAATTTATTAAGTATTTCGGATGTACAATTGGTTTTTAATCTCAAAGTGAGTGATCGCGCAATTTTGTGTATTTGTGTATCAAATTGCGAAAAAAAAATCTAAACATAAGTCATGGCATGAAAGATAGAATTTGTTTTAATTAAAATTTAATGAAACTGAAGTAAATAATTAAAATTTGTATTTTTCAAAAGTAAAAAATATTTTACAAACACCTTTAAATTTTTTTTAAACAATTGTTACAAATTCATAAAAAAAGAGAAGTCAAAAAATTTATTTAATAAAAATAAAACAAGAAAACTGGAAACAAGTTTTAAATTTACATACATACATACATATCGTCACCTAAAATCCAAAAGGTCGTAACAATCAAAAAATTCTACATAGACTTTGTGATTGATTAACCAAAATATATCTTTCCTTGAAGTTTTGTTCACACCGATTTTATTCATAATTCAATTTGGCACCTAACAAATAAATAGTCTTAAATTTATAAGGTTTTTTGCTTCTCCTGTAAAAGAGTGAAAAGTGTACGGTACGGTAAATTGTGTCGAAAAATGTATAAGAAAGCCAAAAACTAAATTGTTCAGATTATTAAAAGAAGTTGTGATTTATAAAATGTAACAAGTTAAATTTTGGAGTCAAAGCCTTTATTTATTTATTTAACATACTATACAAAGTAAATTTGCATAATATCGTGTTGCACAAATATGGGCGGAGTAACTAAGACCATATGCCCAAGATGTTATTAACAGTAGCTTTAAAAGTTTTGTGACTGACTGTACACGACATATGCCTTCACATAGGAAGTAGCAACGTGGTTGGGAAAGAAATTCCACAAAAAGCCTCAAGATTATACGGTTATCTGTGGCAGATCAGACAACCAGTGCGAGCGAGACGAAAAACTCCCGAAGGCCAAACAACACACACAAGCCTGACCGCACTTAAGAAATAATTACGAACACGCGAGACATTTTCTCCAACCCAGAGCTGCTTAACGACTGTTATGTAAATAAATTTGCATACAATTATTGAGAGTTTATTTACGAGAGTGTAAAAATGCAAAGTTTTCACAGTTTTCGAGAATTTGGACGCTTATTGTTTTCAAATATGTAACAAAAAATTATTTGCTGTCATAGATTTAAAAATAATATATAACAGACTGACACTTGTCAAAAATCAAACATGTTGCTACAGTAGCGTAAAATTTCAAACACTTCGAGTGCTTACCCCTGTATATTGTCAATGGATACCTTATTCTAATCACCATACAATTTGCCATTTTCCCTTAATTTTCAAATCTATCAAAGTGACTTTATTTGATCACATGGTGTGAGTTGTAGACATTTTCTATTAAAAATACAGCTTATGTATAAAATTAATTTTCCAAGCAACCACTCACATTACGTGCAAGGTAAGAATACTTTTAACTTTTAACTTGTAAAACCTTTGAAATGGTCTACAATTGAAAACACATATAAAAAAATATCAAATAAAGATTTTTTTTTAAACAAACGTCACATCATTTGAGCCATTCATCTCTTTTTCAGTATTTTAATGCTCGAAAAAGGAAAAACAAAAATTAAAAATAATCTGAACACGTACATGAATGTAAACATTGAAGGGGAAAAAATATATTTAAATTTTCAACACAATTTTTACTATCATTTCCGCCTTGAATTGTTATTTAAACTCCTGACGTCTAAAAGAACTTAACTACAATTTCACAATTTTTTACATGTAGTTTTAAGACAGAGGGAAATGGAATTTAAATGTGTTTTCTTTTTTAATTTTTTTTATATAAGTGTTAAATACGAGTAGTATGAAAGTAAAATATGAGTAGAAACCAAAATTGTATGCACATACGAAAGTATACTTTATGCGCCTAAGACACCAAATAAAAATCTACATAAACAATAAAAATCCTTAATATAATAATAGTAATAAAATTATAAAAATCTAAATTGTTTCATTGCTAACGGAACATAAGCAAGATTGTGTGTAAGATATTCAAAAACCGTGCTAGCATTTAATAACCCTAAAATAGTCTTAGCATTGTACCTCCATACCAAAACAGTTTAGTATCTCAATTAGAACGTCCCATTGCAAATGATATAGCCTATTTTACACTACGTAAGTCTTATTGCTCAGCTGATTATTTTTTAGGAGAGAGAAACGAGGGGACGTCTCTCTCTCCTTCTCTCTCTCTCTCACACTCTCTCACTCCCTCTCTCTCTCTCTAGCTAATCAGCTTAGCAATGAGACTTGCATAGTGTAAATTAGGACTATATATCGCGGTATTATGTAAAAATTTTATTGCTAAAGAATTTTTTAGATTTTTTTCAGCAGCAAGAAATGGTTTCAGGGAAATGAAATGAAACATTTCCCTTTATTAATTTTATAATTATGACTTTCCATTTACTAAAAATTAATAAGAACTCGTTACAAGCTGTCAACGAAAGACCATCGATTTGAAACATAACACATGCTGAAAACATAAGAAGACACGCGGCAGAAATCTTCGTTTATACTAGAGTTCGACCGATTAATCGGCTTCGGCTTCGGCCTTCGGCCAAAAATTGGTAATCGGCCAACATTCGGCCTATGGCAAAAATCGGCCTATTAGCCGAAGCCGAATATTTTTCATTCCAAGCTTGAAAAATAACATTATTTTTGGTCGTTGCTCGCCGACATTTTCTATTGTGTTTAACGTTTTGAAACGGTTGCTTTGAAATACAACCCTGTTGCTTTCTATTTTCTTTTACTTGGATGTTCTTGTGAGTGATCATATGAAAAAGCAATCTATAAATTGCAAAATAGTTTTATTTTTCTTGTTATGTATCCAATAGATATTACAACTATTTCAGTGATCTCAAAAAATCAAACTTTTTTCTTAATTCATATAAAACAAGTATCATTTTTAAAATTTAAAACATTCGGCTTCGGTTTTGGCCGAAGTTTAGGATTTTAGCCGAAGTTCGGCTTCGGCTTCGGCTTCGGCCAAAAAAAAACGCCTTCGGTCGATCTCTAGTTTATACTTAAATTAGATATCCATATAAAAATTTATCAACTATAAAATAAATCTTGAGTAAAGATCTTCCTAAAACATGAAATATGTTTAACTGAAAAATAAACTATTTTTGGTTATATTTTTACTCAAATTATTTTTTTCAATTTCCAACCCTGGAACCCTAATTTTGATTTTTCAGGTTTTTAATATTAATTTATTTATTTCTAAAATATAGAATATATTTAATTACCAAGGTAATAACTAGTTTTATTTAATTAGTTTTATATATTACAAAAAAATGTACTTTTCCCAACCCTGGAATCATCTTTTTAGATTTTCTGGTTGCTTATACCAATTTTATTCTTTAAAAAATATATAAAACATGTAAAGTGCATAAAGGAAAAAAAGAAATAAGGAAAATACTAGTTTTTTTTAGTTACTTTAATATCAAAAAAATTCTAAAATTTTCCAGCTCTGTTGTTTTTATTTTTCTAATTCTCTATAAACAACTTTTCTTTACAAAACATAAAATATATAGTATATATATATAAATTAAAGTATAAAAAAGGAAAAAAGAAAAAAATAATTAGACCTAGTTACTTTTATATATGTACATCACAAAAAGTGTAAGTTTTCCAACCCTGGAATCATAATTTTATATTTTTTCGATTTCTTACATCAATTTTTTTCTTTTAATAATGTAAGATATTTTTAATTTAAGGATAAAAAGTAAAAATTAGTTTTATTAGGATATTTTTATATTACAAAATAAGTTGCACTTCCCAACCCTGGAAACGTCTTTTTGATTTTTTTTTATTTTTTTTATATTTCTAATACACATTTTATTCGTATTGAAATAAAAGATAAGTTTATTTAACAAAAAAAAATAGTGTTAGCTAGTTACTTTTATAGGGCAAAATCAAGTTTAAGTTTTCCAGCTCTGAAACCACCTGCTCGATTTCGCTGATTTTCAACACGATTCTATTTCAGACCATTTCTGAGACACCAGTCTAAGACCGAAGAATCTAGCTTTTCTGGGAGCTTCGGAAAACTGATTTTACGTACATCAGACGGGCGGACGAACATGGCTTATTCATCTTCCTTATTCATAAGGACCCAGAATATATGTACATATTTTATGAGTCGCATATGAATATTACGGAAATTACACACGGAATGACCCTTTACTAAAAATAATATGTATGTAATTCTACGCTGGCCAAAGTAGCACCAGATACCCGAACATCAATTGGTTATACAAATGAATACAAATACACCAATACATTTCTCTCGATGGACAGCATTCATGAACTCGTAACATCAAAGAATTTAGACTAACTTCTAAAGTGGCAATTTTGGTAATTATAACTCGGATTTTTCTGTGTTAAGGATTGAGAAGAAAAAAAACTTACGACATATTTGAATGAGATATCTTTATCTGATAGATTAAATAAAATATAATTTTGGCGCTTGAAACTAAGTGTTGAAAACGAAGATCATAATATTGAAAAATGGAGTTGGTTACTTTCTCATTTGTGCCCAAGTGTGCACGAAAACAAATTTTATTTGTTGTAATGATGCTGTCAATGTTGGTGCAGTAGGAAAAGGATTTCCGGTGGCTAAATGGAATTTTTGAAACAACATAAATGCGGTTGTGTATATTAGTTATATCAAATATTAATACTTACACGGAGACACAACTTTATAAAAATGTTTTTGTTGTGGAAAAGTAAATATGTATATGTACACAACTACATACATATATATGTGCACTTGTAAGTATATAAATACAATAAACAAAATTTTGCGTTCGCATTTTACATACCGCACATTACTGTCACAAGACAGTGGCAAGGAACTGTTCATACTGTAGATATGCAGCAAGTATGTAATATAAAAAATTGGAATAACGGTATTTTATAACTGCTCAAGAAGACTGTTGCAAAATCATTTTTTCCGGACCTTACAGATTTATGAAAAACAAAATCATTTTGATCATTTCGAGTTCTGACTGTTTATGATTTAGTGTGCGATATGTATGTATTGTATATACTAAATGTATTCCTCTTTGCACTTTTCTGCCTATTAATATTTCCACGCACTGGCATCCATTGTTACAGTATTCCGTTTTAGGTTAGCATACCTTTACTTTCCGATGATTCTATATGTCTCTAAAGCACTTTTATTTATACTTGCGACCAGTGGTCTAATTGTCGCTTTTGATAACGAGCTGATTCGATCACATTTTTCAGTTTGAGATTATGGCATACGATATCGAACAATATAATAACATGGGACGATATCTAATGCCATAATCTCAAACTGAAAAAAAGATATCGAATCAGCTCGTTATCGAAAGCGACGATTAGACCCCAGATCTTTTGCGAATATTTTAAGAATTGAGCAAATCTTCCATTTTATTTGTTACATATTTTCGACCAAATCTGGACATATTTTGCAGGTTTCCAATTTTTTTTTGTTCAATTATAAACTATATTCACTCCATATACCCCATTCTTGTGTAATTCTAATGCAGAAATACTACAAAAATTTTCATTATTTTCCCATTTTTATTGTTGCATTTGTACATTTTGCAAAGCAAATTAAATTCGCTGTTTTAAGGTAACAAGATTATATCAAGTTTTGATGAAAATTTGAGTTCCGTAAAGTCTGCAAAGAGTGTTAAATTCGCTGTTTTGGAGGTCAATGAGAGGGTAAGCAGAAATTATAGTTATACTTGCTAGTCCGAAGATTGCAAGCCAAATTCAAGACCTTCCAGAGTCTTAACAGAGTGTTCCTTCTTTGCTAATTCCTGCTGGGAATTTTCCATAAGCAAAACAAATAGCAATGCAACAATTTTTCTAAATAGACGTAAAATCGATTGGAAGCTGCAGTGCAGTGCCAGAAATAGACTTAAAAGTAGACAGACTTACTAAAGCGTTCTTTGAGAGCATAAGAACAGCTTATGGTACAGTGCTATTCTCGAAACAGTTATAACAAAAATTTTTTAATAGTAAAAACAATAATAGTATGTAATGTAGTAGTACCTTTTGTAGTAGTATTAGTGAAAACTGATTATGGCCATGAGGCTAGGTTTTCGTGTTATGAATGAATAAATTAAATTAAATTAAAATTAAATTAAATAATAAACAACAAGCTGTTCTGGGTTGCAAAAAAATGCTCTTTTTGTATTAATTGATGATAATGATACTTATTATGTACACAACAGCACATGTCAATAATAATTTATTGTAAAAAATCAACAAAAAATTTAATTTTTCCGATAGATATGGAAGAGTAACTATTTTTCTATGGGTGGCGTTGGCTGAAGTAGTTAGCACGTTGACTACAAAAACGAAGGTGCTGGGTTCGAACCCGGACTCCGACAGTCATTAAAAAAATAACAACACTACGCATTTTTCTGATGTGCATTAGTGTCCTTTCTATCAGTTGTTTTGGAAAAGTTCCAGTGATGCAGGCACAAGGCACTGGTCCCTAAAACTACTCTCCACTACAATCAGTGCGCACTCCTACATCGGTATGATGTAGCAGAATCATCGGCGAAGAAAAATAACCAATAAAATGGCTACTAAACACAGCTTCAAATTTTAATACGACTCATATAACACCAGAGGCGCTGCAACACTGCAAATAAGCGTGCAAAAAATCAGAGTTGTAAAAGAATGAAGCTGTCTTCTCTATCACTATCCCTTCCCTATCGCCCTCCACTATCTTCGCTTCATTACACAGGTAGCAACAAGGGATCATTGTATTGGACCCAAGAGAGCTGCACTCTAAATTTCACCCTTCCTTACCAGCAGCCTGGTAACCTAACCATCTATTTTTTTAATGTCCAATAGAAATCATTCATATACATGGCGTTTAATTTTAAGATATATATTGATTTTTCATTAGATTGGTATTGCAAAAATTAAATTTAACCCTTTGTTAACAAAAGTTTCAAAATATATTTCGGGCGTAATTTTATAAGATGCAACGCTTAGCGTTGACAAATTTTATATGTATTTTGTTTTTGTAGTTTACAATTTTCCTATTTAAAAGTTTTCAACGCTAAGCGTTGTCGGTTCAGTTGTCTCAACGTATCAGTTTTCTCTCTGCGTATGTGAATAGGAAGCGGACATCTAAATACCAAATAAATATGATCTACATACTTGACTATAATGTTTAAAATCATTAAGCTAACGAACAGAGCAGTTTTTCCATTTTACTATTTAGTTTCCTTTTTTAATAAAATCCAGTAAAGAAATCTTTAATATACGTAAGTAGTTTACATTTTGATGGAACTGAATATGATAGAAACGAAATTTAGAAACTTGTACAAAACCCAGCAAATAATTCATATTCGAAAAATAGAATAGATTCATAATACGCTTATTTCTCTTTTGTGATTTTCAAAAATATTATTGTTTGTGAATTCTCAAATAGTTCTTGAAAGTCTGTGCATAAGATAAGAGGTTTGTGGCTATTCAAAATGTGTGGTTGAAGTCTACTGAAGATTCGTTACAGCAACAATGAAATGCATATAGACAACGCAGAGCCACCTGGAAATAAATTTCAAATTTGTTTTTTATTTTTAGGTAAAGTTGTTGCAAATTTAAAAAATTACTTTGAGTGGTATTTACATTCTTTGTCGAATGTTCGTCATAATACCAAATGAAAATTCGTTCGATCAGTGCTTTCTACTACAGTCGAAAATAGAAAGTTGCTCATAATAAGGGCCAATATAAAATTTTACTTCCACACAAATAATGCTTTGCACAATCTCGGAACGGATTAAATCATTATATCAGCTGTTCCTGTTCTTATTATCTTGTTTGTTACAAATTTTATATAAGAATGGAGGGTAGAATGAGATTTTTGAAATATCATCGGTTTTGCTATATTTTATTTTAAGCCGTTTTTAGAAGTTGATTGGTTATTTTACTTCACCGATGATTCTGCTACACAAAGAAGGCATTCGCTCTGATGTTACATTAATATTAGTATCTGATGAAGTCGGTATAGTTCAGTGACCTAGTCTTCATCACTCGAACTTTCCTACAACAACTGATACAAAGGGACACTAATGCATATCAGAATGCGTGGTCTTGTTATGTAATGACTGTTGGATACTGTGCTCGAGTCCAGGACCTTCGGTTTTGTAGTCAACGTGCTAACTACTTCAGCCAACGCCCCCCTCTTGAACCCTATTTAAAAGCACCGAGAGACTTAAAATATTTAAGTGAAATGAAATATTAAGTATTATACATACATATCTATTGTCAGTGGTGTTTTATTTACTACAAAAAATAAAAATTATATCGGTTAATTTGACACATTTCAGTTTTTAGTATTAAACAAAGTACTCTGTTCAAACCAAGGTTGGAAACCGAAAAAAATAACGGTATCGGTATTGATACCGGTACAATTATTTTTTAAATTTCGGTATCGGTAGCGGTATCGGTATTTTTTTTATTTCAGTATCGGTATTACCGGTACATACCGTTATCGAGTTTATAATACCGGTATACCGATATTACTGATAAATTTATTATTTCAGGCAGTGGGCATTACAAAAAATCTTTTTTTATTAAATTACTTCAAATTACTTTACATTAACATACATATGTACTCGTTTAAAACATATAAGCTTATTTGTTTCTATATACATATGTATGTTTTTCTACTATTATTAGAAAATAATTTATTAAAAAAGTGAAACAAGGAGACTGCAGTTCAAGCTTTACATATAAAAAGTACACATTTTGATTAATTAAACAAAATAGTAAAAATAAAAGTTTTGTCTATACTTTTATATTACACTGTGTGACAAATTTTGATGAAATCGAAATACCTGGGACGTGTTACTATATTTCTGCTAGTTATTGTGTGAGTATAACAATACAAATTGTATTTGAAATTTTCCAGACACCTCCAAAATCTTGACACTTATCAACCTCCAACTAAGTTAAATATCAACCGATTTTAAATTTATAAACGGATACAGAAAGAAGAGACTAAGACTTTTTAAACCATATAGATATATCTTGTTTCAGTAAATTTCAAATATGTCTTTATTTTTTCACCAAATATGATTTTTTCGGTTTTTTTCGACACTTTTCTACTTTGGACACGTTCTTAGGCAATATTTTTGTACTGGACCTATATTGTTTATAACTTTGTTTATAAAACATAATTGAATAAGAGTAATTCACAGGACTGTTTTAAATATTTTGTTAGAAGACTTTTTGTTAAAATAAACTACTTGTATGATGTATTTCGCATTCTATTTATACGCTTTCGGTGTATTTAAGCTTCCAGGATGATGAAAATACAATTTAATAGATTTATATAAACACAGAGTACAAAATTGGTACAACAGTGGTCGCCAACATTTTTTTCTTCATTTTAAGAGTACTTTTCTTCACTTCAAATATAAAAGTTTAGAAGTTTTTTCTCTACCAACCTTATATATTACGGTGAAGTGTGTAAACAAGACCAAGAAAGAAAGAAAGTTAATTGAAATATATCTTTGCAATTTTTGCACATATTACGGTTTACAGCTCAACTAAGTTGGATTGAAACTGAAACAACTTAACTTTAAACAACTGTTTTTTGGTATATTCTGAATAACGACTAATTTCAGTTGGCTTCGAAACAATGCACGAAAAACAAAGATTCTTATCTATGCTATATGTTTTGAAACCATAGTATCCATTACAAAACATTTTAAATATTTTTAGTTTTGACCTTGCTATTTTTTCTTGAGATTCTATGTTTTATGAACATGGCAATAATATTGGTTGACAAATGGGATTGGTTGGCGTCTGGAATAGTAAAGCAAATCGAACACAATGGTCGAAATAAAAACCAAAATACAACTGATAAAAAGCAGTTTTCTCATGGTGAAAAAAGTTGTAATACATAATAAAAATTTGGCAAATACAACTCAACTATCATTTATTTTTTGGCCGGAATCGGTATACCGGTACGTACCGGTATAGACGTAAACGGTAGTCTGGATACCGGTATTTTCTAACCGAAATGGATTTCGGTATCGGTAACGATACCGGTATCTAATTTTAGCGGTATTTGAATCGGTATCGGTATTTTTACGATACCGTTTGCCAACCTTGGTTCAAACTTGTGAAAAATATTTATCAACATTGATTAATTCGTACGAAAAATTTTACATATAAGCAATATAGCTAGCGCCTGAAACTATGCTATAATTTCTTACGTTTGTAGAAACACCCCATGTGTTTGTTGTAAATTCCACACGAAACAAGTGGCACTCTACTTATTTCACATGAAAAATTAAAATGTTGAAGATACATTTCAAATGTTTCACACAAGATAAACAGAGTACTATTTCTGCAACATTTTTTCATGCACAATTCGTGCCAATTTTTTGCATGCACTGTTGCCAGATAATTTTACAAAAAATCTGCAAAAATTATCTAAAAATCTGCAAAATAATTTAAAAAAATCTGCAAAAAATAAAAACCCCTTAATTTTGAGCAGTTTTGCATTTTGTGTTCAAATTTACATAGATTAACTTGCAATGCAAAAATATATGCTGATATTACAAATTGTTTATTAAAAATAAACATTAACAAAAGGATAGGGACAAATATATTCAGAAGTTTTCATACATACATACAAATCTGTTCAAAGAAATATATATACAAATCGCACACTAAATTATAAACAGTCACAACTCTAAAAATCCCAGATGTTCAGGAGTGGCAAAAAACTATTCAAGAAGACTTTGTCGCAAAAGAAATTTTTGCGGTCCAAGAAAAAGCAAAACCATTTTCATAATCTTGAGTTGTGACTGTCTGTTTATGATTTAGTGTGTGATATGTATATCTATATATATTTATATGTATATATATCTTTGCACAGATTTGTTAGATTCTTTTTAAAATTGTTTATTGCAAAATTAAACGTCAAAAACTATTTATTTTTGTTGATGTTTCATATGTGTATGTTTCTGACAATAACTTCATGGTTATTTTTTTTACGAACTAAAGAAAAACATGAAATATTGATGTTGCACAAGCATTTCTGATAATCTCAAAGTTGGCAGTGAAAATGTGCATATCTCACTTTATAATTTTTGCAATAAAAAATCAGCAAAATGCAGAGAAATCTGCAAATCTGGCAACAGTGTTTACATGTAAACATTATTAACTGGCGCTTGAAACTATGCTACAGTTTCTTATATTACAATATCTAAACTCAAAAAAAAGACATGTACTATTATTAAAAAGAATGTTTAATAAATTCAAGTAAAAAAATTTCTAAGTTTAAGTAATTTTTTCTAAGTTTAAGTAAATTTTTACAAAAATCTAGTAAAAATTACTTCATATGAGTAAAAAATAAATAGTTCATATCCTCAAAAATATTTCATAAAAATGCACAAAAAATTTCTTACATTTAAGGAAATGTTTACTGACTTAAAGGAAATATTTACTAAGAGTAGGAAAATGGTTATAAACTGAAGGAAATTTTATACTAAGGACTAGTCAATTTCATCTTAAATCAAAAAATAAATTTTTAGAAATGAATTACTCCTGATTAGTTTATGAAATTTGACTTACTTAAAAGATGTAAAATGCTATTCTAAATTTTAGGAAAATATTTACCAGTTTTAATAATTTTTTCTTTGAATTATAGAATTTATTATTAATTTGCATTTAGCAAAAAATCTAAGTAAATTTTTCGTATTTTTGAGGAATATTTGAACTTGAAATTTATTTTTTTGTAAATAAAATAAAGTTTTAAAACTCCATCATTTCAATGCTTATTCAGGCTGCCTTGTTGGGCAATTGGTTAGAGTGCTTGCTTATCAATCAGAAGGTTGCTGGTTCAATACGTGTCTCCTCTCAAGGAATTAATATGTATGTATGGTGAATTAATTAAGAATATAATATGAAAATATAACAAATAACATATAATTTGGTATAGAGTTGCAGAAATGTGGAAAATTCGTAATGTGCGTTTTTTATGAAGCTTCCAGAATATAACAAAGTTATATTTAGTTGAGTTGCAAAACACACTAAAAGCACTAAAAGTACTAAAATCAAAACTGAAAAGCACCAATTTAGTGCATATTTTAAAAAAAAGCAGCAAATGGGAAAAAAACTGCGCACTGTTATGACTTAAAAAGCACTAAGTCTAGTGCGAGAGGCACTAAATTGGCATCGCTGGAAACAAGTGCCGCTCATATTATTTTGAGTGAAAACTTAAAATGTTGAGATACATTTCAAATGTTTTTCCTAAAACAAACAGAGTAATATTTCTGAAAGATTTTTTCATGCCAAATTTTTTTATATAGGTATACTTTGGCAGCATTTCGCGTGAAATGTTGCAGGTTTTATTATTATTAAAGATAAAGTAAAGTAAAAAACTGTGCCTGGTTGTTCTATCTAATCTGTACTTGTTAATTAAATTATCTTAAATAGTTACAAAATTGATAGTGAAGATTTTTACTGTATTTAACTTTTTTGAAAAAGAGTTTTTGGGCACATAGTTGTATGCCAATCATGTTCAGGTTGTTGCGGTTTGTTAAGTCAACTCTGTTGCATTTGAAAATATTTGTTTTTTGTCATAAAAATTGTGAAACCATTCATTGACCTTGCAGGACAACCCTGGAACTTCCGGCTAAAATCATTCTCAATCTCTATCACTTTAGCTTTTGAGATGCAGTTACTCAAGGCGTAGAAAGTAAATCAACCTACAAACTCGAATCAAAAAGAATTCTTGGAGTTACTAAAGAAAAACGGATTCAGTTTTTCTGGTTTGAAATAGTTAAACTTGTTAAAAAAAAGGTTTTTCGAAAAAATGTTTCTTAAAAATTATTAAAAATTTTGTTGCGATGAGTCAAGTATTTTTTTGTTGTTGTAGTTATGAGATGCTGACATACATAGACACACATGTTTATATACGTATACATATATCGCACACTAAATCATAAAGAGTCACTACTCAAAATTATAATATATATTTTGCTTTTCTATAAACCAGTTAATTGAAGAAATCTATAACGATCTCAACAATTTCTTTTGCAATACAGTCTTCTTGAAAAATATAAAATACCATTATGCTTGCTTTTATGTCACATACTTGCGTCATTTGTAGAGTATCAACAGTTGTTTGCAACTACTCAGCATCTGAAATTTTTTGAGCTGTGATTCTTTATGATTTAATGTGCGATATGTACTTTCGGACATAGTCGTTAAAGTAGTAAAAGTTGGTTGATTCCCCTGATGTCAAAACGTGTAGATCTGATGATAACTTAGCTTCATCTATTTTATTATTATTTTATTTTTTCAGTAGAATATTTTTTTACGCAAATATATTGAAATTTATTATTTTAGTATTAATAGGGGTTACCTTAGGCTGATTTTTTGGTCAGTTTATGTTTTAATACATTTAAAAATTTTTTGTTTGCTTTCCACATGCATTTAACTTTTATAAGATGTGTTTTAAGCCACTAGGGTTATACTATTTCTTAATTACATACATACATATATGTATAAGTAAATAAAAAGAAAAATAAAATGTAGTATTAGAAGAATATTTTGCAAATTATTAAAAATAAATCAATGGAAAATGCATGGCACTATTTTAATATAAAGAAATGTCAATTGCTTCTTAGGCCTATGGGTTATTAGGTCCTTAATGGTGGTCATACGTGTTGCATTGTATGTACACACATGCAAGTTTTTTCTATCTTTTTGGTATCCCTATATTACTGTCGGACGGTTTATGGATATGTGCAGCCAAAAAAATCTATTTCAACAGTTGTTTGTTGTTTAGTTTACAATGAAATTCCAATAGAGTCCTACACTTTTTCTACAAACACATAGTACATACATATACATGTGTAACATACTATATAGACAGGAGATGTATGTGAAAATGTATAAATTTATGCATTCATACATGGAGAACATGGCTATAAAAAGGAGATGAAAAATAAACTGAAAAATTTTTAAATATATACATAATAAACTATGAAACTGAAGTCTTTCACAATTTTAAATTAAAAAATTATTTTTTTACTAACACAAACCGAATTTAAACTTAAACTCTACCAAATTGGTGTTAAAACTTTTTTTCCAACAGAAAAAGTCACATGTGTATGCATATATATTAAATGTAATGAAAGTCCTGAAAATTTTTCGGTTAAATGATTTTTAAATAACTCATTGATATTCTAATTGGGTTATTCGGACACTGTTCCTTTTAAGCCAACACACGGGATATGAATGAACACACGAGATATATATATATATCTGGCAATAAATAATAATGGCTTAAGTCGAACTTTCTTGTTTTGAGATATTAAAAGTTTTGTCTAAAATAAATTTTGCTTGGTTTTTATATAAAATTTTTAGCCACCGAAAAACATGCACATTTATTTAGAACAAAATTGAAAATTTTTAAAAAAAATAAAAAGTTTTATTAGTTAATATTCATTGTTTTTTAGTTAAGATGTTATGAAAAAATCCATTGGCAGAAAAATAAAAACTTAAGTGAACCTAAGCTACTATATTGAAAGGCAGATAGTAAGTACATAATAACTAAATTGGCTCCACACAACACATTTTTCACAAAGTTACAAAAAGTTTTGTGATCATAGCTTAGAAAGATTTTGTTCTCTGAAAGATATGTACGTATGTATGATTTACTCTAAAAAAAACGTTTCCCTTAATAATGATGTAAGGCGTTGTAGTTTCCCAGCTAACCAAAACATTCGTAAATATATCGCATTCGAATGTTGCGTAAACATTTCTCGGACAAATCACTCGAGAACGACTATCGTAAACGGAAAGAGAAAGTGCTGCTAGAGCTCACTCGTCGCTCAGTTTGTGGCAGCAAATCTTTCGATTTCGATGTTTCGCTCTCGAATAAATAGCGAACCTTTAGCAATATCATTAGCAATCGATTTCATTGGTTCTAAAAAGCAAAAAACGTTATTCCTCTTTTGTTGTACATGGAAAAAAATAAATAAGAAATTGAGAGAAACAAATTGTTTCTTGTTGCAAAACTTTTTTTTTACGAGAATGTTTCGAGAATTGTTGGCTATAGCGAACATTCGTTTATTTTCAAAGCTCAGGTTGGCTGGGTTACTCGACAAACAGTATTGTCTGTGTATGTGTCTCTTAGTTTTGAACGAAGCGAGTTGTTGCGTATTAATTTTCATATACACCCCTTTCGACAATAAATTTATCACTTTCAAAAAACAAAAATTGGAAGGATCTCATATTAAACAAGTAAGAGTGCTATATTCGGCTGTGCCGAATCTTATATACCCTTTACCAACGTACGTACATATATATAGTATACAGACACATACATACATATTTGTTTTGTGAAAAAATTTATCATTTTTTTAAGTTTCCATCTTTGGAGCTGTAATTTTCTTTCAGAAGCATAAAATATATTCAATTTATAAAGAAAAAGAAAAAATTGTTAGACCTATTTAATTTTACATAACACAAAAAGTGTGAGTTTTCCAACCCTGGAGACATAATTTTGGATTTTTTTGATTATTGATACCAATCTAGTTCTTTAAAAAATACATAAAATATGTTAAGTGAAAAAAGCAAAAACGAAATAAGGAAAAACTTAAGGTCAGATTTTGTAAATTCAAACGATTTTTTCGTTTTGAAATTTGTATGGAAAAAATATTTTTTGAAAAGAATTTTCGTTATTTTTCATACAAATTTGAAACGTTTAGAAACAAAATTTTTTACCAAATCTGCTTATTAGTTTCATTTAATTCCTTTAATATTAAAAACTTCAGTAAAGTGCGACTTTGAATCGCGCACGGCTTTTTTGAAGTTTTTTCTTCAGTTTAAACGATTTTTTCAGTTTTGTCGCTTTTTTCTCGTTTTGGCGATTTTTTTCTGTTTTTGGAGGTTTTTTTATTTTGGTGATTTTTTTCTGTTATTGGGATTTTCTTCATTTTGTAGATTTTTCTCATTTTGACGACTTTTTTTTCATTTTTGCGATTTTTTTCTGTTTTTGGGTTTTTTCTATTTAGGAGTTTTTTTTCTTTTTTTTCATTTTGGCGACTTTTTTCTGTTTTTTGGGTTTTTTTTCGTTTTAGCGATTTTTTTCATTTTGGCGATTTTTTTTCATTTTGGCGATTTTCTTTCATTTTGGCGATTTTTTTTTATTTAAGCAATTTTTCCGGTTTTTCGCGATTTATTTTAGTCCTAGAAATTTTTTTTAATATGGCGATTTTTTTCTGTTTTTGGGTTTTTTTTTCATTATGGCGTTTTTTCCTGCTTTGGGGTTTTTTTTATTTAGGCGATTTTTTTCTCTTTTTTGGGGTTTTTTCATCTTGGCGATTTTTTTTTTAATTTTGTCGTTTTTTTCCTGTTTTGGGTTTTTTTTTCATTTTGGCGATTTTTTCATGTTTTTTGGGGTATTTTTCGTTTTGGCGATTTTTTTTGTTTTTCGCGATTTTTTCCCGTTTGGCGATTTTATAATTCCTTGATTTTTTAGTTTTACCGTTTTTGAAAATTTCAAGAGTTTTGCTTTTACGGTTTCCAAGATACAGCAAGTTGTCAAAATTGCATAGTCAAAATTGCATTAACTGATGGAACACCCTTTAATTTAAATTTTTTGAAATTTTAGTGTTAATTTTTGTAGTCTGTATAAAAATACACTAACCTTACAAATTTCAAGTGTATATTAATTGTATGTATATTACATGGGATTTTAGAATTTTTCGTTGCTCGTTTTGGAACATCCTTTAATTTCCAATTCTCATGTATTTGTTGTTGTAGCGGCCAAAAGTCTACACACTGTGTCCAAATTTCAGGTCTGTAGCTCTTACGGTTCTCGAGAAAATACTAATATAGTTTTAGACATAGTTAATTTTACATAACACAAAAAGTTAAAGTTTTCCAACTCTGGAAACGTCTTTTTAATTTTTTTTATATTTTTTTTATTTAAAATACCAATTTTAGTCGTACTGAAGTGTAAAATAAATTTATTTATTAAAAAAAAAATAAAAATTTGTTTTCGGTAGTTACTTTTATATGGCAAAATATAGTTTACGTTTTCCAGCTCTGCAATCGTCTGCCCGATTTTGCTGAATTTCAATACCAATCTAAGTTGGACCATTTCTGATACATCAGTCTAAGAACGAAGTCTCTAGCTTTTCTGGGAGCTTCCGAAAACCGATTTCACGTACACCGGACGGACGGACGGACGGACGGACAGACGGACATCGCTTATTCGTCATCGCTATTCATAAGGACCCAGAATATATATATTTTTTTGGTCGCAAATTAAAATTATGGAAATTACACACGGAATGACAAACCTATATATACCCTT
This sequence comes from Tachina lurida, assembly GCA_944452675.1. Classification (NCBI taxonomy): domain Eukaryota; kingdom Metazoa; phylum Arthropoda; class Insecta; order Diptera; family Tachinidae; genus Tachina; species Tachina lurida. The sequence goes on from OX101755.1 coordinate 83,526,737, forward strand.
TTCCATTTTTGGTAAAGGGTATAAAAAATTAGTGTGTATATGTATATGTATGTATATGTACATTAGCTGTGGCATATGTTCTTAGTAACGAGATTTCGACTTGCACGAACCCCTCATTTTATGGGATTCGGCAAAGGTCGCCTCTTCGTGCTCAAAGTTGAGGGTAAAAGCAAAAAAAAAATTACAAAAAATCAAAATAAATAGCGGCGCCAGTGGAGAGGAAGGTCGTTCTCGCCCAGTCATTGGCTTCACAGATGTGATGCGGTTTACCTTTAGCTCGCACAAAAGTAAACCCATAAATAATGAAGGATTTCAGCCACTACGTGCACCTGGGACAGCAAACTTTTTTCACGCTTAGGATTACCAATAAGTTTTTTAAATAGCGATTCAGAAACCTCGGGCAACGTGAAGACTATAACCAAGCACTAGAGATATTGCAAAAACTGCAAGTTCTCAACAACGCTACAGAAAGAGGCGTAAAATTATAAGAAGATTCAGCAGTGCGTTGTGCCGCGACAAAGAAGCAAAATATTTTTACTTCGAGTCGTTGCCCAAAAAAAAAAAAGATATATCCAACACATGCCAAAAATAAATTAATGATTTAACAAGGAATTCTTTTTTTGTATGGGGACAACCTGAATAGTTGAAGATAGATGACAAGTATGTTAAGAGTAAAAAATCTTCGTATTGAAAAAATATTTAGGGCCGATCATACATTTGACTTCGATAGGCTCGCCCTAGGGGCAGTTAGAGACCTGCGAGTACATTTTATATAAATTTCGCCTTTATATGGGAGCATCCTTAAGGAGTCGAGATAGGGCATATCTATGTTCAGAGGAACTGTTGGCGATAAAAAATTACTGTGGGTCGTTCTTACATTTTACCCACCTGGGAGGCACCATAAAAGCGAAAAAAGCGGATTTCTTACAAAAAATTATTTTTTTTTGTATGGGACCACCTTAATGGTTGAAGATAGATGAGAAGTATGTTTAGAGAAAATCTTTGTATTGAAAAAATATTGCAGATTTGTCATACATTTGACTTCGATAGGCACGCCTTAGGGGAAGTTAGAGGCCTGCGAGTAAATTCTATACAAATTTCCCCTTAAGGAGAAGAGTTAGGTGGCCGGTTTGTGAAACAATGATGTTGGGCGAAAAAAATTAATGGGTGCTGGTCATACATTTGACCATTGTAGCGGTGACCCCGGGAAAGTTATATGATTTTTTGTAATTTTTTTTTTTTTGCTTTTACCCCCAACTTTGAGCGCGAAGAGGCGACCCTTACCCCCATCGGACCGGCACCATTTTTTGGCTTAAATATTTTTTTCCGAACCTCATAAAACGAGGGGTTCTTGCAAGTCGAAATCGAAAAATAGTCCACTATGCCATACCTAATCTACATATAGGTTCACACCAAAAAGTACCAATAAGAACCACAATTTTTACCCTTTATAAATTCCAATTTCCAAAAAATACCAACCACATAATTGAAGCCTTCTTAGGGAGAGAGTTTAATTCACAATTTAAATTTAAGTTTTAACCTAATTACTTTAAAATTAACTTTATAGCTTTAAAGGTTAACAAAAATGTAGCAAAGATACGCCTATATTTTTACTCTTTTTTACCCCCTAAGTGTCCAAAATTTAAAAAAGTACCCACCACCTGTCGGCATGTTTTCTATTTTTGTTTTATTTTTTGTGATCTTAAATTTTTAATATTAGTATAATATTACAGTAGATTAACGTCCCTTTTCACAACGCATGATTAAGAGTTAATTTGAACTTTAACTGCAAGTTTTTCATACATAACTTGCCGTTAAAATCCCTGTTAGATTTTAATTGTACATTGTGGTAAAGGCCGCGATTCGCTTAATTTGTGAGATTTATTTCAAATGAAGTGCTTGACTTCGCTGTCTATAGAACACAAATGTCATTCATGTTATTTGCCTATACGGTCATGTCACAGAGTTCAATTCCGTTCGGAATTGGAATTGAATAAACCTCAAAATGTCAAGCCCTAGCCGGAGCATACCCCAACATACCCTAGTCAGGACACACCTGACAAATTCCCGTATTTTAGTTTTCTATTTTATACACCATCTCCTACAAAAATGCGATGGATTGAATTCCGATTCCGAACGGAAGTGAACTCTGTGACATGGCCACATGGTTTTCGTGAATTATAAATTAAATTACATATTGCGGTAATAAAGTTATTATTATTATTACAAACGAGAAGTGCGTACACGAAACAAATTATTTTTTGTTTTGAACAAATTTGTTCGAAATATGGAAAAACATATTTCATGCAAATGTTTTCTCAATGTGAACGTACCTTAAGTATTCGTCATAGAAATTTTAATAATAATAAAAAATATTATTCCCTTTACATGTACAAAATTGAGACATTTGTGTAAATGTTTTTTTTCCATTTGCAGGTGTAATTTTATTTAAATTTTAATAAAGCGAAATGTGAAAGCAAGAGCTTTGATTTAAGTCTTAATTGTCCCGGGGGATGCCTTTAAGTAACAGCCCAAGTGCATGTAGTTGAGCAGTAGTGTGCCTTGCCGTCTTTTATTTATGAAACAAATCTTACACAGTTGTCATATTATAAAATACGCCACTTAATTATTAAGATACAAAAATATAAAATAAAATGAATTAAAATTAAATGAAACCGCGAGCATAGATCCCTTAACTGCTGGCTGTACATGAACAATTACAATTACATAAAACATAATTAAGGACTTTAAGTGCACATTTTTTCTGGGGGTTATGATTGTGGGAGACAGTGCGTTTGTCATTTCGTACATACATACATACATACATTGAGTTGAGCAAGTTGTTACGCCATGGCGCGCCATGGTTATTTTATACTTATTCATTCAGTTGTTATTGTTGCTATCATGCTGTTATGACTTCTCAGTTGATGATGGAAATGTTTGAAGTTCTTTTTTTAGATTTTTGCTTTCTCATTATTTAGCATTTCCATCTGCTGCTGGTATCGTAGCAATCATCCTTGTGTCCAGAGAGATATTTTATTGTCAGCTCTTACGCTTGCTGCTTTCGCCTGTATGTGTGTATTTTGAATTTTGTCTAGCTGTGTATTGTCTGGGTATCCTGCGTTATTTTAACAAAATTATTTGATTTTAATTAATTGTGGGTATTCTAATTGAATGTTATAAGCAATGTAATGTGTTTGCATGAATAAATTTACTTTATTTAATGTATGTATATATATAGAAATGTACCCAGCTGGCCAAGAGCTATTTAATAGGCGATGGTGTTTAATATACAACTACTAAACGACTCGTCTGCTGATTATTTGGAGAGTAATATTGTAGGATTTCTGTTTAACGCTCTCTTATAAATCTTGCAATGTTTAATCGACGATATATTTATCTAAAATATGTTGGTTCTTTTTATTTGCATATTTATAGATTGTTATTTTTTCTTAATTTCTTCGCTGATGCTTTCACTTGAGTTTTGAATAAGAATCTCATCGGTTGTTTTAAGTGTGTATTTTTTATAATAATTTAAGATATACACTAGTCAGAATAAGTTTGCGTACAAGTCAAAGTAAAATATTAAAGCAGTCATAGCTTTTGTCGATAAACAATATTTGATATTTTGTAACTTTATAATAGAATTAGGTTACAAACAACTACTTTCAACTGTTTTTATAAACAATTCATCATGTGACAACTCTTAATTTTTCCAGTTATAATGACCATATGGTATTACCACCGCAGAAAAAGTTTGCGTACAATAGCAATGGCGGTTGGCTTGTGAAGTATTTTTTTTTAAATATCGAGTCCAAAATAGTGATTTAGTGCTCAAAAGGATATTTTACAACTTTTTAAGCTATTTTTAAAAGATTTTAAGAGTTTTTGTTTAAAATGGAAGCAAAAAGGAGGCCAATAAAGCAAGCAGAAAAGGATGTAATAATAAAATTGTGGAATGAAGACAAAACTTTACGAGAAATTGGAAATATAGTGGGTAGAACTCATTCCTCTATTCAAAGAGTGATTGACACTTATATATCAACTGGACCCATGGCTCCAAGGCCACGTTCAGGTAGACCTTCGAAGCTTAGTAAACGAAAACATTGTTTTATTTTAAAGGAGGTGCGAATAAACTCTAAATTGAAGGCTTCGGATATCGCTAAGAACATTGAAAGCCGATTCCAAAAATCAGTTTGCAATGATACCATATGCAAAATACTAAAAAAATATGTTTATCATAGCATAGTTGCTCGGAAGAAGCCATTTGTATCCCATGTTAATACACAGAAAAGAATTGCTTTCGCTAAACAGCATATTAATAAGCCGCCAGAGTTTTGGGAACGGGTTATTTTTTCGCACGAAAGTAAGTTCTGTGTTTTTGGAATAAATGGACGTAAGCTCGTGTGGAGAAAAAACGGTACAGGAATTAACAAAGAAAATCTCGCACCTACATTGAAGCATGGTGGTGGTGTTGTGATGGTTTGGGGGTGTATGGCTAGAAGTGGAGTAGGTAATCTTGAGTTCATTGAATCAACTATGAACAAAAGAGTGTACCTGGACATACTAAAAGCAAATTTAAATAACAGCGTATCGAAATTGGGATTGTCTAGCGGATATATATTTCAGCAAGACAATGACCCAAAGCATACTACTGAAATTGTGAAGCCTTGGCTATTATACAATGTCCCCAAACAACTTCATACACCACCCCAATCTCCAGATCTCAATCCAATTGAGCACCTTTGGGATTTATTGGAGCGTAGGATTCGTGAGAACACTGTGTCGTCCAAGGCTATGTTGAAGGATGTTATTCTGGAGGAATGGAACAAGATTTCATCTGAGGAAACATCAAAGTTAGTAAGATCCATGCTAAAACGTTTGGCAGAAGTATTAAAGCGTAAAGAGTACCCTACTAGCTACTAAATTAATGAATTTTCTTACAAAAGTAATTTTTTGAGCTACTTGATTAATTTTGTACGCAATCTTTTTCTGAGCTAATTTTTTATGTAATGAAATTTTGACCTCGTTATTCCTTTGAATTAATTATTTAAGTTTTTAAAAATATGCATTAAAATAAGACTGAACTAGAAGCTTTAAATAAAGTACAATATTTTTGATTTATATGAAATTTTTGTTTGTTTTTGACATTATATTTTTTTTACCACTGTTGTACGCTAACTTATTCTGACTAGTGTATAAAGTGAAGTACATATTAGTTTAATGTATTTGGTATCTTACATCAAATACTTATTATATTATTGGATGTACGTAAAACGCTTTTAAAATAATCTAACCCCCCGTTTTTGACTGGCTAATCAAACTGTAATTATTTTTAAGTTCTAATTAAATACGAAATTGTGCTTTTGAGTGCATAATTAAATAATAATTAAATACCCAACCTTGTGTAATTAAATACTATTTAAGTTTTATGAATGTACCATATGTTTTTATGCGTGTATGTGTTTATTGAAAACATACACATGACATCATGTGGTCGGGCTGAATACATCATGTGGTCGGATTAAAAAGAATTTCGTCTAAATTTCATAAATATATAACATATTAGTGTTTTTATGGGAATTGTTAAAATTTAAGTTTAAAATTTTTTAAACGCACTAATAATCCCAAATTATTATTTTACTTATTGAGTAAAATATTTTTTATTAAAAATACATTGAAATTGATTATTGAGGGGTTTAGCTGGATCCTATGCGCATTTCACTGTTGCTAATGCAGATCATCAGGGAACCTTTACCCAAATTTCTTAGAACAACTATATACAATACAATGTTTCATATATAATGGAATAAAGTAATAGAAAAATGTATTATGATGTTCTTTTGATTTCATATAATAAGTTTTTATGCAATTTTAATTTTCTACATGTTTATAACCTAACTTTTTTATTTATACTAAACACCTGTTCTTTGGATATTTTGCAGGGCTGCCGTGCCTTCAACGTAATTTAATAAGAACTTTAATTAACCACTGAAAAAATGAAATCGTATTTAATTACAACTTAATTTTAAATAAAAATTAGCTAATTACGTACTTAATTATTAAGTTAAAAACTGCGGGTAATTCTTTAAATTAATTGAATTTTTCATATATCTTTGCCATTCAAAGTTTTGTGCACGGCAAATATAGCAGAAATATACGATTTAAAAAGCTAATTCCAACATTGTAATCATAAATTTTCTATGTATAAAGACTGGTTGCATATACATACATATTTAGATAAAATAGTCTTTAATCAATTAATCAAGAAAAGTTTTTTTTATTAACACGTACCAAAAACAATAATTTTTTTTCATATTTAACTTGCAAAATAAAAAGCCTGCTGAGTATCGTACAATTCCCCAAATCATTATCGAATGATCATTTTACAACTCTTCCAATGCTCATATAAGATTAACGTTGATGAGCCTCATACGATTCTCAATGTTCTTCAAAAAAGAGTTGTAAGATAATCTCTAGATAAATCTCAAATGATTGCATCTACGACTAATAAAAGCGCCTTCTGCAGCTGTCGTACACGAAAGGTCATCGGCAATAGTTTCTACCGTTCGAAGCATCTTCCACGGTTAAAATATGAGCTCGTCTGCGATTGAAAATGCTCGGCAAACGATTCACAATATACTCGTACTTTTCTGCGATTGAAAAGGCTAGCTGGGTATATACCTATATTTACATAAATGCAATGAGTGTCTTATAAATGTGTTTACATACACATATGTATATACCCTCCAGTTTTAAAAGTAGAAACTGACTCAAAATCTTTAGTGATTTCCCTAACGAAAAATAGACTAACTATTACACTAGCCACAAGTAATGCAAGAGTTCGCCTTTTGACTCTCTCACTCAAGGATATGTTAATGCCTTTAACCTCCAAAAAAAATTTGTTTGCCAGTGGAAAAAAGCTATGCTGTTATCCCAAAGAAAATCAACAAGAAAAAATTTATTTTAAGTATTTTAGTTATTTTGTTGGCGTCTGTTACAATTGCAAGTTCGTGGTCAGTGAACGTGTAATTTTTAGTGAAAAAAGTTGTTTTCTTTTAGAAAGTTAAACTGAGCAGCAGAAGTCAATTAAAACGATGCATAAAATATAAAAATAACATTTAGTTGAAAAATGTATTAATAATTAACCCCCATATTCACAAAAAATAAATAAAATGTGTTTAAAATCCATTTTAAGAAAATTTTGTTAGAAAAATTGAAATAAGATACATTTAAGTCTCATTTTAAATTTTACGAATATGGGGCAGTTGTTTTATCAGTAGAAAAATTAATTGTATTGATTAGCGAAATCACTGACGAAGGGTTATGCAGATGGTGGCAATTGACAACCGTCAATCTCATCCCCATGTTAAAATCGTCAGTCTTTTGCAATGCTACTAGTTAGGCTGGTAGTTAATGGTAACGATTGGTAGTTAACGAAATAGCTAGACATTCGCCAGCTACGCGGACTGCAGGGTACATATATAATCGTATGTACATATATATGTATATATATGTAAGTATGTTTGCTTGTGTGTCCGGGGTGGTGACTTTAGTAATCATGTTAGGTGTTTGACTTTTTAAACGTGTGCATACGGACAATGAACAATGTTTACTGATACATTTCAATAAATACATTGGATGTGTATTTAAGAATAAAAAAGCAGTAATCAGTATGTACAGAATTTTTATCAGTTGTTTTTACATTAAGCCTGCGCTTTATTTTACTGATTTAAATAAAATTTGTATAACTTTCCTAAAAAACTGCTAACATTTAGTTTTCAATTATTTTGAGTTTGGACTCAATAGTAGTTATGTGCAGTACCTATATTTAATGAAAAATTTACGGTCTAAAAATATTTGTGTTAGTACTAATTTCATTTTTGTAGCGATTTTTTTTGTACTACAGCTCACTGTACTAGAATTAAAAGTCTTAATAATATGTATATTCGTGAGTTTGAGCAGACCTAATAGTAGTACATACGCGTATGTATATGTATCAGAGATCTGCATGATCACGAATCAAACGGCATAATTTTGCTTTTTTGAAAAATGAATATTTATCTAGCACTTAACCTTAAAAGAATTAAAGTTGCAACTGCATGATTCATATTCACAAGACTGTTGTTAATAATTGCATGTCATTGATTGCAAGTTCTGTTTATTTATATGATTCACAGAAGCAATGAATCAGTATGATTGTTTTGAATACTTCTTGAAAAACCTTGTTGTTATTATTTCTGAATTCATTATGTTTAATTTTCTTAAAACACTCTTCAATAGTTATTTAATTTTTTTTAAATGTATGAAAACATACATATATGCACTTTTTTATCAACTTAAGACTTCATCTCTCCAACGTGCTTTTGTGAATAATTTGATTATTATACAAAACAATCAAAGAACAGTAAGAAGTTTTGATTTACTTTTTTTTACTTTTGTACTTAAAAACAAGAGTTAGCTAATGACAGTCAGTTGTTAGAGAGTTAACACTGCAAGCAACATCATTAGTATATAATGATGTTAAAAAACTAAACAAAATCATTGTAAATGTGACTGGATAGCAAATATGAATCAACTCATCCAGTTCTCTGATATTTATGCATATGCACTTATATGATTTAGTATCCAGCTGACATTTGCATAGAGAATACCATGTCAAATTTCTTAAGGATATAGGACAGACTGCTGATTTTCGATCGACCTATAAATAGAGCCATTTGCTTCATTACTTTACAAATTATTGCATTAAATCAATGATTTGGCATTCTCGCACTATGAACTGAACTCAAATTTTGACAAATCTATCAAATTTGATAGATTTTTTATGTCCTGATGAAAAATGGAAGCAAAAAAGCATCCTAAAATCAAAACTGAGTTTAAGATGAATTGCAGTACAATTAAAATATTTCGCTGCTGAAAATTCAAACTTTATAAAGAAATTTATTTATTTATAAAGAAATTGCGAGGAGGAGGTTTTTAATTTGATTTTGTGAAAAACTATCTAAATAAAATTATTTTTAGAAAAAAATATTTGCGAAAATAAAAGAGCTCAAATTTACTACCACGTCAGCAGGTATATCCCAAAAGTTCACCTCAGTAGTTAAAGGATATCATTTAACAACAGTGTTCTTAATTGAAAAAGTTTTTTTTTTAATTTTATTTTATACTGAATATTTCAGTTTACCAAGCATTGTGTTTGCTGGGTAAAATTTGCAAAATTATTACTAAATGTTCTATAATTGGTATTATTATGTGAATTATGAATGGGAGTTTCTTACTTTATTATTTTACTAGTACGTCTATGGACCAGCATTTAAAATAAAATGCATGCATATTTAGTATACAAACATATCGCCACAACAAAATGCGTATGTCACTTTTGGCAAAATCTAAATTTTATTTGCTTCAGAATACAAATCATGTCTTATGTTATATTTTTAACAATATCTTTTTCTGAAGATACGACAAAAAGCCTACGGGAAATGTATAATTTGGTATTGAAAAATTTCTTTATATCGATAACTATTTGTTTTATTCAAAAATGAACATCATGCTTTTAAATTCTTTTACTCTTTTGACATGGGAAGAATTTGTTAATGTTTTTGATAATTTGATAATCTTATTAGAAGGAGCATGTGAAGCTGATTTTGAATATAACTATTTACATATAGTAATCTCAGATAAGAAAATTGTCTCAAACGACATTCGCATTTTGAGGTAGCGATATGTTAATGAATGTTTTCAATGCCTATGAATTATGTTTTCATTGTACGAGTATAACTAATGATATTAATTATGCTTCTTGTATAACTTAGTTAACGAATCAATACTTTGTTATATGGTTTCAATGTGTTTACTTGAATGTATGCTTACACGTAAATGATCTTTGAATATTTTAATAAATTTTTACATTGTATTTTAGCAACGTATTGAACAAAATTTTCAATTATTAAGCACATTTTCTGTGCGAAATTAAAAACGATATTACACTGCAAATGGAATGATGCGCAAAAAATAAGTGCATGTTCAACAAATCTAAGGAAAAATTAATCGTTTGACGACCATAAACCTTACTGTACTGCGATTCACTAACTTTTCTCTAACATCATTAAAATAATTATTTATAACGAAAATTTATCTATTTTGCTATTCACTAACATTTTTAACGATATTCGTTAAAGGTTATTGTCAGCTGTTTCGTTATTTAAGCGACAAAAATCAACAGAAAAAAAGAAGTTAAAGACGGCCTGTTTCTCTAAATGCAAACGATAGATTCGATCGAATATTAATATTAGAAACAAAAACAAATTCCAGTTTTTTGTTTTTGTTTTTAATATAAATGTTTGATCGAATCTATCGTTCGCATTTAGAGAAACAGGCCCAGAATCACACAATCGTTATTGCAACGAGAAAATGATATAGACAAAAATTACGATTGTCAGCTCGTTAAAAGTTACTGAATCGCACCACAGATTAAAAAAATTCATTTCAGTGTTTTTTTTTTAAGATTTAATTAATATCGATGCCAGACTACTTAAAATTTGATGAAACGATTAGACAAGTTGTCAATATCACCAAAAATAACATGTATTTGTATGAAGTTCTGAGCCCTGATAATAACTAATCGATCTAGTTAATGTGAATATTTTTTTGTTTGTTTTGAAAAACTTTTATTAAAATGAACTAATTGATTTATTTTCAAGTATTTGTATCCAAATATTCCATTTTGTTTATTTAATCCTTTCTTTCAGTATCTAGCATATTATTATATAAGTTATGAACATCAAATTACTTTAAAGTTATAAGTTATATGAAATTGTCTTAGATAGTGAAATACGTATATTGATAATATTGTAATAAAATATTAAATATATATATATTAGGGTGGTCGATTTGTATGGAGGCAAAAAAATCGCTCAAATTACAAGGAAGATCGTATTCTAGTGATCAAAATAAGAAACTTTGCCCAAGGAACCATACCTCTAAAATGTATTTTGATGTCCCGACTTTGAATCCGAAAGGTAAAATTTTCCCATACAAACATTTGTGATTTCTTGAAATATTTGTATGGGGAACCCCCCAGGGGTGGTTCCAGGGGGTGTGCCACTGGTATAGGTAGGCCGGTCCTCCAAAATTAGTGGGGATCGGTCATACATTTCGACTCGATTGAGGAACTCTAAATGGGTGAAAGTGAGATCTTTTTTTTTATCCTTCAAGAAAACTTGACCCTTCGGATCAAAAGTCGGTACATCAAAATACATTTTAGAGGTATCGTTCCTTCGGCAAATTTTCTTATTTTGATCCCTAGAAAACGATTTTCTTGTAATTTGTGCGATTTTTAAATCGACCAGCCCTAAAATATATATATTAAATAATTAAATTAAAAACAGTAGCGCATATTCAAAGTCAAAATAAAGTATTATTTAAGAATTTAAGACCAGTATTGCAATTGTAAACTCTTAAAGTATACTTTGTTTGACTATGAATACATGCCAATGTAAATTATAAGAAATTATACAGGAACTAATAAATTACTTTGCCCTAAAACTACAAAATGGAGATGTCAAATTCGCCGCGTATAAATCAAAACGTTTCCATTTATTTCCCATTATTTTCTTTGCTAGCTGTAAACAAACAATTTGTTTCGTTTATTTTCGTACTCTGGTTTTAAGTACAAAGAAATCAAAACAAAAATTAAATTATAACTGTAATAGTGACGATTATTTTTGTCGTGAAATAAATAGCATAGCTATAAAAATTGATTTGTCATAGTTACTTTTGTATACCAAAAAAAGTGCGCATTTTCCAACCCCGGAATCATCTTTGCAGATTTTCTGATTTCTTATACAAATATTTTTCTCTTCAAAATATAAACTATGTTTAATTTTTAGAGAAAAAAATTAAAAAAGTTTTCCAACCCTGATTTTAGTTTTGAATACCATTTTGTTTTTTATTGAAATTAAAAAACGGGTTATTTAACAAAAACCAAACGAAGTCCAAACCATTCTCTAGCTTTTGTGGGAGCTTCAGAAAACTGATTTAATGTGCAGACATACGTCTCGCATATGAGTATTGTGGAAATTGCACACGGAATGACAAACCTATACAGGTATACACTTTACCACTTTTGGTGAAGGGTACAAAAACATTCATGACTGCAAATCCAAATATCAAGGCATTTTGGCAAAAGAAATTTTTGTGTTTTCCGTGTCACGAATGAAATTTTTAAATTTTTCTCTTCACGAATAAAAGATTGCAATTCTTCCGTAAATATGTTGCAAAGATATTAAGAACAATAAAATGTGGTATATATATATATATACTCGTATATATAAAAGAATTTTTGTTGTCCTTTCCAATTGAATATTTTGCGAAAGGAATTTTTTTCGTTACTTCTCCATATATTGATATGAAAGATTTTTTCTGACTATTATTAGAGTTAAAAAAATTTTTTATACAATTTCATAGATTTTCTCCTAGAGATTTTTCAATTCAACCGATAGTATACATACATATTTGTTGGTTTGTATCTTCAGAACTCCATTATTTGTTAATCGATCTAGAAATATTTTTTTCTGACTGAATAATTAAAAAAGTGAATTATTATAAACCTACCGACTCTTACAAAATTGATCGAACGCATGCAAAAAACAAGTATTAAGTTAGATTAACTATTTTTTTGCTATTTCTTTTTTCTATTATCGTATAACCTTGTTAGGATATACGATACCTTACTTTTTATACTCTTGTGTGGGAGGTTTTACATAGAATCTAACAAGGTTACACAGAGAAAAAAACTGCCTAATAGAATCAAGAAGATTTTCTCTATGAAACGCTTTTAGGCTAAGGGGTATCCCAACAGAAAGAAGCGAAGATTTTTTCATAGTGATTCCTTATTGTTTTTATGTGGTAAATCTTATTAATTTTATCAAGAAGAAAACCATATTAAATCAAGAAGAAATCTTATTATTCACAACTTTTTTTTACTCAATTTCCGTTATTTTTGCACCAAAAAAACAATCCACTTCTTGATTCTAATAGGTTTTCTTATAAATTGTAAACTATAGGGATTTCTTATTGATTTTATTAGGTTGCCTTATTAATTTTTTTAAAAAGGTTTTGTTCTTCATTTTATTAGGCTATCTTATTGATTTTTTCAATAAGGTTTTCTTCTTGATTTTAGTAGGTTCCTATATGAGTATGTATGTGTAAAGCATCTTATTGATTTTTTTAATAAGGAAATCTTCTTGATTTTATGAGGTGTCTTGTTATTTCATATCTATGAATAGACATCGAGAAATTTTTTTTCATGATCTTTTTTATTTTTATATAAAAATTTTTGTACAATAATTTCAATGGTTATTCGGGCTGCTTGTTAGCATATTGGTTAGAATGCTTGTCTATCAGGTAGAAGTTTGCTGTTCAATACTTGGTGAGTAAGTTAGTTAAAAATATAACATAATGTGTATGTATGTATGTATGTATGCATAAATAAATAACATCTGCAATATACTACATACATACATACATATGTATATGGTATAGAATTTATATGAAAATACATAAGTACAGATAATAATGAGGCAATTTTTTAAATATTTTTTTCAATAAGATAACCTAATAAAAACTACAAGATTTCTTCTTGATTTTTTTTCAAAAAGGTTTTCTCTATGAAATTAATAAGATTTCCTTATTGAAAAAAACTATAGAGATTTCTTATTAATTTTGTTCTATTTTATGAGGTATTTAGTAGGCACTGTTTTCTCTGTGTAACCGCTAATAGTATCAACTTAAATTTTTTTTTAAAGAGAAGTAACACTCAGGCATTTAATGCTTACTAATATTACTAGGTGTTACCTTCTTTTAGGAAAGGGATAGTGATAGAGAAGACAGGTGGTGAAGGAAGAGATAGAGGAAAGCTTTATTCTTTAACAACTCTGCTTTTTGCACGTTTTTAATAATGCAGTGTTGCAGCGCCTCTCTGATGTTAAATGAGGCGTATTAATTTTTTCAAGCTGTGTCTTGTAGCCATTTTATTGATTATTTTACTTCGCCGATGATTTTGCTACACAGCGAAGGAAGGCGCTCTGATGTTACATTAGGATTAGTATCTGCTGAAGTCGGTATAGTTCAGTGACCAGTGACTATGCCTTCATCACTTGAACTTTCATACAAGAACTGATACAAAGGGATACTAATGCACATCAGAAAAATGCGCGGTGTTGTTATTTAATGACTGTTGGATACAGGGATTGAACCCAGGACCTTCGGTTTTGTAGTCAACGTGCTAACTACTTCAGCCAACGCCACCCTCAGTCAATATTGACTTCTTCTTATTTACTTATATTGTCCGTATAAAGGAATGCCAATCATTGTCCTAGAAACTGTATCCTCTTAATGCAATTAAAGTACTTTTCAAAACTTTTTATAGAAAATGTTAATTCTGCAAAGAAGAAATAATAAGAAATCATTTAATTTCGCGGCAACCTGAATATTCGAATTAATTAATTTAATCAAATACAATACTAATGCTATATAAGACTCATAGGTACAAAAATGTTTGTCAGAAAAATTTTTTATGCAATGTACAGACATACATACATTTTATCCGAAAGAAATGAGTTAATTCAAGTTAGAAGGACGTCGATAGTAAGAGTGGAAGTTGAAAAGACCTTTGCACACATTAACATCATACATTTATAAACGCCATAGTTGGCATTCCTTTATTGGGGTAAGATAAAAAAAATACTTTAAAAAAATGCACACACTCTCTTCATCATTTAGCACTCACTCCAACAATATCGTACAGGCCGGTTGATTGCGTTCATGAAGTCTGTTTGTGGTTAAAACATAAATAACTTTAAAAATTCCATGAATTAAATTTATGTAAACCGAAGCTTTACATACCCCCAAAAGACAAAATTTTCTTAAAATGAAAATTTTGTAAACCATATGTTTAATATCACACCAAAATAAACATTTCTCTAATAAAGTATTTCTTTACGTTTTTACAAAAACATTTTCATGGCCTGCAAAGAAAAAAAGATAGTAGATCGTTGTATGACGAACTGTAAAAGCAGTTGTATTACAACGAATATTTTCTCATGAGGCCCAATGTGCTAAACGTTGTATTACACTGTGTTATACATATTTCTATGTGAGTAAAATATTTTAAACAATACACAGAAAAAAATAAAAACAATCAATCAATCAATCAATTAAAAAAACAAAGATTCAATTAAACAATTAATTAATTCATCTATTTTAACTGAACATTTTTTTGATTTTTTTTTTTTATTAGCGCACTAATATGTAGTCCCAAATTATTATTTTACTTATTCAGTAAAATATTTTTTTATTGAAAATACATTGAAACTGATTATTGAGGTTTAGCTGGATAATATGCGCTAATCTAAAACATCAGGGAACAACAACATGATCATCAGAACAACTAGAGTTATTATGTAAACTTTCATTTAAAGAAATAAGAAACTCAAAAAACATAAAAGCTGAACTCAAAGTCATACCTATTTGGCTATATAAAGATAGTCACTACACTATCACAAAAAATATTCTCAAATGTGGGTTTAGAGATGCAGTAGAAATCGGAATACATTGACAGTTTTACAGTAGATAGACATTGATGTTGTTAGTTGATTTCTTGCTAAAAGTGAAATTCTAAAAATTTTGATCAAAAACGATATTTTCGCATGTATGTATTATAAAATTTAAAAAAAACCAACACATTTGTCTGTTGTACCATAAAACTAACTGATTCGAAGTTCGAATGGTATACAAAACTACAATAGCCATATTGGGTATGGGTAAGTGTAAAATCAATATATTGTAGCTTTTCTTTAAATTGTGTGTGTATTTTGTGATTGGATTTTTCTAATTCAAATTCTCATTGTTTTTTTATGGAAATATGTCACTTGAAAAAAAGTTCGCCTTTTATTCCCGATAAGGTTGATTATTATCTGTATGTTTATAAATTTCTAGTTTTTATATCCTTCACCTAAAAGGGTAAAGGGTATATATATAGGTTTGTCATTCCGTTGTAGTTTCCACAATATTAATATGCGATCCATAAAGTATATCTATACTGGATCCTTATGCACAGGGAAGACGAATAAGCACTGCCCGTCCGTCTATCTGTAAGTGGAATCGGGTTTCCGAAGCTCCCAGAGAAGCTAGATAATTCGGTCTTGAACAGGTGTGTCAGAAATGGTTCAAAATAGATTGGTATTGAAAATCAGCAAAACTGAGCAGTTTCAGAACTGGAAAACTTAAGCTTGATGTTGCCATATAAAAGTAACCCTGCAGGAAATAGAACTAATACAAGACTAGCCACGTGATCGATCCCTAAGTGATAGGGACCAGTCCGAGTTCTAACACTTCCTATGAAGTGGACCAGTCACTTTTCCTTCTCGATGGCCTAGGATGGGGTTAATTGATACTTTGTATGCACCTTCGATATCTTATAGGGATATATTCCGTGTAAAATAATATAAATTATATATAACTGTAACAACGTAAACTTGAACTTTTTTTTATTATTTTCCAGTAAAACATTTTTTATATTCGAACTATCAACCTACGGCATGACAATCTTGCACACTTCCTACCCGATCATAGGGGCACTCATATTTCAAAAGTATAAATACGTACCAGTTAATCTTAGGTTAATATATATGTACAGTTACGGGAGTTGTTCCAGAGTGAATTGGCAGTCTATTTATATAGATTTATTTTTTAACCTTCACAGTGTGAAGAGATCTCCCAGCGAAGTCTTTCTTATATATATACTCAACCAAAAAAAAAAAATATTCGTAGTACATAATACTTTCCCCAGAGGAGTCTTTCTTATATAGACAAAATAAACCAAAAAAAATATTCGTAATACATATCGTAATATTAGTAATATATTACGTTTATACGCGCACTATTTGCAAATAAAATTATTTGCAAATAAATTAACTCGCTGTTTATACGGGATAGCAAATGTACACAAACTTGGTAGCACTTCTATAGAAAAATTTCTTATGCTGACAAAAAAATAGTCTAAATGTACAAAATATCAAATAATTATTTGTTTTAATCGTCATTTATTGCTTCTATCAATGTTTTTTGTTGCAATATTTATCCATTTATTGTTTTTTGTTATCAAACATTTGTAAGCGTGGCAACCTCAGGCATTTTATTTGCAAATAGTGCGTTAATCGTGAATAGTTTTCTGAATTAGTAAGTCGCAATAAAAACAATAATATGGCAACAATTTACAGTTTTATTTGCAAATAAGCCCTGCGTATAAACGAAGTAATAGTCCCCTATTGAACTATGGAGAACAAAAGTGAATGAACAAAAGTGTGTTCAGGTAACATTTGCCCTATGAAGAGAGAGAGAGAGAGTTGTTCCTCAACAAGTGAAATACCTTCCCAGCAAAAAATTTCAAAAAAGGTAATCGGGTTTGGTTGGTATTAAGCATTTTTGGTGGAAGTTGTTCCTTACTGGATTACCAACTTAATGATTTTAACAAGGCGTGAGACTAAAATAATCGATTCTTGAGAAGTACTTACTTTTTTATTTGTCAACTTGTTCACGTAATCTATTTAATCTAAAAAAAATTATTCTCCTCATTTAACAACTTGTTCATAATTTTTTTAAATTTTAGGTAATGTGATTTGTAAGCGAGTAATGAAATTTGGTAATCAGAAAAGTAAGTCATTATATGGCAAGAAGTTCTGGTGGTAATGTGTAATTTTTTGCTGGGTTGGTATACACCTTAAGCTAATACAAATGAAACTTAAGTTAACTCACGATACATTGGCTGATTGGTTGAAATTAAATCCTCAGTCTAGATGGTAAACATTTAATTTACTTTTGAAACCTTTATTGTTACGGAATTCAGTTACGGGTAACCTTACCAGACATCCCGCTTTTGAAATTTTCAATCTCTTATTAGATTTTTATTAAAATGAAAGTGATAAGAATTCAATGCAAATATTTTTTTAAGTGTATGTAGTTATTGCTTAACTATCCAAATCCCTTCGTAGTCGGAATTTCAAGTATGTGCTTGTATAGATTTATAAACCTTGACACAATGCTTGGGCTTTAACAGGGCTCTATTAGTGTCTTAGCAGAACTCTGTTAAGCTATAATGCATTTCGAAAGGACTTTTGCAGTAAATGAGGCAACCGAGACGAAAAAAGTAATGCAAATTTATTGACAAGGTGCTCCTCCTCCTCCTTTATTATTGGCCATGAATGTATTTCTGAATTTGAACTAGATATTGCCAAGTTTCTAACTCGACATTTTCTAAAGGATACGCACTTTTTTGGGAGTCAATGCTGGGCGGATAATATTGGTCATAGATTCATGTCCAAGTGGTCCTCTAAAAACGTGCATACTCAGAATTTCTTGAAGTTCGAGTTTTCAGGAGTTCTTCAAAAACCTTTAAATTGGCCCTATATTAACATTTTCTTATGTTAGAAACTGTGAAAACTGTGTGTCTTAAGTACATACCGCTTTCTCAAATATATTTGTTTTTAAATCCCGCTTTTTAAGAATATATTCTTCAAAATCCAGCTTTTTGATGCGTCATGACCCGCTTTTTACCACATATGGCCACGTTAGCTATGGGGCAGTGCTTCAGCTTCCAATGTAGAGAAAATCCAACGAAAAAAAGATATATTTATACTATTTGATAGGTCCTGGATTCAGGAACATCAACCATGTTCAGTAACGTTTACTACAATACTAGAACGAGTCCCAATTCAAGAAAAAGGTGAGATATGTAACCATTTACACGATATGTCTTCTGTAGTGTACGGTGAATGAACACTACTCCCTACTTTTGATAACACTTCCATTTTCTCAAGTCATAGGTCGAGTACACTTGGTGCAATTGTCACCAAATTTTCTGCAGGGAAATAGCTAAAATAAATTTTTTTTGTTAAATACATTAATTTTATATTTCAGTAGGAACAAAATTGGTATTTAAAATAAAAAAAATATCAAAAAAATCCTAAGGACATTTCCAGGGTTTGAAAGCTTTAGTTATTCTTGTTATATAAAAGTTGCCTAATAAAACTAGTTTTTTTCTTTTTCTCTATAAACTAAACATTTCTTATATTCTTAAATGAAAAAGATAGGTGTAAGAAATCAGAAAAATTTAAAAGGGTGATTCCAGGGTTGGGAAACTTACACTTGGGAAAAAGATAGGTGTAAGAAATCAGAAAAATTTAAAAGGGTGATTCCAGGGTTGGGAAACTTACACGTTTTGTGATATATAAAAGTAACCAGGTCTAATTATAATTTTTATTTACAAATTAAATATATTTAACATAATATATATAGAATATTAAAAAATTAAAACCACAGCTCCAGAGTAACTAAATAAAACAATTTTTGTTTTCAATTTTCTTTTTTCTTTGTTCTCTTACCATATATTATATATTTTTTAAAGAACTCGATTGGTATAAGGAATTAGAAAAATGTAAACGTATGATTCCAGGGTTATAAATTTTTTTTTTCATATAGAAGTAACTTGGTCAAATTAATTTTTTCTTCCCGTTTTAAAAAGAAATAGTTTGGTATAAAAAATTAGAAAAATAAAAACCACAGCTCCAGAGCTGGAAAATTTTAGCGTGTTCTGGTATATAAAATTCATTAAATAAAACTAATTACTTATTTCTTCGGTAATTAATTATATTCTATAACATAAAACGAAAAAAATTAGTATTAAAAAGCAGAAAAATCTTATTTATGGTTCCACGTTTGAAATTAAAAAACAATATTTTGTTTATTATATATTTTAATTTTTTTTTTCAGGTGCCTCGGTACACTGGTGAGTAGTATGCTAGCCTATCAGGGTGGAGGTTGTGGGTTCGATTCCCGCCATAGACCCTGGGTGTTTTCTGCAGACAAGCTAATCGCTTCGCGGGTTGTGTTTGTTCAAAAAAAAATATATATATATATATTTGTTAAATTTGTACATGGATATCTAATTTAAGTATAAACGAAGATTTGTGTCATGTTGCTTATTATGCTCTCAGCACAATTATGTTTCAAATCGATGGTCATTCGGTGACAGCTTGTAACGAGTTCTTATATGCCATCGCCGTAAAATTTACTGCATATGAACCAAAGATGTTCATATTCAATGAAAAAAAGGTGTTGTAGGGAATTATTGTTATTAATTATTTACTGATATTGTTCTAAAAACAATTATTTATAATTAAAAGTTATTAATTGGAAGTTTAATAATGAAATTAAGCGATATATTAATTCAATTTGCCTACCAAAATATAGTGAACAAAACCGCGGGAAATATGAAAAAATCCATGTGAAAAATATTATTCACGATAAGGGGCATCAAAAAAGGGAATATATTTCTGGGGAAAAATTATTCACGATTGCAATTAGGGAAAAGGGAAAATATTTCGTGGGAAAACTATTCACGATACGGGTGATTATTTTTTCTAAGCAACCACTTGATTGAAAAAAAAAAAATTTAACAATAATTTTTTCTGTGTATATGCACAAAAATTTAAGTTATTTTATATATTGTTGCTTTAGCAATTGAAAAATATGAATTTTTAATGCTAATCAATCGAAATGGTTAACCATGAATTAAACTTCTGTTAAATATAAATCATGTTCGACTGAATGAGTGTGTGTATACATGTATATTGTTTGCTTAAATTTCCATTTGATTCTTACCAAGCATATGTTTGGAATTTATTTAGTCAAATATTTGTTTTATTTAAACTACATACATTCAAATATGCATACATATACATATATACGCATATATGTACATACCATATGTCCTTAATTATGAAAGTGTTCTAAGTCATATATATTTTTGCTTCAAAATATTAAATAACTCTTTAAGAAACTTTAATAAATAATTAATAAAAATTAAAAAAATCCATATTAATCGAGACTAGTACAATTTGAAATTAAAGAATTGCAATAAAATAAAAATATTTTTTGATATAATCAAACGTAATCTATTAAATATCTCTGCACAAGAAATATATGACTTAGACCACTTTTATAATTATGGGCACATATATGTATGTGTACACGCATACATACATGCTGCACAATTTGCCTGAATTTAAGCACGGCGAATATTTATTACTACCCCTACTTTCCAATATTGCGGCGAATTTGCGAGTTTCCTGTTCCCGCCAAAAAATATAATGGCACTGAACAATTGTTGCTTCACAATAACAACAACTCTCACAGGCTGTCTCTATATAGTATTGCTGTTTGAATTAAGTATACGATGATGTAGACATTCGAACTTTTGGATGAAAAGTTACTGTTACCATATGTTGGCAATCAACAACCAGCCAGTCAGTCATCCAACCACCCACCCGCCCTTTTAATAAAAATACTTGCACAACCAGTACTCCATCTATCCCTGTGTAAACTCTGGTTTTAGTCAGCAACACGTACATTTTAATTTTTCCACATTTATATTACTTTTCAGTTCTGAACGAACGTAGTGCCGTACGCACGCACGCATTATCGAAAGCGCGTAGATGTGTGAGAGATTGCAAAAATCGGGAAATATAAGGCAAAAAAAAATGAAGGAAACAAAGAAGTTTTAGCTCTGAACGCAGCAGGCTTGTGTATTTTTTTTTCTTGTGTGTCTAACTGTGAGTGATTAGATTATTGTCTTAAGAAATTTGTAAAGAAAAAAAGTTCATACATATAAAAATAGTGAGAAAAATTGCTAAAATATTTTTTAAAAATATTAAAAAGGCATATAAAAAGCTTTTAATTAAAAGCTAAAAAAAGTTATAAAATATTAGTAAATGTAAGAAAGTTGTGAAAAATATGGTGTAAAAAAGAAGTTTGGAAAAGCAAAAGAAATTTTTTTTAAATTTAATTAAATAATATTAAAAATAATGAAAAAATAAATGTAAATATGTATGCATGTAGTCCAAAAAAATTTTTTTTTGTAATATAATATTAAAATTCAAAAGAAAGAAAATAATATATTTATTTTTGTGTATACGTATACTGAAAGTTTGAGTGCTTTGACATTCATTTTAAAAATATTTGTATAAATCAAGTTGTGCTTTATTATTTAGTGTCCTGCCAGACAATTTAATTTGATTGCATCCTAAACTAAATTATATGTATTTTTTTCATGATCATATAAATATTTTTCTTATATTTTGTATGACTAAGTAATTTTGTATGCAAATAAACCGAAAAGCAAGCAAGTGGTTTTGAATAAATATTTAAAATTACTCATACGTTGTGTGGTACAAGTCTGTATATAATTTAATACATATCGCTCACTTATTGCAACAGAGGCATAACTTCAAAAATTTAGTTTTGTAAAAAATAAGTTTTAAATTTACATAAACTCAATGAAAACATAAAAATACTTTTTTTTCTGAAGAGGTGTTTTGTATACATATATGCATAATAATGTTGAAATAAGGGAGCGATATGTTTAAGTAGACTATAAAAAGGAGACGCTCAAGTAATCCAAGGCCATCATGTTCAAGATAGTTTATGGCACTTGATAAAAAAAGCATAATTTCTGCGATGCTTTCTTCCATCCTTTGCTAGCAATTATTAGTAAAAGAAATAAGCTACTACACACATACATACATATGTATGTAAATTTTTAAGTTATTTAAGCATTGAACTGGATTTTTTTTATATAGTAGATACGTATAGATACATACACACATACAATTCATTGAAAGTTATATAGCATCGGAAACAAAGTCTTTTGCATGTGTTACTTCTCATCGAGAATCGATGGCAAGGTTTTTAAAATTACCCTGTCAGAAATTTGGCTAACTTTAAACTAACTTTAAGCTAACTATTTCGCACCTAGTACTGACTGACACTTGGATTACTTTGCAATGTAATCAACTGACTATTTTAACATTGCGATGTCATAGGCTGTAGTCAATTGTCTCACTCTGCACTACTTTCAGCTAACTTTAAGTTGACTTTTTTAAATCACCTGAAAGTCAGTAAATTAAAATAATGTTTCTGTGGTTGGAACATGTAACATCACACGTTGTGTACTCAATGCGCCATCTAAAATAACAACAGCAAAATGTTAATATAAAAATGAAATGAGTTTTAGAGTAGCTGAGAATAAATTTGTTGGCTCTCATCAAATTCGAGTACGTACTTAACTTAAGAATTAATTTTGGGTTTGTTCTGGATGACTTTGCAGCTAGCTTTTAGTTAACTATTTTTGTAGTCAACCCAGAGCTGTTAGATTTCGATTACGATTAGTAATCAATTATATTACATTTTAAAAATAATTGTAATGATTATGTAATTGCCTTCAAAATAATTGCTGATAAGGAATTTATTACGATTACTTATAATCGAAAAGTAATGTGAATTACTTAAAATTACTAAATTTAGTCAAAAAGAATTACTTTTGATTCTTAATAAATAATCAAAAAGATTAATTCCTAGAAGTAATCGGATTATTTTTTGATTACTTTTGATTCTTTTTGATTATTTTTTGTAATTTTAAGTAATTCAGATTACTTTTCCATTGTTAGTAATCGTTGTCAATTAGTAATCGTGCGAAACTGAATATAATCGTAATTGAATCATTACTTCACCTTCACCTTCAAAAAAAGTTATGAAATTAGTAATCATTACGATTACTAATCATTACTTAACAGCTATGAGTCAATCACACATTCTCCGACAGGATATTTACAGTTGATTTTCATTTAATTATTTTAGTTTATTTTAACTTTAATTAATCAAAGGTTTGGAACAAATTAGTGACGGGTTTAGGTTTAGTTATATGGCGTAACGGTTCTAGAGTAACATAAGTTAAAGGTCAACAAAATTTAAAGGCAAAAGAAAGTGAGTGCAATTAAAATTTATTTGAAATAAGATTGACATTAAACTGCTTTGAATTGGTCAAAAGATGAGAACAACTACATTTTTGTGAATTTAGAAAGAGTGTAATACATAAATGTATATCTATATACCAAAGAAGGGCAAGGAGTACTAAAAAAAATATTTATAAGTAAATAATCTTTATTTTAGTAACTGCGTATAATCAGAATCAGCAATCTCACATATTTTCTATCAAGCAGCTGTGGCCAGCGTTGCCACAACCAAAATTTTTTGTAACCAAAATATGAAAAAAATTAACCAAAGGTGACAAAAAGTAACCAAAATTTTTATGTACGAGTATGTACTGTACATATATAATATAATATAAATTATCCATTACATTTAATTTTTAATTAATTAAGGTTTTATTATTATCTGTTAAAGTCACAAAAACCAATTTTTATAAAAAAAAAATACTTCATGTAATAATAGGTTTGTTCATTTACTAAAAATTTTTACGAATTTGGAACAATTATTACTGGAAAGTGTTCATTAACTCAAAACATTTGAAAAAAAATTAAAAAAAAATTGAGAGACAAAAAAATTCCTACAAATAATTACTAGTAAAATGTTTACATGCAAGAATTATCCAACCACCTGTTGAGTGTTTTGTTGTCAAATTAATTATTTAAAAAATATTTGAAAAAGGAAAACTGAAAAATTTGCATTTCTATATTAAAAAAAAAACATGTATACGTTTGTCTCCGACAGTCATCAAATAAAAACATCACGCATTATTCTGATGTGCATTAGTCTCCCTTTGTATCAGTTCTTGTAGGAAAGTTCAAGTGATGAAGGGGCATAGTCACTGGTCACTGAACTACACCGGCTTCA
The DNA here is from genome assembly GCA_944452675.1 of Tachina lurida. Classification (NCBI taxonomy): domain Eukaryota; kingdom Metazoa; phylum Arthropoda; class Insecta; order Diptera; family Tachinidae; genus Tachina; species Tachina lurida. The sequence continues at coordinate 83,551,490 of OX101755.1, forward strand.
GCGGATGTTAATCCTAATGTAACATCAGAGCGCCCTTTTTCGTCGATATTGTGTAGCCCAGCGGCGCTGCAACAAACACCTCATTATTAAAAAAAATGTGCAAAAAGCAGAGTTATAAAATAATAAAGCTTCCCTCTATCTCTTCCTTCACCCCCTGTCTTCTCTGTGACTATCCCTTCCCTATCACCATCTCTCTCACTATCGTCTCTTCAACCCACAAGTAGCACAAAGGGATCATTGTATTGGACCAAAGTGAGTGCTTCCCTCTATCTCTTCCTTCACCCCCTGTCTTCTCTGTGACTATCCCTTCCCTATCACCATCTCTCTCACTATCGTCTCTTCAACCCACAAGTAGCACAAAGGGATCATTGTATTGGACCAAAGTGAGTGCGACTCTAAATTTCACCCTTCCTTACCAGCAGCCTGCTAACCTAACCTAACATAGAGAGATTTTTTAGATTTAATTGAACAGTAGTGAATTTTTATCAGAAATAATTTCTTAATCAGGCTTAAGTTCAGTAATTTATATTCTTACCGATTTTCTATGATATGTTAAGTTAAATAGCTGATGAAGTGCGTGGCTGCACAGAAAAAAATCGGTGTTTCCCCCAGCTAACAAAGTCTAGTGTAATTTTTCTTCTCTTCTTTAGAAACTCACATTAATTAATAAAAATATTTCATTCGGTAAGAATTGAAATTACTGAACTTAAGCCTGATTAAGAAATTATTTCTGATTAAAATACATTAATTTAGTTATTTTAGTCAACCCGTTTTGATGCGGAGTAGACTACCTGCCATTTTCAATGTTAAAAAAAATTATTTCTTTAAAAATTGTGTAATACCAGAAAAAAAAATTAATTAAAATTTTAATATAAGCAAATATCGTAATTAATCAAATGATTCAATCAAAGAATTGTCTCTCTTTATGCTTAGCCAGTTAAAGTGACCAACTTTGGATGCTGGTTCTAATTATGAAAAAAAAGTACTATAACTTCATTCATTCATTCAGTTATGAACTCATCTAATCATCTCATTTCTAAACAACCTGTTAACTTTGCAGTATTTTTAACTTTCTAATGCAGCAGATAATTATAGAATCTGTTCACTTCTTAATATGGAAGAATATGTTGTCAAGTTACCAGGTTAACTAGAAATAAGATGACACTCTGACGATGATTAATTTATAAATATAATAGTACGGTACCTAACAAGAATTCGGTCGAATTTTTGATCTCAGTACCTTTGATGGCCTTTTTGATATTTATGTTTTCATATTTACATCTTTTACCTAACATATGATATAACTTAAAATAAATCAGCTAATCAAATATCAGTCAGTATCTTATAGTCACTAACAAATTTTATTGCCTTGATTTTTCTCGTACTTTATAAACACAATTTTATTCCTTTTGTTCTCAATAAGTTGACAAGATTATCCTGGTGTTGTTTTTAAAATAAATCATGTATAGTGTACTTACATACTTGCACTTCATACTAATAAACGTTTACAATCGTTTTTATTTTGCAAATTAAAACAAAGAAAACATGGGATATAAAAAAAATTTATATTTACTTCATGTTTTTGTGAAAGAGAACTATTAAAATAATTTTTCATCAAAACGGAGAAATGCAGGAATGAAGCCAATATAAAAATATTGGTTTAAATGTTCCACCTCTAGAGCTGTTACTATTATTGGTTTTTGGAATAAAATATTATTTTTTCGTTGTCATTTCGTACATCAAATGTAGCTCGAGTATCAAAAAAAAAAAAAAAAAAAAAGAAATATTAAATGAACGGCACCGGACTCCAGTACGGGTCTTCAGTAAATCGTTAACATTTAAAAGTGATAATTTTGCTTAATTTTTGTATTTTTACAATCAATTGATCCATCTGAACATATTTTCAGGAATTCCAATGAAACTATAATAAGAAACAAAATACAATTTAAAATTTACTTTATTCGCCATATACTACCAGTTAACAATTTGCGTTGTGGTATAAACTGTGTTGTTGCAATACGGGGAACATTTGAAAACATCAACGACATTTCTATGACTACAATAAAATTAACAAACAACCATTAAGGATGTAGAAATGAAGAAAAGCAGGGGAATTGATTGTGAAGTTTGTACGACTGAAATGTAAAAACAACATTCAAAGATCAAAAACATCCTTGCACAGTGGAATATTTCGCTGGAACGGGTGCAGCTTATATATTTTTAGATATCAGTAAAATTTAAAATGAATGGATTCTTAAATAGTGGAACACGAATAAAAATTAAAAAATAGTAACGACCGAGTTAGTTATTTTCCCAATTTATTAAAATTGGCTTCGGTTTTGTTTGCAGGTGGAAACGACCCATAACTTTATAAACTTACAAGAAAACTAATATATTAAACTAGGTTTTTAAAAGACTACGGGCTAATAAATAAGTTCAAGTTAATTTATATTTTTGGTTTAAAATGTGTTAAAACTAGCAAATCTATAAATCAATACAGTGTTTAAACCATATGTAAACGCATACAATTGGGCGTTTAAACTACCAATAAATGCCATATGGTTTTCTCTTACTTACAGACCATATGTTTTGCATTAAAGGAGCACTCAACTTTTTTCCAAGCCTCTACTTTTTCTTCAGATCATTTTCGACTTGTTTTCTTACACTCTATTATTGTTTTATACTATTCCACTTCGCCAGGCACAAATATAATTCCTTTTCCAAAAAAATTATTTAAGAAATTTTATTAAAATTTCTTAACTTTTTTGCCCTTCTGATTATACAAAGAATTGATAGCCTGCTGCAAAACAGCTGTCTTTTGACATTTATTCTAGTGCTGCCACAATATTTTTTTTTAACTACACATAAGGTATGGTTCACTGATTTACTCCTATTGAGTTTAAACTACATATAAATTTGAGTTTAGTTTAACTAAGCCAGCATTTAAACTTTGACTGATTTATTAGACCTATGTTGCATAAAAATTCATCCTGTTAATTATATAACGCAGATTTTATGTTGTATTCCGTATAAAAATTGTATCTCGCATAATGTTCATGATAGTGTAATGATTGAAGAAGTGTTTTATATTTTATTTCGATTTCTGAATATATATATATATATATATATATATATATATATATATATTGCTCGTTTGCTCAATATTTTACGTAAATATGTTTCATTTATTTTCCTGAGTAATAAAAATGTCATTAAGAGCATATGTACTTGAGCATATGCTTGATACATATGTCTGATTTAATTTTTTATGGTCTTTGAACCTATAATAATAATTTGGTTATGTTTGCAACGATAATAATTTGATTAAAAGGTCCATAAATTTATAAGTACCATGAGATTTCTGTGTTATGTACATACATACAAATGTACATTACATAGAAATACAAATCTTAGATTTGTATTTAACTTCTAAAGCAGGCAAGAGCGCAAGCGAGCTAAACGCCAGACAGTAGCAGCCATTTTATGTGTAGTATTTGACACAAAAAAAATGTTTCATTCGACTAAAAATAAAAATATGGAGCATGTATTAAATATTTGATTGTAATAAAAGATAGTGTGCCTTGTGTGTCCATTATTCGTCCTCAAATGAATCCACTTTATATACACAAAGAAATGAGATTCATTAATCGAACCGAATTTTGGAAGTTACTGCAACATCACACTGCTCGGTTGTAAACATCTTTTAATTTTGCTGTAATCAAACCGTATTAGTACATTTATGCCATAATTCAGTAAGAAGATTTAAGACATTTCTCTTTGAAAATACTTTTGAGTTCTTATTTTTTTTTAATTCTCTAAATTATTTTCAACAAAAATGGTTGTTGTCTTTGATAATAAAAAATAAATATATTATTGCCATGTTTTTAAAACATAAAGATTTAATTGAAATATTATACAATAGTTTGAAGAAAATATGTGTTGGACATAATGTTTCGAAAAAAAATCATAAAGCAAATACTTGAACCTTCTAGCAGAGACAATGAATAATAATTATTTTAAAGAATCACAACTGCGGCTCTTTGTCGTCCATAAACAAGACGATACAGTCGTCGTACAGAATTAGGGCATTAATCAGCATTCAATTGCAATAACCGGTTTTTATTTTGAAATAAAATTAACGGCCTGGCCCTCGATGTCACGAGAAGTCGTTCGATCGACAACTTGTATTGGAAACAACAACAAATTTTCTAAAGTTATTGTTGTTTGCAATACAAGTTGTCGATCAAACGATATCTGGTGACATCGTGGGCCAGGCCGTAAAAGACATGTAATACAAGTTGTCTATCGAACGAGTTCTGGCGAAATATTATGAGTGGCACCTATACAGTGTTGGCATTGAAAATTTCAAACAAGTGTCATATAAAGGGTATTTAAGAAAAAAAGGGTAAAAAAACTGTATATTAAAGTAAAATAGATCAAGTTTTTTTGTGAACAAAAAAAATAACATTTATTTTCAATAAAAAAAAGAATCACGAATTTTAAATTAATTTAATAATTAGACTTAAAAAAAATTTAATTAACATACTTTAATTATAAATCTATGGTAACCCTTTAACCGCAAAGATCGTAAAAATGATTGGATGAAGCTAATATCTTTTTTTAGGTTTACATATATAAGCAAAATAACCATAAGTTTTAATTTACTGGTAACAAAAAAAACAATAGGAACGAACGCCAGGTATAGAATAGTGAACACCGTATGTATACGGTCTTTGCTGGTTTGCAAGTAATACAAAATCACATTTATATTTTATTTATAAAAAGTTTTATTAAGATTAAAGATGAAAATAAGTTAAAATAGATATTTTTTTAATCAGAAATAATTTTTAATCAGGATTAAGTTCAGTAATTTTAATTTTTATTGAATGAAATATTTTTATTAATTAATGTGAGTTTCTAAAGAAGAGAAGAAAAATTTAACTAGACTTTATTAGCTGGGGGAAATACCGATATTTTTCTGTGCAGCCACGCACTTCATCAGCACCCATGTCTATCTACTTGGGTAGAGATTAATATTAACATCAGCTATTTAACGCAAATTTTCAATGAAATGGAATATGAAAAATGATGGGAGCATTAATTGTAATGCTCCGAGAAATAGTTTGCATTTGGAATCAGGGATTTGGGTGTGAGATTTGTTGCTATATTTTCACCATTTATTGACTTTTCTATCGACCAAAACAGTAAAAATGTCGACACCATCGAACCGAATATCGTCAACTGAACGATCAGCTCTGCTTCGTCCAATTTTTGAGCATATGATTGCCTTACGGCATACATTTTGTTAAGATGATACAAAGGAATCAATTAAAAAAAAAAGGCTATAAAAAGTGTCATTGGCACGAAAAAGGTTCAAAAGTGATAATTTAGTGTTACAACGGCAACGCTGTAGCTGTACCGCAGGGAATTTACAACAAACACATGGGTTGCTTTTACAAAGGCAAGAAATTGTAGCATAGTTTTGAGGGCTGGTAAATATTCGTACAAAAATAATGAATGTTGCTCACATTTTCCCCATATTGTAAGAGAGTACTAGGCTTTTGCGCTTAAATTTATATGTATATAAAAATGTTTTAATTCAATTAAATTCTAGTTTCGTGAGAAATTTATTCATATTTTACCAAATAACGCAACTATTTCTAAACAACAGGATTTAAATGTGAAGTAATTTTAAATTGGCTTCACCACAGTAAATCTTTTAATACAAATTGAGGTTGAGTTTGATAGAAGCAGCAGAAAGATAAACTTACACAATGTTCGTTGCATTGTATGAATGGGTTAGAATGAGTGTGTGAGTGTGTGTGTGTGTGTATGTGCTGTCACTAATGCTATTAGTTTTTCTTTCTTTGTTCATTGTAAAAACAAGCACACCAAACTAAAACAAATAGCATACAATGAACTTCAAATTTCACGGTAACAGGGGAAACAACTTAACGTCAAGACAACAAAAAAAAGGAATTCTTTTTGGCAAAGAGATGAAGTGACTTTCAAGTGTCTTTTGACTCATCTGAAGTAGTTAATAAAAATAAAAAAAAAAGGGAAAGATGAGATATTTTATTATTATTTTGTTTGAATTGTTGTTCACTTTTTCATTTTTAATGAAATTGTTACATTTTATTTGTGCATATTTTATGTTGGAGAAGGAGAATTGACAAGTTGTTATAAAGTTATTTATGCAGCGTGTTATTGCTTCATATGTCATTTTTGCCACATAGCCATCCGTATACGGGGATTACCATTGGCAATTCTTGCAGTTGTAATTTTGAATCACATGGAATTTTAACAGATATATTTAAATAATTTACGTGTATAAATATAGCAATATAATTCATTTATATATAAATAAGATCAATAAACTAGGGTTCATTCTCGGCTTGAAATATACATATGTATTTAGCACTTGGGCAAACACAAGTTGTTGTACTATGTCACACACCGATCAACTGGTAAATGATTAAAATATATATATACAGCGATAGAAAATACTTATTAGTCCAAAAGCACAACAAGTTAAAGATACAAAATTGCAATCTGACCTACAGAGAGTCCCAAGTATTATTTTGGTATGTAAGTCCGCACGATAAAGCCCAAATTTCCAGAGATACAGCAACTTAAGTTTTTAGAATTTGGAAAGTCTTTAACTGCATGGTTAGTTAAAATAAAGCTTGAAATGCAACACTATTGATCGCTATACGCCGATAACACTGCACAACAGGTGGTTTTGATGTTTAAAAAAAATAGCCGATCCTTATGTATTTGTATCTCCTGATTACAATCCAAGTATTATTTTTATATACCCCACAATATCCATGCAAATATAGGGGCTAGAAAAATAATAAAACCATTTTCGTAATCAACGAACAAAAATACTTTAGGATTAGTTATATAAGGTCTAAAAAAATAAAATCAAAAAATTGTTTAAGGACTAAACTAAAAACATACTATTTTTAACATCCTTGCAATGATAGTAAGATACCCTCATATAATCATCGATATGAATCTATCTAAATGAAAGGGATTTTTGTGTGGATTTTTTGGTTAGTTTACGTGGCTGCCTACTACACGCAGGCATTCAAGCAGAATCTAGATAATTCCTTTTTGAAAGGACCACTACACTCATCGGTGTCAACCTATGTAGAACCGTATCTAAGTATTCTGATACGGTGATCGTTACTAGATCCAACCCGTCGCGTTGAGATATCTGATAAGGTCACTCAACCCAATCTCAGTTAAGTCTGAAAGATCGTCTAGTACATGACTTCTTAAAAATTAGTGTCTAGAGAGATCAAAGCTGGATATTCGCATAGAAAGTGGAAGATTGTTTCTTCTTCCGACCGTCCAGTGTCCCGTAATGACTGCAACGAACCTTTAGATGTCCCCACGGTTCCTATTTGTAAAATATATTGAGCGTCTATCATTGTAGCAAGGCCACATCTTCTTAGCAACCTTGCAGGTGACTATGTTGCGCCATCTACCTTCAGCCTTATAGAGTTAGGGCTTGAATATATCGCTTCTAATAGCATCAAACGACGTGGCTACCGATTCGTCATTGGAGGAATTTTTAGCAGAGCCAGCCCTAGCCAGCTCGTCCGCCCGTTCGTTACCTAAAAGATTGCTAGGTTCTGAAACCCAGATGAGGGTGAGGTCAGCCTGACTACCCAGTTTAGAGACCAAACTTTTACACTGTGTGGCTTAATAATCCAGAAAGTATTTTTAAGTTTAAAAGAACATTCGTGAAATATTAAGGCTATGGTGTGGTGTAAATTATGAAAATGCTAAATATCACTATATCTTTAAAACTAGAGCTCATAGGGAAATACATCATCGTAATCAGGATAAAAATATATAAGGATCGGCTATTTTTATTTAAACATATTAAAAAAAACTCTATTTTGCTGTGCAGTACTCGTATAATCTTTTATTTATTTTTTAATGCAGTACAGGTATTATGAAAAGAAACACAATATTCCTATACCGCAAAAAGTTTAGCATTTTGGGATATAAAATGGAAATATGAGTCACCACTTAATCCGAATATAATAAAAAAATTTGTTTAAGCAAAAACCATGTAAATTCATTGCATTATTTTTATGACTTTAAGAAAATAAAATTTTACAATTTGTAATATTTGCCATTAAATTGAATGTATTTGTAAATAGATTGATATATTTTGTTTTTGAATGCACATAAATTTTGCTTTTATTCACTTTTAAATTGTCAACCATAGATTAAGAGTATAGATGAATAGAGAAAAAAAATTTCATGATTTATTTATTTATATTTATGTAGCTTTTTCACAATTTACAAGCAACACGGCCACTAGTTTACGATTATGACAAATTTCATTGTCCTTAAACAAGATATTTCAACAATCTTTGCCTTACTGCAAACTCAAACTGCAATTTTATTAAACATACGAGTACATAGACACCAAAGTGACAAATTAACTTAAAAGACGGGAACTAAAACTTTGTAGCATTAAAAGTTTAAAACAAAGAACAACAACAAGAAAACTGAAAATATACTAAAAGGACTTGTTGATAGTGTAACTTTCTATTGTAGACAACAAACTACTCAACGTTGTATGTTATGTTATTTTCCGGCTAAAAACAAAATAATATCATTTACTTGAAATTTATATTTTTCATTACAATACAATTTGAAGGATACAACACCAAAATTTTTCTCTTACAAGGAACTCATCAAATTTCCTTCACCATATCCTTGCTGTTGAGATTTTCTTTTAATGAATCATCAAAGTCATCACTTATCGCAGAAAATTTTAATTGTTATTATTATTATTTTACTGATTTGAAAATTTTTTAATTTTTTTCATCTCTCAAGTTGTGGCAACCTTGCAAAGTAGTGCATGGAAACATTTATATACACACGTAACACATGATTGAAATCAATAAACACACCAACCCATTCAGCTAAGCGGAAAACTTTTTAAAAATAAAATGCAGTAAAAACGAAACAAGGATCAAACAGCTTCAAAGTTAAACTTTAATAGTTAAACCAACAAAAATCAACTTATAGTTTGTTGAGATAAACAAGAGAATGAAAAAAGTTAAATGCCACAAAAATTAAAGACACGAAACCATTTACTTGCCATTAACGGTATGCGTACAAGGATTATAAATAAAAAAATGGAAGGACTTACGACAATCCGGAAGTATACTCGTCAAGTGGAAATGAACATTTCACATACAGTAATAGCATAATTGCAACTATGTGATAGTTGTTGCACAGTGGAGTGGATTACTGTTTAGATACAACAAATAAATGACGTTAAATTTTCTTCTGGATAACGAGATTTGCACAGGTATTGGAGTTATCAGATGCACATGAAATATTTTTAATTTAAAAAAAAACCTCGGGAAATCATATCATATCAGTATTATATATATATATTCATATCAGTACTATTTGCTTTCGGCTACAAAAGAAGTGTTTTGTAAAATGCACCAATAATTAAAACAAAACAGATTATATAAATAACACTTGGAGAATAAATAATGGAGAGATTCACAAGTGAACAAAGAACCAGAATAATAGAATTTTATTATTTAAATCAGACATCAATTATTTTAACGCAAAGAGCTTATCGTCGATTATGATGATGAAGCTCATTTTCATTAGAATGGCTTTGTTAATAAGCAGAACTGTAGGTTTTGGGGTTATGAAAATCCAAGAGCCATTCATCAACACCAATTCCACCCCTTAGGTGTACAATATGGTATGGTATCACATCTGAAAATATCATTGGACCTCACTTCTTCGAGAAAGAAGATGAAAGTGCTGTAACCATCCATACAGAGAAAAAACAGTGCCTCATAAAATGGAACAAAATTAATAAGAAATCTCTATGGTTTTTTTTGCAATAAGGAAATCTTAATAATTTCATAGGGAAAACCTTTTTGAAAAAATTAAGAAGAAATCTTCTAGTTTTTATTAGGTTCTCTTATTGATTTTTTCAATAAGGTTTTCTTCTTGTTTTTATTAGTCGACCTCATAAAAACTAAAAAAAAATGCGTCTTTATTCGCTGTACTTATGTATTTTCATTTAAATTCTATACCATGTACATATGTATGTATGTATGTAGTATATTTTAGATTTTGTATATTTATACATACATACATACACATTATGTTATATTCTTAACTAAATTACTCACCAAGTATTGAACCAGCACACTTATACCTGATAGACAAGTACTCTAACCAATATGCTAAAACAAGCAGCCTGAATAACCATTGAAATTATTGTGCAAACATTCTTATACAAAAATGAAAAAGATCATTAAAAAATAGTCTCTATGTCTATTTATAGATATGAAATCACAAGACACCTCATAAAATCAAGAAGATTTCCTTATTAAAAAAATCAATTAGATGACTTACACATAATCATATAAAAACCTACTAAAATCAAGAAGAAAACCTTTTTAAAAAATCAATAAGGCAACCTAATAAAATCAATAAGAAATCCTTATAGTTTACAATTTATAAGAAAACCTAATAGAATCAAGAAGTTTTTCTCTATGGATTGCTTTTTTTGTGTGACAAAAATAACGGAAATTAAGTAAAAAAAAGTTGTGGATAATAAGATTTCTTCTTGATTTTATGTGGGATTTTTGTTGATAAAGTTCATAAGATTTACCACATAAAAACAATAAGGAATCTCTATGAAAAAATCTTCGCTTCATTCTGCTGGGATACCCCTTAGCCTAAAAACGTTTCATAGAGAAAATCTTCTTGATTCTATGCAGCGTGACCGTTTGACGGACTAAGGTGGCAAATTGCCATTTTTTCTACTCTTTTTTCACTTTTTCGACTGCATTGCCACTTTTTGTTCCCCTTTTTTAGGGTGAGTTATATAAAAATAAATTGAAAGTAAAAAGTTTAGTGTAGTTTTCGGCTATTTTTTTAATTTTGTCCTTTTTTTTTTTTGATAAATCCCCTATTTGGTGCCACTTTTTGAAAAATGTCATCGGTCACCCTGATTCTATGAGGCAGTTTTTTCTCTGTGTAAATGGAGAACGGTATCGGTTTACGTTCTGCTCTTGAAAACAGACCTGAGGCACAATGGCACTTTTAAGTCAAACTTTTGGAGAGCGAATAATTTCCAGAAATTCGGAAATTATTTGGCCAGCGCGATCGCCTGATTTGACAGCACCCGACTACTTTCTTTGGGGTTATTTGAAGGAGCGACTGTATGCGAACAAGCCAGAGACAATCCTTGAACTCAAGCCAAACATTGTTGCAGAAATTCGAGCGCTACAGCCAAAAATTTATGTTATGGAAAATGCTCTAAAACGAGCCCATCAGTGCGAAGCTGAAAACGGTGGTCATTTAAGAGACATTATTTTTCATACTTAGTGTAAAAAATTTCCATTTTGTATATTATATAATCTGACAAAAAAAAAACAAAAAAAAATGAATAAAAGAAAAAGTTATTAAACTTTTAAACCCGCCATGTTAAGTTTTGGCCCAGCCTGTATTAATCAGTCGCAAAATATCCATCACCAGGGAAACCACAAATATGCTCTAAAACAATTGTTTTATACGCATTCAATACGCACAAAAACTAAAAAAATATGCTCTTAAAAATAAAATAAATTGGTTTATTTGTAAATTTAAATATATTTTTAATTCGAAAATTCAACAGCATTTGCATATAAAAAAATTAAACAATAAAAAAATTAACAAAATAATTTGGGTTTGAAGTTTACTTTAAAACTAAATTGTCATACAAATTTGGACTAAAGCAATTAATGCAAATTGATTTTTTTTAGACTCCCGTAAAAATTTAACTTCAACTTCAAAAGAGATCACGGGATCAGAATTAAAACTTTAGAACTGTATCTGGGATAAATAATATGAGCTTTTTATTACTAATTTTAAATTGAAAATAAACAACAAAATATTGAGCTAGATTTTCATTTAAAAATCGTTACCTGTTACATTTAAATAAACTTTTATACATTGACAATTTTCCTTCAACGTCAACTTGGGGCGGGGGAGTCTGTCACAAATAACTAAACCAAATTTGTATTGAAACCAATGACCGTAAGAACTACGTAATATATAAGAAAAATTTATAAACTACACCGAATATTGAAAACGAGATGGCTTGTATGCATATTAAAATAAAAAATTCTATGCAGTAACAAAATATGCTCTAAAAACGTAAATTATGCTCTAAAAATTTAAAAATATGTTAAAAATATGCATGTAAGACTGATATATGCAAAAATATGGTTTAAAGGTTAACATATGCACTAACAAATCAATGCCGAAATTCATAAAAAGTTCTGAAGCGGATAAATAACTTATTCCAGCATTAATAAGTCACACAAGAAAAAATATGCAATTACATATTTTCGATATCACTACTGTTCATGACTTATTTTGCTATTGTGTAGTCTGGCTGTGCAATGTTAGTAATAACAGCAACTAGTCATCGTTTTGGTAGTATTTTTTCATTTATTAATTTTTTTTTACTTCTTGCAAGCCAAATACGAGTATATTTGCTGATTTTCAACCGAAAAAGCTGAAAAACAAATTAAAAATATTTTAAGGTTGAATAAGCTTCATAGATTTTAATAAATCTTATAGCTACGAGTATTTAAATAGAAATAATCTATTTGATGTGATTTAAATAATAAATTTGCTTCACTGAAATGCTCGTTATGAAACTGAAAATATTTATTGGTTTCTAATTAAAATGTTTAATAGAAAATTTAGAAAAAAAAGTATTTGAATTGCTGCTGTTAAATAAACAATGAAATAAATACTATAAATTACATGAATAATGAAAATTATTTGAAGATAATACAATTGTAAAACAAATTAATTTGCTGTATTGCAATTGTGGGGAATATTGACAATAGCATACTTATGTAAGTATTGATGTTAAGAATTGCAACAAATAATTTCTTAGTTAAACTTTTATAATAAAAAAATTATATTTAAAAATATGCAGTTGCGAAAATGAAAACTTTTCTTTTAACATATTTATGCAGGCATACTCTCAAAGAGTTAAAGTTTTACAGTCTTATTTATTAAAATTATTTTAAGACAAATTTTCATACAAAATTTTTCTTATTAATCCTCTATAAAGCCTTAATAAGTTTTATAAATAAGACTGTTAGGATATAGAAATTTAAACAATTGAAATTCTGAAAATTTTTTCTGTTTCGTTTGATAAAATAAAGTATTAAAAACTGTATTTAAGTACAGGTAATAAATAAGTCGTTTTTAAAATAACTTCATAAAAATTACTTAAATTGGTTTTGAGGAAAAAGAAAATTGACTCAATAGTCAGGGGGTCTACTCTGTATTTCGAAACGAAAGAAAATGCTTTCGAATTTGAATGTTAATAGCACGCAAATTCGAAAACATTTTCTTTCGTTTCGAATTACAGAGTAGACCCCCAGTAAGCAAGAAAAAATTATACGCTTTTCTTTTTAAGCTTTTACTTCAATCTCATATTTTTGAGGGTTTGTGCTTGTGTATTTGCGTGCTTGTGATATGATTTGCATAAGCAAATTGCGTTCTTACTTGCAACAAATTTTGACAATATTGTCAGATATTTTGGCTTTGAAAAAAAACTTCCTTTTACAACATTTTCCACTTAAATGCCTTACACATTTTTTTCAAGTTATACAGGGAAATAAATTTAAATAAACATGTGTAATTGCCTGGTTGAGTTAACTCGACCAGTATGTTTAAAATCCTTTTAATATGTTATTATTCCAGCATTCGTATGGAATTACTTAAAAAAGTGGGTTATTTTTATGCAGTAAGTGAAACAACCAGCTTATGTACATTAGATCAACCATAAAATGGGATGCCGAAAGTATTTATTTTATTTGCTCCACCGGCAGTTTCTGATAGACTGGCCACAAAAAATCACTTGTGTGTAAAAATTGCACTGATAGCGTGGGAACTGTACGTGCGCATTGCACTTTTCCCCCAAAAAATAATCTATCTTCACTAGAAAAAAAATTGTCATTTAAAAATCACAGGCATATTTCTCCTCACCACAGAAAAAAGTATTCACTCATTAATTTTTTCAACTAAGAATTTAATTGATTCAATTAAATTTTTAATTGTATTAATTAATTTGAGTAAAATAACTTAATTGACATTATTAAATTGTTTATAGCTGAAAATTTTATTAATTTTCTAATTGATATTACAAATATTTTAGTTGATATTAAAAAATTATTCATATTACATTTTGTGTAACTGTATTTATTGGATACTAGAGATGGTCATAAAACCTATCCTATTTTATGGGGTCTCGGTCTGGTGGAAAGCACTAGAATCAGCGGGGAACCAGACCCGTATAGAAGGTATTCTACGCAAAGCGGCACTTATGATAACAGGTGCCCTTAGATCCACGCCGACAAAGGCACTCTTCGCTATGCTTTGTTGGCTTCCTGTGGACTTAATGGCTAGAAAACTGGCCCTACATACGGCCGTTAGGCTGAACGCAATAGGCGTATGGAACTATAGACCATGGGGTCACGCTAGCATCCTAAATACAGCAAACAATATACCTAAACCCATTGACTACTGCACTCCCAAACCCTACTTCAATAGGAATTTCAATATCTCTTTGACAGAAGGGTTCTCCCCAGTGGACAGAGCCGTGCAGGTTTTCACGGACGGCTCTATACGAAGGGGAAGAGTTGGAGGGGGGATATATATTCCAGATTTTGGAATTGAAATATCCTTCAGACTCCCGGACGAATGTAGCATATTACAGGCAGAAATATCCGCCATAAAAAGAGCAACACACTGGTTGAGTTATTATCGGATACACAATAGTAATATCCAGATAATAACGGACAGCCAACCCGCGATCAAAACCCTTGCAGGTGTATATTCTACATCATTACTTGTCCAAGAATGCCGCACAGTCCTGGATGAACTGGCGCAGCACGCAACCATCACACTATACTGGGTGCGTGGACACGGGACTACTTCAGGCAATATAGTTGCGGATGAACTAGCAAAGAGAGGAACCCTACTCGGGGAAGTCGATGACAATCTCTGTGGGCTCCCTCTGTCGTCTTGCTGGAGACGCTTCGATACTGCCTTTCTTAATTCAGCTCAGGAAAGATGGCGTAATGAGCCTACCTGCGTTATATCGAGAATCCTTTGGCCTCGTCTAGATACTAAAAGAACCAGAAACCTCATTAGCTTTACCAGAAAGCATCTGAGGAATCTCATGGCCACACTTACAGGCCACTGCACTTTCGGAACCCACGCTAAACGTATGGGTCTCCCGTATAATGACTACTGTTACAGCTGCAATGATGGGGAAGAGGAGGAAAGCATTTCGCATCTTCTCTGCTTCTGTCCTGCTTTGGAGGATCTCCGTCTGCACTTCCTTGGCAGAATATCCTTCAATAGCTTGTCCGAGTTATCGGAAATAGGACTTAGAAACCTAAGTCTATACATTAGGAGCAGCGGCTGGTATGGCCGCTAGCCTTCACGGCATGTGTATGTACTAGGCCCTCTCCTTGTCCCACTTTTCACTTCTTCTCTACTCTATTCTCCATCTATATCCTCTCCATCTATATTCTCCCTATACTTCCGGTCTCCCCCCTTATTCTTATACTTTCAACTTACAGGCAGCATAAAGGGATCATCGTATTGGACCCAAGTGAGCTAGACTCCTATATTTTCATTCTTCACTAGCAGCCTGCTAACCTAACCTAACCTAACCTAACTGTATTTATTTCGTCTTTTTTTTGTAAAAAGGATCCTAATGATTTGTTCATAAATTTACATAATACGAGTATATGCAAGTCTGAACGTAGATTTTAGATTTCTTTATAAAAAAATATATTATTTTCTATGGTCTTTAATTGTGTCTAGTTTTGTTGAGATATATTCAATGGATCACGAGCTGTAGGACTGTTTGAAAATACATAACAAAGCTTTTTTAAAACTTTTTTTTGATTCTTTTATTATTAAATGATACATATTTGGTCTAAATGCAATGGTGCTATATAATCTACAGAACTTACCTTATAAAATAATGGAAACGGAGAGAGCAGTTCAAAAAAAACCTTTCTAAAAATACTTAGTTTCATCCCATTAAAGGACCATGATAGCCCATAGTTACGGCAAAATTATGTGCAGGAAAAATGTTGTGCTATTTATTATAAACACAAATGTTTATACAAAATTTTTCAGAAATACGCAGCATTTAAAAGTATTTAAAGTGAAGATAGTTTATCTTTTGGGTGAAAAATAGAGATGGGCGCGTGTCGAATTTTTTCAACACGACACGACTCGAACACGGATATCAACACTTACGAAACACGCACACGAAGAATTTTGTCAACACGATACTGCACAACACGCACGAAATATTATTGCTATGGTATTTGAAAATCGGAAAATTTAATTGATTTTTTTCAAGAGTCGCTTTTCAAAATATCGCACCAAGTTGACACTGCCAGCTGGTACTATCTGCCACCACAGCTAGTAATACTATCGGTTTACGTACAGAACTTTAAGCTTCAGAGGCCCATGCAATATCAACAAATATGGTGGTGTTGTATATTTGATTATACAAAATATTAAATTTTTTCTCTTCTGGAAATTCATTCATATATATTTTACATCTAAAATCGTTTCGTGTTTTTCGTGTTATTTTTGCTCAACACGAAAAGACCTGAACATGCACGAAATCAAATGTTTTGTCACGAACACTTAGTGTTGGGTCGAAAAAAAACACGACACGCGCCCATCTCTACTGAAAAGTAAAACGAGCTTGCTCGCTTATCAGGGCAATTTTAGCCCTGATAAATAGTTTTTGAAGTTTGGGTGGTCTAATGTACATATCGTTGGTCGCAAATACAAAGGCTCTAACTCAAATAACTCTAAGTTTACAGGAGAAGGTATATCATAATAATAAACAGTACAACTGCTTATAAATGCACTTAACCTTTTTTGAAGTTAGAATGAAAAAAAAAAATGCACTGACAAAACAGCAGCGAAGAGAAATTAAGAATTTCGAAGCAAAAACACAAAACATGGTAAAATTTAAACTGCTTAGCTGGCAATACTGATATACGAGTACAAATATCGCACACTAAATCACTAACAGTCACTATTCAAAGTTATCAATATGGTGGTGTTTGTTCTTGTCTTCTTGAACCATATAAAATACCATTATGTTTATTTTTATCTTACATACTTGCGCCATTTGTGCAGTATCAACACCTTATTTGCCACTCCTAAATATAACATCTGGCATTTTTAGAGTTGTGACTCTTTATGAATTACTTTGTTAAATATTATATCCACAAAAGGTTTAAAAAAAAAATATGTGTATTAGGCTTTTACATATGTGACAAAAAGGTATGACAGCTTTTCCGTCCTTTAATAATTTGGAGTTTCCATAGTAAAATTCAATAAATTCTTATTAACTTACAGTCTTATTTATAAAAATTATGAAGGCTTTATAAAGATTTTTAAGAATAATTTTGTATGAAAATGTGTGTTAAAAACACTTTATAAGGCCTTAATAAGTTTTATAAATGAGGCTGTTAAACTTTAAAATTAAAAAACTTTGTTGTAAAATACACATTTATTAGAACATGAGATATTTAAAAATATACATATGCAAATAAGGAGACAAAGTTATTTCACGAAAAAAGTAAAATAAAAGTTATTTCGTCAAATAAATTTCAGTTTCTTGTGATCCCTTAAATGTAATAATATAAAATGATTATTAACTTAGTAACTTTAAAGCTTAAATTAGACGTGACATAACCATAATCATACAAAACAGCTGTTCAAACCAATCTTATCACAGAAAAAAATGATTTGTAAATACAATTAATTTTTTTGTTAAATCAATTTAATATATAATTGATTTTGAACCTACAACGACTTTTGTAAATACAATTAAGGAAATTGTAAGATAAAGGAAAATCTGAAAAATATTTTCAATTAAATATATCAACAAGTAGTTTGTTGAAATCTATTTATTTTTTTAACATTTATTTTTGTTAGATTTCAAAGTTATTTCAATTAAAGTTATTGTTATATTAACAATGCGAATTGTTGAATTTCAATGCAAGTTTTGATTATCATAATTGTTATATTAACAACTTTTTTTTATACATAATGACAGTCCTCGAAACGATTTTGTGCTTGTCTGCGAAAAACACTAAATGCCTTTGGTTGGAGTTGAACCAGCAACCTCAGGACTAATAAGCTGACTTACTTACCTCTCAGCTAAAGAGCAACACTTTATTAGATGCTCAAGTAATGAATACACACAAAACATGATGTCTTGTTTCTTCTGCATGTGCGTATTCCGTTATGGTATAATTTAACAAATTATTTTCTTGAGTAATTTAATTGACTAAAAAAATTTAAATTTGTTATATCAACAATGATGATTGTTAATTTTTAAATTAAATATTAACAATTTGTTTTGTTGGTTGCATTTCGATGATATTTTTTTCTGTGATAGGTGACTCGACATAACGCCATAGCCATTTCTATTGTGAATTGAATTTTTGTTTGCCGATGGCTTTGGCACGTCTAATTTAAGCTTAAGGTCGACAGTTACGTGTATTGTGATAACACAATACAAATTCCAGTAAAATAAGCTACAATCCCTTCCTTATGCAGTTTATTTATCTAATTTTTAATACATAATGAATAAATATTTAAAACACTTCGATCGCATGCTTTCTATCGCTATCTGTTAAATGTCCAGTAAAAGGATTAATTACATAGACTATGACTTCTTCTAAATGAAGGGATATATATGCTTTAAATTTCATTAAAATTGATTTTGGAGGAGCAGGACTCATCCCCTGCCCCCTTGCTTGTTTTACTTATGATAAGGTACATAGAGTATATCTCCTTGTAAACGAAGGTGTATCTATATATTATAAATTTCACCAATATCGAATTGAGACTCAGAAATTGTCCCCTTACTTCATCGTGGTTCTAGTTTAGAAAATGTCGATGGTTATTTTGTGACTTTCTAGACGCAGGTCTATGTACTGAATTTCATTAAAATCGGTTTGATTGTTTCGGAGGCAAAAATGTCCCCCTGTAGCCCTCTTGGACCTACGTTGAAAAATGTACAAAACCTTTGTAAATTTTTAGACGCAAATCTACCTTTGTTCTAAACTTCATTAAAATCAGTTTGAACGTTTCATAGGGGCAGACATTTCCCCCTTATCGCTCTCCTGGTCATATTTTTGAAAAAGATAATGCCTTTAAGCAATCCCGGAGTGTCACAGACTAAGTCTAATAAATTTTATTGCGATCGAATGGGTGGTTTGGCCGCCCAAAAAAGGATATACCAACAAACATTAATTTTTATATATACCATAGATTACATACATATATTGTCAACGAGTAGTTGATATTGAAGTCTAAATACATATTTCAGTGGTGCCACTTTCAAATATTTAAGATTTAAAAATATATATAAGGAATAAATATATATATGTATATACATATATACATACATATGTATATCCATACATTTCATACCTTTCTTTATATCATTGTAAGATGATGTTTCATTCGAATAATATTCAATAATATTCATTTTGTATTATATTGGCAGTGCTATATTTTTGCTCATTATTGTCGCTTACAAAACTTGGAATTACCCTTAGTTAGCGAAAGCGACAAAAGTTGTGATGGCGACAAAATAATCGTTTTATTATAAACGTATAGGTTCTGTTTTTGGCAATTTGTTGTCGGTAGCCTGCTGTGGTCCATATGTCTAATATAAAAATACGTTGGAATTTTTTTTATAATTAAACTTTATAGGTATCATGAACTGAAAATTAAAATTTAACTTTTAAGTAAATTTCAAGAGAAATTTCATATTAACTTGAAAAACATACGAATAAATCTTGTCTCATGCATACATATTAATATTATTTACTTTTAATAAAAATTTGTAATTGATGCCAACAACACTTAACAACTTGGCTGCCAAGGTAAAAATCCAAGAAGTCTTTTGAAGTATACATCACCATATATGAGAGATTTACAAAAGTTAAATTGCATCCTTTTTTTATTATTTAAGCAAAAATTAATAGCAAACGTTATATTATGGTAAATGGAAAATCGTCATATTGCAAGTATTTAAAAAAAGAAAAGTTATCAGGTAAAAACGAAGGAAAATTAACAGAAATATCTGAATCTGAACATGTTGTTGAAGTACTGCTGTTTGTAATTTTATGCTGCTTATGCAAAACAAATTAATTTTGTAAAAGAAAAACTTACAAAATAAAATTGTAGTTTTTTTAATTCCTCTGGATTATGTCAAGCCTTAATTTCGATTTAATCGTAAGTTATATAAAATAAATTTTTCAGGAGAGGTTTTTTTTTAATAATCAAACATGTTTTTGTACGTAAATTGTCACTTACTGTAAGATACGGGCTGTATCATAAAATTTATCAACAATTTTGGCATTTTTATAAATTCTAAACTATGGGTACATTTTCGGTAACATGTCGCTTACGATAAAATCGAAAAAAGAAAGGTTCGATATAATGTGTATGAATGTCAATTGTGATAAAAGAGTAAAGTAACACTAAAACATATAAAAAGAAAATAAAAAGTAAAATCAATTACTCTTTAACATCATCCAGTATGCAATATTCCAATTATCGTATGTTAAATATAAATGGATGTAAACTTTCTTTTGATTAGCTTAGAAAAAAGTTTAAGCAAATTTTTGTTGAATTTTATTTCTCGATTTTGTATGCACCAGCTTTCCTAAATGGTAAAACTACTTGTGTATCATCTTCCTTCCTCTAGCCTCTTAGTTTCTTCTTTAAGAAGAGAATGAACAATAAAGTCCCTTTTTATGATTCACAACTAAATTGATAAATGAGTCATAGTTGCCAAAATTTTTATTATGGATTAGCATTTTTTTTATAAGTTGTGTTAGTTTTGCTTTATTATTCCTGATACCAAGGTTTTCGATTCGTCAACCAATATTATTGCTATGTTCATAAAACATAAAATCTGAAGGAAAAATTGTGGTACCAAAACTAAAAACATTTAAAATGTTTTGTGGTTTTGTTTTATGGCTTAAAAAAAAGCATAGACAAGAAAATATTCTATTTTACGAAGACATCTAAAAAAAGTTGTAATTAATCTTAACAAAAACAGTTAAATTGTTTTAAAATAAATGTCCTAATTCAGTAAGAAGATTTAGGACGTATTTGTTTGAAAATGATTCTGAGTTCTTGTCTTGGAATTCTCTAAATTATTTTCTTCAAAAATGGTTGTTGTCTTTGATAATGAAAAATATAAATATTACTGCCATGTTTTTAAAACAAAAAAATTTAATTAAAGTATTATAAAATAGTATGAAATATATATAAAAAAGTATGTGTTGGATATAACGTTTGGAATAAAATCATAAAGCAAATACACAAACCTTCTAGCATAGAAAATAAATAATAATTGTTTTAAAGAATCAAAACAGCTTCATTTTTTCGTCCATAGACAAGACGATACAATCGTCGAACATAATTAGGGCATAAGTCGTTTCAGTTTCAATTCAACTAAGCTAAGTTGTAAACTGTAATAGGAGCAAAGGTTTTTGCTACATTTAGTTCGCAAAACAAAAAGTCTGCTGAGCATTCCTTTTATCGTTATCGAATGATTATCTTAAAAGCCTCCCAATTGCTCATGTAGCATTAACATTGGGGAGCCTGATACGATTGTTAAAATATTTATAAGATAATCTCTAAATAAATATCAAAAGATTGCATCTATGACTAATGAAAGCGCCTTCCGCGGCTCTTGTATATAAATCGTCTATATGTAACAGTTTCTTCCGCGCGAAGTATCTTCCCTGTTTAAAATATGCGCTCGTCTGCCATTAAAAATGCTCTGCATACGATGAACAATAGACACTTCTGCGATTGAAAAGGCTAGCTGGGTAGTTATGTATGCGTGTGTGTGTAGTATGTATCAGAGCTGTAAATGAATCATTCATTTTTGAATTAAATCGCAAATCATTCATGGACTGCATTAGCAAATTTTGAATTAATTCTTTTCACACAAAAAATTATTTGAATTAAATTTGAGTAAATTCAAATGAATTTGATAAAAATTAATTGCAATTCGTTTTTAATTCAAATGAATTTGCTAAATGAATTGCAATTCGTTACTAATTCAAATGAGTTTGTCAAAATGAATTGTAATTCAATTTTCAAATTCATTTGAATTGAATTGATTTTGAATTCATTGAAATGAATTAGAAAATGAATTACAATTCAAATGAATGAAATCAAAAATGAGTTGCAATCAATCAAATTCAAAACCTTGTCCTACATCCGCGCCTGATCAAAGAAAACATGGTGTATGGAGTTTGTTTATTCAAGAAGAATTGATTTTTATTTTGAAACTAATAATGTTTGAACTTTTGTGAACCACGACCATTCAACAACAAATTCATTTGAATTAACTCAAATTTTATTCAATTAATTTTTTGTGTGAAAAGAATTAATTCAAAATTTGCTAACTAGTAACGAATTAAACTCAAAAAAGAATGATTCATTTACAGCTCTGGTATGTATGTATGTATGTTAGCATATCATAACTTAAGAGCGTGTCAACAGAGAGGACAGTTGCTGCTTTCGATTTTAAAATTTATTTGCTGTTATCAGTTCCTTCACAAAATCTTATTAGAAAATTTCCATATTAATTGATTTGTCTGTGTGTGCGACTTATCTTTAAGAACTCTCTAACAACCCTCTAGTCAACCTAGACTCTAGGCCCTAGAGCCATATACATAACTCTATGTATGTCAACACTCTTTTCTATAGCGAAACTCTTTTCTATAGCGACAACTTTCCTTTTATGCGCAAGTAGGGATACGTTAGAGACAACAGTTCTTGTGACATTGTCAACGATGTTCTTTAAATTGCAAATGGAATATTTGAATTTCAACAAAATTTAAATGTAATTTTTTAAAAGAGATTTTTGAATTTCAAATGGGGTTTTTGAATTTCAATTGATACTCTTTTAAACTGAATTGAAATTTTTTAAATTGAATTGATATTTTTTAGTTTCGAACGGAAACTTTTAATTTCAATAATTATATTTAAAGCTACGATCGAAAAGGTTAATATTTCAAAAATATTTCGGTCTAAATAGTTAAAAAAAATAATTTATTAAAATTTTAATAAAAAAAATAATATTAAATACATATATATATATGTATGTGTTTAAGTTTTTTGCTGTAATCCTTATAAAATTGTAAACAAGGACCACTAAAATGTACTAGCTAATCTTTGGTTCAAATGTCTACATATGGTCGTAGAAGAACTATCACCTAAATGGTACTAAAGTCTACTGGTATGTTATATATCAATAGGCGATTACATTGGCAATGTCACTAGTTAATCACTACAATTTTTCTATTGACATCGAGCCAGAAAATACCGATATTGTAGACTAGAGCTCCTAAAATTTACTAGTGAATCTTTCGTGACAATGTCTCCATGTGGTCCCCAATGAACTACTTAGTCAATAGTGCTACAGTCTACTGGTGGATTTTCAATCAAAAGCTAATGGTAAATGCCAAAATATATGATTACTTTAGTTGGGGTACACTTGGTCAGTGGTACTATTGACAATGCCACTAGTATATCACTATAATTTTACTATTGACATCGAGTGAGATAATATCGATATTGTAGACTAGATCCCCTAAAATTTACTAGTGAATCGTTGGTGCCATTGGCTCCATATGATCCCAAAGGAACTACTTAGTCAGTAGTGCTACATTCTACTGGTAGATTTTCATTGACAAGCTAATGTTAAATGTCAATATATCATAACATTGGTTGGGGTACACCTTGTCAGTAGTACTACTGACAATGTCGCTAGTAAATCACTACAATTTCACTATTCGCATTTCCTGCAGGGAACTTAACTTAACTAAATAAGAGCATAAATTACCATACCATGACCAGAAATAAGTTTGTTAGCATTACATTTAATGTCAAAAACATAGTTCTTAACGACTGATGTGGAAAACGAATATTTGACACAGCATTTATAAAAATTGTTAAAGAATACTTATGAATTTATAATGCCATATTGAATAGCAGAATAGAAAATTTAAATTGTTATGCATCACCCATTTAGCTAAGCCTATTGGAAAATATTTTAATATACACATACATACATACATACATACACACATACATACATACATATGTATATAAGTATGTTGTTAATGTTTACACGAAAAACTCAAATAAGAAAACTATAAAGTTAAATTTTTGATCAGGGGGCTTGTATTAAGTTCAGAAAAAATATTTTTTTTAGATCGAAGATAGAAGGAAACTCATTGTTGAGTTTGTAAGAAAAATACATAACGCACCAAAAGCGATTTTGTTTAAATATGGTAAATATATCGATGGCTTAATATAAAAGGGGCGTATATAAATTTTTTCGAAATTGCGGTTTTAACGTTTTTTGGGAGAAAACGTTTAATTGCATCGTCCTTGAAGATCTTAGTACGTTACAATTCAAAATCAAGGACTTACTGCCATAAAATATCGAAAATTCGAGTTCCGCCTTTCTTATATTTCGACTTAAATATTATATAATTTCTGTAAAAGACACTCTTTGTTTTTAACTTCATCGCGTTTGGCGCGTAAGCTTTTTAACGATCGCGAAAAACTACACATGCAGTTCTTAATATTTTTCCAAGCCATACATGATTTTAAATACTCGTACCTTGGGAGGAGTGATACATATTTGCAAAAAAAAAAATGCAAAAAGTTATAACCCTAGTGTACATATTTCTAATTGTTTAACATTATTAAAAGGAACTTGCAGATACTTATAAGAAATAAAGGAATTCAAGTACATACTTTACAAACAAAAGAGCTATGTTTGTATCTTGCTCATCTCGCACCTTCCACAATTGACATATTATATCAAAAAGGTATTTTAACAAGCATGGCAAAGTAACTTAAAATATTTTATTGGCTTGACTTAAAAAGAAAAACTAATCTACCACTTTCAATGCGGTTTTCATAGAATCTCTCAATCGAATATTTTTTTGTCCTTTGTTTTGCCATGGTATGGCATCCTGGAAATTTTTGTATTACAATCTTACTCAAAATGAGACGTCAATTACACAGCTGATTCTTTGGAAAAAAAATATTTCACACTGTAGTCGAAAAAAGAACAACTGTTCTAGTGAACATACGATGTTTCAGTAGTTCGAGTAGCTTAGGGTGATTAGATAATTGGTCTACTGCACCCGCTCCTCGAGCTTGGTATGGCAGCAGAGCCTCCAGAAAGCCAGACTTAGCTATCTATTCGCACGTTTATATATCGATCCGCTTGCTGCAAAGAACCGACGTCCGCTGTCAGCCACCCAGCCATTTGCTTCTAGTAGTAACGGACAGTGGTAACTAGTTATTTAAAGGTGCCAAATACCCCCATGTAGTTTCAAGAATCATCGGCACTCAGTATTTTAGGTGAATGACAGTGCAATCCGGATACCCTCTGTAACTTTGGATGTGTTCGTAAATGCATCACTGCTCTGCATCATACGTGCAAACTTTTATTTAAAATGCAATATATAAATTTGCTGATAATCTGTTTTAGTAGTAATCATGTTTGTACACCATATTTGACATTTATTTGTGCGTTATCTACTTCAGTGAACCAGTTTATTTATATTTAAATTTCCATTTGCAGCGCAGTGATGCATTTACGAACAGACCCTTTGCTCTTAAAATCGCTGATTGTATGTACATTATACATATCCCTAACCTGTTGAAGCGTACTCAGCTGTGGTTTGTAGATAGTGAGACAGGCAGTATATATAAATGCTCATTCAGTATATTGTCTGCTTTACTATGCCCCGATTCTTGTTACTAATACGCTCAATAAATTGCCGGCATCATCAAATTGATCCAAATGAACTGCATCCTCGTAAATTATCATTTTGATCAGTCAGTTAGAAATTCTTATTTCGATTTTATAAGAAAATGTTTGCTAGGTAATAAAGGGTGTTTTTTTATAGAGTCACACAAGTTTAAATCATACTAAAACAAGAAACTATATTTAAAATATCAATGAAACGGACTTCATTAAAAAGAACATTTTATGAAATTAATGTTTAAGTATGATTTCTGCCATGTGGCAGCCACGGCAGCATTCGCGGCCGTGTTTCGCCGATAACCATTTGACTGTTTGTGGTATATCGATGCAGACAAGTGACGTATGAGTAACATAATCCCAAAGAAAATAATCCAATGAGGTTAAATCACACGATCTTTGTGGCCAATTAATTGGGCCATTACGTGAAATTATTTTTTCATCAAAAGTTTCCTTGAGTGAATCAATTATAGCACCCGCTATGTGGCATGTTGATCCGTCTTGTTAGAACCACATATCAGCAATATTAATGCCACGTAGTTGAGGTACGAAAGTTTCGAATCATGTTCATATATCGTTCACAATTGACAGTAACATTCTGACGAGCATGGTTTTTAAAGAAATATGGGCCAATGACTCCGCCAGCCCATTAAGCGAGTAACAATAATTTTCTGTAGATGTAATGGTGTTTCGACAAAAGCTTGTGAATTCTTCTCACTCCAAATGCAACAATTCTGCTTATTTACGTACCCATTCAACTAGAAATGGGCTTAATCGGAAAATAAAATTTTTCAATCTTTAAATTTTTTTCAAATTTTCAAAATTTCAACAATTTGTTGTTCATATCATTATGACATTTTAAAGCAAACTAAACAAAAAAGCAACCATCAGCTGTTAAATAGATGCTCAATTAAAGCAGTGATGCCAACTCAAAGTTGTGACACTCTAAAAAACCACCCCTTATAATCAATTTGAAATAACTCAATTCATTCGTGAACTTAGGGTTACTATATAGTGTTAGAATCAGATATATTATCGAAATCGAACAGTTTGAAACCCGATTTGTTTTGAAAGGTATAATGAACTCGTAAACAATTTCGTAAGAATTTGTTTAAGCAATCGCGAGCTATTGATATATAATTTTTGGTTTTTTATTGATATTTAATTTAATTAGTCTGTTTTTGACGATCTTAAACTTTCAACTAGGAATCATGCAACTTACTTATATATGCAGAGATTGTCATTACACCGCATTTTTTCACAAGTAAGGAAAGCTGCATCTCTATAAAATTCAATTTGAATTAGAATTTAAGCCGCAGATGCCTGTCAGCGGCTTGGATTCTATGGAAAAAAGATCTATGAAAAAGCTGAAATAAATTGGCCTCCATGTAGTTCTGTTTTTAACCACATGGAGTTTTTATGTGATATTATCTCAAATCTTAAGTTTACTTTAAGAACCAAGTAAGCTGACTGTCAAGTTGTCAAGTGCCAAACGACATTACACTAGTCAATTAAACTAGCAATGCCAACGCCTAGTCCATTTTTAGTTTTAAAACCTATTTGTCTGGAAAGCTATAATGAACTCTGGCTTAGAGTAAAAATTTGTTTAACCCATCAGAAAATATTAATATTTGAAAAGAAGATCATAAGTCAAAATAGAAAATATATTCGATACATTTTAAGACTAATTCAGCAAAAAGAAATGAAAAAGTTGAAAATTCTAATTAAAAAATAAAAATTAAAGAAATCACAGCACATCATAGATCGGTTTAAAAATTAAGTTTCTAATGTAGCAAGAAAGCGAAACATAAAGAGATTGAAAGTATGATAGAATAAAGTTAAAGAGGAGGGGCATAAGAATACTAAATAGCTAATCAATCGAAGAATTTAAAATTTGTATCAATTTTAACTTAAACTTTTTAAAAAACTTTTTTAATTTTCTGACACTTAATCATAATAAAACACATTGGCGTTATTCGATGTTTGATGCAAATGGTCTTGCGTCAGTACAAATGCAAAATATTGTAGCTTTTCTTTGGATTCTCTGTGTATTTTGTTGTTGAATTTTAAAGAAAAACTACGATTTTTTGCATTTACAATGACGCAAGACAAGTTGCATCAAACACCGAATACCGCCATTATAAATTTCAAAGTAATCAGACAGTGATAAAAGCAGTAATTAATTATGAGAAAAATTAAAAATTTTTTGTTTATTATTTTATAAAAAGTCAGTAATAAGATTTCAGGTTAATTAAATAAAATTTTAAAGGAACATTATTATTAAGAGCCACTCGTGTTTTCAAAATGATAAAAAAGTTCCAAGCAAATTACACGAAATATATGTACGTATCAGAGAACAGCAACGAGTAGTGAAAAAGTGAGTTGAGTTGAATCATGACTTATAATTTCTTGTACTTAGTTATGCATCATATTCACTCGAAAGTTTGAAGTAAGCATCGAACTCATACTTAGCAACATTTATGACGTTGTTGATTTTGACGCTCCTTGACTCAATGTCTACGACGCTGCAAAATAAGTGTGATTCACAATGCGAACTTCACATACGAACATTAAAGTTCTCATTATGAGGTTATGTGTTTCTTTGTTGCTTTTTTTTGTTTACAGGAATTGAAAAACAACCCTATTTACTACTATTATATAATACTTGCAAAATGTTTAACTAAACTTTTAAATGAACATACATGCATGTCTTGAGTGAGCTGAATCAATGTGAGTAGTATAAGTATTTTTATGAAACTAGAAATCAAACTTAGGTTACTTATGAGTGTGTTATAAGAATGATGTCGATGTCGAGTTCAGTTATATTTATTTCAAGCTGTACTTATAAATCAATGTCATCATGAGTATGCGTAAATCAGAGTAGTTGAGTTTAAATGATGTCTACTCACTTATATTTACAGTTTCATGAGTCAGTATGAATAGCGAAAGAAACGACTCATTGTCTATCGCTGGTACATATGTATGTATGTGTGTGTATGTTCATATATAATAAATATACTTCTTACCCATTACGTATGAGCAAAGAATATAAATTATATAGAATGCGCATCTGAGCTAAAAAATTAAACATTTTTGGCTTACGCTTCATATGCGGGGGGAAAGTATAAAGAGCAAGCAAACACGCAATGAGAGCATTCGCTTCCAGGGTGACCGATGACATTTTTCAAAAAGTGGCACCAAATAGGGGAGGATTTATCAAAAAAAAGGGGCAATATTAAACAAATCGACACAACTACACTAAAGTCCTTATTTTTAATGTATTATTATATAATTCACTTTAGAAAAAGGGGGACAAAAAGAGGCAAGACAATCGAAAAAGTGGCAATTTGCCACTTTAGTCGATCAAACGGTCACACTGTACGCTACAGCGACAGAGATTCGTGTTCTTGCTACAGCTTGTCGTCACTGTTGCCAGTTTTGCAGATTTCTCTGCATTTTGCTGATTTTTCATTGAAAAAACTATAAAATGAAATTTGCATATTTTCTGAAATGCTTGTGTAACATCAATATTTCGTGTTTTTCTTTACTCCGTAACAGAAATAACCATGGTGTCACTGTCAGAAACATACACATAAGAAACACTAGCAAATAAGTAGTGTTCGACGTATAATTTTGCAGTAACCATACCACCAACATAACAATGGTAAAAAGAAACTTGCTAATCTGTGCAAAGATGTATGAATATACATACATATATACATATCGCACACTAAATCATAAACAGTCACACATATGTCCCATTATTTTAAAGAATTTGTAAGTCCTGATTCACACACATCAGGTTTAGCTGATCAGTTTTTGTTCAATTTTCTTTTGAACCTGCATTTACGTTCATACACACCGTCAAGTCAAGTCATCAAGTCTCATCAAATAGAGTATTACGAATGACAAAACAAAACGAAAAAGCAAACTTGACTGGTACGGTCAAGTCTGTACCCCTTTCCATCCTCTTTTCCTCTCTCTCCTAAAAACTCAAGACTTGACGACTCAGACCTGACGTGTGTGAATCAGGACTAATATCGGCATATGTTTTTATACAGCAAGAAAATTTATGTTAATTCGCAAATTAAATAAAAAATGCATACATGACGAACATATAACCTCCTCCTTAATTGAAGTCGGTTAATAATTCGAAAACAAAATGAAAAACAATTCAAAATATAGGTGTTTTTATTGTTGCAGATTTTTTTTCCGATTTTTTTAAATCATTTTCAGATTTTTTAGCCAATTTTTCCAGATTTTTTGTAAAATTTTCTGGCACCAGTGCTTGATGTTTTAAACATTCACCCCTATCGTGAATAAAATGTAAAGTTTTTGAACCCATGAAATTTTCATTCCCCATGAGGCGAAATTTGCTATCGGGAATTTCATGGGAACGTTTGTTCCCGCTATTGATTCGCAGTGAATGTAAAAACGGGAAGAAAATTAGACAAATTTATGTTTGATAGTGAGAAATACACACATTTTTTGTTTCAGATGCAATGTTTTTAAATTTTTAATTCAGTTTCATATTTGTATTGAGCCTTATTTTCGATATTTATCGTAATTAGATTTAATTGAAAATAGACCTTTTTATTTAAATTAAAATTTTATGGGCCTATCCATAGTTAAGAATTATCAAAATGCCAAAAATTTTAAAACTTTTAACATACGGGCTGTAAAATTTTATCGTAAGCGAAAATTAATTATGTTAAACAAATTTGAATATTATAAAAATAATATTCTCTTGTAATTTAAATACCATATAAAAATTGTTAATTTTGTGTTAAAAAAAGTAACCAAAATGGAAAAAAGTACACAAGTACACATTGGAAAAAAAAGTAACCAATTTTGGTTACAAGTAACCGAAACGGCAACGCTGATCATAGCATACGCTGTCTACGAGACTGTAAAAAAGCAAAATAATAAAAATCAAACATAAATACACACATGCTTTTGCTCTCAGCAATGCGAGCGCAGCATACACTGCAGAAAGAAATGAGAGTGCGTATGCTGGACGGGTAGTACTCAGTGTTGTTAGATTTGACGATTTTACGTCATTTTGA
This sequence comes from Tachina lurida, assembly GCA_944452675.1. Classification (NCBI taxonomy): domain Eukaryota; kingdom Metazoa; phylum Arthropoda; class Insecta; order Diptera; family Tachinidae; genus Tachina; species Tachina lurida. The sequence continues at coordinate 83,582,522 of OX101755.1, forward strand.
CGATTTTTTATAGCAAATTTCCCAAAATGACGATTGACGATTTTGTTTCAAATATTCCTCACATTTTGACAATTTGTTGAAATAAGTATTTAGTAACATATATATGCCAACAAGTCCTTGCAGAAAAAATTTTATTTTAATTACAGCATCGGTTATTTTAAATATGGACTCTGAAATTCTTCCTTTACTGAAAATTTTTTCCAAATCTTGTGTCTTAAGTCCCAGTTCACATTAGTCAAGTCTTATCTAAACTTAACACATTTTTTTCTTTGAACTTTCATCGGCGTTCACACAATGCAAGTTTTATTTTTCAGCTCATATTTGTTATGCATAGTTTTGTGTATGCATGTGATTTTTTAACATTACGAAGGAGAAAACAAAACTTATTAACAGTTTATGAAGGTGAGTACTCGTTTCTTTTCCCTTCGTCTCTCTCTCCTACAAACTAATCAGCTTAGCAATAAGACTTGCATAATGTAAAATAGGACTAAAGAAAAATATTAAGGCAATGAAAATGAAATAAGAGAACTTAGAGTTTTTAACTTTCAAGATAACGACTTATAGCTATAAGTATATTTTGGAAAAAAGTTAAATAGATTAAATTACCAAACAATAAAGAATAAATAACTTATGTGAGTTTGTTTTTCCCATTTATTTATTTTTTTTTTGCAAACTCATCAGCTAGTGTTAAAAGAATATTTAGTAATATTAATCTTACTAAAGCCAAGATATAAAATTTACTGAAAACAGAAACCCTTGAAATCATTGTATTTCCGAAAGATTATTAGAAGTGTAACTCTTCGGAATGTTACAATGTTGACATTAAGAAAAATTTTGTAAAAAAACAAATTCTAAAATGTATAGTTTTATTTAGAAATTGTTAACACACTATTATATATTCAGAATCTTTTGATTTAATTTCACCCTATAGTTTTTATCTTTGACAATAATGTCGATGAATTGTTTCTTGTTACATAAAATAGTTTTTTATTTCTAATATGATATATTAGTTGTTCAATTAAATGGATAATTCTTGTATTATATTGATTTTTCGACGATTTTTTTTTGAAAACTGTGACGATTTTGACGATTTTATGTTCAAAAATTGACGATTTTTAGACAAAATTGTCTAACAACACTGGTAGTACTGGAAATACCCGCATAGAAAATTTTAGCTTGTATGAGATGCGCATTCTATATGATATATATTCTTTGGTATGAGTAAAATTTTTTAATGCGGAAGAAATTAATATAAATAAATTTAACTACAAATAAAATAATTAAATCAAAATAATGATAATATATTATTTAATTTATAAATTAAAAATAATTGAAAAAAAGTGTAAAGTTTTCAGCAATTAAAATTAAAAAATTATTTATACAATATATTTTAACAAATTATAATAAAAGAAATAATAATAATAATAATAATAAATATATAATAAAATTCAAGCATAAAACGCCCAAAATAAATAAAAATTGTGTCAGGCGATATAAAAAGTAAACAAGCTGCAAGTGGAAGTTAAGTCATGTGGTATTCTTTAAAATGTTCCATTCAACATTTCAACCATAAATCATGCTCTACAATAAATGTAAGAAACTAAAAGAAAAATTGTATTACAGTTGACAATTGGATATTATTCGGATTATCCTCAGTCAATTTAAAAGGTAAGAGATTTTTTATGTCAAGGTATCTATATATTTTTTGTTTCCATTTTAAAACATTTTTAATTTTACGCACATATTAAGCACATTATTTTCTTATAACTATACATATGAAGAACACAAATGAGTTGTGAGTTAGAAATGGATGTCATATATCACACCGTGAGGTATATTAAAAATCATTTTTTATTTTAACATTATTGCTTAAAAATATTTTTATATACTATATGTTTTGCTTAACACTTGATGCTTAGATATACTTGCATACATATGTATGTAGGTTTAAGTGGGAATGGTAACAATGGGACGAACTTTTTCTTTGTTTATATCGAAATTTAAGCTTCGCAGTGAGATTGAACATAATTTTTAATAGTAACTTATAGACGACGGTAATACTTGCACAGCCATACAAGAAATATTTTCTCACAAACGCTTTGTTTAATTTTAACCCAACTTAAGGCTCAGTTACCCGACAGTAGTGTAAAGTAACAGCAACAATAGGACCGATATTGTTATGTGAAAAGTAGTGCAAATGGTTATAGAGATGTAACCTATTTTTCATATAAAAATATCGATCAGCTGTTTCCTACATTGCAGTTACATTACATTACAGTCGGGTAACTGAGCCCTTAGCGTCCTTACGGTTCCACAAGGTAATCTAGATAAACATTATCGTGATAACATAACTATATATTTTATATGGCTTATAAATTTTATTTAACAACGTTATAAAATTTTGTTTTATACTCGTACAGTTTGAGACGTTCCGTCAACGTGACAGTAAATTTTGGTACACATTTGCATCGTTGTCAAGTAAGAAAAAACTATCAGCTGTTTCATTAGGGGATGTGGTCATTCGGCTAAAACTAGTTTTGTATATTTGTTTTTTCAAAGTAAAAACAAAATAAAAGTTTAGTCAGCAATAATTTTTTAAATGAAATATTTTTATTGATTAATGTGATTTTCTAAAGAAATGGCTGTACCTAAAAATGCTGGCATTTCCTAGTTTCAGGGCAATTATGAATAAAATTCCGCGAGAAATTTCTCCCTTTTCCAATTAGAATTTTTTGTTTTCCCTATCACTTGCTATTAGCTGGAATTGTTCTTCGGGAAAAATTTCTAGGGGAATTTTGTTCATAATTGCCCTCTTTATTTTTTCTTCCCTTCACATTCATCAATAAAAATATTTTATTCAATAAGAATTAAAAATATTGAGCTTAGGCCCGATTAAGAAATTATTCCTGATTAAAAGTCATTCAAGCATAGACTTATGTGTAGTAAGAATGTATGTAGTGTCCTTTTGTCAAATATTTATCACATTTCTTTTTACTTTAACATGTAGGTGCCACAATGAAAGCAAGTGACTTCTCTAAACAATTTTTTATAGAAATCACTCAAATATTTGCTTGCATTGACGTTCAGGTAAAAACAATCGAGGCAATTTTTTTGACAAAAGGACACTACATACATCCTTACACACATAATTATCTTTTGTTATTTGTGAAAAAGTCAGAAAATATATTTATCCGGTTTTATTACGATTACGACGTTTTTGTCCTGTAGTGCGATTCAATAACTTTTTCTTTTAACGATAAACGCATCGTTAAAATAATTAAAACGAAAATTTATCGAATCTGCTATTCAGTAACATTTTTAATGATATTCGCTGTAAGTTAATGTCAGCTGTGTCGTTATTTGAACGACAATAATTTATGTGCTGTTAATTTTATCGACAAAAATCAACAGAAAATATCAGCTGCGTACTATCGTTAAAAAGAAGTTACAGAATCATACAATCGTTATTGCAAGCGACAAAATGTATAGACTAAAAGTGAGATTGTCGGATCGTTAAAAGTTACTGAATGGCATTACTGGGGTAGATAACAGCGTAACATTTAAATTTTTTGTTTGTTCTTCTAGTCCATACTTTATTTATTTTCTTAAAGAACCCTGTTACAGAAACGGCTATATATTCAAAATAAATCAATTTATGTTATTCTATACAAAAAAGCGATTACAACACCTGATTGATAAATAAAACATATGTCAATATTTTTCTTTAATTGGGAATGTTTGCTTGTTTTTTTTATCAAACTCAGTCTATATGCATTTTGTTCCTGCTTAAGGAACTCATCAGTAGACATCAATAGAAACAACATTTTGAAATGAGTTAAAAAACACTTGTACACTTAAAAAATTAAATGTTCATCAATTAATGTTTTCAATGAAGAACTTAATTGATTCAAAAAATTTTTTTATTGTTGAATCTATACTATTAATCAAGTATACACTGGTTGAAAAATATGTAGTTAGTGATCAATTACAAAGTCATGCAGATATGGCCAATTAACTAGCGCCTATGACACGCCTATGTTAAAATAGTGAGTGGGCGGCAAGGAAAAAAGTCACTTAATCAACTAGATGTGGTTATTAAAAACCCAGTTTGAAGTTACTTACAAATGGGTGTGAGTTCCTATAGGGAGGCTTTAGCATTACTTACATACATACATACATATGTATGTATGTATGTTTTATTGTAGCAAAACTTAAACCCACTGTGATCAAAAGTTTGATTATTTATTTTCACTGTGCAATTTATCATACGTTCTACCTGCTGTTTCCTTCCAAGTGAAAATGGATTTCAACTCTCATAGCAGGGTGGTGAATATACGCAAAAATATATATTAAAACTTTTTTATTCTTGTTGTTTTATTTTTTGTTTATAAAATAGCTTAAGCTTAATAAACAAACAAACACCCCATCTGTGTTCTACAAATGTGTTTTTCGCATATATTCGTATTATTTCACATATCTATTTATTCTAGTTGGTGTTTTGTTCAGGGGTGTTTGTTTGTGTTCGTTTAAAAAATCAACCTATACATCAGCAATAGAATTGCCAGCTTAAAATTTTTTATAATATATTTGTTTTTTCTCCCCTCAAAATATATGAAATATTTATACTACTCGTAGTTGGATATAAACGAGAAGAGAGGTGTCTTAGGACACCCGGTTATAGCTATGCTGCTTAGTTATATAAAACTCATGTGTGAAATAATCAGGGCTATCATGAATAAAATTCCACGTGAAATTTTCCCAGGGAAAAATTCCAACTAATAGCAAATAATAGGGGCGAAAATTCTAATTGGAAAATGGAGAAATTTCACGCGGAATTTTATTCATGATAGTCTAGAATAATGCAATAAAATTATATTATATGATAATGTCAAGTTCTCCTTAAATATTTCAAAACGTTTTCAATTTTTTCCCATTATTTCCTTTTCTAGGGCGTACGATTAAATTAATGTATTGCTGGTGGCCGGTGGCAACTGTTAGCCGGCTTACAGCCGATTGGCTGTGTTTTCTGGCTTCAGCTCATGTACAAAAACAAAACAAAAACAAATTGAGCAATCGTTCTCATTGTTATTGTTTCACTCACTTCAAAGAACGAAACTAACGTTTATTTTCGTACTCTACTTTTAAGTACAAGGAAATGAAAACAAAATTAAATTTATAGTTGTAATAGTGTCGATTATTTTTACGAAAATCACCTCCTAACTCCTGTATCATGCAATAAATAGCATAGCTATAAAAAACATCAATAAAATAGAAACTAATGCCTGTATGATGAAATGAAATCCAATATATTTTAAAAAAGAAACTTACCTAAATTAATGTGTTCTTTTTTATCTGCCACCTGGCAACATTGATTATCATCAGCAGCAACAATACCATCAAAAACAGCGTCAACAACACAGTTATTGTTCCTCAATGTCAACATCAATATAAAAAAAAGTGTTGCTCCTATTGTTACTTGCTGCGACGCCGTATTTATTATTACCATTAAATGATTTGTTGACGCTGTTGATGATGTTACGCCACCGATAGAGTCGTTGTTGTAGTCACTGTTGCTATTCCTTCCCTTGTTTATTTAAAAGTTATGCAAATTAAGTGGATTTTTTTAGATTGCAAAAGAAATTTAATAAAATGATTTGTTTAAATTTTTTCATCTTTGGCAGTCAACTTTGAAAAACTGCTACATATTTACATACATATTAGACGTACATTTTTTTTCATTTCGCTTTTAATTTGATAAAGTTTTTAGAACTATCTGGGTGAAAAAGTTTTGTATAGAGAAAATGTAACATAAACGTCAAATACTTAAATGTAACAGACAGATAAGCTAGTGAAACCTGGAAAGTTTTGTTGCAAATTAATTAGACATGTAACAACGTTTTTTTGTTGCAAAAATTCATTTTATATATGTACATATATATGTACATACATATATACATATTTGTCAGACTGTTTTCTATTAAAAGTTTGTTTTTCTTAACTAATAAAAAAAACATTAGCAGATAAATAACTAAAATATAATTAAATAAAGAAACTCCATACAGAACTATTTTCTGCGTAATTTAAAGATGATTTTGTATTTTTTTTTTATTAAAGCAAGATACATGCACACATAGTACATACTAGTGATGTTAGCCTCTCAGTACAGAGGTCGTGGGTTCGATTCCCACCATAGACCTTGGGTTTTTTCCGCAGACAAGCTAATCGCTTTGCGGGTTGTGTTGGTTCTTAAAAAAAAAATAAAATCGTAACGTATTCGAATTCCCGAATATTCAGCCATTTTAAGGTATTCGTATTCGCCAAATTCAGACCAATACGAATATGAATATTTTTCCAAAAAAAATTAAATAAATAAATAAATAAATGCATAATAAATATGTTATGTACTGGCAGACAATTACATATATTTTGGGTCCGGAGGCATATGGGAATAAAGGAAAACGAAATGACAGATACACTGGTCAAAAGAGGAATTCAATTACCGCTAGAAGCAACGGTATACGAGTATGTCCGGAATCCAATTCAACACCTAAGATGAGGAAAGAAGCAGAGTAAAGTTGGCGTGCGACGAAATCTTGCAAAACTTCTAAAATCATGTGCAGCTCCTATGATCCTAAATCGACTAAACTCCTTTTAACACTAACCAGATGGAACTGTAGACACTGTTGGACGGCTTCGTATGCCGTCAAAATAGGACAAATACTTGACGGTAACTGCAGGAAATGTAAGGAACCCCGGGTTATTGAGACAGTAGAACATCTACTGTGCCACTGTCTGGCTCTAAGCCAGATATGACTGCCTTGGTGATTACACTTTTCGGAGTCTTGAACTTTTATCGGGAATGGAAATGTGTACAATACTAAAGTTTGTTAAATCTGTGTGGGAGTCATTCGATACAGGTACCACGAACTAGGCTGCTATACTTACAGGTTTCTTGTCATCTGCTAGTATTGCTAAGGATCAATCCTGTTCTATGCGAGGTCCTTGACCACCCAGACTAACCTAACCTGACCTAAACGAAATTCAAATAAATGACATAAAAATATTAGGTTGTAATAATTGAAAAAAAAAAAATTATTTCAATTCAATTCTTGTACCCAACTTAAAACAAACTTCTTTTACAATTAACAAAGGTGGAAAACTATCGATAGCACTATCGAAACTATCGAAAATTTTTTTTTTTTTTACTATCGATGTTTTAATTCTGCCATAGTTTAATACTTAAAAACAATCAATATTTTTTAGTCACTATCGATAGTAAATGATACACCACTAAAACTAAAAATGTAATATGTTGTTTTTCATAAACAAAAATAACTCAATGATGGGAACAAATTTTCCGCTGATTTCACTTATTTTTCATACAATTGTTTTTTATTGAACTGACAAATAAAATTCTATTATATTTTGTTTTATTTAAAAATGTTTTGTTTAGAATTTTTAGTGTAAATAAATATGTATATTATACGAGAACCATACAATTACGATACTATCACGATAGTATGGTCGATATATCGATGGTTTTTCCAACTTTCGATAGCCTTGAATTGATATATCGATAAAGCTTTTTAAACTATCGAAAACTTTCGATAGTGACACTATCGATAGTTTTCCACCTCTACAATTAACATTAAAAAGTTAAAGTACTTTTCTAGATAATATTTGTTCGAAAATTATTTCTCCATATTAAAGTATAATAAAGTATTCTTTAAATATATTGGAGGGGATAATGATAGAGTTCCTAGATAACTGCGGTTTTATAAAAAAATATATAAAAACTTAAAATAATATCCCTTGGTAAATACATCTAAATATGTACTCGTTTGAAAGTTTCCATTAAGACATCTGTCAAAACTTATACGATGTATCCTCTAGTGGGCCAACAACAAATTTTAAAATTTATAAGTTGACATTGTCATATCCATGTATGAATATATTTTTTGACAGGAAACTTTTTTGTCCATGAGAATTGGAAGAAATATTTTTCTGCAAGGCCTTTTTTTGTATTTGTATGTATTTTTTAACTTTCTTGGTAATATACGACTATGTGGTAGTTTCATTTGAAAATAGGTCACATATTTATGTGTATTGAAAATATTTAAAAATGTATAAGTGGAAAATATCAGGAAATGGAAACCAATTAATCAACTTGACTTCAGTTTGTCTCTAGATTGTTTGAAATAAAGTGACTTCAAAAAAAAAACTAAAATTAAACTTTGTCGAACTGTGTTTCCTACACATTAAATATTTTTATAAAAATTTGTGTTTATTATTTTCAAATATTATTTAATGACCATGGCCCAATTCATACGAGGATTTAAAAATCTTGTTTTATTTTTGATTCTCTTTAAAAGTTGCTTCCAAAATCATTTTACATTCATACGATGATTTTTTCCATGTTTCTAGTTTTGATTTTTATTCTTCCAAAAATTTAATCAGTATTGCCATTAGATTTTAAAAAAATTCGGTTTTCCCTACATGTTAAAAAATTTGTTTTGTAAACCTTTTGTAAACCAAAATTATTTCTTCTGAATATTTGGATCTACAGTAGGTAACTTAAAACATGACATATGCATGTATATATGTAATTCTTTTGTATTAAATTATTCAAAGTGACTACTTCTGCCTTCGAAATTAATGCATACTTTTCTACAGTTTTTCAGAAATTATCTTATAGTACAAATATAACACATATCTATATTTGTGTTTTCTCCAATAATGGAGTTTATTAAGATTTAAGTTAAATAGTTGTAAGTAATATCCTTAATTATTAAATCATTGTTTAATAGATGCCCATTTCCTATTTCCTGGGGTGCTTGCCATTAGAAGAATAGAGGGAAGATCCTATCCAAATACAGGCACTGCGACACCAAAATAATTAGATAAAAGTCTATGTAATTACGAGCAAAAACAAATTTTTAAACGGAGCAAAAATATATTTTGCATATAGTTATTTTTACATTTATGCACAAAAAATGCAATATGAGAATACAAAATACCAAAATAGAATATTTGTCCGATATTCCCTATACTCCTATATTAACGACAAAAATACCTACAGGTAACACTGTTCTCTATTAAAAAAAAGCTGTTGTCACATTGAATGAAAAAATAAAATAAACCAACATACCAAAAATTAAAATATGTGTAAAGAAAATTTGAAAAAAAACTCGGAGAACGGAAAATGTGATTTTTTCTCTACCCCCTTTGCTTTTCTATACAGTTCGCCTACAAACTACAAAAATCGTGTTTCAAAAAATCATTGAAAAATCAACGTGTGAATTAGGGCCATCATTCAAATTTTGGATGGCTTTTTATTAAATTAAAGTACGTCAACAGGAGTATGAAGTTTTTTTTCATAAAATTGTTTTTATATATATTTTTCCAGGCGTAAATAGAATCCTAATTTAATGTTTATAAATTTCACATGTACTATCAGTATTTGTATTCGTAATCGTAATCGCGAATATCGTTTCAAATATTCGTATTCGTATTCGCGAATATCAAACATTGACATTGGGAACATTACTAATACATGCAGTGAAAGAAAAACTATTCGTAACGGGAATGAAACCATTACGTTGAACCTCTTTCATTAATACAACGACAAATTTCATTAATAAAATGAAACATTATATTATATTGATGCAAATTTCATTAATGGAATGAAACCTTTCAATATTTTATATTTTGTAGTATCATTAATGTTACGAAATAATTTTCATTCGGGTAATTAATGTATTTATGTATTTAGTTTTTATGAAGAATTCATACAAAAAATATTTTAAATTTATTAGGTGACATAAAAGAAGATCAAAGTATCAAACCACAATTGTAATTAATCTATAGTTGTAGAAATTATAGTTTCGATGCAAGTTTAATTAAATATTTTCGTAACTACAATGAAGAAAACTTCCTGCTGCTGGCTAATAGGCAGTGTGCTAACCTTCTAGTCACAGGTTCGAATCATGGAGATTAGTTACCCGATTTCTTTCTCAATATACCTTTTCAAATAAATTTTATATTAAATGATTAATTAAATAATGTTGAATTAAAATTATTCCTGATTAAAGTTCAATTATAATTTTATTAATGGTGCTATATGTTTACTGGGTATGTAAAGCACATTTAAGGTTATTGTGACTGCAGCAGTAAGCCCGTTGACTATCACTCCATGAGTTCCAAGTTCAAATCTTGGCCGGAGAAGCAAATTATATACATACAAAGATTTTTCTGATACCTGATAATAATCAAAAATACAATAAATACATAAAGGTATCAAAGTCATTACAACAATGACTGATGTTGTTAACACAATCATAACTATAGCATCAAAAAATAATATGTGAGGTCTCAGTAATGAAATACTGTCATGATATACATAAAAAATGTGGTAAATTCAATAAAATAGTTCATTAAAAAATGTAAAAATAACATCACTTCATTGAATAAACTAAAGTGTCATTGCATTATTTGCATTTTTAATTTAAAATATGAAAATGTACGCTGCCTATCGTTACATTAATGAAAATATTTCGTTGTATATATGACATTTTTTCAGCTGATGAAATAATTTTCGTAATGCGAATGAAATGGGTTAAACAATAATGAAAAAAAAACATAAATACATGTAATGTAAAAAATCATTGCATTTACGAAGGTTTTTCTCTCAGTGTACATATCTATATCAGTTGCTCAATTTATGGTTAGTAGCTTTGTCCTTAACATTATTATTATTGAGTACACATTATGCCATTTTATGATATCGCTAAAGTGCGTCTAGTGGCAACGTTTGTCATATCCAATATTTTTTGCTCTGTGCAATGTCACAAAACATAATGTGAAAGGCATTTCACACATTTTGAAAATGGCACCACAAAATGACATAAACTCAGATTTTCGAATTAAAATAAAAGTTTTCTTAGGGAGTGAAATTTTTAAGGCTTTTGAACGTGTATTTTCAACTTTTTAAGAAGCTGGAGTTTCAATTTTTAGATATTCCAATAAGCAATATATTCATTGGCGAGTGATGCATTTACTGCAGTGTCCACTGCAGTATTACCTCAACATCAAAATTCATCAGATATTTGCAATTTAAGTTCCTTTGGAGCATGAGGCGCCAAAAAGTGATTCGTTAGCAAATTTGAGGTTTCGGGAGACTTGGGTTGCTAGAGCTACTATCTTTTCGGACAATCCCATGATGCAACCACGCTTCAGTTGATCAAAAGACGATAGAGCTTAAGCCCTTGTGGTGGGACTTCGAGGTCTGCTTCCACGGTTGCCGGTTGCCCGACAGCCGGGCTGCTCTAGGAGTTTGTAGCGGTAGTCCTAAAACGTCGAGTTTATCCTAACCAACGGGGTTAAAGCGATGTTTTTGATGTGTGTGGAGTAGGCACTGGATTTTTGGCAACACAGGCATGCCTCCATCTCTGATAAGTGGTTGAGCTGTGCCGGCAATGGTTGAGGAATTATCTTGGGGAACTCGCTGTGGGTGTATACAGCTGTTGCGTGAGAACCGGAAGAATTAAACGTGATGGCTGTGTTTGCTACTAAAAATGCTGGGAAAATGGTCTTGGCTTTCCAGTGTTAAATCAATGCTACTGATTGGCATAACGCGGTCAGCCGGACACTATTCTACGTGCTGTTGCCATTAATGTCCTGCACAACACCATTTATAAGAACTTTCAAGACATGAGAGAATTTTCAAATATTCTAAAACAAACGCTAAACAACACTGTTGGCAAGACAAACAACTGAAACAAATGCCTTGCCAACAGTATTATTAAGCGTTTGTTTTAGAATATTTCGCTGTAGTAAAGCATTTGAAAAATCTCTCATGTCTGGAAAGATCTTACACAGAGAAAACAGTGCCTACTAAACACCTCATAAAATATAAAAAAATTAGTAACACAGGATTCAGACGATGAAATTTATGACGTCTATTTTTCTTGATTCCCTTTTGAAGTTTCTACAAAAAATTATTTGCGTTCATACGATGATTATGTTTACATGTCTAATTTTTTTTATTGATTTTGATTTTTTATTGATTTTATTGCTTATACATATATTTACATACCCTGTCGGAGAATGTGTGCTTGACTGCAAAAATAGTTAACTTATAGTTAACTTTTCTTAGACTGACTAAAAGTTAACTTCTTAGGTTGAGTACGTAATCAAATTTGATGAGAGCCAACAAATTTATTCTCAGCTACTTTGAAACTCATTTCAGTTTTATATTAACATTTTGCTGTCGTTATTTTAGATGGTACCTTAGCCGAGTGGTAGCGCGTTGAGTACACAACGTGTGATGATACATGTTCGAACCCCGGAAATTTTTTTTTAATTTACTGACTACCAGGTAATTTAAAAAAGTCAACTTTAAGTTAGTTGAAAGTAGTGCAGAGTGAGACAATTGACTAGCACCTAGGACATCGCAATGTTAAAACAGTCATTGAAAGTAATCCAAGTGTCAGTCAGTACTATTTGTGAAACAGTTTTCTTAAAGTTAACCGAATTTCCGACAGGGTACTTTATTAATAAAATTTTCCTTCGAAGAATACACCAATATGAGAATATTAATAATAAAACGTAACAACAGGAACACAAATTTGTGTAAAGAAAAATATGAAAAAAACCATAGAAAACAGAAATCGAGTAATTTTTTCTACCCCTCTTTCTTCTCTACCCCGTTCGCTATCAAACCAAAAATGACGTCGAAAAATAGACTTCATAAAAGTCTTCGTGTGAATTAGGTGTAAGAAATCTCTATGGTTTTTTTTTCAATCAGGAAATCTTATTAATTTCATAGAGAAAACATTTTTGAAAAAATCAAGAAGAAATCTTGTAGTTTTTATGAGGTTATTTATTGATTTTTTCAATAAAAAATAGAAAAAAAAATTGCGTCTTTATTCTCTGTACTTATGTATTTTCATTTAAATTCTATACCATATACATATGTATGTATGTATGTATGTATGTATGTATGTATGTATGTAGTATATTGTAGATGTTATTTATTTATACATACATACATACACATTATGTTATATTCTTAACTAACTTACTCACCAAGTATTGAACCAGCAAACTTCTTCCTGATAGACAAGCACTCTAACCAATATGCCAAGAAGCTGCCTAAAAAACCATTGAAATTATTGTAAAAACATTCTTATACAAAAATTAAAAAGATCATGAAAAAATTGTCTGTATGTCTATTTATAGAAACAAAATAACAAGACACCTCATAAAATCAAGAAGATTTCCCTAGTAAAAAAATCAATAAGATGCTTTACACATACTCATATAGGAACCTACTAAAATCAAGAAGAAAACCTTATTGAAAAAATCAATAAGATAGCCTAATAAAATGAAGAAGAAAACCTTTTTAAAAAAATTAAAAAAGCAACCTAATAAAATCAATAAGAAATCCCTATAGTTTACAATTTATAAGAAAACCTAATAGAATCAAGTGGACTTTTTTTTGGTGCCAAAAATAACGGAAATTGAGCAAAAAAAGTTGTGAATAATAAGATTTCTTCTTGATTTAATGTGGTTTTCTTCTTGATAAAATTAATAGGATTTACCACATAAAAACAATAAGGAATCTCTATGAAAAAATCTTCGCTTCTTTCTGCTGGGATACCCCTTAGCCTAAAAACGTTTCATAAAAAAAATCTTATTAATTTTATGAGGCAGTTTTTTCTCTGTGTATAAATGGTCTTCTGCAGTACTTAGTTGCCATACAACATATAGTACTGTTTTGATAAAGTTATTACGGCGAAGAGTTTAGATAGCTCAAAGTACCTAAGCAAGGTACTTGAACATATTACAGGGATAACTACATATATTCAAAGATTGCAACCTATGTGCCTTGAGGAATGGGCACATTGATTCATTATAAAGGGTGCATGGGGGCGATGGTTGGCGTCTTACCTACACCCGGTGTTTAGACCACCGTGTTACAAGGCCGTAAAGGCAGGTGCTCACGATAATCTGAAACCCATCTGTCTTCACGTCCAATTCCACGATGCAAACACGCTTCAGCAGTTTATTGCCTGCTTTCCTGAGACATCTCAGTCACTTAGGATATATGGCTGCGGCGTCTTCTAAATCTTGATAGATTTAAAACAGTTGCCTTAAAGCATATTTGCATTAGTGGAATAAATTTAAAGGTTCTCTTTAATGCCGTTTCACACTATAACACAAGTATTAATACTTTAGTGGAAAATGCAACTCTGACATGTTGAGTTGTTATTGTCTCTTGAAATTTTTGAAACAGAAATTAGATCAGGGAGGCATTTTCGTCAAAAGTATTAATACCCTTATTATAGTGTGAAACGGCCTTTATCGTTCACTGTAAGCAAAGTTAAGTTTAACTATTGGGAACCTTTTCGCAAAATTGTATTAACAGTTCTTATTATTTTTTAAATAATATTGCCATTACGCCAAATAATCAGATTTAACAGCACAAAATTCTTTTATTTTCCTTGAAGAAAAGAAGCTTCATCTGAGTTAATTTTTTTTTACTTTCAATCGAATGAATGGGCATAATGGGCGAACCTCTTCCAAGGTTAAAATCATTAGAAAATTACTTCAATGTATTTTTTTTAATGTAAAAATCATTAATGTATTTTTTTGGATAGCAATAAAATGCACTAAAAATTTGAGGGTGGCGACTCACACTCCATCAAGACAATGGAATTCCCGCCTTTACAGTCAATCTACCTTTGTAGGAACATATTTAATCGTGATACAAATTAAACTATGCTATGCTTTTGTGCCTTAAATGAATGTAATTAAAAGAAATTTATTCAACATCCTGAATATTTCTGCTTTTGTTTGCCACTTTTCTATAGAAATATTTCTTAGATCTTCAAGTTGTAACTTTTTTTATATAGATTTTTATCTTTATACACAATAAATATTTCCTTGGAAAATGTATAAATTAAAGTATTTACATATATAAAAACTATTTCAGACTTGTTAAGGAGAAACTATTACAACTTGTAATATTTGTGTAATTTATGGTTGAAGTTTGTTTTCTCAATTCTGTGTTTACAAGCAAACGCGCCAACTTCTAAGCATAAAATATTCCACACAAATCATTTCGCAATGCAATAATGAAAAAATATTTCTATAATAATCTCCTGTTTAGTAAAATTAATTTGAGGTTTTCAAGAACTTTAGGTTTATTGTGGCTTTTGTACCATAATTTCGTTAAAGATTTAAGCCAAAACATCATGTTGTCAGCCGAGTGACATGAATAAAATGAAAAATGGCACACAAAGGGGAAAAGTTGTGAGTGCTGATTTATAAGAAGACGCAATTATTATTTTAAGGAAGAGAGTATTCTCTTCTAATCCTTTTGCTAGTTGGCAACAATAGTAGAACTTTTATTTTTCAGTATTTAAGATTATTTTCATTACTATTTTCTTTCTGATTCCATAAAAGGAAGATGTTACAAGCACAAATAAGAGCTAAGCCTTTTGTATTTATGTTACTTTTATTTATACGGAAAAGGAGTTTCCTTTAAAGGAAAGCCCTTAGTTTGTACATTTTTTATTTGTTGTACTCGTAATTCTATTTTGTTTGTTTGCCTGGGTATTATGAGTATTATTAGTATTACAGTTGTATTGTTGTGCTTTTAATCCCTTGAAAAATACGTCAAGTTCCCTACACTTAAACATTTAGAAAGGTCATTGAATACGAAAAATTAAAGTCTTTGATTAGATACAGTTTGTAATAGTATTAAAGTCATAAAACTATACACATGTAAGTATCAGAATAATTTTATTTCGTAAATTTTTGTGAAAAGTTAATTGTGTGCAAGTAATTTAATTTTTTATACAAAAAATGGTAAAAAATTATATAAAGATTTGTCACTCCGTTTGTAATGTCCATAATATTAATAAGCGACATATAAAATATATAAATTCTGAAACCTTATGCATAGGGAGGACGAATAAGCGATGTCCGTCTATCCGTCTGTCCGTCTGTCTCTACGTGAAATCGGTTTTCCTAAGCTCCCAGAAAAGCTCGAGAAATTATCCAAAATGGATTATTATTGAAAATCAGCAAAATCGAGCAGACAATTGCAGAGCTGGAAGGCTTAAACTTTATTTTGCCATATAAAAGTAACTACTGAAAACAAATTTTTATTTTGTTTTTAATAAATAAAGTCATTTTACACTTCAGTATGACTAAAATTGTTATTTCAAATTCAAAAAATTATAAAAAATTAAAAATACGTTTCCAGGCTAGGAAAACTTTAACTTTTTTTATACAAAAATGACTTACTAAAACTAATTTTTCCTTTTTTCTATAAATTCAACATATCTTATATTCTTAAAAGAAAGAGATTGGTGTAAGAGATCAGAAAAATAAAAAGGATGATTTTTGGAAAGAAAAATTTGGTGTAGAAAATTATAAAAATAAAAACCACAGCTCCAGAGCTGGAAACTTCTAACTTTTTTTCTGGATATTAAAGTAAATAAATAAAACAATTTTTTTAATTTCTTTTTTCTTTGTTCACTTAACATACTTTATATATTTTTTTACCAAATAAGGAATCAGAAAAAATCTAAAAGGATAATTCCAAAAAAGTAAGTAAAAGTAACTAGGTCTTATTAATTTTTTTCTTTTTCATTATAAATTAAATATATTTTATGCTTCTGAAAGAAAAGTTTGGCGTATAAAATTTGAAAAATTAAAACCACAGCTCCAGAGATGGAAACTGTGAACTTTTTTTGGTATTAAAGTTACTAAATAAAACTAAGTTTTTTCTTATTTTATTTTTGCTTTGTGCACATAACATATTTTATATATTTTTTTAAGAACTAGATTGGTATAAGGAATCAGAAAAATTTAAACTTATGATTCCAGGGTTGGTAAACTTACACTTTTTGTGTTATGTAAAATTAACTAGGTCTAAAATTTTTTTTCTTTTTCTTCATAAATTAAATATATTTTATGCTTCTGAAAGAAAAATTTGAGTATAAAACTAGAAAAATTAAAACCACAGCTCCAGAGATGGAGACTTTGAACTCTTTTTGATATTAAATTAACCAAATAAAACTAAGTTTTTTTATTTCTTTTATTTTATTTGTTTAACACCCTTTATGTATTTTTTCAATCACAAAAATCTAAAAGGATGATTCCAGGGTTGGAATGTTTATTTTTTTTTTTATAAAAGTTATTAAATCAAGTTAGTTTTTTTTGGTTTAGAAATTTTATATACTTTATGACATAGAAATAAATAGTTTGGCATAGAAATTAGAAAAATAAAAGATATAGCTCTAGAGCTGGAAAACTTACATTTTTTCTAATATATAAAACTAATTTTTTTGTATTTAATTACAATAATATTTTATATTTTAGAAGGAAGTAAATTAGTATTGAGAAACAGAAAACTCAGAAATATGGTTCCAGGGTTGGATATTGAAAAAAATTAACCAAAAATATTTTTTTGCAGTTAAACAGATTTCATGTTTTAGAAAAATCATTACTCAAGTGTTTTTTATACATGTTTAATTTTTTTATGGTTATCTAATCTAATTGAAGTATAAACGAAGGTTTCTGCTTCTTGTGCTCTCAGCATAATAACTACTAATTTTTAGTAAATGGAGATAAAACTAAAATTTATCGCTAAAGATAAATTAAAGGACATGTTCCGTTTGATTTTCTTGAAACCTTTCCTTTCTGCTGAACAAAATTCAAAAAAATTCTGTAGGAATAAACCGTTTACATAATATCACCATGTATACCATTTGGAATGGGAAATTTAAATTAAGACACTAAACAGATTTGCAACATCAATGATTATTAAATACGGGAAAATATAAAACAAGTTAGTTTACTTGGTATGGAGGTGCAATACTAAGACTATTTTAGAGTTATTAAATAGCAGCACGGTTTTTGAATATCTCGAGAGCGAGTAAACAAGCCCCAATTTTTTTTTTATTATATTGACATGACGTTGATGTTCACTGGTATAAGAGTGAATGTAAAATATTTTTTAACCACAGAAATATTCAACTATTGCTAATATCGAAAATAAAATAATTTAATCAAATTCTTTAATCGAAAAATACTGAGAGGTCACTTACTAAAATTGCACTAGAGCAAAAAATCATAAATTTTTTTTTCATAAAACACATATGTATGTATGTATGTGTCTGTATACGTACTTTGGTGAAGGGTATATAAGATTCAGCACAGCCGAATATACCTCTCTGACTTGTTTAATTTAATTTACATCGTATTCATTTTTGAGCATAAAAACATTCCCAACATGGTATCAAAAAATGATGTAGGGTAGATAGGTAGGGTAGGAGGGTATGCATACAGCTCTTAAGATTTAAATAAGCAAAAAATTTTTAATCAAAAAAAAAAAAAACTATATGCATTAAAAATTCGATGTCAAAAATCATTAAAAGTTTTGAAGTGTAGTTTTAACTAGCTGAATTTAGAGACAGACATGTACAAAAACTTTCCGTAACTCCACAAATTTTTAAAGTTCTCTTTTCCAGCTTCCTTTTCAAGTAAAGAATAATGTCATAAATAATCTTTTTCATTACAGCTGGGAAGATACCATTTATTTGAAGTTTTCTTTATTTGTTCGACAGTTATTTATCTTTTGGGGTTGCTTTCCTTTCTTTGAACACAAAAAGATATACAAAATTAAATCATAAGTAATTGTAAGTATCAAATGTACTTATTTATCCCTAAGAATAAAATTTTGATTAATTTCATTTTCTCATGCCATAATTTAAATTTTATATTTTTCATAAACAAATTTCTTATTTATTATTTCTGCTTAATGGAGCAATCTTAACAATTTTTATACTTACTTATATAAAAAAGGCAGTATGTACGATTTGAAAATTAAAAAAAAGTTCTGCATATTTGTAGAGAGGCATAGGACTTTTCGTTTTGTATGCGTTTTAAATTTTAGATTGCAAATGGATGAATTATAAATGGTAAACAATTTTAAGGGAGGTATTTTTGAACTTGACCAGGATACCACTGCTAGGCTAAACTGCATTTAAAGTCCTAGAAATTAATGAGTTGAAAATACTATATCATAAAAACATTATTCCGAAAACTTGTACAACTTTTAAATATTATTATATTATTATTTTAAATTCAATTATTTTTGAAAATATAACTACAAAGCAAAAAAACTGCCTCATAGAATCAATAAGATTTTCTCTATAAAACGTTTTTAGGCTAATAGGTATCCCAGCAGAAAGAGACGAAGATTTTTTCATAGATATTCCTTATTGTTTTTATGTGGTAAATCTTATAATTTTATGAAGAAGAAAACTACATAAAATCAAGAAGAAATCTTATTATTCACAACTTTTTTTACTCAATTTCCTTTATTTTTGGCACCAAAAAAAGCAATCCATAGAGAAAAGCTTCTCGATTCTATTAGGTTTTCTTATAAATTTTAAACTATAGGGATTTCTTATTGATTTTATTAGATTGCTCTTAATAATTTTTTTAAACAGGTTTTCTTCTTGATTTTATTAGGCTATCTTATTGATTTTTTCAATAAGGTTTTCTTCTTGATCTTAGTAGGTTCCTATATGATTATGTGTAAGGGATCTTATTGACTTTTTAAATAAGGAAATCTTCTTGATTTTATGAGGTGTCTTGTTATTTCGTTTCTATAAATAGACATGCAGACAATTTTTTTCATGATCTTTTTAATTTTTGTATAAGAATGTTTGCACAATAATTTCAATGGTTAATCAGACTGCTTGTTAGCATATTGGTTAGAGTGCTTGTCTATCAGGTAGAAGTTTGCTGGTTCAATACTTGGTGAGTAAGTTAGATAAGAATATAACATAATGTGTATGTATGTATATATGTATAAATAAATAACATGTACAACATACATATGTATATGGTAGAGAATTTAAATGAAAATGAGAATAAAGACGCAATTTTGTTCTATTTTTTTTATTGAAAAAATCATAAAAATTACAAGATTTCTTCTTGATTTTTTCAAAAAGGTTTTCTCTATGAAATTAGTAAGATTTCCCTATTGAAAAAAAAAACCGTAGAGATTTCTTATTAATTTTGTTCTATTTTATGAGGTATTTAGTAGGCACTGTTTTCTCTATGGCATTTTCATTACTTATTATGTTTTAATAACAATCCCACAAAAGGTAAAAATTTCATAATTTTATTACAAAATTTTATTGATTTTTATTAGAAAAAAATTCACATTAACTTTTGAATACTTTTAGGCAATAAATAAACTATAAAATGTTGCATATTTGCAGGCAAAAACTAATAACCCATTAAGTATTGAATACTTTTAGGCAAACTGTAATCTATTATCATTATTCAATTCATAAGAATCTATTATCTTTTGGATGTTTGTAGGCAAATAGTAACGCGTATCCTTTACTTTTTAAACTTCTCAAACAAAAATAATGGGTTATTAAGTCAAATTGTAACTACTTACGACTGGGGAGTACATACAATTTTTTGCTTTCTAGTAGGCAAAGTTTTTTGCTGGGACTTTAGGGAAGAGCAAACTTCATGAGCTTTTTTTGTAAACAGAAAGGTTAGAGAGAGCTTTGCGTAAATTGAAGGGAACATTATCTTAGCAAAAATTACTGGTTCGCGGTAAGTAGGTTTGTAAGGGAATGTCAAGCTGCTATTGGCTTGCGTATAGCATGATATTTGTTTGCGATGTCCCACTGTCTAGCATTTAGTTTTAAGTGCTTATTTCATTTCTGTTCTTAAATAACAAAACAATAGGAAATTATTTTTATTAATGTACATTTATCAAATACTTTTTGTTGGCGCATTTGTATGTTAGGCAGGAACACTACCCACTGGCCTGCCGAAGCACATATTTATTTTAATACACAATTCAATTAGACAATCAAAAATTAAATCACGAAATAAAAATATCTTTCGCATGCAGGTAAGCGAAAGGATGCACTATACAAAAATTTGAGTACACTCAGAAAAATTTCAATTTAAAATCTACGTAAACAAGCTTAATCTAATCTTTTTCGGCAATGAATTTGCTTCATATGTATTTCATGATAGTCAAACATGATTTGTAGTAATTTTCAAAAAAAAAAAATTTCCTTTTGAAATAACTTTATTTCACGTTGATTTAACATTTACGTACTTTTAAAATTTAAATTAAGAATCATGTTGAATAAAAATTATTTCAATTCAGCAGCAGTTTATCGGCTGTTTACAAACATAAAAAACAACAAAAACACAAACAACTCACAAAACTAAGCACAAAACTGTATTTCTGCTATGAACAAATCAAATAAACACCAACACTCTCAAACAACATATTATTTCTTGTAAATTTAATGTGATTTTAATGAATTTGAATCAAACTTTTTGCATGGTGATTTTACATTGGTATTTTTTTCTGTGTGTATATGACCAACTTCGTAGTGTTTGTATAAAATTTCGTCATTCGATTATGTTAAGGCATCCGCGTAAGGTAGACGGGATGCACTATCTGCTTTTCCGCATCTCCGAAGCGGTTTTTTTTTGTCTTCGTGCTTGCTTCTACCTAATAAATTTTTGTGGGATGTTATATAGGTTTATAATAGGGGGCAACCTGAAAATGGAATTCTGTTCCAAATTTGTTGGCTTTTTTATTTCATTCTAATTTTTTTATGTTTGGTATAAAAAGTTACTGCTCTGGTGTTATTTCCGTATATTGTATACTTAACTTATGTTCATCATTTCTACGAGAAAGCCAAAATGGAAATTAAAATATATTTTTGATTGAAATGTCTTTGGTTCATAAAACATTATGCACCTGTACGCTAGTTACAAGGAAATAATTTGTTTCCTTTTTACACAAAATTTAAAAAGCTATTTCTTTGAAATATTAAATGTTTTTTTTACCAACAGAAACACACTTCAAACTTGAAAAATGTAAAACAGAGACATACTGTTTTCTTATTAAATACATGAAATAAGTGAAAAGTTTTCAAAGTGAAATGAGTTATTCTTTTTTTTGGATGTACAATCATTCAAAAATTTTTTTTTTACATTTTCGCTTCAAACGAGGTTGAGATTTTCATTTACTTTTTTTTTACAGATTTTAGGATTTCATATCTTAAACAATTTTTGTTTTCACAATTTATTTTGATTGAAAGTGAAAGTCTTTTATCTTTTGTTCTTTTTTTATTTAACATTTCCATGGTGTTATTTGCGCGTCGCCCTTTTTTGTCTTAGTTTAATGTAGCGGAAATTTTCTACTTTGAAACAAAACTTACGACACGTCTTGGTTAGGAATGCCTTGTTTGCATATTATTGTACTTAAAATAAAAGATTACCCATTGCGGCTAAATTATTATATACATATATTTTTTTTTTACAATTGCACAGTGGGGATTTAAACTGTTTCTTTATAACAATAATGTATTCTCGAAGTAATAATCAATAGTATTTGGAGTGCTTAAGGCCAGCATGAGTTTATCTATCTATTGTATTTAATGTACATAGAAGCTAATTCGCTTACCATTAGTTATACTGTAATGAACGCATTAGTTATATTACTCATGAGGGTGCCATGGCTTTTCTAGAAGGATATTTAGTATTTCCTAACATTGTATTGAAATTAATTATTTAATCTAGTAGACTTATCAAAAACAGAACATTAATATTACGGAATCTTATTATAAGGGAATTATATTCAATTAAATACAATCAAAATAGAAATAATTGGGGTATTAACACCAGTGTTTTAAGTGTCCTAAGTGTCATAATGTCTTAACATTTTAACATAGTTAAAAAATTTGTCATAAAGGTTATAAGGTAATAAGACCTTTTCAGCTATGTTTATTGTTTGTCATAACTACATCTAGAAATGCGTGAGAGTTTACCAAAGAAATTGAGAGCGAGAGAGAGAGCTAGAGAGAGAGTAAGCAATGTACAAAGGTGTTAAAACCAAAATACAAATAAGTATAATATTAATAATTGTAAATTATGAGGCGTTGCTCACAGCAGGCATATTTTTTCATGTTATTACTATAAAATGTATTAATTTATGAGTACTATTTGAATACCACAAATGATTTTATGACCCATGAGGGTGCCATGGATAGAAGGATATTTAGTATTTCCTAACATTGTATTGAAATTAATTATTTAATCTCGCAGACTTATCAACAACAGAACATAATATTACGGAATCTCATTATCAGGTAATTATATTCAATTAAATACTATCAAAATATAAATAATTGGGGTATTCACACCAATGTTTTAAGTGTCCTAAGTGTCATAATGTCTTAACATTTTAACATAGTTAAAAAATTTGTCATAAAGGTCATAAAGTAATAATACTTTTGCAGCTATGTTTATTGTTTGTCATAACTACATGTAGAAATGCGTGAGAGTTTACCAAAGAAATTGAGAGCAAGAGAAAGAGAGAGAGAGAGAGAAAGTAAGCAATGTATAAAGGTGTTAAAACCAAAATACAAATAAGTATAATATTAATAATTGTAAATTATGAGGCGGTGCTCACAGCAGGCATATTTTTTCGTGTTATTACTATAAAACGTATTAGTTTATGAGTATCATTTGAATACCCCAAATGATTTTATATAACATATCATATTCATATCTAAAACTTATGTTATTAAAACCAATTACAATAAGTGACAAAAATTAATGAAAACGAAATATCAGGGACGTGTTACTATTTTTCTGCTAGATATTGCCGAGCGTAACAACAAATTTAAAATCGGTTGGAGGTTGATAATTGCCAACGAGTGCGAAAAACCGGTTTTTTACCCGTAACTCAAGATTTTGGGGGTGTTGGAAAACTTTGAAATACAGTTTGTTGTTACACTCGACAATACCTACCAGAAATTTAGCAAACACGTCACAGGTATTTTGTTTGTCACACAGTGTAATTAACCTAACAGAAGGCTATGCTATGAAAATTTTTTATTAATCACAACGAATTTTTTTTATTAAAAAGTGTCAAATTCTATAAGAATTGTAAAATATTGAAATCAAGCCCGATTAAGAAATTATTTCTGATTAAAACTATTTTTAACCCCCGACTAAAAAAAGAGGTTTTATAAGTTTGTAGTGTGTGTCTGTGTATCTGTGT
The DNA here is from genome assembly GCA_944452675.1 of Tachina lurida. Taxonomy (NCBI): domain Eukaryota; kingdom Metazoa; phylum Arthropoda; class Insecta; order Diptera; family Tachinidae; genus Tachina; species Tachina lurida. The sequence continues at coordinate 83,606,664 of OX101755.1, forward strand.
GTCTGTGTATCTGTGTGTCTGTCCGTGTCCACGTACAGACCAAACGGATGGACTGATTTTAATTTATTTTTTTGTGTTTAAAAGGTGATTTGACCGATTTCAAAATACTATTAATTAATGAATTCTCACATAGTTTTTGAAAGTCTATGCATAAAGTAAGAGGTTTGTAACTCTTCAGAATTTGTGGTGGGAGTCTACTGATGATTTGGTTGAAGCGCCAATGAAATACATATGTATATAGACATGCTAAACCACCAGCAAATAAATTTCAATTATTTTTAACTTTTGTTATTTAAATTTATTTTTGTTTAGAATGCAAGATATTGAAATATCGAGAGCCTATATTCAAAATATATATAATATATGAATATAAGCTCTCGATATACAAGATTGGTTTTCCATTTGGTTCATATTAAAATGACCTAAATTACTATTGTTTTTGGCTTGGCCATTAATTGGATAGTAATTATTCCTACAAGAACAATGACGGTCATTTGATGCATCATCTGATGGAAATTGCTGATGGGTATATACATCAGAAGTTTTTATCACTTTGTTAAGGGCAATATGAAAAAACTGATGTAAACATTCGTGTATTTGTGATTTTGTTTCACTCTCAACTAGTAAAACATATATCTGAACTGCTCACTCTACAGTATATTACTAATCAGTACTGATGTAAACATCGTCAGAGCTGACTAATCAGTACTGATGTAAAAATCGTCAGAGCTGACTAATCAGCAATTTCCATCAGATGATGCATCAAATGACCGTCATTGTTCTTGTAGGGATAAAAAAAAGGGAACTAGTATGTTTGTCATTTTTGATATTTTTCATTGTGTGGCATTAAATCACAAGCTGTTTGCGTATCTGATGTAAACAGCTGTGAGAAAAAGTTCGCAGAGATGCAGACACAAAAAGAAAATGTCAGCGCGTTGACATCTTGTTATATTGAGTATATACTGAAAGAATTTTAAATTTGTGCTGGTATACAAATTTAAAAGTATGGAAAACAAAAAAGAAAGTGGAAAAGAAACAGAAGAGTGTGATCAAAAGCTAATTCAGCTTGTAGAGGTTCGTAAGGCTATATGGAATCATATATGTAGTATTTATAGGGATAGAAATGCAAAAAAAGAAAACTACATGGTCATGCACACGCAATTTTTAAACCAACTTGTATCCTGCATCCGTAAATACAGTACAATAGAATCCTTTGGTGGTACGCATATTAAGCCCTGGCCTTTCCTACCAATTTCTTTGCCGTTTTTTTTACATTTTCTTAATTTTTTTCTTATTATTGATAAACATTAGTCAATTAAATAATTAATAATTATCAAACAATACAAAAAACAAAGCCTCACAATGCTAAAGCAAATGACACTAAATGTCGTTATGTCAAAATTAGTTCTTGATTGACATTATTTAGGGATGGGAACCTTTTCTGTCACAATGACACAACAAAATTGTGTGTTGTAGAAACTTTTGATGGGATCGACATCACACACATATGAAAATGACACCACAAAATGACAACACATGAAACGCTAGATGTAAAGTCAGCTTAAGGTTTTTGCTTTAAGCAGTTTTGATTAATGTACCTCTTGCAAATTGATTAGATATGAATTAAATACTTATTTATCCTAAGACGAATTTGTTTTCTGGTGCCTACCTAACCTAACAATATGGAATAAGTTCAATATAAGAAAAGAATTTACGTGCATTAGAAGAGGAAATTCTTGCTCCTGGTCACAAACCGGCAATGCAGAAATACTCTTAAAAGCCGAAATGTTGAGTCCTTATGTTTAAATACTTAATGAAAGTGGAGTCAGTTTTATGTACATGGACATTTCCATAGGAATGCCAACTTTTTGTAGCGTGCGACACCAAACAAATATGCTTGTTTTTTTTTTCAAAGAAAATTAAATTTTGTTTACTTCTTTATATATTTGTGTAGGCCGCCAGCAGCTCTACATTAGTTCACACTTTAAGAAAAATTGAGTACCATTGTTTTGAAATATAGCCTTAATCGCTTGCTGTCGCACGTGACAAAAAAGTTTACTTTCCCTTTAAAATACCCATATTCCAGATTAGTCAGTTACAAAATGCAAGTGTAGCTGTTCATTTCTAGGCCTTTATATGTAAAGATCTACAGAAGATTTCCTCTAATAATTGTCAGTTGTATATATACTCGTAGTCTAGCTGGTTACACATAGTTAAAAGATTTTTATCAATTAATGTAACACATGCAATATTCCCAGACCTGGCTTCAACACAAATATTTTAATACATTTAGATATCATTCCTAGAATTACAATACACAAAAATGTTTAACAACATATAGAACATATTATTTTACAATATTATATGTGGGCATTTTCACAGAAATGTCGACTTTTTGTAGCGTGCGACACCAAGCAAATGTGCTTGTTTTTTTCAAAGAAAACTAAACTTTTTTTCACTTCTTTATACTCGCATATTTGTGTAGGCCATCAGCAGCTCTACGTTAGGTAAAATTTTTGAGAAAAATTGAGTCACGTTGTTCATAAATACTAGGTTAATTGCTTACTGTCACACGTGACAAAAAAGTTTATGTTCACAACTACGTACAGATAACAGAAGATAATTTCAAAGTATATTAAAGTGTGTACCATATCTCATTTTTCTCTCCGATTTCACTAACAAACTCGCACTTTCTGAATGAAAAACGTCATAGTGAAAACCGTGATAAATTCCAATTTGACAGATTGCGGTCGGTAGCATTCTGTGCTTTAGTTTTAAAAACCAAACAATATCATTCCATTTTGTAGTAGGTTTTATTGTTGTAACTTTGACCACAAATTTGTTGACCGCAACTCTTATCTATTCATGGTTTATTATTATTTTTTTTTAGAAAAAAGAGTCATATACATATGTATGTATATGTTTTAAAAATATGTTACAATGGTATGTCGATTCTTACTCTGTCCCCAAAGTACATAAGTCTGCGATATTTCTTATTCTATGAAAATAATTCAATCGTAAATAGTTGTAAGTGTGTGTTTTTTATTTACGTCTCTATGTATATATTCGTTTGTTTGTGTCTAAGGATTTGGGTTCTATTTTACAAACACGTTTTGCCGTTTGATTGTAAACGTTCTTATTTTTATTTTATTGAATTTTTTTTTTATTTGGGAATCTTAAGCTTAAGCTGAATATGGTAATGTATAGAAACAGATATAAATTTTATATGCAGATAAGCTGATTTCTGTGCATAATGAAATTGGAATAAAATGTTCTCTTTTAATATATGGGTTTCAAGTTTACTTGAGGTTTTCAATTCAATTCCGTTGCAAATTACTCTAAATTGTAAAGAAAAAGATGTGTTTAACTCTTTAATGTGTATCGTAATGATAAACGCAGTATTTTATACAATAGTTTTTAAACACCATAACGACCACATGCTTTAAAGTTTTTTTGATATGTGTGTGTAGACACATGTATGTGAGTTTTAAGACTATAATTTTTTTCTAAAGTGTAAAATTGATTAACATCCCAGCAGGAGATCGAACTAGTGTCCGACTAGAGCTTTACTAGTACATAAATCACCACCACTAGTTCCCAACTGTAAACTTTCCTATACTATCTTAATGCTCAAATTAGCATTGCGTGTGTTTATAAAATCACTAGTACCACTCATTGTATACGTATACTAGTACATTTTGACCCAATTGGGTGACTTAGCACTAGTTTATTACCAGTTCTTTTGTAAGGAAAAAGTCTCTGTAATTGGTGGCTTTATTGCTTTGTTGCCCAGAGAAAACTCCCGAGTCAAAAATATTTTATTGCTTATTTTATTTATCGAAATACAAAATTTCAAAAGACTAGTATCAAATAATAATTATAGATATTGTAACGAAAAAGTAAATAAATTAGTAAATAAGGAAGTAACGTTAATAACGATATAATGTATAATTAAATTTTATTACGTTCTAAAGTAAAGATTTTTTTATCAGTCCAGTCCCTTCATTTTCTTTTTTCTTCAATATTCCCAAACGGTTGGCTTTAAATAATCTTTTTTTTGGAGTTGAAAGGATTTTCATGAAGCCGTATCAGGCTCATCAGCAAACCCAGCAATAGCATCCAAAAAATCAAATACAAAGGTTATGAAAAGGCCTTGACGAATACAAACAATTGTAAGTTAGTTTACCTAGCACCTTGACAAGAATAGGCCAGAGCTGCGTTCTGGAACTTTTGAATAGCGGAATGCCGTCAACATTTATTTCTAGTTCCAATTTTTGATAATTTTTGTTTTTAAATTTGCACTTTCTGAAGTAGATTTTCGACGCCTAAATAATGGAAACTACTTGGTGGAACACTTCTAACTTGAATTTTATTTCTTCTACCTAGGAGTCCATCTACTGACAGCAGAATATCCATGCCTTCCTCAGACAAAATTTGCAAACGATTATTCAGCACAGCTTCTTGTAGGTTTAGTATTTCGGTATTATTTTGCGGTTTGTGATCTTATTTGCTTTCTTCCAACACAGTTGAGGTACATAATAATTTAAAAAAATTACACACTCTTCAAGGACTTCTTTGGAATTTTCGCTATGCAACGACGCGTTTTTAAGTACATAGTATATTAACATGTTTTAAGTACAATTATATTAACGAATTTGTTTTTCACTTTTCTTTTGAAATGTTTTAAAATTACCTTTTAATATACATACATATATTTTAACAAATGTCACTTTTTTAAACTATTTTATTACAAACTAAATACGTTTTCTGTAATACAGAAAATTGAGTATTAGGTATATGTTTACTTATTTATGATATTTTATATTTATAAATCTAAAAAAACAAGTATTAAGACCAATTTAATTGGGTAAAAACGATTTTTCTACCTTAAAACGTGTATATTTCCGTTAGACAATCTTGAAGTAGCGCCTTGGAACTATTCATATACTAGTACTCATCAGCACTAGTAATTTTCTACAATAACTTTAATTCTTTTTGCACTAGTTCTTGATGTTCTAATAATTGTACTAGTACCTTTTAGACAATTAACGCATACTCTCCTGCAGGGATATTCGAAAACAAAAATATATATATATATATGTACATATATACAATTGAATACATTAAAACTTAAAAAGTAATAGAACACATGCATAATATTTGGGCAACAAATTTAAAGGAAGGATATTGTATATCCTTAAAATCATAAAAAAAACATATAAAAAATGCAAACCAGATGGACTGTTTCCTGTGTGATTTTCTCCAATCTAAAGTTCGCTCCAATAAACTGACTTTCTTAGTGCCTTGAAAAAAAATACTCTTAAGACAATATCAGCCATTACAGAAACTTCTTACCGAGCCGTAATAAGAAACTTCCCTACCCAATTACATGATTGCCGCCGACGCGAGGACTTAGATTTGGACTGTTATTTTCAGGAAATTAATAAAAGGCTCACCTATATTTTCTTAAACTCCCTGTATTCTACCATTTTCCCCTGTCTTTTTACATATCGTACTAGTTCCTCTAAATAGCTTTTTACAGAAAAACGATATACAGTGATTATATCCAATCATTCTTAAAATATCACAATATTTTCTCTAATCCTTAAAAAAAAAATTAAATGCAAATTTTATTATAACATCCGTTTAGGGTGTAAACTTGTCAAATCCACTTACAATTTGACTTAGTAACCCATTATTTTTGCTTGAGAAGTTCAAAAAGTATGCAGTACCATATACTTTTTGCCAACAAACATCTAAAAGTTAATAGATTACTGATCTCTTGCTTACAAATATGCAACATTTTGTAGATTACTTTTTCATTTTACATCTTTTAAGTTAGTCAAATTTCATGAACTAATCAGGAGTAAGATATTTGCTTAAATTTATTTTTTGATTTCTAACGAAATTAAATAGTTCTTGGGATACAATTTTCCTAAGATTAAAACCATTTACTTACTTTTGGTAAATATTTCTTTTAAGTCAGTAAAAATTTCCTTAAAAGTAGGACATTTTTTTGTGTATTTTTATGAACTATTTTTAAGGATATGAACTTTTTTTTTACCCATATTAAGTAATTTTTACTAGATATTTGAAAAAATTTACTAGGGCTCAGAAAAATTTACTTAAACTTAGAATTTTTTTTACTTAAATTTAGAAAAAAATTTTTCTTAATAATAGTACATGTCTTTTTTTGTGTGTCAAACAAATTGCATGTGAGAATTATTAATGAACGAATAACACCAAAGTTAGTTGTACGAGTAAATATTCTGACAAACACGTAGTTGAACGGAACAACTAGCTGTTTTCGAAGGCCACTGAACCTTCAGCATTAGCGTTCTTTTATGTTTATATACGCAGCCATTATTGCAAATAGAAAAATAATTTTATTTACCAGCGCACCTCTCCCTGTACATCGTAAAGCCAATGACACTTTTTCATCAATCAGAGTTGGAGACGATCAAACAATAAGCCACCAAATAAAAGGATCAACATTTTTGTGATTCTCATGAATCATTTGTCTACAATGCATACATGTGGCCTACTATGTGATTGGTGGTTTTACTTGATCGTCTCCTGGGCATTTTAGATAAGTTTGTACAATAACACCAAGCATTGTTAAGTTACTTCAGCTTATACATAAGTACAACTACATACATATATACTTATCTACGAGTACATACACATTTATGCATGGGAAACTATTTAGAGTTTGTTCTTATAAGTGAAAATTGTAGAAGGAAAAAAAGTCTGGAACTGTAATTTTAAGAAAAAATACATACAATGAATATTGACAAATAAGTATTTCATATGAAATAAAGCTAGAGACATTTGGGTTTTTACACAATCTATGGTTAAAAAATAGGATGAACTTTAACTGGAAATTAGGTCAGACTTTCTTTCGCAATGTATGATTAACTTTTAAGCGGCACCATTTAACACAAAATTAATTGTCTCACAGACCTTTTCACAATGTATGATTATATTATTCTTAACCAAAAGTTAACTAATTGCAGGTTTGTTTAACCAAGGCTTAATAAAAATATTCGATAGAAAATATGACAATATTTACGAAAATGTTTAAAAATTTTCAGAAATATTTGAATTAACAACCAACGTATTTTATTGTAGACTTTGATATTCTGAATGCTTGTCTAAGAGACTTTTTCACCAACTTATTTAAATATCAATTTATATTTAAGTAATTTTTCCATAAAAATAATTAAGGAAAATCGAAATTTAAACATATACTGATATTTAAATACAGTTGGTGAAATTGCCAGTATAGACTCTTTACTGCAGAAGTAAAGTTTAAATGATAGAACAAGACGTATGAAAATATTGGTGAAATAAATATTTTTTATAGATAATTTCATAGCATTTATATTTTAAATATGACGAGCCTGAAACTAAAGTGGTCTAAGCGCTAGTTTTCAACTTAATATTTAAGTATGCAATTGCTAAGTCTTACTTAAAATTAAGTTTTATTTAAATATGGTTTAATTTTTTCAGTGGTTACTTAAAGTTCTTATTAAATTACATTGAAAGTACGGCCGGCAGCATCAAAAAAATTTCCAAATACGAGTATTATGGAAAGCTTTCCAAACAACAGCTGTTTGGCATAAACAAAAAAGTTAGCTTATCTACATGCGGAAAATTAAAATTGCTTAAAAACACGTTTTATGAACCCAAACGAGCATCAGAATGCACATCTCTCTTTATTTATTCCATGATATGAAACTATATATTGTATATCTTATATGTTTATGAAAATTAAACGAAATTCTTTTTAATACGACCACATGATGTTCATATGTATTTTTTCAATAAACACACATAAGCACAAAAACATATGGTATGCTCCTAAAACTTAAATATGATTTAAATACAAAAGGTTGGACATTTAATTATTATTTAAATATGCACTCAAAAATACAATTTCGTATTTAAATATTTTTTTTTTTTTTTTTTAATGCATGATTTTTATTTATTGTATCTTTATATATGAACTAACAATAAGTATTCAAATCTTAAATCTAAAAAATATAATTAGGCCCGACCAATGTCGGACATAAGCTTAGTAGTAGTTATATATAATACATATGTAAGTAGTGATAATCAAAAGGAAAAAAAATAAAAGTATTTTCAAGAAGTCCCATCTGGAGTGCTGTGAATAAGAGCCATTGTGTCCCTCTTTTTTAGGCGGATGTGTCCAGTAAAGTTCAAAATATTACGGGCAAGCGGATTAGGATGTGACTCGAGTTTTGTTAAATATTTGCCAGCGTATTTTGCAATTTCTTCAGTCACTAGTGGCATATTCAAATCACGATGTATATTTGAATTTTTGATGTACCATGGAGCCGATGTTATCATGCGTAAAATTTTATTTTGCCTGCGTTGAATTTTCTCTACATTTGAAGCTGAAGCAGTGCCCCATAGTTGAATTCCGTAGCACCATATTGGCTTTAAAAGCGACTTGTATATTAAAAGTTTACAGTCTAGGCTAAGTGTTGAATTTCGACCAATCAGCCAATGTACCTGAGTTAGTTTAAGTTTCATTTGAGTTAACTTAGAGTCAATGTGGTGTTTCCATGTAAGTCATCGATCAAGGTGTATACCAAGATATTTCAGATGTGAATGTTGAGAAACAACTTGATTGTTAATCCGAATGGGGGAACAAGTATCTCTTCGTAAAGTAAATGTTACTTGAACACACTTTTGTTCATTTACATATAACTTAAAAATAGTTACAGTTTGATAAGCAAGTCAAAAAATGGGCATAAGTAACATTTTTGGCTAAATCCACCTATGAGAATTTTCGAACATAAGGATGATAAATCAATCCAGCAAAAGTATATTTCAAAAGTTGTTAATTTGTTGCTAAGAACAAATGACTCAAGATAGCTCCATAACAAATCATTCATACACAGGAGTTAAATGTTTTTGATGTTTAGATGATTAATTTTTGGAAACAAAAATTCAGTCAGCATGGCTCCATGCTCATTTCGAAATAAATAAGGACCGATGATGCCGCCAGCTTGCAATCCACACCGAACAGTTAACTTTAATAAATGTAATAGTGATTCGTTAACGGAGATGAGATTTCATCAGTATGGATAAAGTGCTTTATTGAAGAGGTTTACTTTTTTTAATGTAAATTTCCACACTTCGCAGGCGGTATGCTAAATTGGAAGGATTAATGATGACTTGTTACACCTTACTGAATAGAAAAACCAATAAAGTTTAATATTGGCAGCTATCAAATCACAGTTATCTATATTGATAGTTTTCATGCAAGTAAAGCCGAAACCCTATACAACAGACCAACATGCTGGTTTTTGGAGGGCGCTACAATTTCATCATAAGAATTCAGATGTTTGATCAACTACACGTGGTGTGGTGTCAGTTAGGGCTAATAAATCAGTCGAAGTTTAAACGCTGGTTTAGTTGAACTAAACTCAAATTTATATGTAGTTTAAACTCAAAAGGGGTAAATCAGTGAACCATACCTTATGTGTAGTTTAAAAAATAATATTGTGGCAGCACTAGAATAATGTCAAAAGAAGAAGTTAAGAAATTTTAATTAAAGGTCGCCAAATTGAGAAAGGAATTATATTTATGACTGGCGAAGTGGAATAGTATAAAACAATAATAGAGTGAAAGAAAACAAGTCGAAAATGATCTGAAGAAAAGGTAGAGGCTTGGAAAAAATTTGAGTGCTCCTTTAATGCAAAACATATGGTCTGTAAGTAAAAAAACCATATGGCCTGTATTGGTTGTTTAAACGCCTAATTTTATGTGTTTACAGATAGATTTATTGATTTGCTGGTTTAAACACAGTTTAAACCGAAAATTGAGATTAACTTGCACTGATTTATTAGCCCTTACTGGCACTAATTGACTCAATATACAAAAAGTTTCATAAAATACAAAACGCGAATTGTGTTGTTTTAGCGTGTGGAAGTAAATACGAGTAATTATTTATTATCACTTTGTTTTTTGTTAAAAAAATATTATTTAGGTTTATATAAACACACTTCATAGGTACGTAATGTTTTTAATGCTAATAACAACATTAAATATTATTCTCTCTTTCTTACTCATAAAGTTACATGGAAAATCAGTATTAAATTTATGTACTTATGTATCAAATTTAAGACATGTTAATGTAAGCTAAAGCACGAAGCGATTTAATTAAGTAATGGTGACCAGGCCGCTATGTTCAGATTAAATTTTATGTAATTTCATATTTTTCCCTTGAATGGAAATTTCAAAGTGGATAAAGCCGTGGGCAATCGTAATTTGATATAATATACATATATGCATGTATGTCTAGTATTCATAATTATACACATAATTATGTCGCAGGCGATAAGAGGTATATTATTTTAAGGAATGCCAATAGACCTTTATTAAAGGACGTCAGTCAGTCTACAGCTTACAGTTCGGTTTGTTTGCAACATTGCCTGTCCATTTCAGTGATGAATTGCGTGCGGGCACACAAAATAAAAATTAACATATTCGTCTTCTTTAAACATTATCACGTTAATTGACAGTGATCATAAAAATTTATTTTTATTTCAAAACAACAGCAAAAATTCATACTTAGCAAGTACAATGTTTAACTTTGCATGTTTATAACCCCTAGTTTTTAACTAAATATTTAAGTACGTAATTAGCTAATTTTAAATTTAATTTAAATTTAAGTAGTACTCGTATTTAAATATGGTTTAATTTTTTCAATAGTTAGCTAAAGTTCTTATTAAGTTAGGTTCTTTAAAAGTTAGGTTATCAACATGTAGAAAATGAAGATTGCATAAAAACACATTTGGTGAACCCAAACGAGCATCAGAATGCTTTTTTTCTATTTATTTATTTCATGATATGAAACCATAAATTTTATATATTATATGTTTACGAAAATTAAACGAAATTTTTTTTAATGTGAGCACATGATCTTCATGTGTATGTTTTTAATAAACACACACACACACACACGACAAAAACATATGTAACGCTAATAAAACTTAAATATAATTTAAGTACAGGTTGGGCATTAAGTATTATTTAAATATTTAAGAAATTTATTATTCGACATACTGTCAGAAGTTTATTTTAATATGAAATTTATGTATATAGACAACGCTGAACAGCAAATAAATTTCAAATTATTTAAATATGCACTAAAAAATACAATTTTTTATTTAATTAGAACTTAAAAATAAATGCAATTTGATTTCCAACTCAAAAATTGGCGCTAAGGCCAAGAATTTGCTTTAACCTCAGTATATAGTGCTTTAAATATTGTGACTATACATTTATGTAGTTCTAATAAAAATATTAACTCTGGTATTTCATAAAGCAAGTATTGTTATACTCTGTCGAGTAATGAAAGCGCTTGGGGTGAAACAATTGCTGCTTGTTATGTACTTATGCTCAAACATACTTGCAGCTGTTACAAAATCTTTTACTTAACTACAAGTTATTAATGTTTTTTCTTTAAACTTTTAACCAAAGAGCGATGGTGGGTGCATTCATATCGCTGAAATAAAAATGTGCTTGTGAATTACTGCTGTGTTTCGAATGAGAATGTTGGAAGGAAAAAACCTACAGACTGAAATGCATTTGTTATTTCTTCAAGCTTAAACACAAAGTCCTTCAAGAAAGAGGTATAAGATGTGTACATATGAATATCTTTTAAGTTAAATCCTTGAAAACTAAAGTAGATTTTGACAAGCCACACTTAAGTTAAGTTACGACCGGATCGAGGAAACACTGGACGAAAGATAGCCAATTGTATGTGTTTGCCTTAAAAAACGAGTAGCTTAAGCTATTTTAAACCCTATTTTGGGAAGAGAAAATTAATTTTTTTCCCACATATTGTGACCGTATGACTGCGCAAATATTTTATTCTTTTGTTAAGAAATAATTATTTGATCTCTAGCGTAATATTTATCGACGTATTTAATTGTTGGCACTAACGATCGACTTTACTATCCAGTAACATATTTAAATGATATCGCTCTCGGTTGAAGTAAAAATATTAAAATCTCAAACTCAACTTTATTTAGTTCTTTGTGCTTTTCGTTTTTTTTTTTGGCATTTTGATGGCTTATGATAAATAATTAAATGGCAGCTGTACACTATCGTAAAAAAGAAATTTAGAGAATGACTTTATCGTTAGTGCAATCTATAAATAGTACAATTTTCGCTTCGCAAGAACTAACTGAATCCAATGTAGCTATTGGAGGTTTAGTACGAGTAATTTTATCTCTTTTATAATTTGTATTCCATTCCTTATCTCTAGTAAAGTAAATAGTTTTTTTAATAATTTTCACCAATGACTAATTTATTATCTAAGGCTGGAAAACTTAACTATAACAGATAACGGCAAAAGTTATTGTTTCCATGAAATAAATAATTATTATTTGGCGTATACCAGACTCTTGTTTTACACTATAGATAAATATTATTTTTTTACCCAATTTCTTTTAATTTCCAACCCTGGATACATAATTTTTAATTTAATGTTTTTTAATACTAATTTATTTCATTCTAAAATATTATTATTAATTAAAAATATTTTGATTTTATAAAAGGTTTAATAATCAAATTTCCTTGGAAAATTTGTTTCATAAACCTCTTATTAAACAGAAATATTTTTTATGACTAAGGCTTGCATCTGAAAAAATTGCATCTCTTAAAAATTATCTGGAGGGTCTTGATGTTACACCGGCGTCTAATTACTCCTTGTGGCGCGCTGCCAGAAAGCTTAGAACACCCGTTGAGTATAAGCCACCTCTACGCACATCTACCGGAGGTTGGGCAAGAAGCGATACTGAAAAAGGTAAAATATTTGCTGCGCACTTAAAATCCGTTTTTACGCCAAATATATGTACTGGTGTTGCTGATTTGCCGAATATAGTCGCTCTACCCCCTCAACACATAAAGTTTAAGACGCGTGATTTACAAAAATTAATTGCCGAACTCAACCCGAAGAAAGCTCCGGGTATTGATGGAATTAGTAATCAGATGCTGATGAACTTGCCTCGTATTGCAATGAGAATCCTGTTATTCATATTTAATGCTATTTTACGACTGGAGTCTTATCCACACAACTGGAAACTTGCCAAGGTTAAAATGATTCCAAAGCCGGGCAAAGATATAACAAAGGCTGAGTCATATAGGCCAATAAGTCTACTATCTACAATGTCAAAGCTTTTCGAAAAACTGCTCAAAACAAAATTGTCCCCAATTCTAATTAGTAGTGGGTGCATACCAGACCATCAATTTGGTTTTAGAAGTCAGCATAGCACCATTGAACAAACTCACAGATTAGTTCAATTTATAAGAAGAACTTTTGAGGGAAAAAAGTATTGTTCTGCGCTGTTTATTGACGTTTCCCAGGCATTTGATAAAGTGTGGCATGAAGGCCTTATTTTAAAATTGAAGACTTACTTACCAATAAACATTTTAAATCTTTTGGAAAGTTACATTATTTCCCGTAAGTTCACTGTTGCGGAAGGAGACTTTACAAGTAGGCCTGAAACAATTTCATCTGGTGTGCCACAGGGGAGTATACTGGGACCAGTTTTATATTTAATTTATACTTGTGATATGCCTGTGAGCAGTAGTATCCATACTTCCACATTTGCCGACGATACAGCCTGCCTTAGTATGCATGAAAACCCTGATGAGGCATCCCGCAAACTCCAGGAACACATTAGCCAGATGGAGCTTTGGTTAAACTTATGGAGAATCAAGGTAAATGAACAAAAGTGTGTTCAAGTAACATTTACTTTACGAAGAGATACTTGTTCCCCCATTCGGATAACAATCAAGTTGTTTCTCAACATTCACATGTGAAATATCTTGGTATACACCTTGATCGACGACTTACATGGAAACACCACATTGATTCTAAGTTAACTCAAATGAAACTTAAACTAACTCAGGTACATTGGCTGATTGGTCGAAATTCAACACTTAGCATAGACTGTAAACTTTTAATATACAAGTCGCTTTTAAAGCCAATATGGTGCTACGGAATTCAACTATGGGGCACTGCTTCAGCTTCAAATGTAGAGAAAATTCAACGCAGGCAAAATAAAATTTTACGCATGATAACATCGGCTCCATGGTACATCAAAAATTCAAATATACATCGTGATTTGAATATGCCACTAGTGACTGAAGAAATTGCAAAATACGCTGGCAAATATTTAACAAAACTCGAGTCACATCCTAATCCGCTTGTCCGTAATATTTTGAACTTTACTGGACACATCCGCCTAAAAAAAAGAGGGACACAATGGCTCTTATTCACAGCACTCCAGATGGGACTTCTTGAAAATACTTTTATTTTTTTTTCCTTTTGATTATCACTACTTACATATGTATTATATATAACTACTACTAAGCTTATGTCCGGCATTGGTCGGGCCTAATTATATTTTTTAGATTTAAGATTTGAATACTTATTGTTAGTTCATATATGAAGATACAATAAATAAAAATTCATGCATAAAAAAAAAAAAAATTAATAAGGCAGATAGAATATATTTAATTACCAAAGAAATAATAAGTTTTATATACCAGAAAAACTTCAAGTATTCCAGGTCTGGAGCTATGACCATTTTTTTTTTTAATTTTTATGTCAAAGCACTTCTTTCTAAAACATAAAGTACACACAGAAAAAAATACCAATGTAAAATCACTATGTAAAAAGTTTGATTCAAATTCATTAAAATCACAATAAACTTACAATAATTAATATGTTGTTGAATGGGAGGATCGCAGGTTCGAATCCCGGAGGGAAGTCATAGCATTCATGTATTTTTTTTAACTAAAACTTTTCAAATAAATTTTATGTTAAATGATCAATGAAATAATGCTGAATTCAAATTGTATTCATGATGGTACATACTTAGTGTGTATCTAAGGAATAATTAAAGTTTTCGTGGCTGCAGAAGTACGTTGACTACCACGCGATGAGTTCCGAGTTCAAATCTTGGCCGCCTAAACCAATTTACATTATAAGCAAACAAATGTTTTTTTGATTTCTATGTCAATAAAGGGTCACTCAGACTATAATACAAGTATTAATACCTTTGACGAAAATGCCTCCTTGATTTGATTTCTGTTTAAAAAATTTCAAAACACAATAACAACTTAACGTGTCAGAGTTGCATTTTCCACAAAGGTATTAATACTTGTATTATAGTCTGAAATGGCCTTAGCACGTAAGTTAAATAATTAATTATATAGAAATACTACATTAAATTAAATTCATGTTGTTCCAACTTGAAATAACTTTGATTCAACATTATTCTTCATTTTGATTTTAACAGTATTTTTTTCTTTAAAAATTACTATGAATAATGTTTGATTAACATGAAATACATATGAAGCAAGATCATTGCCGAAAAAAATTGGATTAACCTTGCTTATATAGATTTTAAGTTGAAATTTTTTTGTGTGTATATGCAATTTGTAAGTTAGTTACTTTTATATACATAAAAATTTGATTTTTCCACCCTGGAATCATCCTTTTATATTTTCATGATTCCTTATTACAAGCTAGTTATTTAAAAAATATATAAGATATGTTAAGTGAACAAAGCAAAAATGAAATAAGAAAAAATTATTTAGTTACTTTAATATAAGAAAAAAAAAATTCAAAGTATCCATCTCTGGAACTGTGGTTTTCATTTTTCTAATTTTATACACCAAAATTTTCTTTCAAAAGAATAAAATATATTTAATTTATAGAAAAGAAGAAAAAAATTAATTAGACCTAGTTAATTTTATATAACACAAAAAGTGTAATTTTGCCAACCCTGGAATCATAATTTAAAATTTTTCTGATTCCTTATACCAATCTTGTTCTTTAAAAAATATATAAAATATGTTAAGTGCACAAAGCAAAAATGAAGTAAGAAAAGCTTATTTTTATTTAATTACTTTAATATCAAAAAAAGTTCAAAGTTTCCATCTCTGGAGCTGTGGTTTTAATTTTTCTAATTTTATACACCAAAATTTTCTTTCAAAAGCATAAAATATATTTAATTTATAGAAAAGAAAAAAAAATTAATTAGACCTAGTTAATTTTATATAACACAAAAAGTGTAAGTTTCCCAACCCTGGAATCATAATTTCATATTTTTGTGATTTCTTACACCAATAAGTTTTTTTTAAAGAATTTTCTTAGAAGAACTAGAGTTATTATATTAAACTTGCATTTAAACAAATAACGAAGTTGAAACAAGTATTTGGTGTTGTCAAAATTACTTAAATGTCGCTCACGAATTAATCGAAAATAGGGTTCGATATGATGGCGGAACTTTACATTATACGAAAAACTAAGGATTAATGAAAATGCTATTGAATTCGCGAACCATAGCCTTATTTATCTGCTTAAAAAAGTTAAAGAAAAACAGCATGAAAATTCAAGAAATGTTTGTATTATTTGTTGAGTTATTTAAAATTTTCAAAAAAAAAAAAAAAATACTGTGTAAAAAGAGACTCAGGTGCATAAGTATTAGTATCTTTGATTTTGTTGTCAAGTTTTTGTTGTTACTTTCCTTGTAGGTTTAATTAACACTTCTATTTGGAAAAAGCTGTTATCATCTTGCAACAGTTGACTGAAAATTGTATTGTAAAAACTAAAATCTATTATATATTTTTTTTATGCACATCAGTCAACCATATGTTCATATTTTGATTATAGTTTTCCTATTTGCTTATATGAATAAAAGTTTTTTCTTTTAAATTACAAGAGATTTAAGTATTTATTTCCTCACATGCCGCGTAAGTGCAGTTAATTAAATAATTTAACTTTATTAGTGTCAAATTGACTTTATTACCATGCAAATGAAGGAAATAAAATATTGAGGTGAAACCTCTTTGCATATTTTCTATGCAGGAAAAATATAGACAGTTGTCTATCGATAACTTTAAACTTATTAATCTGAATTTTTTTTTGTAATTTGAATTAGAATAGCGTCTCGCTTGCACACACGCTATAATTTTACGCTTTTTAATGTTTAGACTGTAATTCGAACTATTTTACAAAATGTGTAGTATTTAAAAAATATATTAACTTCTAACTTTTGTTTATCTACGAGTACATCTTTAAACATAAGAATCTTATCTAACAAGCTCACATACTCCATAATTTTAACTTTAACAATAAGTCTAAGTTTAAATGAAATTTTCTATAAGAAAAATTTCATCGTCTAAACTGGGACTAACAGTCGCAGTTAACTTAGATAAGATTTATTTGCCAGAATCGAATGCAAATGTTTTCGAGTTATAATGTTAATAACACGAAAGTAATCGAACAGTTTTCTTTTCCTATTGACTTACATATTAATCCTCCAGAAAATTTAGTGAAACTCTTGTTACCTTGAACTCTCGATTATTTGAATTTTATCTCTACTCCCTGGAATTACAAATTATGGAGGGACGACTGTGTTTATAATGTGGAAAACTATTTTACAACGATAACAATTTATGTATGTAGCATTATGAGCGGGTAAATATGATTTTACATCCAATGATATGAGTGAGCACAACTATGTGATACTACTGTCCCTCAATTCACAGGGTAAAGTTTGCAATATAATTTTTTGTTCACTAGCAGATTAAAAACTGCATTATTAACTTGCCTAATGGGTGAACTTTTATTTACTTCCACTATCCTTTGCTAATTTTTGTCAATATATTGAAAGAAAGACTGTTGCATTATTATCTTAAATATGATTTAAGGGGATAGGTGTAAGACATTCTATTGAAACTAAACTAACACACAATATAAAAAATATAAACAACTAATGGATTTACCATTTTTTCTTTTTGCTTCATTGACTACAAGGCGAACGAGTATTTCACACTCAACAGTAAAATGTTTAAACAAAAAACATTAAACTATAAATGATATAAGAAAGGAAATTTTATAAGAGTTTTTATTAAAAACCACTCAAGTAAATAAATAGCTTCTGCAAAGCTCTATTTAAAATTCCATTCATTTGGCTGAGAATTTTACTAAAGGATGTCGTTTTATGTGTCAATATTGTTACAAACTAATATTGATATTAATCATAATAAACCCAGTTGGGTCTACGAGTGAACCACGCTCCCTAACCTAACATTGATGTTTCGAAATTATGATTTAACGATCGATTGCGACCAGAGTTGAATTTTATGGATGTATTTTAAAAACGACTTATTTCCTAATTCTGTTAGACGAAAGTATCGTCTTGTCTATAAAACAATTATTGTTTATTGTCTATGCTAGAAGGTTCGTGTATTTGCTTCATGATTTTGTTCCTAACAATATATTCAACACATATTTTTTCATATATTTTTCAAACTATTGTAGAATACTTTAATTGAATTTTTATGCTTTAAAAACATGGCAATAATATTTATATTTTTCATTATCAAAGACAACAACAATTTTTGAAGAAAATAGTTTAGAGAATTCAAAAACAAGAACTCAAAATTATATAAAAGCATATAAATCTTCTTACTGAATTATGAAATTATTCTGCTTCGGATTCACTTGAAATTGGGTAATTTTATTAGTAATTGCTTCAAATATGAGTATTTTAAACCCCCGACTAAAAGAAGTGGTGTTATTAGTTTACAGTGTGTGTCTGTGTATCTGTATATCTGTGTGTCTGTCCGTGTCCACGTACAGACCAAATGACTGGACCGATTTCGATTTAGTTTTTTCTGTTTGAAAGGTGACTTGATCGAGATGGTTCTTAGCTATGTTTCAAGAAAATCAGTCCAGCCGTTTAGAAGATATCACATCTTCTCTAGATATATTGAGGGGTTTTTAAAATTTTTAGTTTTTGTTGTTAGAACTTTTTGTTAAAAATAATATTTAAATCTTATTTTTAACAGACAATGAAACGCTCAATATCTTACCTTCGTCCAAACGCTCTAGTTGCCACCGCAACAAATATATTCCGCTTTAATAAATGTTTTCAAACTAATTTGTATTCTGTGTTTATAACTTATATTTTTTTTTAAACTTTTGTCAATTTCTCAAAAAATCAAAAAGAAAGAGTTAGGTTGCAACAATTCTGCCAAAAAACAACCGACTTTAATGCAAAGATCTGATAAAAGATTTTCGAAAAAAAATTTATGGGATATACAATTGAATTTAAAGGGCGTTTCTCTGCCCATTTTTTAAATGCAAGATTTTGTATTTTACAAAGCTAAGGGTGTTAAAATAAAATATTAAATTTTTATGGGCGTGACTCAGCTCATTTTATCAAATGGAAGATTGTGTCTATTTTCGAGCTCAAGGTTAATCGGTTAAGTATAACAATGTGAAATATGTGAAATATAATAAAAGATTTTAATGGGCGTAGACCCACCCATTTTTCAAATTTAAAATTGTGAAATTACAAGAATCAAAGGTTTGTTAGGTTTCGCAGCAATAAAATAAGTAGAATATCCTAAAATGAAATAAAACAATTTGTGGGCGTGTTCCCGCCCACTTATTTTCACAATGGGACCAATTGGCAACTATACCCTCTGAGAAAATAAATAAAATATTTAGAGTCGGTGTAATATGAACCAAGTTAGGGACGAATTGATAACCTCCTCCTTTTATTTGAAGTCGGTTAAAAATGAAGAGATAATATATTCAAAAGTAAAGTAAAGTTAAGTAACATAATAAATATACATACTTTCCTTTTATTATATGTTACATTTTTATGAGGAAATGCACATTTTTCAAGTTTTCTTTTTTCAAATATATTTCAAAAAATTATTTTATGAAAAAAAACTGGGAAGCTTGGACAATTCTTGCAAGTAAAAATTTTAATAGTAAGCATTTTATTGTGTATTAATTTATACTCTTTTTTGACGCTCTCGCATTACAAATTCTAAAAAATTTTTAGTAAGTGAACACACCTATTGTTTCACTTTAAAAATTTATATTAATTTGTTTGTCATTGTTTTTCTTTATGTGTAATTTATATACTTTTCCTTTCATTTAAATTTATTGTTTATGACAATTTTTACTAGAAAGTAGAAGAGCATCAAATGGAACGTTACTTATCACTTTAGAAGACTATGTGAATTTGCTAAATATGTATGCATATTTTACTTAAAAAAAAATTTATGACTACTAAAATTTAATAATTTTAGCAGCTAAATTTTTTTTAACGAAATTACTTATGCCACTTTTAAATTAAATGTATCATGTAAGTAATTATTTGCCTTCAAATGTTCTTCAAAACCTCACATACGCTTACTCGTGCATGAATGTGGAATGAATTGTTGCCAATGAGAGCCACTGTGATAAAAATAATGAGAAAATAAAACGTTTGAGACAAGGGGATTCAGTGTTGTCATAACCGAGAGAAAAAAGAGTAAAAACTCATGAACAGTCATTAGTAATTTATTTTGGTAATAAATTTTTAAAATATTTTTACTTCTAATATCATTTAAAAAAGTTTAGTTTAAACGTATTTACAGTCTTTGGCAGCGTTACCGTTGTAAGATTTAAAAGAGTGGTACAAAAAGGGGATTTAAAAAAAAGTGGCACGAAAAAGGGGTTTAAAAAAAATGGGCAACCTTAAAAACAAGAAAACTTAAAACAAATCTACTGATTTAAAAAAAAATATCAATAACAAAAATCACGTTTTGCATATTTATAGACTAAAAAATACAATTTTTATGATAAAATAAACCAACAAGATATAAAAATAATTCATATAATCTGTGCTTATAATAATAAATCATTTATTACAGATTATACTTTTTATGTAATAGTGCATTCAAGTAGATTTAATTTTGTATAGAAAATCTAACAAAAATCAACTCGATTTTCCTAGAAATTTCGCCAGTGCTAGATTTATGTGTAGTGTAAATGCACTACAAAATAAATTAATTCTACCGAATCTGTGCTTGTTTGGAACCCTTTTTTACTTATATATGTTCGCCAGCAGCGTTATTAAATTCACCCAAAATAAGAATTATTAAAAAAAATGGTAATAATAACACAAATGCCTAACGCGGAACATAATAATTAATATTTAGCTTTAAATTTATAAATTTATCCTTTATTGCGCTACTGCTGGAGTACTCGTAACACATAATAACACTAAAATGGCAAAGGAATCTAGAAAATAATAAAATTATATTAAAAATAAACAAGCATTCACCACAAAAAGCATCGTAAAATGATTAGTGCACTAGAAACTCATATGATTTTCAGTTGCTTGCAATATTATTTTCCGAGAAGTTTGTGTTAGTGGAGTTGGCAAAAATGATTATGATTGCATGAGCTGCACAATATACTTTTCATTTTAAACAGCCAACAAACATTATACAAGGTAATAAAAGATCGGATATAATAATACGATATACATATGATGTTCCTTAAGAAATTTCAAAAATTTTATAAAAAGGAAAAGGTATGTACAATGAACATTAGAGTGGTCCAAAAAAAAAAGTTGTGCCAGTCACCCCCTAGGATTAAAGAAAATGTCAAAACAATTCCAAAAAAAAATTATTTTTATTGTTTTGTAACGCCTACATATACCGCCCTTTTAGTAAAGGGCTCACAGTGTCGCCATTTTTAGTCCGGCCATAACATTCTGTATACCGGTGTTCATGTCTCTGTAAGTGCTTCATTTCTGTTTTTAATAATGTTTTGGTTCCGTTGTAAAAAATGGGCGGAGACATGCCCAAATTATTTTTAAATTTAATTTAATAATATTCTACTTATTTTCTTGATGCGCAACATATCAAACAACTTTGGTTCTTGTAATTACGCAATTTAAAAGTTGAAAAAATGGGCGGGGCTACGCCCGTTAAAATTGATTTTCATATTTCATGCGGTTCTACCTAACCGATTTTTACGAAACTTACCACACCTTGAGCTCTAAAATGGACACAATCCTCCATTTAAAAAAAAATGGGTGGAGTTACGCCCATTAAAATTTCATATTTTATTTTAAGTGGTTCTACTTTACCAATTTTTACAAGACTTAACATACACCCTGAACTCTGAAAAACACACAATCATTTAAGCAATTAAAAAATGGGCGGAAGTACGCCCATTAAAATTTTAACTTACATTTCAGGAACTTTTTCGTATCTTCTTCTGTCAGATCTTTGCATTGAAGTCGTGTTTTTTTGGCAGAATTATTTTAATATTATTTTTATCAATTTATTTATTATCCCATGAATTCTAATTCTAATCCCAGATATCCTTATGTTTGTTGGGTCTATATTTCAATGAATTAATAAATATGTTTGTGCGAAATTGTGTGATTTTTTGTATTCCCAAAAATTTTTACTTCACAAAAAAGTGCAATAACAAACATTTTCATACACGTACACATGAACACACACATAGACGTATGTACAAAGAGTTTTCCTGGAACAGTAATTTACATACACGTGTATTCATGTACATATTTGGTAATAATTTATACGAAATAAAATTTATTATTATTTATTACAATGGACTCGTTTTAGGCATAATATCTGAAATTGAGATTTGTGTGCGACCAATTTTGTGATTTTAGAAAAAGTTTTATTAAAATATTCAAGAATGTGTCCAACAAATGAATTAACAACTTCACATAAATTTTTTTATCAATATTATAGTCAGTGATATAGTTACATACATACGTACTTCTAGTTAATAATAGGTTTGTTCATTTACTAAAACTTGTTACGAATTTGCAACAATTGTTACTGGAAAAAAAGTAACAAAAAGTTTGCCAGGAGAAAGCGTCAAAAGAGAGAGAAAAATTGAGAAAAAAAATTCTTACAACTATTACTGGCAAAATTTTTACTTGCAAAAATAATCCAAACAGCAGTTTTGTGGTTTATTTTGAAAATAATTTTTTTTTTAAATATCTGAAAAAGTAAAGCTCAAAACTGTGCATTTCTTTAATAAAAAAAATATTTCTACGTATGTAAAAAGAAAGCATATTTTGTTAATTTATTGTGGTCAAAGAATTTGTTTTGTTTTTGATATCTAATCAGAGATGGAGAGTTGCATTTCTGTATTTTGTAATAGAATAAAATTAAACAATAATGAAAAATGCATAAAAATAGTAAATAATACATGAAACTGTTTACAGTATTTCATACTAAATATAGATTTTTAAAAATTTTGTAATTTAAAATATTATCAACCAACATTATCCAAAATACATAAGAAAAAATTACAATTGTATCATGATTTCCATGCATGGTTCTATATGAATAAAATTTTCTTTTAAGTTGTTATAAGTAAAGCGTTCATTTACTTTTTCGTATCTGGGAGAGTAGTTTTGTAAGTTTCTGCCTTACTCTCTCGTTGCAAGTTTCTGCTAGGAAAGTAAATGAAGAGAGCTATTGTTTGTTTGAAAACAAGGGGAATGTGAGTGCTGAGTTTGAAAACAAAAGCATACATAGTGATTTAACACCATAACACTGCCTAAACATTCCTGTCGGAAATTTGGCTAACTTTAAACTAACTTTAAGCTAACTATTTCGCAACTAGTACTGACTGACACTTGGATTACTTTGCAATGTAATCAACTGACTGTTTTAACATTGCGATGTCCTAGGCGTTAGTCAATTATCTCACTCTGCACTACTTTCAGCTGACTTAAAGTTGACTTTTTTAAATCAGCTGGTAGTCAGTAAATTAAAAAAAATTTTTCTGGGGTTCGAACGAGTACTCAACGCACTACCACTTGGCTAAGCCGCCATATAAAATAACAACAGCAAAATGTTAATATAAAATTGAAATGAGTTATGTAAATTAGCTGAGAATAAATTTATTGGCTCTCATGAAATTCGATTACGTACTCAACTTAAGAATTAATTTTGGGTTTGTTCTGGATGAGTTTGCAGCTAGATTTTAGTCAGTCTAATAAAAGTTAACTATAACTATTTTTGTAGTCAACCACACATTTTCCGGCAGGGATATTATAATTTACATATAAACATATACATACATACATACATACATATATATATGTAAATGCATACTGTAATAATACCCTGTAAGAAGCCTGGGGTTAGACGCCTCCAAGTACCACTTTTGTTGACTATTTTGGCGACAGAGCATCTGGACATTAATATTTGCTATTCGTTTATGCTCTGAATTCCACATCTTTTTCACATGTTCTTTTCTAAATTCGGATGCTAGAACACATACTACGAGTATTAATTTGTATTTTTTAAATTTCAACTTAAAAAGGTATAGCATGTGTTTTAACATCCGAACTCACAAGAAAAACTGTGAAAAAGATGTGGAAGCCAGAACATAGATGAATATGATAATATATGTGTGTACTCTTAACTTATACTGGACTACAGTCAACTTTAATTTGTATTAAAAATAGTAAATAAAATACATTTTAGATCGTGACATTGACTGATTTCTGGGAATTAAAACAAACATTTGCTACATTAGTCCAGTGAAAAGAAGTCTTTGAAAGTGTTTGGAGAAGAGAATATTTTTATGTGTATCAAATATACATACATACATACTTTATTAAATCTTATAGAGGTCCCTTTAATCCTACTCGTAAAGTTAAATATACTCGTAACGTAAATCTTCCTAAAAAATTTATATTTGTTTTGTGTTCTCTCTTTGTTTTTTAAAATATGTATGTCTAGCACAAAACCTTTTAAATATTTAATAATCCTTACCTTACGGGTGAAATGCATATATCGTTATCTAAAAAGAAAAAAGGCCGAATGAGCAAAAATCATAAAACCAAATTTTCCATAAATTCAGATGTACTTCACCAAAGTACCTCATGGCAAAAAAAAATCAGACTTCTACGAACAAAAATGGCAATATTAAAAGGCCCTATTTACAACATCGGTTTCATGTAAAACGCAAAAAGACCTAAGTACTAGCTTGTGTATAAAATACTAGCTGACCCCGGTCCGAGTTGCTGGCCCTAAGCAAACATTAGTCTTGTATATGGCATTGGTGGTACAATATGAAAATTGGATTTTGCCCCACGAATAAACTAAATATTGCGCCATCTGCCGGACGAACTTCAAACTACACAGAAACGCTCGTCACGCCCCATAGAGCATGTATATAAAGTTTTGTCAACATCGGTGCAGTAGTTCTTGAGTTACGGTGCAAAAACACAAAAAAACTACATGTGGCGCCATCTGTCGGACGAACTTCAAACTACACAGAAACACTACTCACGCCCTATAGAGCATGTATATGAAGTTTGGTCACAATCGGTTCAGTAGTTCTTGAGTTACGGTGCAAAAACACAAAAAAAACTAAAAATTGCGCCATCTGTCGGACGAATCACTATTTCTGAAAGAGGCGTAGCATTTACCGGGATAAAATATATATATAAGCACGCACAGGTCTTTTACGAATATTTTGCGGGGTGGAAGGCGAAAATCTGTTGGGGCATTGAAGAGTTTACCCATAACAAATAAACGTACTTTTGTATTATATATAATAAGATTTAAACAGTTGACATAAAAAAATTATTCATAAAGAAATATTTGACTTTTTTAGAAAATGTCGTGGAAAAACAAAAAAATTAATAAAGTTAAATTAAATTATATAGTAATTATATAATATTTATTGAATCTTCTGATGGACACTGTTATTACTATTTAAAACTCAAAAAACTCTCTTCCACAAAGTAGTATTTTTTCAATACAGAGGATGACATTTAAAATATATAATTTTTTTTCCAAAAATGGTTGGAAGATTTGCAAAAGTGTATCCCACTGTCGGCAGCAATATATCCAAAAGTTCTATTAAGCAGAGGCTTTCAAAAACTATGAACAAGTTTATAATTTCTATTCTGAGGCATGCAGTGACATTAAGGAGAGTGATATCGCACCTGTGTCATATCCAATATTGATTAATCTATTAAGCCATCAAATTACTGGCTGTTTAATCCCAGAAATGATTAGTGTGACCCGTGTCAGCCTTTCTAAGCAAAAACATTTCCCAAATAACAATTTGATATTCATCGAAAGAAACACAACAACTGAAAGTCTTTAATAACATAACTTTTAAAATATTATACATACGCAAAATTTTCATATAGAAATTAATTTTTCGCTATGTTTTTTATTATATTGGAGAAATTCACATTGATAACATGAATATTTTTCATTTGAGCATGTTTCTTCCTCCTCCTGTAAATTTATTAATAAAATGTCTGTTAGGACGTTTTGCATTTGAGTTAAAAATATACATACATACTGACATACATAAACCAACTTATTCATTTATGTGTGGAGGTGTAAGTGTATTTGGCATTTTATTACACGTCGTAAAAATTTACAAAACACATTCTTGTGGTTTGTAAACAATATTTTCTAATAAAGTTTTAAACCAAACGCTAGTGGCAGAGTGAGTGCAAGTATACAAATAATCAGTTTTTAAACACTTACAGCAAGTATAACCACAACAACGGTGTTGCAGTTAATATCGACAAATTTTATATTTGGTTGTTAAATCGGCAACTTTTATGTGTGTTTGTTGTTAAGCTAATTTTACATAACTGCTAAAATGATTCTTTATCGAGGCTAAATTGCTAAACGCAGAAGAAAAACTATTAATATCATAGCAAAATCGGTGTTAGGAACAATAATTAGAGCCTTCGGATATTTTTCACAGCATAAGTTCTAAAATTAAAATACTTTATTCATAATATTTTATATATCAGGCATTATGGAATAATCGCTTAAGTCGACTTGAGCAAAGAAGTGCTTTTCGAAAGTTTTGAATCTACCACTTTGCATTCTAACCACCGCAATTTTCAGCTCATACTATGTTCACACTTATGTTTTTAAACATGTTTAAGACAAGTTTTTTAAAAACTAAACACAATCGTTCATATTATATGACTGACAAAACAGTAAATTATTGTGTTCTTATAAAGTATCAAAATATACCCTAAAAGTGTAAATTATGCTCTAAAAATTCGAAAATATGCTAAAAATATGCGTGTAAGACTGATATATGCAAAAACATGCTTTAAAGGATAAAATATGCAAAAATATGCACTAATAAATCGATGCCAAAATTCATAAAAATTTCTGAAACGGATAATTATCTAACATTCAATTGCATATTTGCGGTTTCCCTGGTTATTACTATAGGTAACTCAGTAATTGGCTAGATAGCAGAACCAACAGCTCACGGAGAAGTAGGGAGGATTGTAAAGCCACGAAGGCTAAACTTGACTCAGAAAGATCCAAACTGCTACTGGACATGAATAGGAAGGCGATGCGAGAATCGTGATAGGCTCGCTGACAGGTCACTGCTCGGTCAGAACAAGAACCAGCATTTGGGAAAATGGCACTCCAGATTTTTTTTTGGCTGTGCGGGGATGAATAGGAACCAGAAAACATTGAACATATTATCTGTCACTGCCGGAAGTTGCAACATCATAGGTTTAGATGGCTGAGCAGACGTTTCCATGAAAGCATTACTGATATCGGAAAGTGTAGCTAGAGGACATCAAGGGCTTCATTATGGGAATACGATGGCGTAATTTTTTGTTTTGGCAAAAGAAGGGAAGGGTCTCCGAGTGGAGGTGCGGCATAGCACCCCTATTCATTTCATAAAATAATATCTGTTGAGGTTATAAAAATAGGTTTTTGTTGGACTCAAACCTCTTTTAGGCAAGCTATTTTTTTTTAGTTTGGCAAGAAGAAATAGTCACTCGGCAAGTAGGAGAGATGAGAGGGCACTTCGTAGGATGATTTATTTATTCTTTTGTTTTTTTCTTGGCCAAATTCGGCCATTTATTTAATCCTCAAATAAATTGCAATAATATTCGGCATGGGATGTTTCATTACTTATTTTAGGCAAAACGTAATCTATTACCTTCTGGATATTTATAGCAAAAAATAACCCATTAACTTTGGAATATTTGTAGACAAAAAGTAATATATTCTTGTTATGGTATAAATGCACTTTTTTGTAAGGGGTATTCAACAGAAGGTTTTAAGTTCTTACGACTGGGGTGTACATAAAACTTTTTGCTGGAATTTTCCTATTTTTAGTTAATTTTTTTTATAAATTCTCTTTATCGATTACATAATCATGTGGCTTGTTAGTAACACAGGATACTCAACGGAACAAATTTTACCATATATTATATTGCGGATTTAATCACAATGCACCCAATTGAGTCTCCGACTGGAGGTGCGCTATTGCACCACCGCTTCCTATATCGCGGATTCGTTAAACTGAGCATTTGTAGCCCTAAAACTAATGTATCATCGAATGTTAGCCTCATCTGACCTTACCATGACACAAGAATGCCAAATTTTTTCGATTTAATATTTTTTTTTTAGTTTTTGAATTAAAGAGAAATAAAGCTGTGACTACTACACTGAAAAAAATAGACAATAATTATTTTCAACAAAACCATGTTATTGAATAAAATGTTTAATTTCAATAATATTTTCCATTGACTTAAATATCATTTAATTTAATTTGTTTGTGTTGGTGTTTATCTAGCTTGTTGATTGACTCAACGCGGTGATGCGCTCTTATTGTTTATATTGATTTCTCGTGTTGTATACGTGTGAATTCCGACAAGAAGCCGAAAAACGTCGTGGCTTGTGTTTTTTACTCAAAAAAAGCTGTTTTTAAATTATATTATAACGCAATACGCACATGTAAAAGAGTATCCAATACAGTAACCCGCAAGCCATAGAACAATTGTGCAGATGAAAATCACATACATGCTTATGCTCTTTCATTTAGTCGTCACTGAGCAAGCGACGAATGAAGTTGTGCACGCATGTATTAATTTTTTCCTGGTTTTTTGTTTAGTTTTTTTGAGCACACGGAACGAATATTAAGTTCAAATTTAATAAATTTCTACAGCAAAAAAAAAAAACAAATAGAAAATAATTATGTAAGCTAAGAAATATTTTGTGACAATATGCAATGTATTTTATGCTATGAAACATTGAAAAATAATAGGAAAGATAGTTTAAAAAGGCATTTTAATAGCCTTCACAGCACTGCGAATAATTTTAATTTGGAATTTGCAGACTACATTGTTGAATGGATTATTATTTTTTACTTTTTGCTTAAGTTCTTATTAAATTGCTTTTTTAAAAAAAATATTCAAACAATGAATAACCACAGCATGTATCTTAAATTAGTAAATGTTTTCTTCAAGTGTAAATATATTTTACTCTCATTTTTCTCACCACTACAAACATATTTTATTTTGCGGGACACTGATCCAATAACGATTTGCTATTTAGCTGAGTGGTTAGTACGTTAGTCTATTAGTCAAGAGATTGCCGGTTCGGCTCCTCCCAAGCACATTTAGTTTTAATCGCAGCCAAGCAAAAACGAACAAAAAGGGGTTGAAAAAAGTGATATTCATTACCATACTCACACACACACACACTAACAATTATCACTGAAAATAAAATTTCATTCTACGACTTTTTTCTTTTATTCATTATTTTATTCTTTATTGACTTTATTTTCAATAAACGTGCATACAATTTTATTTAGCAATAATGCAAAAATCGTCACCAAAGGAAATTCAAAAATTTTTTTGATTGAACCAACGACTTTCGTATTCAAATATCAAAATCATTTTTTTCCGTGTATGTTTAATTTATCTTTGAACTTAAACTTCAGTAACGTGGAATATGCCAATTTTTTCTTTTAATAATGTGCGTGTTTTTTATTAAATGATGTCGGAAAAGGGTAGCAGTTTTATATGTAAGTTTTTTTTATATGAAAGCGAGAATATCAAAAAAAAAAATTATAATAAATAAGCTGGAGTGAAATTTGAACCAAATAACTTATTTTTTGTAACACAATTACTAAAAATAAAACAATTTACATAGAATTGCCTTATCTGTGTAATTAATCACCACACATTAATTTTTATGTTTTTTTTTTATTAAAGAAGTAAAAGGGTGCAGAGTATTTTCAGTTAGCAACTAACAGCACGAAACGAGCAAATTATTTGATTTCTTAAAAACAATATTATAGGGAGTTATTTAAAAAATGTGAACACTCTTACGTACATACAACAAATTCAAACAGTGATAACAAAAAAGAAATATGAACTTTTTTTATTTATCTCTGAAAGTATCTGCTAAAAAACTTTTGCATTTACACGGTGACTTATAATTATAAAATTAAAATTTTGGAAACTTGCATTAATGTTTTTTTTACAAAAAGCACCTCAAAGTATGGCAGGGGTGGGAAAGTTGATGTGGTGGTAATTTCATTGATTAATATGGTGTTTTAGTATTACAGGTGCCTTCACAACAAGTTAATTCATATTTTATTGTATTATAAAATAATAATGTAAGATTATATATACAAAAAAAATTTTCAATATCTCAAGCAACACACCCATGAGTTTACGAGTTAAAGCTGTTCTGAATGAAATCTTAAGCAGTGTAAATTAATCTTATACTATGTTCACACGTATGTTTTTAAACGTGTTTAACGCCTCATTCGTGTTTAAGAGCTTAAACACGACGATTTTGAGATGTTTTACCATACATTGACTTGTTTTGTTAAACATCTCAAATGAAGTGTTTAAGATTTAAACACTTTCTTAAACACGCAAATGGAGCATGTTCAGTGCGTTTTTTGATAACTCTGGCATCTTTGTGTTGTTATTAAATGGCGTCATGTGAAAAATTATTTTGTAAACAAGTAATTAGTGAAGAAATATTAAATTATTTACAAAAACATTTGTTGTTTGAAAACAATAAACCAATAAAAAAGCATAATTGTTCGTAATTTTTTACAAATACAATAATTTACTCACAAAACGTCAACCTTAAACATCTCAAATGTAGTGTGAACGGTTGTGTTTAGTTTTTTAAAACACTTGCCTTAAACACGTTTAAGACCATAAATGTGAACATGGTATTAGACTAGAAAGAAGTTCATTGGCGATGGCTTTTGACATAAATTCTTTGCTTGAAGCAGGGTAAAACTTAACGATTAACGGATTCGATTACGATTACGATTAAAAGGTGCGATGAATCACGATTTAGATGACGATTATAATCGCAGGGCAAACCCTAGTTCGCACTGATTTAAATCTCGATGCGGATTTACTGAAATTCACGTTTAAAAATTTACATTTACTTCTATATGGAAAAATAATTATGTAGGCTTATGTAGAATTGTTGAAGCAAAAACCAATTTACATTTTCATATTAAAATAATATATAGACATTCATACATATTTGCGTATGTTTTTAGCGCTTAACTTTTTAATAAGAGTGAACAACGTGTGGGAATAAAAAATTTTATTGAAAACCTAAGCATGTTGCAATGATGGACTAGGTACTCCCGAAGCACCAGAGAGTAATTTTTTAAATTCCCGTATGTTGTGATGAAAACTGTCAGAAGTTGTGTATATTTTACCAAAAACATGCTCACACGTCCTATTAAAACTGTATTAATGCAAACAAACAAGCCTTGTTAATAAAAGCTAAAATGAAAATTTTACTCGGTCGCTTTTCGCACACGGAAAGTTTATTTTGCAAAGTCTTGAATATGTAGGAGAGAAAGAAAATGAAAACGGGAGCTCTTTTCCCTCCTTTGCAAAGGGGTCTTATTTTCTCTTTTTTACATTTCTTATCACGAAGCACCAATAAAACGTCCTATTTATACCCTTCACCAAAAATGGTAGAGGGTATATATAGGTTTTTAATTCCGTGTGTAATTTCTACAATATTCATATGCAACCCATAAAGTATATATGTATATATTATACATAGTCCTAATTTACACTATGTAAGTCTTCTTGCTAAGCTGATTAGTTTGAGGGAGGGAGAGACGAGGGGAACGGAAACGTTTATTTTCCCCTCGTTGCTCTCTCCTAACAAACTAATCAGCTTAGCAATAAGACTTGCATATTGTAAATTAGGACTAATGAATAAAAGTTTCGTAAGCGTAATAACTAGTTTTTTAGCTGCTTCACGTGAAATGCTTCAATGAGGACTAAATTGTAAAAATATTTTCTAGCTACTCTCTGGTCGTTAAGCAGCTCTGGGTTGAAGCACAGCTCTCGAGTCATCGTAATTATTTCTTAAGTGCGGTCAGGCTTGTGTGTGTTGTTTGGCCTTCCGAGAGTTTTTCGCCTCGCTCGCACTGGTTGACTGATCTGCCACTGATAACCGTATAATCTTGCGGTTCTTTTGTGGAATTTCTTTAACAACCACGTTGCTACTTCCTATGTGAAGGCATACATAGGTCGTCTATAGTCAGTCACAAAATTTTTTCAAAATACTATACGATTCGATAGAAAATGCTTTCGAATTAACATGTTATAAACATACAAATTCGATAGCTTTTTCTTTCGTTTCGACTTACACAGTAGACCCCCTGTTAATAACATCTTGGGCATATGGTCTAATTACTCTGTCCATATTTGTGCAACCATATTATGCAAATTTACTTTGTATAATATGTATCAATAAATAAATATATAATACATTTTTTAGCTCAGTCGTTTTAATTGTATTTAAGTTTTTTGTTCAGTTCCTGGCAACACTTGTTGCTACAGATATGCAATTTAATTACAGTGAGTTATAAACGATAATAAAAGTTAAGTTCATCGGAAATTTCTATTGCACACATTTTGAAAATGACAGCACAAGATGACAATACAAGAACTGCCAGATGTGTACTCAGCATAACACCTTTTTAATCATTCTAATAACTTCCTAAATATCAGCTTTGAGTTTTAAGGGTAACACATTACAAGTATGAAATATATAGGCATTATGCCTGATTTTGACATATTAATTTGAATATGTATGTAAATGTGTACTTTTTATCTGGGGCCCGTTTCTCAAAAATACAAATTACAAATCTACAAGTAAAATACACACAAACCAACAACACTTTTACAAAATTTTATTGTTGTTTTGTGTGTATTTTACTTGTAGATTTGTAATTTGTAGTTTTGAGAAATGGGCCCCTGTAAGCGCACACATTAAAATAATCTATACATGCCTATTTAAAACGTTGGATAAATTATTTTAAGCTTGGTGGGAAAGATACACATGCATGTATAGATGTATATGCATGAAAGCTTAAAATGTTGAAGATATTTTCTCAAAGAAGTCTGTTCAACATATGCAATATTTTTTCATAAACCATTCATGCCAATTTTGTTATATGTATTTATATATATTTTTATACCCTTTACCAAAAAAATGGTAAAATGGTATACATATATAGGTTTGTCATTCCGTTTGCAACTTCTATAATAACAATAAGTGACTCATAAAGTATATATATTCTGGATCCTTATGCATAGGGAAGACGAAGAAGCCATGTCCGTCTGTCCGTCCGTCCGTCTCGTGTACGTGAAATCGGTTTTCCGAAGCTACAAGAAAATCCAGAGACTTCGGTCTTAGACTAGTGTATCAGAAATGGTCCAAAATAGATTTGTATTGAAAATCAGCAAAATCGAGCAGACGGTCTCAGAGCTGGAAAGCTTAAACTTGATTTTGCCATATCAAAGTAACTAGATAAAACAAATTTTTTATTTTTTTTGTTAATTAAATAAACTTATTTTATATTTCAGTACGAATAAAACTTGTAATAAAAATATAAAAAAAGTAAAAAACTCAAAAAGATGTTTCCAGGGTTGGGAACTTTAAATTTTTTGTTATATAAAAATAACCTACTAAAACAATTTTTTCCTTTTTATCTATAAATTTAAAATATCTTACATTCTTAAAAGAAAAAGAAATTGGTGTAAGAAAAGAAAAAAAATTAAAATTATGATTCCAGGGTTGAAAAATTTACACTTTTTGTAATATATATATATATATATATATAATTTAATAGGTCTAATAACACTAGTTTATAAAATAAAATTTTTTTCATGTACATTTGATGAGATATAGAATTCCTTATGTATTTTTTTTCGCTGAATTCGAAAATCAAGGTTAAATTTTTTTTATGGACCAGTTTTTGAGATATTGTGATTTTTTCAGTTTTTCGACCTTTTTCACTTGACCCATCATATCTCGAGCTAGAACTGTCCGATTGGGTCGTTCTTGGTATTCAAATGAAAGGTATTGAGATAACAAATAAATATATATAATCGGATCCAATTAAAGATAGAGGTTAAAAATATATCGATGAAAATAGGGCACATTTTCAAAAAAGTCATATTTTGCAGTGATTATATGCTGACAGAAAAGTACAAATCGTTAAAAAAACGTCTGGTTTCTGTTCATGTACGTAAAGATAATACTTTTACGTTAGAAAAATTGGATATAGAAAATTAGAAAAATTAAAACCAGAGCTCCACAGCTGGAAAATTTTAAATTTTTTTTGACATTAAAGTAATTGAATAAAACTAGTATTTTCATTATTTCTTTTTTTCTTTGTTCACTTAATATATTTTATATATTTTTTAAAAAAGAAGATTGGTATAAGGAACCAATAAAATCTAATGATGATTCCAGGGTTGGGAAAAGTTCACTTTTTTTTTATATATAAAACTAATTAAATAAAGCTAGTTATTTCTTTGGTAATTAAATATATTCTATATTTTATAAAGAAATAAATTAGTACGTGTATTAAAGCCAGAAAAATTTAAATTATGGTTCCAGGGTTGGAAATTGAAAAAAAAAATTTTGGTAAAAATATACACAAAAATAATTTTTTTTCAAGCAAATTCTTTAGGCGAAAAAAACCGAGAGGTCACTTACTAAAAATTGCACTATAATAAAAAATTATACATTTTATCACAAAACAAATATGTATGTATGTATGTACTTGTGTATATATCTGTATACTACATATACATACGTTGGTAAAGGTATATAAGATTCGGCACAGCCGAATATAGCACTCTTACTTGCTTTTAATAAATTTTGTTTAATTATACCTAATACGTAAACTTTATTAGTTCATATATGATTCTATTGGAGACAGTCGAAGCAAGTAGTAGGTTTCTCTCTTTGGTACAAAGATAACCTTTTCACATTTGCAGGTGAATTTGGAATAACTAGATAATATTTGTCATTTCCTGAAATATCGGACAGCATCAGGGGGTCTAATCCGTATTTCGAAACGAAAGAAAAGGTTTTCGAATTTATATGTTATTAACATTACAATTCGAAAGCATTCGCTTTCGTTTCGAATTACAGAGTAGACTCCCAGCTAATTTCCAATATTTTCGACAAAAATGTACATATCGCACACTAAATCATAAACAGTTACAACTCAAAATGATCAAATTGATTTTGTTTTTTTATAAACGAGTTAATTTTACAAATTTCTAACGACAGTGACAATTTCTTCGGCAATACAGTCTTCTTGAGGAGTATAAAATACCGTTATGCTTGTTTTTATGTTACATACTTACTTCGATTGTACGGTATCAATTTAGTGTGCGATATGTTGCAGAAGGTGGCGTTGGCTGAAATAGTTAGCACTTTGACTACAACACCAAAGGTCCTGGGTGTGAGCCCGGTCTCCGACAGTCATTAAAAATAACAACACCACGTATTTTTCTGATGTGCATTAGTGTCCTTTGTATCAGTTGTTGAGGGAAAAATTCTGCAGGCATAAGGCACTGCTCACTAAAAATTATATCGACTTCATCAGACACTAATCCTAACGTAACATCAGAGCGCTCTCCTTCGTTGTCTAGCAGTATCATCTGCGAAGTAAAATAAGCAATAAAATGGCTACTAAACACAGCTTCAAAATTTAATACGCCTCATTTGACACCTGAAGGCGCTGCAATACTGCATTATCAAAAAGGGTGTAAAAAAGCAGAGTTGTAAGAGAATGAAGCTTTTCTCTATGTCTTCCTTAACCACCCGTCTTCTTTATCACTATGTCTTCTTTATCAGCCTCTCTATCTTCTATTTATTGGACCCAAGTCAGCTGGACTCTAAATTTCATCCGTCCTTACCAGCAGCCTGCTAACCTAACATAACCTAAATATGTTGTAAATTTCTTAAGGACGTTACAATTTCTAGATCAACCAGGGCTTGAAACTAATTATTTGTAGCTTCAATATTTGTTGTGTCATTTTTGGCACGTAATTTAGGATGAACAATTTTTCATTAGTGCTAAATTGATCATTGGGGTGTTCCTGTGGGTTTGACATTCAAATAGTGCTAAGAACCATACAACTTTTCCATCCCTGGTTTTCTATTATTAAAATAATAATAATAAATCAAATCATACCTATAGGGTTAAAGTTAATAAATAAAGATTTCCTGATGATCTGCATTGTAAATATTCTGACAAACACTTAGTAGAACGGAACAACTAGCTATTTTAGAAGGTCACTGCACCTTTATCATCAGCGTTCTCTGTGTTTGGTCTACTGTGTGTGGGTGTCCGTTGATGTAGATTTCTCCTTTATATACTCAGCATTTATTGCAAATGGAATATGTGAATTGTTTTGATTCATCGCATTACAATTTCCTGAAAGCTTTTTTGTAATGAAAGCTCAATTTTACCATCTCTTAATTTACAACAGTCTTGCCATTGTAGTTTGTTCTTTACTAATTGTGCACATGTTAGTTAATTTGCTTATTTTTGTTCTACTTAGGATAAACTTTTTTGGTTTGTAACTAGATATTATATATATTAAGTATATTTTTTATTTAATTTTTGCCATAAGCCCATAGCTATTAATTTTAAATTAGTTTTATTATTATTGTTCGAACTTAATTTTGTTTCTATATTTTATATATTTGGAAGATATTTGTATGACATTTTTACACAATATGAAGAATGAGATGAGGATGAATTCTGGAAGTTTTGTGTTATGACGTTCTTTGAGTAAAAGAGCAATATGTTTATATAAACAGATAAATTATGAAAAAAATATTCGTGTTTCTGGTTTATTACTAGTCGTTTAAGTTAACAAGTTACTTCGTATGGCTTCTTATTTATCAAGAAAAATAATATAAGAATGGTTAAGATAGAAGAAAACTTGTGTTAAGAATCTTAAATTACAGTATAAAAAATTTGATTATTTTAGTTTATTTAAAAATGTTTCTTTGCTTGTATACTTTTAGCATGTTGGGCGGTGTAGCAGGTCGACATATGTCGAACCGCCGACGCGGTTCGTCACCAATGGTCCGTTTAAGTAGCAACATGCTTAATGCTGGCAGCCTCGATGGCAGTATTGGGGCTGAGGGAGGCACGAATTCTCCGTATATTCCAAAAATACCGCCGAGGCGTCGTCGGGCAGTTACAACAAGTGATCACAAAAGCTGTGCTCTTATACAAACTAGACTGAAATTGGGTGACATCATGTGAGTATCAAATTTCACATTTAAGTTTTAGAATATTTATTAAAACCGCGTTATACAAAAATAAGTGTTTATTTATAAAGCTTTTTCAAAAAGTCCAGAGAGATTTTTATATGTATGCATGTAGATTGCAAAGAAAAATAGGAGCTTGATTCTATCGCGTGTCTTAAAAGTTATCAACAATCTTGGCATTTTCATAATTCTAAACTATGAGTAGGCCCATAAAATTTTTATTTCAATAAAAAAGTATATTTTCGATAATATGTCGCTTATCATGAAATCGAAAATAAGGCTCGATATGTCGATAAGTTGAAATTGAAATTTTATGGGCCTACACATAGTTTTGAATTGTGAAAATGCCAAAATTTTTGATAACTTTTAAGAGTAACCGACCATTTACGTACAAAAACATATTTGAATATTTAAAAAAAAAACTTCCCCTGAAAACTTTTATTTTTGTCACTTACGATAAAATCGAAAATAAGGCTAGATATTATGCATGTTTGTAAATTAAAATCTTTAAATCCTTTATAAAATTTTTTAATAAACGAATAAATTTACGGAGAGGGTTGAAATTCAAGAAATTTGTTCTACGAAATTGCAGATGTAGGGGTTGATATGATCCAAGTTGTCTTCTAGGAATGTTGATGATTATGTGGTTATGAAGACATACAGAAGTAAGTTTTCCTTTAAAAGGGGTTTAGGAAAAATACGATGTTGAATACAATTCTTCGGTTTCTTAACGTAGGGGCATTCTAACTGCATCGACTACTATATGACGGCAGAAAATAAAGAAGACAAAATGATAGGAATTTCTTCTCGACTGATTCTAGATTCTTAATAGATAAAATTTGCTGAGGATCCCAAATTACAGAGCCATATTCAAGAATGGGTTAGACATAAGATGTAAAGTCATTTGTTGTAACATAAGGACCGTTAAACTCGTTTGTCCATCTTTCCATGAAACATAAAATACTATTAGCCTTGTTAACAGCAAATGTGAAATGTATGTCGTAATTAAGTTTTTGTCGAAATAAATTCGAAGGTCAATCCCATTAAAAAAATAATTGGTTAAGTGAATATTTAGTGAAAGTCATTTATTTATTATTATTAAGATTTAATTCCATAGGGTTTACCAACTAAAGAAGTTGTTCAAAGCTGCCTGAAGATGAATGGTGTCAACATTTTTTTTAGCAATATTTGAGAAAAGTTTAACATCATCAGAACATTACAAAGTTCAATGACTTTTGGAAGATTATTTATAAAAGTCAGAAATAAAAG
Organism: Tachina lurida; assembly: GCA_944452675.1. Lineage (NCBI taxonomy): Eukaryota > Metazoa > Arthropoda > Insecta > Diptera > Tachinidae > Tachina > Tachina lurida. Next base: position 83,645,244 of record OX101755.1, read on the forward strand.
CTGTCTAAGATAGCTGCCCTGAGGAACAACAGAAATTACTTCAATATAATTACATTTGACGTTATTGAAACTACCAAATTGTTTCAGGCATTTTAAATACGATTTTAAACAATTTAGACGCGGACCATCGTAACAACGTCGCACACTGTCGCAAAAGCGCCTAAAAATGCCAAAAATTAGTTTTGAATTAAAACGAACAAAGTAATTTGTTGCATGTGCAATATTCTAATTAAGTCAAATAAAAAAGAATTTCTTAAAAAAGGTTTATTTTTTAAAGACTTTTCATGATTCAAAGTCAACAGTTTTAGGCCAGTATTCAACTATTTGAAAATATAGTACGGACACATGCAAACTTTAACAGGTTAATTAAATTTTTTTTTAGATATTGCACTACAATTTCTAATAAAACATAATATGGCTAAAATATATTTTTTCTATATTTTGTAACTCAGACATATGCTATGTGCCGTTGCTTATAATGCAAATGGAAAGAAAAACATCGGTGAGTGAAAAAAGTACGAGTAGACCACTTACTATTGCAAAAAAAAAAATTATAAAAAATATATTTTTCATACTTTCACATTATATTTCTACAAGTAAGTAGATTTAAAATTGTTTGTATTCTTGTTCTTGTCTTCCCCTCATTACAATTTAATTTTACAATATTTTTTAGGTTAGAATTTGTATATTTTCAGTATACTATTTAGTTCCAAGACACTTGAGATGGACATTAGTCCTTGAAATCTAAATGGCTTAATTGTAGGTGTGATTCATATTATATATTGTGTCTAGTTAAACATTTAACTTACTGTCAGTGAAGACAATTTGTTTTGCTCCTTTTTACTTTTGGAAAAAGGACATGTTTGAGGTATGCGTATGCTTTCCCTGAATTGACCGAAATTTTTACGAAGCGCTTAATATGTTAAAATTAGTGTCTTTACATAATTTCATTGAGTTAAAATTGTTTTTCTCTCTGTTATATATATATACTCCTTTATTTGTTTACATATTTTACAATATTGTGTATTGTATACTATACTAAACAAAAGATTCACGCGGAATATAGGGCGTTAACGAATTCTCTCCATTTACTTCTATCTCTGGCTACTAATTTAACTTGATTCCAAGAAAGTCCTGCTGCTTCATATTCAGACTTGATACCTCGTTTCCACGTGTTTCGTGGTCGTCCTTGACGCCGCTGGCCCTGCGGGTTCCATTCCAAGGCTGCTCTGGCTATCTCAAAGTTTGGGCGTCGTAATATGTGGCCAATCCAAGTCCATTTTCTTTTTAGTATTTCTGCGCCGACGGGAATACAGTTTGCCTCCTGCCATAAAATATCGTTGGATATCCAATTTGGCCAGTATATTTTTAATATCTGCCTGAGGCAGCGATTTACAAATGTTTGGAGTTTAATTTGCATATTTTTGGTGATACTCCATGTTGTGCAGCCATAGAGCAACACCGTCATAACACTGCATTTGAATATTCTCAGTTTTGTTTTCTTTGAGATATTGTTTGACCGCCATATTTTATGTAGATTAAGAAATGCCACTCGCGCTTTATTAATACGATCAAATATATCCTCCGTGGATCCACCATATTTATTTATCTTACATCCAAGATAAGTGAAAGTTTCAACGTCTTTGATTATTTTACCGTCTATTATTAGAGGTGTTCTCACTTGGGTACCAATACGCATAAGTTTTGTTTTATCGAAATTTATTCTCAGTCCCACTTTTTTTGCATTTTCAGCAAGTCTTTTAATTTTCTCCTCGATATCGGCCAGCCGGTGTGCCATTAAGCAAATGTCGTCAGCATAGTCTATGTCGTTTAAATATTCTGATATATTCCAGCGAATGCCGAAAGGAGCTTCGATATTTGTTTTTTCCATCACAGCATCAAGCAATAGGAGGAACAAAGAAGGTGATAAAACACAACCTTGCCGTACTCCAGTAAGGGTGTTAAAGGGACTGCTATGCTTTCCATTGAAACGGACCCGGTATTTCGCATCTCTATACAGCTCACGGATTAAAGCCACTATCTTCTCTGGTATTCCCTTCCTTATTAGTACCGCCCACATGGAACTACGATCAACCGTGTCGAAGGCCCGTTCAGTCAACGAATAATAAATATATAGGCGTGTTGTATTCAACGGATTGCTCAATGAGTATGCGCAATGTGTTTACGTGGTCTGCACACGATCTTCCAGCTCTGAATCTAGCTTGTTCTTTTCTTAAAATTTCATCTAACACTGGACTTATACGTTTTAGTATGAGAGATGCCATCACTTTACCTATAGAGTTTAACAATGTAATTCCTCTCCAATTTTTGCATAATGAGAGATCACCTTTTTTCGGAGTAGTTACAATTACTCCTTCTTTCCATTCATTTGGTATTTGGTTGTTAGCCCAAGCATCGCGGATCAGAGGTGTGATGAACTCCGAAATTAAATGACCAAATTTTATGTGTGATTATATTTTACCAATTAAATCATGTGATCCAAATTTCATTTCTTTACGATAACTCCTTCTATTTTTGGCCACTCGTTATATGAACTCACGACACTGTGCGTCAAGCAAAAAAGTAAAATATAACTTAGGCACTTGTTCCTTATTGCCACAGATATGTATATTTCTCCCTTCCAAAAACATGCTTATACCAATGCGGATTTACATTTTGTATGCGCTAGTAGTGGGCCGCTACTTTTTAACCGACTTCAAAAAAGGAGGAGGTTAACAATTCGTCAATATTTTTTTTAGGTGTGTTACATCATAACTCGGTACACTGTAGACCGATTGTAAAATTTTTTTGTTGTCTGAGAGGGTATAGCTTCTCATTGGTCCCATTGTAAAGAAAGTGGGCGTGGATACAGCCACCAATTTTTTTTTACTTAATTTTATTACATTTTACTTATTTGATTGCTGCGAAAGCTATAAAACACCTTTGGTTCTTGCAATTGCACAATTTGAAAGTTGAAAAAATGGGCAAGGTTACGCCCATTAAAATGTATTATAATATTTCAAGCGGTTATACTTAACCGATTTTTATTAAAATTACCACACAGCTTGAGCTCTAAAATAAGCACAATCCTCAATTTAAAAAAAACGTGCGGAGTCACGCCCATTAAAATTTAATATTTTATTTTAAATGGTTCTACTTTACCAATTTTTACAAGACTTAACACGCACCCTGAACTCTGAAAAATACACAATCTTGCATTAAAACAATGGGCGGAGGCACGCCCATTAAAATTTAATTTTATACTTCACGTACTGTTTATCTTTTTCCATCACATCTTTGCATTGAAGTCGGAAAGAATTATTTTTATATCAACTTGGTTGAAAGTTGTTTTGTCTTAAAAAATTTATTTTGTAATATTTCTAAGAGCGATTGAGAGTGCGACGAGGCATTTTTTTTTTGTATTTTTCCAACAAATATTCTGCATATGTACGGCAAGTTCTATAAAATAATATTTTGCCTAACATTTATCTGATAACAGTTTTAGTTAGAAAAAAATTACCAGTTATGCCATACAATTTCTTTAAAATTTGACACAAAGTTTATAGGTATAAAATTTTTTTTTAAATTCCTGGTGTTGTACCTGTTGATTTTCATAAGCAAAACTTTGTATTACGCGCGTATACGGTAAGCTCTAGCAACATTAAATTTCCTAATAATAACAACCACCCTCAAAGCAAAACAAAAAGCTTATAGCTAGGACAAAAACCTTTTTTTAAATGTGCTTTTTAAAGCAATTTAATAACAAATAGAAAGCTCTAATGTATAATAATCGAAAGAACTAATGGGAACATAAACTTGTTAACTAATTTATATTTTAATTGCAGTAAATAAATGGATTTGTTTTGAATTATTTACAGTTGCATTTAGGCCAAAGCTTTCATTTTGACAGTGACAAATAATTTAGTGTTGTGCCTGTGTGCTTTTAAGGGAAAACAACAACATGCTCGCACACACATTGAATTTTTGTATGCGTGTGAATGAAGAGGGGGTTGTTTCTTGACCTAATGCGAAACGGCTATAGGCCCTTTAAAGAAGACAACCATATTACCCCCAAAAATTTAAAAATTCATATGCTTATCTTATTTACTCTTTGCCAACTCTAATTTGTTTGTGCACCTCGATGGCCTATGGACGTTTCTTTTCGTTTTGACATTTCTTGGCTGAAATATTTCAGCAAACATGACAACTAAATGAAAATTTTTGTAGTGCTGTGCAAATGTATTGGTAGCTGAAAGCTATAAAATACATTGTGACCAAGTTTAAGTGTAAGGTTCGTTGAATGTTTTTCCCCAAATGGTTAGACTTAACTCGTTAGAAGCTCTGTGAAAAATTGAAATTAAATTGGTAAATTTGTAATTAGTGGTAATAAATTTGTAAGAAAAGTAAAGTTTTAGATATAGTTAAACTAATTAATGGAAAAGCAAAATAAATTTTATGTTATAAGAGTGTTAAAAGATGTTTTGGAAAATTAGAGTGATGTGAAAAGAAAAGAATTGTGAAGACAAGAATTTTTTCAGCAGTGCTTACGGAAAATTCAATACACATGTATGCAGGTTTTTGGGTCAGGGGACTGGTGCTGATACAAGTGAATCTATGAAAAGTGAACAAGAGCGGGTGTGCGCGGTCCTAACTGAGGTTGAGGCAAAATCCTTATACCTACATGAAATTCTGAAAAAAAAATAACGAAATAAGTAGAGCAAATGGGAAAATTTTAATTTTCTTAAAATTGAAAATGAAAAATAGTTATTACGAACAATATTCTGCAAAGATGTTGAAATTACTAACTTTAGATAACCGGAACCAAGCAAGATATTTAAGTTAAAACCTTAATAGCGAAAAAAAATGTCTTTACTGAAGCTTAACCTAATTTTAGCAGCAACCATTTTTTCCTTAAACAAAATGAAAAGTGTTTAATCTAGAAAATGTTTGAAAAATGTTGGAGAATAAATAATTAGTTTTTAAAACACATTGCACATGAAATAACAAATAATGAAAAATATACAAATTAATTGATTCAAGTGAAAAATAAGTAAATTGTATCCTCAATGGCCAAATTGAAAGGAAGGCCTCCCTTAACAGAAATAGAAAAAAAGGTTTTTTTTATATTCTTACATACAAACGACATATCGTCGCCGTAACCAACACAATCGTGGTCGTTAAAGTTAAACGAACATAAGAAACGGAAAAATTCGGTCAAATTTTCTTTCCATATAATCATGCGTGTATATGCATATACATACTTACATGTACATATGTATGTATAGCGCCTATTGAATGTGTGCCAGTTCTTGTAATCCCGTGCGTTTGTGTCTCATGGTTAAAGTTTTAAATTCAGTTAAAATAATTGCATTGTCTGTGTTCCTTCAAAAAAAAAAAAAAAAAAAAAAAAAAAAAGAACTGCAAGAATTATTATTGTTAAACAAAAATTAAAACTTGATCCCAACTTCAAACATATGAGTGCGTTAAAATAAAGTATTTTTTTTTTTCATCTTGTACCCCAATTTCAATAAGAATGCGTGTTAGAAAGAAACACTTGACAAGTGCATTCCTTTATATCAATATATAGTGTATTCGTTAGCGGTGTTTTGCAATTATCAGCTTTTTTGTTTTCTGTGTAACACATTAACATATTCTTTCGTTCCTTCTTATTTACTTCAGCTGTTCCTCTTTCTGTTTTCTGCGTCAAATTTACCATGTGGTGTGTATGTTAAATAATAAACAAAAGGAAAACATATCAATACAGTCAAAAAGTTTCGTTAAATTTTTTTATTGCAAATACTACACTCACATTGAATGAGAACAAAACAAGAACAACAACTTTTAATATCGTTATTTTTTACATTTCACTTTTTGTTCGTGTTTCTTTACTTAACTTTGGCTACTGTTGTTTTTGTTATAACTTGACAGGTCGTTGAATCCCCAACACAGCTGATTTTAATTGTTTGAACTCACACACATACAAAGGCAGCACACATGCCAGCATACAAAAAAGTATACTGATATATTATTCTGCATTCTTATACACTACAAAAAAGTACTCGAAAATATAAGTGGAACAAGCTTCTTTCAACCCCTTTACGCAGAATAGTTAGTTTTTTTTTTTTTTTTGTTTTTAGAATTTATAAATATACTTCTGGTAATTTCATGAAAGAAACAATATTTTCTAATTTATTGACATGCATCGGCGCTTTTAGTGCCCACGGTTATAATCTTAATTTTTGTAAAATTCCGCAGCTGAACACTTTTTATTTAAAACTTTCCTGCCACTCACAATACAGGCAAATCCCGGTATAACGAATCTCGCTTTAACGAAAATCCGATATAACGAACGTCCAAATATGTTATATTAACCAGAGCTGTTAAATTTCGATTACGATTAGTAATCAATTAGATTACATTTTAAAAAGAATCGTAATGATTATATAATTGCCTTTAAAAGAATTGCTGATAAATAATTGATTACGATTACTGATAATCGAAAAGTAATCTGAATTACTTAAAATTACTAAAAATAATCAAAAAGCATCAAAAGTAGTCAAAAAATAATCCGATTACTTCTAAGGATTACTTTTGATTATTTTTGATTATTTATTAAGGATCAAAAGTAATCTTCGAAAGCAGTCGGATTACTTTTTGATTACTTTTGATTCTTTTTGATTATTTTTAGTAATTTTAAGTAATTCAGATTACTTTTCCATTATTAGTAATCGTAATCACGATTACTAAGTACGAAACTGCATATAATCGTAATTTAATCATTACTTCACCTTTAAAAAAAAAGTAATCAAATAAGTAATCATTACGATTAGTAATCATTACTTAACAGCTATGATATTAACAACCTTATATAGCGAGTAATATCCTAATTTTGTACTAGATGTAACGAATGATAAAGAAAAAATTTCAAAATAAAAAACAAAAACTTGCTAGCATCATATTTCTAACATTTAGTCCTACTTTATATAGCGTATGTTTTGATAAAGGGGTGCTCTGTATAACGAACGGCAAAAAAAATATTAAACAAAATCTACAGTACAATTTTTCCAAAAAAATGTGGTACCGTCAAGGTGTATTTGGTGGCTTATTAAAAAAATTACCTTCATTTATTTTATTGTATTGCATCATGTCTATAGTAATAAAAGTTAAAATAACACTTGAAAAAAACTTTGTGATATAACGATTTTTTCGGTATAACGAATGGGCCTGACATTTTATCGTTCGTTATACCGGGTTTTTCCTGTATTTTGCATTTAAAATATGTTCACAAATCTTATTTCGTACACAGTAGATACTCGTATTAAAAAATTGCCTTCACCCGCTAAATGGCTAACAAATCAACAAAATGTTTCATTTTTTAACAATTATCAAAATGATATCGAACATCAGTGGTGCAATTCAGTAACTTTACTTTGCATCGTTAAAATAATTATAACGAAAATTTCTCGAATTTGCTATTCAGTAAAATTTTTAACGATATTCGCTGTAGGCTAATGTCAGCTGTGTCGTTATATTAAGCGACAATAGTTTATGTACTGTTAATTTTATCGACAGAAATTAACAGCAAGTGTCAGCTGTGCACTATCGTTAAAAAGAAGTTACAGAATCACAAAATCGTTATTGGAAAAAAATTCAAATTTTCTAACATAAAAAACCAGTATGATTTCAATTGAAGTACACTTAATTGAATGTCTAAATAAATTTGTTGAAACTAAGCTAAAATTAATTATGAAGTATTGAATAAAATAAAATTAAATTGAATAAACTTACCAGCTTGATTTAAGCTCGTACTAAAAATCGATGAACTGCTTTACAATAGGGTTTGCCAAAAACCGTGGATATTAAAAAACCCCGGTTTCCGGTTTTAAACTATTAAAACTGTTCCGTTTCGGTTCGCTTTCGCTTTTGAAAGTATGCCTGTATACAAATAGGTGTGTATGCTGGAAAGATAAATGATGATTTAAAAATAGTTAATAGATTTCTCTTGTTTTTATTCAATTCAGGTAATTTTATTAGAAAAGGAACATTTGATAAGTCCTAGTTTACACTGTGCAAGTCTTAGTGCTAAGCTGATTAGTTTGTTAGAAGAGAGACACGAGGGGAAAATAAACGTTTCTGCTTCCGTCGTCGTCTCTCTCTCTCTCTCTCCCCCTCAAACTAATCAGCTTAGCATTAAGACTTGCATAGTGTAAATTAGGACTAATGAATATGTGAATCAAAAGCATAAGAATTAAACATTTATAATTAATTATCCAAGTAATAAAATCTCAGAAACGTTAAATCATTCAATGTAGAATCGTTTAAATGAGAATTAATTTTTTTTTTGTGCAAAAGTTACCAGCAACAGAAAACACTCTTTCGCTTATTGTTTTTACTGCCTTGTGAACAGGGTGACCGATGACATTTTTCAAAAAGTGGCACCAAATAGGGTATTTAAAAAAAAACGAGAAAACTACACTAAACTTTTAATTTTTAATGAATTTTTATATAACTAACCCTAAAAAAAGGAGGAAAAAAAAGTGGCAAGGAAGTCGAAAAAGTGGAAAAGTGGAATCGATATATGGAAAAAGTGACAATTTGCCACTTTAGTCGGTAAAACGCTCACGCAGCTTGTGAAGCAATCACCCTTATTCTAATTGTCGACATCGACGTCACTTTAATACAATACCAAAAAATTGGGTCTTATTTACTCGCTCTCGAGAACAATTTTGTGCTACTGGCAATCTATTTCCTTTCCCTAAGGTCTAGAAAATAGCATAAACCTGCCAACAGGATTCATTTGATTTCGCCAACGGGTACACAAGCCTTGATTTTTTGGTGTTGTTTTAAAGTGACGTCGATGTCGACAATTAGAATAAGGGTGAATAATAATATGTTGGTTGTTTTGTTGTTCGTTTTTTTTATAAAGTATAAATTCTTGTCGAGGAACGTTAAAATTATCGCGTTTTTGCTTTATATTTGTTAAAGCTTTTTTGATAGCAGATTCGAATTATTCCTGCAAGGTTAGGCTAGGTAAGGTTAGCAGGCTGTAGGCAAGGAATGGTAGAAAATAAGAGTCCAGCTTACTTGGGTCCAATTGAATGCTCCCTTTGTGCTACCTGTGAGTTGAAAGAAGATAGAGAGAGAGAACAAGAGGAGGGCTAGAAGTGAAAATTAGATAAAAGTTATTCAGAGAGTTGTGAGATGAGAGTGGGTCAAGAAATTTGGCTAGAGAGGGTCAGCGATTATAGCAGCCACTATTCATAATATAGAGGCTCAGGTTTTTGAGCCCCATTCCCGATAACTCGGATAAGCTTGCGAAGGATATTCTGCCAAGAAGATGCAGACGCAGATCCTCCAGAGCGGGACAAAGACACGGGAGATACAGGATACTTTCCTCTTTTTCCTCGTCATTGCAACTGTATCAGTAGTCATTATACGGGAGACCCATACTTTTAGCATGTGTTCCAAAGGTACAGTGGCCGGTCAACGTGTCCACGACATTCCTCAAATGCTTCCACTTGAAGATCATGAGATTTTTTGTTTTATTGGAGTTTGGACGGGACCAAAGAGTTCTCGCTATTACCCAGGTGCACTCATTGTGCCATCTGTTTTGAGCTAATTCAAGAAAGCTGACATCGAAACGTCTCCAGCGGGATTAGAGTGGCAGACCACATAGATTGTCGATATCGACTTCTCTTAGTAGGATACCCCTCTTTGCCAGGTCATCCGCAACTATATTTCCTGAAATAGTCCAATCCTGCGCAAGTCCATCCAGGGCTTTATGCCATTCTTGGATAAGAAAGGATGTGGTGTACACTCTCATGAGGGACTTAATAGCAGATTTGCTGTCAGTCATAATATGTGACAGCGCATACGGAAAGGGACCTAAGGGTTAAAAAATAAATTTTCACTTTTTTTTTGTTGATGTGGACAACATCTGAGCATCGAATGAGATCCCATGCCCCAAAAGTGTCCCCTCCCAGAGATATGCGCGTTTTATGAAATTGAAGTCGACGATTCTAAGGTTATGTAAACAAATTTTCGTACTAACAGAGTGATATTCGCGATTTAAAAGAATTATAAATGAGTATTTATTATAATTCACAATTAATAATTTCAGAAAATAAACCTGGATTCGAAAAAATGCTAGCAAAATTGATATCAAACTCATGGAAACAGCGCGGTAGGTAGAAAACAGTAAAACCAACTACACAAAACAAGAGGTAGAGACGACCTACGCCCGTTTTCAAGGTTGACCAACACGTTCCTGACGTCATGAGATGTGTCGCTTTCAAATGAGAGCAATACCAACACGCTCAGTGATGGTACACCAAAGATACACGTATTTAAATCTTTAAAATGGCTCTCCTGAACAAAACCGGTTTTTACCCTTAGGTCCCTTTCTATTTTGCGCGTCACATATGGATATCTATATTTGAAATCCGATAGAATCCTAGCCAGTGTGCCGCTCTTTTAATGGCAGATAAATCTGCCTGTAATATACTACATTCGTTCGGGAGTCTGAAGGATATTTCAAGTCCGTATGCTGGAATAAACGCCCCCACCAACCCTTTCCCCTCCCTTTCTTTGAACCTTCCATGAAGACCTGTATGGCTCCGTTCTATGGGGAAACCCCTTCTGTCAATGAAATTCTAAAATTCCTTTTGAAGTAGAGTTTCGGAATGAAGTAGTCCATAAGATCTGGTATTTTATACAATATACCTAAAATGCTTGCATGACCCCAAAGTCGGTGATTCCATGCGCCTATTGCGTTTAGTCTGACGGCGGTACATAGATCTAGCTTTCTAGCCGTTAAGTCCACCGGAAGCCAGCACAACATAACGAGCGCTTTTGTTGGTTCTTCCTGCAAAGAATCGTTGTAATTTTTTTCGTTACTTATATTAGAACCATCAGAACCATAAGTGTCTAAGATAAGTTACAGCACTATGACTTGCGACTTATATTTTTCATACTTCTAATCTATTTTGGAATAATAGCTTAATTAAAGTTATACTTTGGTATATTTCAACTTAAAGGTATTACTTATAGTGTGTAGAACGATGTTTGCTTAAAAAAATAAAGGTTAACGGAGAATTTTCCAATTTTAGTGTAAAAGAAATAAATTTCTGAAAATTGACTTAAGGGCTTAAAAGTGCTCTCCTGCAAAAATGTCAAATATGACTTAAGCACTCTTTTCTTATTACCACAGATTTACTAGTTTTATGAATTTTAAGTATAAATAAGCTTTTTTCCATATCTGATCAAATATGATAAATAGAACAATTTCTTGACCATAAAATTGTATTTATGTATGTGGCTTAAACAAAGAAAAACAATAAAATAAGAAAATATTCTTTCTTTTTCCATACGAATACATATTTGTAACCCCCGACCAAAAAAAAGCGCGGTGTTATAAGTTTGTAGTGTGTATATATGTCCGAGTCCACGTACATAGCAAACAGCTGGACCGATTTTGATTTAGTTTTTTTTCTGTTTGAAAGGTGAGTTGATCGAGAGGGTTCTTAGCTAAGCAAATGGGTCTAGACGTTTAGAAGATATAACATCTTTTCTAGATATGTATATTCGGGATTTTTAAAATTTTGTTATTTTAATTAAGAAATTCGCATTTTTCGAGTTTTCTTTTTGCAGATATTTTTTGATAATTAATTTGTAAACAAAACACAGAACAGCTCATACAGGGTTGTCAGATTTTTTCTGGCCTATTTCGTCAAATTGATATAAAAAATCGCCAAAAAAATTGTGCAATTTTTCTTAATATTTATTTGTTAATAAATTTGTTTTATACAAAACTTTTTTAATATAAATTTTTATAAGATAATTCGTTGGGTGGTTACTGGTTCGCCGCACAGATATTAAGAATACATTATTATTGCGGCAAACCAGTAACCACAAAACGAAATCCCCAAAAGTAGAGTAGTAAAATCGTCAAAAAATTATTTCTTTTAAATTTTTCTCATTCAAGTACAAAATGCAAGAAAAATCATCATAAACAAATTGTTTTAATTTCTTGCAGACGAGTTGTGGTAGAATTTATTTTTGAAACTACTCCTTCAACAAGCTAATGTTACTAAATTATATTTGAAAATTGTGCTTGTTTTTATGGTTAAGCATTGTCTGTATGCATTTCGGTGCCACTTTTGGAACTCATCAGTAGATTTTAACCCAAAAAATTTTTTGAATTTAGCTAGCACAATTTTAAAATTAATTATTTTTATAGAATACAAGTGTTAAAAACTTTAAATTATCATAGATATAGTTTAATTTAGAAAAAAGTGTACTTATTTTTATTTCTGTTACTTAAACTTTGCATTTGCCTTCACACTAAGAAATTTATCTGCTGTTAGTTTTAGGGCTTGAAATAACAATCGAGAGTTTCAAGTATATGAATAGTGTAATTTTCAAACTCACCAACAAAGAAAAACTTTCTGCAAAAATGTCCACCATCTAAACTACGAGATCATATCATGAAAAATTTAATTATATAAATTCAGTGAAACTTGAACCTGGTTTATTAAATTAGTATTCAAAAATCTATTGGCATATGACCTTAGGGTACAAAAGAATTTATTTCACAATATCACTAAATTTATTTTGTCAGAATTTCTAAATTCAAGTTAATAATTTTCGCAAACTTGTGTAATTTGATAGAGTCAGAGTTTTACATTTAATAGAGAAACGAAAACTTTTCCTTCGAAAAAGTCACTCTTCACGTTACTTTCAGTTGTTCGCACACTATGAAACTTGTCACGTCCCCACATGTTAAAACGTATTTTTATTTATTTATTCATTCTTCTTTTTTTTGTGCTGCTGCATATTTTTATCTTTATAGTTCAAGTGGTTTCCGTGTCTAAAACAATTGCAGCAACGACAATCCACATAGTTCATCTATTGGAAACAATGAAGAAAATTCATTGACCTGTCGGTGATGGCGGTGCAAAATCTATTTTTAAATTATTCAATTAAAAAATAACAATACAAAACTAAAAGTAACAAGATAGTATACAAAGGAATGCACTTAAGACCACTTTAAAGTCTAATGCTATTTTTATTGCAATTTTATGCTAACAAAGTACAAAAACGATAAAATATAACTTGAATACATACGACCTATTTGTTGTAGTTTCGCTAAGCAACAAAATTAGCACTTCAAAGGATTAATTTAGGAAAAACAAAACTAAAGCATATCGTATGTACATATATTAGACAGCGAGATACGTGTATTATATATTTATAATTTTATTTTAAATTGATTTTCAGTCCTTTTCTTGTTTTCGTATAAACTGTTCGTTTGTTTCACTTTATACACAACTAAAAATTAGAAGCTGTATGTCTCGTAGGAAGTTTTTTTTTTTTTGATTGTGTCTGTGACATCATTTTAAGGCAATTTTCTATGAGAATTATTTGAAGGAGTGTCAAACAAGGATTAACATATTTTTTTTTGCTAACTGAGGGTTTATTTTATTAAAAGGCTTAAGAATAAAATAAACCGAGTTTATAAGTTAAAACTATTTAGATATTTTTGTCTATATTTTGTAGTGAACTCAATGACAGATAAGCTAAATAAATATATGAAAAACGAAAAAAAAGATGTGGCTGCAGTAAAATACATAAATACATAATTTGCTGCTGGAATACCAAGATGTTAATATCATTGTACTACTTATCTTGAGTGGACTGATTCTATAGCATAACATAAAGCTTACAAAATAGTGTTATGAAGATCCAGAAGGTATCAGCGCATTCAGAAGATTTTCAAGTTTTTAGCTTTCGGTTTCATCAATGGTTTGCGCTATAATTCGTATTGTTGGCTTGTGTCCTGTTAAAAATTTGTTTCTGCTTACTATACAAAATTCACCGTTTTTAAAAGATAGCGAAACAAAACAAAAACAATTTTAGAAACTTTGAATGAGTGAATAATTGAATTAAGTTAAACGGAGACACAGAACGCTGCGACCACAGTAGATCTATTGTATCCCTTGCCAGGTACTAAAGCACCTCATCTATGTAGACCTACTCTTTTAATGAACCTCAATATTAACAAAGGGTCTAGTGTTGGCAGTTCCCAATACTTCAATAGGTACTTTATATAACTTTTGTGCCATAACGCTTCACAGTCCTTCAGAATATGCTGTCGAATTTCATCGTCGTAATCACAGAATCTGCACAGGCTGTTACTCTCAGTGCCAACTCTATTGGGGTGTTTTCTCAGTCTTCAATAACCTGTGAAAAAGCCTGTGAGCATTTTTAGATTGTTTTTACTTTTTTTTTTGCTTATACGTTCCAATCATTAGCTTTGAACGGCTCCATCCAGGGATATTGAGGCAGATGTGATTCCTATTAGTTAGTCTTCATTTCCGTCGACCCAAGCGTGTCTCTAACCACGCAGAGTGTAACCTTATTCATGTTGTCAAAAGAGGTAATCGGGTTTGGAATTAAGCATTTTTGGTGGAAGCTGTTCCTTACTGGATTACCAACTTAATGCTTTTAACAAGGCGTGAGACTAAAATATTCGATTCTTGATAAGTACTTACTTTTTTTAATTTGGCAACTTGTTCACGTAATCTATTTAATTTAAAAAACTTATTCTCCTCATTTAGCAACTTGTACATAATTTTTTTTAAATTTTAGGTAATGTAATTTGTAAGCGAGTACTGAATCAGAAAAGTAAGTCATTATATGGCAAGTAGTTCTGAGGTTAATATGTAATTTTTTGCTGGCTTATTGCGTCATTTCCTAGCTAACATAGAGGTAAACTCATATGAGCTGAGTGCTTGGATGGCAACCTGACTGTCTGAACAGATGGCTATTTCTCTCCCGAGGTATTCCCAATCAAGATTAAATTATATGCATATCGCAATGGCATAAATTTTCGATTAAAGAATGGTAGAAAATTTTCCCAAGAAGTCGTGGTAGTTAGTCCTTGGTCCTACGACTCCGACACCAGAACCTGCCTGCGTTATGGAGCCAACAGTGAACCACCTGATAGTGCAAACTGCAAAGGAATACCGGGGTGCTATTTCCCCCCATTACCTTCTATTGGACAGAACATTTTCAAACTTCTATTCGAAGTTATACACTCTATTCATCACATCAGAGGGTTATGCAAGTAGGTCAAGTCGTCTTGCCAGGGATGATTGCTACCATTGGCTAATTAGACAGTCCCTGTCTGTGCTTTTGCCCGCGGTGCTCATTCAATTATCTCTATCACAATTGTCAGAGGTGTGACTTGAATGAGGACTTCCTAAGCTGGCGTAGGACACGTCCTCATAGCCCCTGTTATACAAAAGCATGCTAGCCTTTGTGCTTTCTCTAACCGATCTCTGGTTGTAGTCAGGCTGACCCTATCCGATTTGGCAACAGCACCATAAGTCATAATAGGGCTCAATATCATGATGTATATCTCTTGAAACTTTGCTTTTGTTTTAATACAAATTTTCACTTCTTCGTCAAGTTTTTTTTAGGAAAGTGGTGGTACTCTGTTCAACATTTCATATGAAATGCTTTGAAAATACCTTTGAAAATAACTAATGTTTTTGCGTTAGAAATTGTAGCAAAGTTTCAAAGACTAGTTTTACATTGTTAAAATTTTAACAGACTGCTAGGCTTAAGTAGGAAATATTTTCGCACAAAGTCAACACTGTATTTCTTTTCTTTTTTAAAAATTGGAAAATATTCCAACCATTTTGGATTCATATTAACTTTTATGCCAACTTACTTTTACAAGAGTTTTCCGCTAAAATGTGAGAGCAAATAATTTGCGAATACGAATGCAAACATTCGTTGCTTCCCTAATTTATAGCCAAATATAAAACAAAAATATGTATTTATAATCAAATTATGTAAATTTTCATGCATTTGCGTGCGTGCTGTCCCTGGTTATAACGATTTGTATAGAAAAAAAAATTTTTTTTTAATTTTGCGTGGTCTTTGCAAAATATGATGAATTAAAATGAAATTGAATGATTTTATTCCTATTTTCTGAACTTAAAAAATTTAAATTGGCAATTTTTCAAAATCCTCAAGTGGCATATATTTTATTAAAATAACTCTGCACGAAAAATTGGTTTTCGATGTCGCTTCTGGAATATTCTGAAAGTTAGAGTTTTAAGTTAATGAAATCAAAATACAAAGAAAAAAAGGCATCAAGAATGTTGTTGTTATAGTTGTTGGCTAGTTGGCAAGTTTCTTGCTTTTCCAAGGAAAATCCGTTGAATGTTTTTCATGTAGGCGTCGTTACGAGTGAGTGGTTGGATGACTAATAACACACATTGATTTCATAAAAATTACAAATAAAAAAATGCTTAGCATTCTACACAATTATGAAATTCTATTGGGTTGCACATACAGGCGTTTTGTTAAATGTAATGACCTTAAAGTTCATGACCAATGTCAAAATCACCTTAAGAAAAATCCAATAATATATACTTGCGGAAAAACTATTTGTATATGCAACACCGAGTTTTCTTTTATCTAATAATTCAATTATAAACAAATGCACACAAAATAGGAAGACCGACATAGTTTTTCAGCCCGTATAAAAACCGGTTTTTAATGATATTTTTAATTTCTGAATTTTCAAACGCCGCCAGAACGTTTGGAAGTTTTCTT
The DNA here is from genome assembly GCA_944452675.1 of Tachina lurida. Lineage (NCBI taxonomy): Eukaryota > Metazoa > Arthropoda > Insecta > Diptera > Tachinidae > Tachina > Tachina lurida. Next base: position 83,661,873 of record OX101755.1, read on the forward strand.
AAAATGTTGATTAAGAACTGGATTAAATATACACAGTATTAAGAAATAAATAATAAAATGGCTGCAGGATATATGCATCTTTAAGTAAGAATATTTCTTATAACGAACTTACAAATTAAAATCTGTATCTGCAGTATATGCATTTCAAAATTAAAATTATACGAAAGATGCATAGAAAAAAATTTTTGAATAATTTTCGTATCTTTTCCCACTTAATAACACTGTATGACAAATTTTAATGAAATTGAAATATGTATCTAGGACGTGTTACTACGAGTATTTTTCTGGTAGGTATTGTCGAGGATAAGAACAATCTGTATTTGAACTCTTCCAAGTACCCTCGAAATCTTGAGTTACGGGTATGGTTGGTGATGTCAAGTGTCACTAAAATTTGTCACACAGTATTATATATTACACCTTAATATATGTCAAATTGAATGTATTATTGATAGTGTGTAGAATGATATTTCCCTAAAAAATATAAAAGTGAACACTAACTTTCATCATTTAACTGAAAAAGAAACAAATTTCTGAAAATCGATCGTAAAAAATATGACTCAAGCACTTTTTCCTTATTGCCACATATTTTTCCACAAGTGTTAAGGCAATGGGATTTTTTATTAGGACTATAGTAACAGATTTATAATACAATGCTGGTCTTCTGTTTAGACCAGCTACGTCCAATCCATATCCACAACATGAAAACTTTTATGAAGAGCTTCTTGTGCTTTCACTCCGACGAGAGCACAGCAACCAACCAGATCTCAGTGGCAACAATGATTGCTCCGATTTTGCAAAGAAACAAGAACAAATTTAAGAGTTTTCACAGCTGTTTACCTCAAATGCAAATATCACAGTATTTTTGTTTGGACGCCGCTGGTTTTGGACTTTCCTTAAAAGTAATTTTAATTATGCTTACATTTTTATCTTTGAGGGTGGCGTTAGCTGAAGTATTTAGCACGTTGACTACAAAACCGAAGGTCCTGGGTTCGAGCCCGGTTCCGATAGCCATTCAAAATTAACAACATTAAGCATTTTTCTGATGTGCATTAGTGTTCCTTTGTATCAGTTGTAGAAGAAAAGTTCAAGTGATGAAGGCATAGACACTGGTCACTGAACTATACCGACTTCAGCAGATAGTAATCCTAATGTAACATCAGAGCAGAATATTCGGCGAACAAAACTAATCAATAAAATGTTTACTAAAAACAGCTTTCAAAATGTGTAGTATGCCTCATTGACAGCAGAGGCGCTGCAACTCTGCATTAGCAGAAAACGTACAAAAAGCAGAGTTGCAAAATAATGAATAACATATTCCTTCAGCACCTGTCTTCTCTATCACTATCCCTTTCCTAAGGAAGGTAACACCTAGCAATAGTAGTAGGCATTCATGGCCTAAGTGTTAATCAGGAATCCCACTATCTGCACAATGTACCAATTTTCGTCTGCTCACTGCAATAAAATCATAAGTAATAACCCAAAATAGCTTTATTTTTCAATTAATTCCGGGATAAGTCTATATGGCTCTATTACACAGAGAAAACAGATTCGTTGAGACAACCGAATTTGTTGCCAATCGAATTTTGGTGGTTGCACCAACTATATAGATTTCTGTTATAACGACTGCAATTTTCTTGTGGTACCACTATATTTCAATTATAACCCTTAAACAAATAGTTGCAGCAACAGAAAAAATTGTTTAACAGTATGGAATTTGAAAAAAAGTTATTCTTGCTACCGAAAATGTGGTTAGTACAACTGAAACAATATCATAATTGGTACCTGTGAAAGAAAAATTTACCTTCCTTGCTGAAATAAAATAAGCAATAAACGCAAATAAAAATATACACACAGAGAAAACAGATTCGTTGAGACAACCGAATTTGTTGCCAATCGAATTTTTGTGGTTGCACCAACTATATAGATTTCTGTTATAACGACTGCAATTTTCTTGTGGTACCACTATATTTCAATTATAACCCTTAAACAAATAGTTGCAGCAACAGAAAAAATTGGTTAACAGTATGGAATTTGAAAAAAAGTTTTTCTTGCTACCGAAAATGTTGTTAGTATAACTGAAACAATATCATAATTGGTACCTGTGAAAGAAAAATTTACCTTCCTTGCTGAAATAAAATAAGCAATAAACGCAAATAAAAATATACAATTTAAGAAATTTATTATTTAACATATTGTCATAAGTTATTTTTAATTGAAATTTATTTATTTCAACCACACATCTTGAACAGCCACAAACCTGTTATCTTATGCACAGACTTTCAAAAACCATTTGAGAATTCATAAATCATAATATCTTTGAAAGTCACAAAAGCTAATTTTTAATTTGCTGCAACGAGTATAAACTATGATAGTAAGCTCAGCCTATAGTTAGTTGCAGCAACTGATAGAAAGTGTTTACTTTAACATTAATATAGAACGACAATTTTTTAGTTGCCAATACCAAAAGTGGGTAGTAACATCCAATTCATAATATTTTATTCGGTTGTGTTAACCAATCAATGAATTAGTCATGGCAAAAGCATACGCTCGGTTGATGCAATCAATTTAAGAATTGTCAGAATCATATCTTTATTACAATTATGCCCTTATGACAATAAAGATGGATTGTTTTTCGGATTAACAGAAAATTGATTGTGTGAACTGAAATATAGTTTATGCAAATGATATTTTGTTGGACTAACCATTTTCCAACCAATTTTTTTGTGGGTGTACCAATGCCGTGTGGTGCAATTATGTCCTTATATTTCAATCAGTTGAAACATAAGACCAATTTACCATATTACTTATAACTTTATTTCAGTGAGCCGACGAAAATCGGTACATTGCGCCGATAGTGGGAACTAAAAAAAATTAAATAAATTAAAGTCCTTCGAGAGAATATTTCAATAGATGTTTAAAGGGAAAAATAGTTAAAAATCCGCACACAAATGTTTCTTAAGTTGCATTATAAAATATAAAAATCGCCCACAAAATTATAAAAAATATGCTAATTTTTATGTTTTGTTGTTGTTCGTTTATACGTTACTTGAAAAATATTGCTGAATGTAATGGATACGAAACGAAAGAAATAAACAAAATAATTATGTCAAAAATGTCCTGGACGAGTAACATTTAGTGGTACACAGACACAAACATATCTATGCATGTATGTATGTATGTCAATGTGTATAAGTACACATGCATGCGCACTTGTGTTTATACATATATTCCAAAGAAAAACTTGATAGAAAGCAAATTTAAATCAAACGAATTTATGCAAAAATCAAATTATATAGTAAAAATAAAACTTAACGAAACTTTCTTTCAACTTTTTCGTTTCAATTTGCACACACGTGCTAAGCATGACACACATACATTCAGGAAGAGAGAGACAGAGAGAGAGAGAGTGAGAGAGAAAGGCACTCATATATATAAACTTGTCCACGTATGAGTGTACAAAATTACGAATGGGAGCAACACGATGTGTAAAAGTAGAAAATGAAGTAATAAAATAGCAACATTAAGCAGAAAGTAAAGTGACAGCATGAAAGAAAGAAAAGTTATTGGGGTTTTACGTTGAGTTTTCAGCACAAATATTTTCATTTCGCTTACAAATCGTTTAAAATTAAGCTTGCTACAAGCCTAAACAGTAATAAATATAAAAAATTTAAAAAAAAAAACATAATAATACGAGTACAATAAAAAATATTTATTAAGAAATGGATAAAATATTTGGAAGCCAATAAAGCCAAATTCAAACAACTAATATTAAAAAATTATTGTGACCTATTTAACTGCGCTGTGTAACAAAATTAAAAAAAAAATTGAGATAGTTTTTGCTTAAGTAAAGTTTTTCGTTTTGATAAATTCAATGGGGGCATTATAGCCAAATATATTTTTAAGTAGGTTAATATTGCACTGATTTGAAATTTGCAAACGGCGTTGAATAGCAGAAAACTAAACATCTTTTGTACATTAAAAGAGATAGAAATAAAAATATGATATAATTGTTTATCCATTCTTTTTAATTTTTGTTTACCTATGTTCAAAATGAAGTCGTAATTGCAATTACAATAAAGTCATTCCAAGCGATTGAGAATTGATAGAGTTATTTATATTTCTTTGAAAAAATTCAATTCAATTCAAATTCAAATTCAAAAACGGAAAGCCATTCCGTATAACTTTGTTTTATTAAAATGTTTGCCAGTTTCTAACTCCATTTCGACATCTTCAATAAAAATCATAAATATTTCACAAAATTTTACAATACTTTCTCAAACAAATTTCAAACTATCGGAGCTAAGGCCCCTTTCAGATTAGGCAAGTTTAATTGCGCAAGTATAATTGTAATTTTTATTTATTTGCTTTTGAACTTGCTTTTATGTTCACATTCAGCAACTTTGTTGAGCAAGTTTAGTTTTCTTATGCTCGAATTTTCTTAATTTGTTGACGTTTTGTTTCATTTCTGTATTCATTGTAAATGTGAAAGTGATTTGAAATTTCGTGTATACAATGGAAGTTGAAGAAAAAAATAATTTAGTTAAAGCTATACTTGAATATACATAATTGCCAAGTACAAGTACAGAATTGCCAAGTACAAGCAAGTCTGTACTCAAGTCTCGGCAATTCTTTCCCCTTCATACCGACCTTTCCTCTCACACCCAAAACACAAGACTTGCTCAAGTAAAGTTGCCTAATCTGAAAGGGACCTAAGCTATCTTTTTAAAATAAGCCGACAATTTTAAGAGACAACAAAATTTGGCAAAATTTCCTAGTTTTTAACATCCTAAAGCCCTTTGTGTATTTTAATGGTACAGCAAAAACCTTACACATTAATTTTGTGATAAGCATACACTCAGGAAAAATCTGCAACTTAAAAATACGAACGCGTCACATTAATTCAATGCTTTTCAATATAATAGAAAATGTTTGGTGAGATATTTAAAAATAAATAAAAATAATAAATTAATACTGTAAATTAATATTTTTCGATATTGAAATAAGAAATTTCAGCATGACTAGACTTTCGTTAATGTTTTTTTTTATTAATTCAATATGGTTTTTACATATTTTAAGCTATTTTTTCCCTGGCTGTATGTATGGTATGTTGTTTTTATATGTATATATGTATCTGCAGCAACACATAATAAGTGTTTAATCTGACTTAAGCTGAAATACATCACTATGATTTCTCAGTTTAGACCTTTTTCGCCAAATATATTTAAAAAATCGCCAAAAGTCGCCAAAATCAATTTTATGTAGTTTTTCTTAGATATACAGTGCAGACTGGGTTAACGTAACCCTCGATAAGCGCAACATCTCGATATTCGCAACACCCAAATTCTCAACATTGGTGACCCTGTTAACGCTACTTTAAAAAAATATATACCGCTGTTCTAGGAACGTAGTTTAAATAATTTTCTTTTTATAAGTGGTTGTTCCAGATAGAGAGTTTTTCAGTTAAGCTTGGCGATTTGATTTACATCATTATTACTCATACGCTCTTGCAGTTGAGTTGCAGTTCCCTCTGTGTATCAGTATCCAGCGAAGTATGCAACAGTTTTCGTCTAAAGATCTAAATACGTATGAGTGATATTTAATTGCAGCCTAATAAATTATATTTACTGCCCTTTTCACAATCTGTTTACAATTAAAAGCTCACAGGGACTTTAACGGCAAGTTTTGTATGAAGAACTTGTAATGAAAGTTCACATTAACTCTTAATCGTACATTGTGAAAAAGGATGTCAGTCATTCATTCAGTCTACACCGAATAGGTCCATATGGGACACTTCAGTGAAAAGTCACAAGGTGCGTACAAAGTATCAATTAACCACATATTAGGCCATCCATATGTAAAAGTGACTGGTTCGCTTCATGGGAAGTGTTCGAACTCGTAGTGGTACCTATCACTTGGTGACCGGTCACCTGTCTAGTCTTGTGTCAGTTAGATTTTCTGTAGGATACATATGTGGAATGAATATTATACATATATATAAGACAATGTTTACACACGACAATTTTAGTTTGGCAGTGCAGATTCGGTTAACGTAACCCTCGATAAGCGCAACACCTCGATACTCGCGACACCCAAATTCTTAACACTGGTGACCCTGTTAACGCAACTTTTCTAAAAACATATACTGCTATTTTTGCGCGGTGTTTCTGTTTTTGAAACCAATGTAGTTTAAATAATTTTTTTTTTGTAAGTGCTTGTTCTAGCTGGATTGTTTCCCATTTATGTAAACTGGCAATTTGATTTGCATCATTATTACTCATACGCACTGGTTTGCAATTTCATCTGTGTATCAGTATCCAGCGAAGTATGCAACAGTTTTCCTTTAAAGATCTACAAACGTATGAGTGATATTTAATTGCAGCCTAATAAATTATATTTACGGCCCTTTTCACAATCTATGTACAATTAAAAGCTCACGGCAAGTTTTGTATGGACAACTTGTAGTTAACCCTTTCATGCACTTGCTGTTTGTATTTAACAACACTACTGAAGAGCATATTCCACATATCTAACTTAATTTTTTTAAATAAAGCAATTTAAAAAGAAAATGAATGCTTTTACTTTAGTTTTGCTTGTACTTGGGGAAAAATTAAAAGGTTTTACTTTCCATATTAAATTTTTCGTTCGGTGAAGTCGATATACTCTTTTGATAAAATTTCTATCAGTATACTCGTATAAGGGCATTATTTTTTGTGAAAATCTTGAGATAATTCAGTGGCAATTTTTTTCCAGCTTCAATATTTAATACAGAACTTAAAAATATTAAATAGATAATATTTTGGGACTATGATGCATCTGTTGTATATATAGGACATGGTGCATAAGCCTTGCTTCTATTTTTTCTATTTCGTGTTGCAATTTTTGTTGCTCTTTTATTATATGTATTTAGCAATGTAGGCCTGAGAAGGGCCATACACCAGTTTTGCTTTAAGCATTTCGCCTGACAATTGGTTCACATCAATTGATAAAGGCACTCAGAAACAAAGGCTGGACGGTTAGTTGACTACAAAACCAAAGGTTCTGGATTCGGGCTCAGTTTTAACAGCCTTTAAAAAATAACAACACCTTGAATTTTTCTGTGTGTAGTAGTGCCCCTTTGTATCAGTTGTTGTAGGAAATTTCAAGTGATGAAGGGATAGGCACTGGACATTAACATCACTGGACAGTAACATCAATCAGAGAGCCTTCCGTCGTCAGTATTGTGTACCAGAATAATGGGTGAAATAAAATAACCAATAAAATGGCTACTAAACACAGTTTAAGAAATTAAGTACGCCTCATTTACACCAGAGGCGCTGCAACACGGCATTATCAAAAAAGTGCAAAGAGCAGAGTTGTAAAAGAATGATGTCTCTTTCTATGTCTTTCTTCGTCACCTGTGTTCTCTAGTACCATCCCTTTTCTAAATAAGTTCACACCATGTAATAGTAGTAGGCATTCATTACGATATAAAATCCTTTAACAACAATACACTACCGGCTACATGTCTTAACATGTTTTGCCATACAATTTTACATTAAAAATCATGCTTGGATATAATCGTGCGTTAAAACTACATTATGCGGCGATTTTTAATGTCAAATTGTATGGCAAAACACGTTAAGACCATGTTAAATTTTGCCACTTATGATAACTTCATGCCAATTTTTGATTATACATAGGGCCGTACAGACTATACAATTGAACCAATATCTTCGTGCCATCAGTGTGATCAAAAGGATAAAAATTTTATTGGAATTCCGATTCCTAATGCTTATCAGCAATATAATAATTTCATGGGAAGTGTAGAGTTAGCAAAGTCGGAAATATTTGGCTATTGTACTGGCGTCACTGTCAGTGATAAAGAAACGCTCTGAAAACTCTGATATAATTCCAAACTAAAATTTCAATTCGCTTTATACATGTACATATGTATATGAAAGCTTTCGGTACCAGGAAACGTAGCCGGTCATCATATTCTCCACTAATTTTTACATCAACTCCAAAGAGTAGTGCACCCTCAACTCAAGTTGAAGATATCAGTTACAATGGTATCGTCCATTTGCCGTGCTGCAAGCCAAAGCAGTCTCGTTGCAAATTTTGTAAAAAATGGCTTCACAACGGTTTCCTTCACTAAATGTAATGTAGCCATATGTTTTACATATAAAAAACTACTTCAGAGATTACGAAAAATATAATATAATCTAGGTATGTACCTGTTTTCTTCTATCACAAAAAGTTGAGCTTCTTACTCCGTTTATGCGCCATATTGTATGTGGCAATACATTCTTAAAAACTGCACTTCGAATATAAATAAAATTTTTGTTCCATTTTTATCATCCTTGACAACAATGTGGCAAGAAACAAATAAAAAAAAAATAATCATAGCTGCTCTGACAAAGTTTAGTGCATGAGAGGGGGTTAAAGTTCACATTAACTCTTAATCATACATTGTGAAAAATTATGTTAGTGATTTAGGGTTCAAAAATGTATTAATAGCTGGTGTATATCTCGAACAAGGCCTATTTATTAGGTCTATGCAACTCTACAAAAACACAGCAATACAAAAAACAACTTTGTGTTTAAGTTGTCAGAAACACACACAAACATGAACTAAAGTGCATGGTGCAAACAACTTTTGACAGCTTAAGCACGAAAACACAGAATATCATTAGGACGATTGCACTGACCTGATAAATAGGCCTTGATCTCGAATAGCTCGAAAAATACTATCATCATACTATTGCATACATAATATGTACTTAATTCAGGAAAATTGTTCACATTACTGCTCATATTTAGTTAATTTAGTTAGTTGTCTAACTCACATATCAAGGTGATTTTTATCTAGAAAAAAAAATTAAAATGTTTGTTTTTTCTCCAAATTCTAAGAATAATGAAAGGCTAAGGAAGGCCAGAATTAACTTTTTTTAATTTATTTTAGTTTTCAATTAAAAAAAATATGTCATTAAAAAAACTACAGTCGAAAATAACACAGTTTTTCCATTAAAAAGAGGAAAAGTTTGTATATAAAATATTAAAAAATCATTTTGTAAACTTCCTTTAATTTGGTGATGTGGAGCAATTTACTTCAAACTAACAAAAAGCAAATGTGCAATGTGAAATTAAAAATCCAAAAATATCTGCAAATTTCAATAACAAATTTCCCATAGAACTAATACTAATAATATTTAAAAATAAGATAAATTTGTTTTGGTATCCGTGATTTGAATACTTGCTAATATTTCTCGCTATTTTACTTTCGTGTCAAAAAGGTTTAGCAAAATAAAACGTAACTATTAAGAGAAAATATAAAGCTACAAATGAAACGTATGAAAACGCCAAAAAAAAGAAATTCAAAAATAGTCATCTGTATATATCAATCGCGTCATTTAACAAAATAAAATAGTGTATGCAAATTTATTTAAAAAATAAATGAAATAAAAAAATGTAAATCAGTAGTTAAAAATAAAAGTTTTAAAATGCGTCCAGTTTCCTTTACAAAAACAAAAATATGTAGAAAAATAGAAAAAAAAAAATATATTAGAGAAAATCGCTTTTAATAAAAAAAAATAAATAAAAAATAATTAAAAACCTCTCTTAAATCCAATCAATCGTAAAGTCGTTTTGCTGCATTGATCCAATCGTATTTATTAATGTATAAAATTCCTAAAAAGAAAAATCTGATTCTATTTATGTTGTGCTACACGTGGTCGCACATAGCGAAGACTCACTTAGTTAATGAGTTATTAAATGAGTGCATGTAAAAAATTCGTGAGTGCTAACCAGCGCAGTCTGAAGTCTATTTGAAATATAATGTTTTTTTAAATAGCATTAAAGTCACAACTGCAACAGCAATTAAAATAAAGAAAAACAACTAAAAAAAAAGTTATTACAACAAAAATAAATACAATAATCATAAAATAAATATAAAATAAATTAATAGTTTGACATCAGTGATTGCATGCCATGTGTATGACGTGTAAATGTACACAAATGTGTGTTTCCGTACTTCTGGTGTAACATAACTATGGCCGAGCGGTCGTCCTATAGTTATCAGAAATTGGATATATTGACGGTAGGTTAATGAAAAATAAATATATTAAACATAAATATATAAATAAAGTGATGTCTACATACATTCAATACATAATATGTATTATTATTATTAGTTATACAGGTTAAGTGTACGTATTAGAAGTGAGCGCGAGCCATGAAAAAGTTCACCGTACTGTATTTTTTTTAAGAGCGAATATTATTTGTAGTGGTGACCGTACACGCAAAGAAAAAATATGATTCAGGTAACCATAATCAAACAGCAACATACTATGATTGAGTTATATGGTTGCAGTCAAATCATATTATTTTCAATGGAAGAGCAAAGTTTAAATAATATTATTTTCTGAGTCAATAATAATATTATCTACAAAAACAATTTACTTTTTTATAATGGGTGTTTTTTATTGAGGTATAGAACTTTAAGTTGGCATCACTTTTTTAACTGGCGGCCATTTTGTCAGCTGTCAAGTGATTAATATTTAGTTTGGTTTGCCATTTCATCATGAACAGGTTGACAAAAGAACAACGCTTGCAAATCGTGCAAATTTATTTCGAAAATAATGGTTCAGTTCGCGAAGTTTACCGCAAGCTCCGTCCATTTTATGGTCGACATAATCGTCCATCAGAGCAATTAATTCGGTTAACCATGCACTACGTTTACTTTATGTGATAATACGCATCCGCAGAGACGTCCAACAGTGCGCACCGAAGAAACAATTGCCGCTGTAGAGCAAAGTGTTGAAGAGGACCCGAATGAATCGATTCGCCACCGTGCACAGCAATTGCTTTGTCCATCAACTTTATGGAAGATTTTGAAGATTTTGAATGTGGATGAGTTGTGGTTCCAACAAGACGGCGCTACATGCCACACAGCGCACGTCACAATCGATTTATTGAAGGAAACATTCGATGAGCGCATAATTTCGCGGAATGGACCTGTCAATTGGCCACCAAGATCGTGTGATTTGACACCATTGGATTATTTTCTTTGGGGATATGTGAAGTCGCTCGTCTACGCCAACAAACCAGAAATGTTAGGGGACTTGGAAGCCAACATTCGTGGCGTTATTGCCAACATACGGCCCCATATGCTCGAAAAAGTGGTTGAAAATTGGACCTGTAGAATTGGCTTTATTCGAGCCAGCTGCGGCGGCCACATGCCCGAAATCATATTTAAACATTAATGGCATAAAATTATCCTTCCAATAAAGCCAAATTGATGGACATTAAAACGATTTTCTTCTAAAAAAACACCCTGTACATAATCTTATTATTGTAAATAAGGCAACACTATTGTTAGATGTGACTGATGTGACTAAAATATAATTGACACTTACCATACCATGTTCTAATATTATAATAATATTGTTAAATACGACCATAGTATTATTTTATGTAATAATATTTTGTTTTTTAATCATATATTTATTGGCAAATCTTTTGTTTGAAACAGCTGTGCGGTAAATCTGAAATAAAAATAAATTAATATTCCATATTCTTATAATAAAATAAATTAATATTCTTATGAAAAAAAAAAAAAAAAATTAATTAATATTGTTGAAATAAAATGTGTGTATGTATGTATGTATGTATGTATGTATGTATATAAATGTATACTTACATATATGTGTATACACGAAATACAGACAAATCTGTGTAAAGAGATATACATACATACATATGTACATATTATTTTTATTTATCTTCCCTCTTGTTTATACTTTTTTTTTATTTATTTAACACCACGCGTGCACTACCGATAGTTTACAAACGAAACACTGAACTGACAGAAGATGTTTATGAAAAATATTTTTTTTAAACTTAACATAGTATGGTTTTGGATAACATAATATTGTTATTTACATCATATTATTTTTACACAATAATACAATTTATTTTGTAGTCATAAATTATTAACAAAACTATATTGTTACACTCTAACCATATCGCACTTTCTATGAATATAATAATGTAATTATTAAATTCAAACATTACTCTGTTTATCGTAACGAAATTAATGTTTAAAATAACAATAACTAGTTTTCAACGACTACACATTTGTTTCAGAGAACATAATATTGTTTTCTCAACCATTTTACAAACATATCTTTTTTTTTGCGTGTAATTGAGTGTAAAGCAAAAATAGAGAACAAGGAAACAAAAAACACCCAAAGCCATTGTACAACAGTTGAATAGAAAGTTGTGTCAAGTGTGCTACATTTTTATTGTACACTTCATAGTGCACCATACTTCATTTCACAAATTCAAAATTTCATAAAATATTAAACGATAATAGAACTATATTCTTATGAATTGAACAGGCTAATGTTCGTATCGCTTTTTAAGCCAAATTACATGTGATAATTATTAATGAACAAATAACATCAAAGTTAGTTGTAAATATTCTGACAACAACACATAGTTGAACGTAACAGCCAGCCGTTTTCGAAGGCCACTAAACCTTCCTAATCAGCGTTCTTCTGTGTTTTGGTTCACTGTGTGTGGTGTCAGTTGATGTAGATTTCTGCCTTATATACGAAACTTTATTGCAAATGGAATATGTGAATTGATTTGATTCATCGTATTTCAATTTGCTCATGTGTTTGTAATGATAATAGATCTTTTTCCAATTCTATCCATTGTGTAAATGATTAGGTTTTATTAATTTAAAAATTCCCTAATTTCTACCTGCCCGAGGGTGCCGGCGCTAATAAACGCCACTGGTTCAAAATAGTTGAAGGCAGATGAATGCCTGAATGAAGTAAACTATTTCTTTTATTATTAGAGCTCAGCAAGGAGCTCACAAGAAAGTTGTTTATTCATTAATTTAAAAATAAAAATACATTGTCTTATATACTAGCTATGAGAATAAAGCTTAACCTATCTTAACATAAGAGGGAAAAGAAAAGGTATATGCTTAATAAGCAAATTGTTCCTTTTAGTTTCCCACGGTAGGCGTGCGGCGTGTGTCTCATAAGAAATTTGGAAAACATGGATTTTGTATGGTTTATATTTATTATATAAACACATGTGGTTATTAATTTTGATTCATTCAAGTGCATTTTGCTGCGGCCTTCGATCAGACTGGTAAGTGTCAAATATCATTTGTACAAAATACATATTTACGTTGCAGTCTGTCTAATGCATTTGCATGAGTGTCAAATGTCCAGCGCAAAAATAATTTCAATGCCATTGGATGTTATGTATATTGCGGTCAAGTTGACTTTAAATGTTTACTACGCAATGTTAGTCGTAGTGATAGTTAGAACACGCTACAATTGTGAAAGATATTATTTTTATTTATTTCTTATTATGAATTATACAGACAATGCTTAACAACCAGCAAATAAATTTCAATATAGGTATTTTATTTTTTAGAGTCTTAAATTAATAAATAATAAAACTTAGAACAGTATGGCATGCGAACTAACACGCTCAAATAATCTATATTCCCTGTCAGAAATTTGGCTAACTTTAAACTAACTTTAGGCTAACTATTTCGCAACTAGTACTGACTGACAGTTGGATTATTTTGCAATGTAATCAACTGACTATTTTAACATTGCCATGTCCCAGGCGGTAGTCAATTGTCTCACTCTACACTACTTTCAGCTAACTTAAAGTTGACTTTTTTAATCACCTGGTAGACAGTAAATTAAAAAAAAATTTCCGGAGTTCAAACATGTATCATCACACGTTGTGTATTGAATGAGCTACCACTCGGCTAAGGTACCATCTAAAATAACAAGAGCAAAATGTTAATATAAAACTGAAATGAGTTTCAAGGTAGCTGAGAATAAAGTTGTTGGCTCTCATCAAATTCGATTACGTACTCAACTTAGGAATTAATTTTGGGTTTGTTCTGCATGACATTGCAGTTAGCTTTCAGTCAGTCTAAGGAAAGTTAACTATAAGTTAAGTATTTTTGTAGTCAACCACACATTCTCCGACAGGGTTGTTTGTTTTTTACACATACACATATTTTTACACTTTCGTGCTCACTTTACAATTGTCATACGGTGTGCAGTAGTGAAATATGCTTCGACACCGCAATAACTATCGCTTGGCAGATAAACAAATGCTGTTGCACGTTTTTGATAAAATTGAATACCAGTTTGCCTGTTCTCATAAAGTCAAGAGCACTAAAAATAGAGAACAATTCAATAATGTACATTATGAAGATTAAGCAATCAAGCAGCTTCTGCGCAGCTCTAGTATGTATGAATGCATTTGTATGTTTGTGGAATGAATATTATACATATATACAGGGTAGGCCAAAAGTTACAATGGGGTTTAAAAGTTTAATAACTTTTTCGTTTATTAATGGCCTGACCCACGATATCTACAACATTCGACTTGTCGCACACTTGCATTTTAAAAAACAACAAAATATTAAAATTTGTTTTTGTTTTAAACGTTGTTGACATCGTCGGTTTGGTCCTATTTTTTTTTCTCAGATTATATAATATACAAAATGGAAATTTTTTTACACTAAGTATGGAAAAGTAGGCCTGAAACAATTTCATCTGGTGTGCCACAGGGGAGTATACTGGGACCAGTTTTATATTTAATTTATACTTGTGATATGCCTGTGAGCAGTAGTATCCATACTTCCACATTTGCCGACGATACAGCCTGCCTTAGTATGCATGAAAACCCTGATGAGGCATCCCGCAAACTCCAGGAACACATTAGCCAGATGGAGCTTTGGTTAAACTTATGGAGAATCAAGGTAAATGAACAAAAGTGTGTTCAAGTAACATTTACTTTACGAAGAGATACTTGTTCCCCCATTCGGATTAACAATCAAGTTGTTTCTCAACATTCACATGTGAAATATCTTGGTATACACCTTGATCGACGACTTACATGGAAACACCACATTGATTCTAAGTTAACTCAAATGAAACTTAAACTAACTCAGGTACATTGGCTGATTGGTCGAAATTCAACACTTAGCCTAGACTGTAAACTTTTAATATACAAGTCGCTTTTAAAGCCAATATGGTGCTACGGAATTCAACTATGGGGCACTGCTTCAGCTTCAAATGTAGAGAAAATTCAACGCAGGCAAAATAAAATTTTACGCATGATAACATCGGCTCCATGGTACATCAAAAATTCAAATATACATCGTGATTTGAATATGCCACTAGTGACTGAAGAAATTGCAAAATACGCATGGCAAATATTTAACAAAGCTCGAGTCACATCCTAATCCGCTTGCCCGTAATATTTTGAACTTTACTGGACACATCCGCCTAAAAAAGAGGGACACAATGGCTCTTATTCACAGCACTCCAGATGGGACTTCTTGAAAATACTTTTATTTTTTTTTCCTTTTGATTATCACTACTTACATATGTATTATATATAACTACTACTAAGCTTATGTCCGACATTGGTCGGGCCTAATTATATTTTTTTAGATTTAAGATTTGAATACTTATTGTTAGTTCATATATGAAGATACAATAAATAAAAAAAAAAAAAAAAAAAAAAAAGTATGGAAAATAATGTCTTTTAAATGACTACCGTTTTCAGCTTCGCACTGGTGGGCTCATTTTAGAGCATTTTCCATAAAATCTTTCAAAATTTGTGGCTGTATCGTTCAAATTTCTACAAAAGTTTTTGCCTTGAGTTCAAGGATTGTCTCTGGCTTGGTTACAATCCCAAAGAAAATAGTCGGCTGCTGTCAAGTCTGACGATCGCGCTGGCCAAATAATTTCCGAATTTCTGGAAATTATTCGCTCTCCAAAAATTTAACTTAAAAGTGCCATTATGTCTCGGGCAATGTGGGCAGTGGCTCCGTCCTGATGAAACCACATACCAGGTCTGTTTTCAAGAGCAGGATGTAAAAGCTACTATATCATAAACCGATACCGATCTCCATTTACGGTTACAGCACCACCATTTTCATTCTCAAAGAAGTAAGTAATATAATTTAGAATAGTTAGCTACCAAATTAAATATAGCTGGAGATGATTAATTAGTTAGACTTAAATACCCGAAAAATTTCTGCTCAATAATAAGAGAATGGCTTTTCTCCAATGGAAAATAAATCAGGCACATCCTCCCTACAGCCTTGGCCTAAGTAGTAATGAAATTCTGTGAGCGCATAAGGAGAGAAAAAAATGCGCGAGCTGTAGATTAGGGGTAAAAATTAACTCAAAAGTGCTCTCCAAGGCATATGGCAGCACGCACAGAAAAATTTCAACTTAAAATCAACTTAAACAAGGTTAATCTAATATTTTTCGACAATGATTTTGCTTCATATGTGTTTCATGTTAATCTAACATGATTTATAGTAATTATCAAAGAAAATTTTTCCTTTTGAAATAACTTTATTTCACGTTAATTTAAAATTTACGTACTGTTAAAATCAAAATGAAGAATATTGTTGAATCAAAGTTATTTCAAGTTGGAACAACATGAATTAAATTTAATCTAGTAATTGTATTGTATTAATTATTTAACTTACTTGTGGTTGACATAGACATCAGAAAAATGTTTGTATATAAATTATTGGAACTCGGAATTTATGGCATCGTAGTCAACATGCTTACCCCTGCACCCAAAACAACTTTAAATATTCTTAAGATACACATTAATATCTCCCATTTTGAATTACATTTTAATTTAACATTATTTCATTGATCATTTAACATACAATTGATTTGAAAATGTTTAGTTTTAGTTAAAAAAAACCAAATGCTTTCACTTGAAAAGTTTGAGTTAAAAAAAATACAAACTACTTTGACTTGACTCCAGGATTCGAACCTGCGGTCCTCCGACTGCAAGACTAGTACACTGCTTACCAGCCAGCAGCAGTTTGTTGTCTATTTACAAACATAAAAAACAACAACAATACAAAAACAACTAAGCACAAAAGTGTATTGCAGCTATGAACAAAGCAAATAAACACCAACACACTCAAACAATATATTATTTCTTGTAAATTTAATGTGATTGGAATGAAGTTGAATCAAACTTTTTGCATGCTGATTTTACATTAGTATTTTTTCTGTGTGCATATAACTCCCAAAATTACCAAAAACCCAGTTCATTCTATGATAATAATCTATTAGATGCTAGACTTGGCCATATTTAGTACTAATTTTTAGTGTATTCCTTATTTCAATGGTCCTTCCTGAAAGAAAAGTTAGTGTACAAGTTCTATTTTTGCTCTTGAAAATAGGGTTATTTTATTTCAGGTTATTTTTTTAGTATTAAAATAAATTTCTTAATAAAATTAACGATTTCTATAGATAGCCGATTAATTTGTCTTGAAATTGCTTTTGGTGTTAGCTTAAAATCTTACAAAGCAACAGAGATACTTTGATTCGAAGAGCGGAGCCGTTTGCTGTTCAAGTTCTTTCTCTGCTTACTGTATAAAAACAAATATACATATATATGTATATATATATATTTATTTAACTATAATATTAATGGACTTCAAAGCGGTTGAAAAATAAGTAGTTAGTAGTCACTTTAAAAGTCATGCAGAGATGGACAATTGACTACCGCCTATGACATGCCTATGTTAAAATAGTGAGTCGGCGACAAGGAAAAGAGTCACTTAATCAACTAGATGTGGCGATTAAAAAAATAGTTTGAAGTTACTTATAAATGGGTTTGAGTTCCTATATTGAAATGCTATGGGTCTCCTCTATCTTCAAAAGTTGCTCAACTAAAATTTTCGCGTGTTAATCCAGTCTAAGCAATCATTTTCGTTTGTATTTGAATCGTTACATTTCTGATCAATATTGGACATTTAGCGTCAAAGATCTGCAGACTTTTGAAATAAATTGACTTACGCAAACATTTCTAGCAGACACACATACATATGTACATATGTATGTATATACGTATATAAGCTCATACAAATGTATTTTGTTATGAATATACATACACGTATATTCACTTGTAGTTAACACATACAAATGAATATATTTTAATTAATTTCACTTAGAATAAAGTGAAAAAATTTACTGCAGTCACATGTCCTGTAACGTTTTTTGCAATGCCTATTTTGTATTCATATACATACATGTATGTATATATACATACATAGGCAGGCATACATGCATATTGTCCTGTAAACGTTTCTGCCAAACAAAGCACAATATGAGTATTTTCCGCATGTTATTGATAACTTCACAAAAGAAGGCAATAAAAAAATACGCATTTGTTTTTAGTTCAACAATATCTATGTACTAACAACATGCAATATGCACTAAAAAGCAATACTAGCAAGTCGTGTTGACCATAATATATATAGAATATATTCATAGAAGGGGAAAAAGAAATACTTTTCCTGGCATAATGAAAACAAGTGGAAGATTCTATTGCAACGTTTAGTATTAATGATTTCAATGCTGTAATAAATGATTTTTACTTGCATACATATTTTTACATACATATACATACATATGTACATGTATGTATATATAAAAAGATATGTATGAATCTTTAGTAGTAGTAAAATTAGATCAGCAATTCTGTAGAAAAGTACATAAATGTTATATTTATAAATTGATTTCTGTGAAATAATACAATCATGGATCTGTTGTGACAGTAACAATATTCTACTCTTAGATATCGATTACTTACTGCAAACATGTTTTTTTCTGATTTTTTTATATACTTTTTATATATTTATTCTTTAAAAATAAAAAATAAAACTTCAGAAGCCCAATCGCTTACATAGTTTGATAAATTTAATAAAAAGGAGTAATTTAGTAGAGTACGACAGCATTATTTAAAAAAAATTTACGAGTATTTCAAATGTTCATATATTAAAAATATTGTTTAAAAAAATTTCAGTATTTAATTTTAATTTTGATGCACGAGGTAAATTTTTTATATAAACAAAAAACATAGAAAAACACTGTGTGACAAATTTTAATGAATTATTAATTATTAATAGTATTACTATTTTTCTGGTAGGTATTGTCGAGCATAACAATAATCTGCATTTGCAATTCGCCGAACACCCCCTAAATCTTGAGTTACGGGCAAAAAAACCGTAACTCAAAAATTTTCAGCCTGTAAATAGATGCAGCCGCCAGGGTTGTCAGATTTTTTCTGACCTATTTCGCCAAATTGATTTTAAAAATCGCCAAAAGTCGCCAGAATTAATTTTATGTAGTTTTTCTTAATAAATATTTGATAATAAATTTGATTTTATATAACACTTTTTTAACGTACATTTTTATAAAATAATCGTATAGAAATTTAGCAAAAAATCGCCAAAAATTGAAATAAAGTCGCCAAAAATATTTTTTTTTTAATTTTTCTCATCCAAATTCAAAAGGAATCAATTAATATAAGAATCGCCAAGAAATTTATTTATCGCCAGAAAAGTCGCCATGTCGCCAAACTAAAAATTTGGACGCCAAACAAGTTGAAAAATCGCCACGTTTGGCGAGAAATCGCCATATCTGACAGCCCTGGCAGCCGCTACAATAATCAAAAATTGCGTAGTAAAATTATTTTTTGGACGGAAAACAACGCAAATATTTTCATTCACCTCTAGGAAGTGAAAATATACGATATGACTGACATCGATGAGTCGTTAAAAAAAAGCTTAGCCTATAATGTATTTCTGAATTTTTTAAATATCGCACTTAATCAACAACAGGGTATTGACTCAAAATTTTAAGATTGTCAGTAGAGATAAAAAACTCTTTGTGGTTACATTAACAATTTTACTATTTTTAACTTGAATAAAGCCTCAAATCTAAATAATAAATTTTTTATGAAAACCTACGATACATTCCTGTTTCCACTTTTACTTTAGCCCAAAATAATATCTCTTTGGTTATATAAAGTTAGTTACTACACTATCACAAAAAATGTCTCGAATGTGGTTTTAGAGATGAGTAGTCGGAATACGTTGAATTTTTTACTTTAGATAATACGAGGGCGGATCAATAAGTCCGTGACTTTTTAAATAAAACACAGTTTTTTTGCAAAACAAAAATTTATTTCTCACTTAGTCTAACGTTTCTTCAGTGTTTGTATCCCTTCCAAAAACTAGGATTTTTCGAGGTCCTTAAAAGGCATTTGTTTCTTTCTACCGAGCTATTTCTTTAGGTTTGGAAATAGAAAGTGGTCACTAGGGGCTAAATCCAGAGAATATGGCGGATGGGGTACCAATTTGTAGCCCAATTAATAGAGTTTTGCCATTGAGACTGCACGCGTGTAGACTCGTGCATTATCTTGATGAAGAAGAACTTTTTCCTTGGTAAATCCTCATTAAATCGGTCTATTAAGTTGGCATAATATTCGCCGTTTATTGTTTTACCCTTTTGAAGGTAACACTGTGATACACAAAAAATATTCAGGGATTCTAATGTACCAATTCTATTTTGTTGGAGTTCATGGATGACGAAAATACCATTGGTTTTTTTCGGTCACTTCATAAAGTGATTTTATAACGGTAAATGTAGTGAAAAACGGGGTTTCTTAGATTTTCAGTTGTAACTTCTTTGTTTCCCAACGGATTTATTTTAACTTTTCGTTGGTTAAAAGGATGGAATATTATCTTGCAACCAAGATATATTTTTTGTAAATCGACTAACAAATGGCTAAGTTACAGTCGTTGAAGTGTAAAAAAAAACCCATTAAAAAGTATTCTTTTGTTTTCCTCAGGCCATAAGTTGCTTATGAGTTATAAAAGAATACTTTTTTAATGGGTTTTTTGTACACTTCAACGACTGTAACTTAGCCATTTGTTAGTCGATTTACAAAAAATATATCTTGTTTGAAAGATAATATTCCATCCTTTTAACCAACGAAAAGTTAAAAGAAATCCGTTGGGAAACAAAGAAGTTACAACTGTTTAAAACTAAAAATCTAAGAAACCCCGTTTTTCACTACATTTACCGTTATAAAATCACTTTATGAAGTGACCGAAAAAAACCAACGGTATTTTCGTCATCCATGGACTCCAACAAAATAGAATTGGTACATTAGAATCCCTGAATATTTTTTTTTCAACTTTTATATCACAGTGTAATCGATGTGGATTATCCCGCGTGCATCACAAAAAACTGTTGCCTTCATCTTATTGGCCGACAATCGCCTTGGCCTTCTTCGGTGCAAGTTCACCCAGAGAAACCCATTGTTTAGACTGCTGCTTGGTCTCCAGAGTACAGTAGTGGATCCATGTTTCATCCACAGTTACAAAACGGCGCCAAAACTCATTCGGATTGCGTTTAAACAACTCCAAACAATATTTTAAAGTTGTCACACGTTTACGTTTATGGTCAATTGAGAGCAAACGCGGCACCCATCTTGCAAACAACTCTCTTAAACCCAGCTAATCATTTAAAATCGACACCAATCTGCTATATGAAATGCCTATGGCATCAACAATCTCACGAACTTTTACTCTTCGATCGGCCAACACCATATCGTGGATTTTTTCGACATTTTGGTTGTATTGACCCGAATCGGCCATCCAGAACGTTCAGCGTCAGTTGTACTTGTGCGACCACAACGAACGAAAGTCGTTGAAATCGATGGTGCAGAGTCCCCATACTATTTATCGACCTTTTCCTTGGATTGATTGACGGATTTTTTTTCGCAAGAAATAATGTTTAATGAGCACTCGAAATTCACTTTTTTCCATTTTTAGAAAAAAAAAACACCATGTATGTTTCGAACAGCTGTTAAACGCAAAGTAACTGACGACACTTGCTTAAAGTTTGACAGTAGTCTACTATCCCTCATATAATTACGAGGGAAGTTCGAATAGTCACGGGCTAAGTAGTTCCATAATTTTAAAATTTTCATTTATATAATAAAATAATAACAACAACAAATACACGCATTTCTGCCGGAGATTTAATCCAAATCCCATATTTTCCGAATATTTTATTTTTTTCAACAATTTATGAGTTCAGTAAGGAAAATCACTTATCACCAAATGTACATTTTGCGCAAATAAAAATTTCATACTAATTTACATCAATTTTATTTGCTTACAAAATCAAGAAATAACTTCTAAATTAATTATCTGAATATTGCTAATAATTACCTTCTGAAAACATTTCAGAAGTAGAGAAAAAGCAGGTGAAACTTACTTTGTGATTACCAAAATATCACAAATCCTTAAATTAGGTAGTTTTATTTTAAGGTCAACTGTTAAATTCTTATCAAGGGCATATGCAAGCTCCAGTTCAGGGGACATTGGCGACACTAAGTCCTAATTTACACTATGCAAGTCTTATTGATAAGCTGATTAGTCTTTTAGGAGAGAGAGAGAGACGAGCGGAAAAGAAACGTTTCGGTTCCCCTCGTCTCTCTCCCCTACAAACTAATCACCTTAGCAATAATACTTGCTTAGTGTAAATTAGGACTAACTCTTAGCATAGCAAGAATATCACTACTCATTTAGCCCATGAATTGCCTTTGTAACCGCGATTGACACTCAATATGTTTAAAGCCATTTTTAAAAGCCTTTACAACTGCTACTTTGTTAGTGTAGCCTATAAAATAACTTTATATTCACGAGCAGAAAGAAGTTAATTTTATGAAATGTTTGCCTGGGTTCGTTTAAAATATTTCCCTATGTCGTATGGGAATATAAGAAAAAAAAATTTTCAGATACTTGTAAATAAAAAGCTATAAAATAAAGTTCTTGCTGACGTAGTTTAAGGGTATGCGTGTCTACATTTTGCGCAAGGTTCGGTGTGTTGTATTCGTATTTTAAAGATACAAGAAGCAACATATTTCTGTTTGTTTTTCATTACTTGCACAATGGAATTCATGAAATCTTGAATGTGCTTTGGAAGAAAACTTGGTGGATGGTTGGTTGGTTGGTTGTGTATGTCTGTGTATAAATGTAAGCATAATGGAATATCCACAACCATTTATTTATTACTATGCTGCTATACAATATATGTACTCGTATGGATGTGTTTTTGCTTTTTAATACTTTCTGCTATGACATGAAAACTCAAGGCAAAAAACATTGCCCTTAATGGTCAACAATTAACTATAAAAGAAAAAAAAAATCGAAAACAACAGCAAACTAAGAAGAAATGAGGTCACTTTCCGTATTTGACCGACATTTTTTTATGCATTAAAATTAAAACAAAAAATGTATACACGTGTATTCAAACATATGATAAAACATTCATTAAATGATAGACATTTTATGGAAACATTATAAAAAAAAAATATTAGTTTTCATTGTATATCTCCTTCTGTATGCTGACATTTACCTGTAATTACAATAGGCTTAAGATTAAAAGAAACGAATGACATATTGTACTGTAATAAAAATACAGTGTGTTTTATTTAACCGAAAAATATTTTATGATCATAAATTTATGTAAAGGTTTAATGCTAAAAATTTTTAAGTGCAAAGGATACATTAGCTTTTCCCATTTCCGAGATTCTGAAAGTTAACTTTAAACTTAAAGAATAATGTATTTAGTTTGTATTGTATATTTTTATAAGGTATTCAAAGGATAGTCTCATAGTGTCACAATATTCTAAAATTTTGAAATGGCTTAAAACTATTTTTATTATATAATTTAATATATTAATATTTTTATGTTATTGTCATAATAAATTATTTTGTTTTTACTTTTCTTTTTCGACAAAATGTTCAATTATCTTTGAATATAATTTAGCAAATTTCTATTAAAAAAGTTATATATTTCAAAATGTATACAAATTCACAAGGGTTTAAAACAACTATTGCAAAAATATAGAAAATTTGAAATATATTGCAAACATGCCCTAATATTACTAACAAATACCCAACTAACTAAAGAATGCCAAAAAAATTGGAAATAATTTTTAAAATGACGAAAATTCACAGAAATTTGATGAAATGAAATAGATGCACCAAGAGAAAACTTTCGTAAATGCAATTATTGTTTACATTATATTTATGATTTTGTTATTATTTTTCAATCAATGCAAAGCTGAATTCGCATTACGAAAAATGTTTCATCAACTGAAAAAATGTCAACGAAATATTTTCATTCATTTAACGACATGTTTTTTTACTCAGCAACACACATTTTCATATGTTAAATGAAAAATTTAATTATTGCACTGAAACTTTTTAATTTATACAATGAAGTGACGTTAGTTTTAAATTTTTTTTAACGAACTATTTTCATTGAAATAACAAAATTATATATGTATGTATATCATGACACTATTTCATTACTGATACGTAACATATACTTTTTGATGATATCTAGTGTTTTTCACGGGAATTCCTGGGACGGGAATTCTGCAAAATTTCCAATCCCCTAATCCCGGGAATATATCACGGGAATTCCCGGGAATAAATCGAAGGAATTTCCGGGAATAAATCGCAGGAAGTCCCGGAAATAAATCAAATACATAATTTTTATGCAAATAATTTATATGGAAGATAAAAAAATCTTATTTGTGGGACTATTTTAAAAAGAAAACCATAGGATTTGAACCTGCTACTACAAGACTAGCATAATGTCTAGTAGCCAGCAGCAGGAAGTTTTCTTTATTGTAGTCACGAAAATATTTCATTAGTTCTCGTCCATACATTGAAACATTTGCTGCAAAACATTTTTGATTTCTCTTTTGAAACTGCATTCGTGTCCACACTGTGAAGTTCTTGTTTTGCAGCTTAATACATTTTCTCATATATTTATCATCAGAATGAGGCGAGAATGACGTACTCAACAAGAACTTCGTGTACATGAAACAAAGTACCCTTTGCCATTCCTCTTTCCCCTCTCGACGACAAACTCAAATGTTTTGCAGCAAATGTTACACTGTATGGACGAGGACTTAAAGTTGCAATGAAACGATAATTTTCTCAACTGTAGATTAATTACAATTGTGGTTTGATACTTTGAGTTTATTTTATGTCATCTAGCTCCGTGTAGAAATTACGGGCACTAATCAATTAAAAATTATTTTTTGTATAAATTCTTCATTAAAACATTTATTTAAGTTATTCATTACCCGAATTAAAACTATTTCGTAACATTAATGATACTATGAAATGTAAAATATTAAGAGGCTTCATTCCATTAATGAACACGGGCTCTCCGTGAACCGATTTTAACCAAACTTTGTACAAACAGTAATATGTATGTATGTCCTAAATTAAAATTTTTAATCAAATTATATGTAGGACCCACCTAGCCCGCTCCAGAAGCGAGTGTCAAATGGCACTCTTGTCAACTCTACAAAATATTATATTCAGTATGAAAACTGCATATTGTTTTAATATTTCGGTACAAAATAATTGAATTTATTTATCTTTATTTTAATTTCCTTGGAATTATTGCACATAAATAATAAGAAATATATAAAATAAATACAGATGAAAACACATGAAACATTTTGTGCATAGGATAACATTGCATTTGCTGCATTCCGCTCAACTTTGTCTTTTGCAGCCTTCATAGGCTCAGTGTCGGTGATTGCATGGCTGAACGTTATGAGCAATACCATCATACCGAATACCTGCGCTAGCAATATAAGTATATCGGCGAGTTGTAAGCTCAGAGCGGGGAATTTCAGTGCGTTTCTTCAACAGTTGTTGAACTAAATTTCCCAGACAATCCAGTTGTGAAATACTTGGACTTTTGATGTAACAATCATGCAATTTGAATAGCCACTTCAATAGTCGAAGTAGAAATTGACGACCACCTTTTTTTTCGAAACGATATACTTTAGTTTGATACACTTTGACCTATGCGATCAACTCCCCTATATATCTTTTATACACAAGCACAACAGCAAGACGTAGAATGCTCACTTTTGTTGTGCCCCCTGTAAATATCGTTGACCAATATCTTTGTGTTCTCACTACACAGTGTCATAAGTAATATTTTCTTCTAAATTGTGACCATTTTTCCAAGTAATAAATATGCAATCTCTAATCTAGTTGTGATGGATATTGTGTATATATCCACCAGAGGTTTTATTGGTATCATCTTCTCCCGATGCGAAGTCCGGGGATGGTGGTTGTATAATAATACCATCAACATAACTTTCTTCAGCGTCTATTTCTCTAAAATATTCTGAAATTTTATCTGGATTGAATAAAAAAATATACACATTAATTTTTTTCAGTGTACTGGACCAGAGTGCCATATGGCAGTTTGAATTTTGATAATTATTTTTTTCGTAAATTCAAAAAAGGCAACTTTATAAAATTTTAATAGTTAAACAGCTAATATTGTAAGCTTATGAGAAACATATAATCCTTACTATATTTCTTGTGCACGAAATAAATATTAAGCTAGTCATGGCATTACAATATTTTTCAGAAAAAAACATACACTTCAAAAAATCGTGCTGTAATACCAACACCTTCTATGCGACTGAGTTGATATGCATATGTGCTGATTCACAACAAACAAAATAATAACGTTACATAAAATGAACAATATACCACGCCTCAATTATTTTTAGAGGCATTTTGAACATTATACAAATTTGAGTTGACCTTTAATGGGTTAATGAAATTTGTCGTTGTATTAATGAAAGGGGTTTAACCCATTACCAAGTGTTTTTCTCTCAGTGTAATTATGCCCATTATTGTTTTTTTTTTGTAGAGAAATAAATACAAAATTATGAACTTGTACTTAGTTGTACATGCTTATGTGCAAAATTTTTCTAAATACAGCCTAAAAATAATAATTCTTTCAACAATACTAGCAATTGCTCATAAATAAAATAAAATATTCAAATAGTCCTTGGTGGCTGCAAAGCCTCTAAACAAAGCATTAGGATTTCATAATTATTTTTCCCAACTAGAACGATAGTTGATTGCAAATATAGCACAAAGACGCCATTGGTAAAATTTAACACAATAAATATACATAAATGTGTCATCTTTACATATATACATGTATATATACATATGTATGTATGTATGTGAATCACTCATTTACTTAAACAATGTCATAAACCAAAAAATTCCATTTTTTATTATATTTATATTTTATTTATTTTTCAAAACTTCCATATTTCTACAACTATCTTGTTAACTCAACCCTTGCGAGAAAATTAAAATTTTCTTTTTGTCCATTAAATTTTAAATTGTACGATAGTAAGCTGTAAAACTATTTTTATTAGTTATATTGTTCTTCAAGTTAATGTACGATATTGTATTTATGTAAAAAAAATATGTTCCAACCAAATATGTTCTTCATTTTAATTATCGCGAATTATCAAAAGTTTGAATTTATTGATATTATTACAAACAGCAATAATATTAGGCCGGGTTTACATCTGTATGCCAAATGCCACACAAGCATGAAAAAAGCGTAACCACTAGTTACTAACGAAAAACTGTTTGATTCAGACAGTTTCATACATAACTATTAGAAAATTTTATGGAATACAACATGATTGGAAATATTTTAAATTAATAAATATATGTCTGAATCAAACAGTTTTCCTTAAGTAATTAGTGGTTACGCTTTCTTTGGCTCATGGCACACAAGAAACGCCAAATGTAAACTCAGCCTTAGAAGAGAGCGACAAAATAAAATAATGGAACTCATTGTTTTCAACTACTAGGCCTAAATTTATTTTTATTTCCCTTTTGTTTTCTATAAACATACTATGTAAATATATTTGCAATATTTCTGTAAGAATATTATTTATAGCGTGACTGATATGTATGTATATGTACATATGTATGTATGTACGAGTATGTACATAAATATGATAACAATAGAACTTATACTTTCAATCACACACACACACATGCAAACTTGTGTAAATATGAAGAGTACATTATGTGGTTATTTGTAACACATACTTACATACCAGTATTTATTTTTGCTTTTTTGGAACAAATACTGAAAAAAAAATAAATCATTTGACAATATATCATTGTTAATTGCACACTAGAGAGCAAAAAAAAAAATATGTCCCAAATCCTTTTGTTTATCACTCATTCCAAGTTATGGAAATATGCACATACTCAACTTGTTGGTAAACATACACATACATTTATGTATGTAATTATGTATAAGCATATGTATGAATGTATGTACATATGTATATATTATTATGCATGAGTATGCACATGCACTCTACATACACCTACTTACACCGCACAGTGTTTTGATTTCATATAAGAGTTGGCTAAAAATAGAAAAGGGTTTATCAGATGAGTGAAAATTGACATATAATATTTGTATGAGTAAGAAAGAAGAAATCTGAAGTTTTATGAAAATCCGCAGAAGGTCTCGCTCACACTCCATACATCGTGGTATATAAAAATCTTATAAACAAAATTTATTACATATTCTATCTATTATAAAATAAAGTAGTATATTCTTGAAGGAACTAGTAGATAGGTCTATCTGGGGAGGGCTGACGCCACCCCACAACAAATTTAAGCCCCCTCCCACTACCAGAAAATTTTTCTTAGCAAATCTCAAATGTATGACACAATTTTTCTCTGCGTTAAAATGAAAAATAAATAACATGAAAGTATTTTATAACTTTATTGCATAAATATGGTTTCACATTTCAAAAGTAAGTTTTGCTTTAAGGAATATATAAGTAAATATGAAAGAAATATATATCAGTCATATATCATATTATCACTTTCGGATTCGTCAATTAGTGTATTACTATAAATTATATCCATGCAGTATTCTTTTTCATTTATATATAATTCTAAGGTGTTTCAAAAGGAAATCATCTAGATTCTACTTGAATGCCTGCGTGTAGTAGGCAGCCACGTAAGCCAAGGGCCAATTTCTCCACACGCAAAGAAAAGATATGGTTGTAAAATGGTTGAGAAAACAATATTATGTTCTCTGAAACAAATGCGTGGTCGTTGAAAACTAGTTATTGCTATTTTAAACATTAATTTCGTTACGATAAACACAGTAATGTTTAAATTTAATAATTACATTATTATACTCATAGAAACTGCGATATTGTAAGAGTGTAACAAGAGAAAGAAATCTCTATGGTTTTTTTCAATAAGGAAATCTTATTAACTTCATAAAGAAAACCTTTTTGAAAAAATCAAGAAGAAATCTTGTAGTTTTTATGAGGTTATCTTATTGATTTTTTCAATAAAAAATTAAAATTAAAATTGCATCTTTATTCTCTGTACTTATGTATTTCCATTTAAATTCTATACCATATACATATGTATGTGTATATGTAGTATATTGCAGATGTTATTTATTTATACATACGCACATACACATTATGTTTTATTCTTAACTAACTTACTCACCAAGTATTGAACCAGCAAACTTCTACCTTTTAGACAAGCACTCTAACCAATATGCTTACAAGCAGCCTGAATAACCATTGAAATTATTGTGCAAACATTCTTATACAAAAATGAAAAAGCTCATGATAGAAATTGTCTGTATGTCTATTTATAGAAACGAAATAACAAGACACCTCATAAAATCAAGAAGATTTCCTTATTAAAAAAGTCAATAAGATGCCTTACACATAATCATATAAGAACCTACTAAAATCAAGAAGAAAACCTTATTGAAAAAATCAATAAAATAGCGTAATAAAATTAAGAAGAAAACCTTTTTAAAAAAATTAATAAGGCAACCTAATAAAATCAATGAGAAATCCCTATAGTTTACAATTTATAAGAAAACCTAATAGAATCAAGAAGTTTTTCTCTATGGATTGTTTTTTTGGTGCTAAAAATAACGGAAAGTGAGTAAAATAAGTTCTGAATAATAAGATTTCTTCTTGATTTTATGTGGTTTTCTTCTTGATAAAATGAATAAGATTTATTAAAAACAATAAGGAATCTCTATGAAAAAATCTTCGCTTCTTTCTGCTGGGATATCCCTTAGCCTAAAAACGTTTCATAGCGAAAATCTTATTGATTCTATGAGGCAGTTTTTCTCTGTGTATGTGAAATTACCAGGCTACGTAGAACTCGAAACGATTGACCACTTGAAAGACAACATTTGCCGCGTTGTTGCCAATATACGGCGACAAATGTTTTAAAAAGTGATCGAAAGTTGCACCTCCAGATTAGACTAAGTTCCAGCGAGCCGGTGGCGGCCATAAAAAATATCTTTAATCGTACAGAAGTATGTATGGAGCAGTTTTTCTGAAATGAATATTCGAGAGAAACTGTGATACATGTATATAAAGTATTGGGGGAAAAAAATTAAGTAAAATATATATTTATAACTAAAAATTGGTTTTTATATTTTTTCAAGTAAGGACATGTCGCGTCATGTATGGTATATAGTTAATTTTTATCTCTAAAATAAACAAATATCAATAGTTGATAGTTATCTGCAGAAAAGCTGTGTTTTCTGTATTCCGCGTCTTTCATCATAATTTTCAATACAAATTTTCTTAAATTCTTATGCAGTACCATCGCTCTAAATTATTTTTATGAAATATACATTTGCATCTGATCTGAAGGACTGTTTTTCATAAGCAACACGTTTCTCGGCCTAAGACTACCAAACTTTAAAGATGTTATTCGAGTTTCGGCTAAACTAATGCTAATTTGATGTGTTAGTTTGGTCACTTCCGCTCGTTTCTTTCTTGGCGATTTATAACCCCTTTCGACTTATGTGGAGATTCGGTACTTACAAATGGTCCGTAAACATTTTAATATTAAACCCGCTTGTAGACTCTTTTAAATGTCTTCTTATATCTTTCCTTAATAATTGAAACTTTTAACTTACTTGGCGAAATATTTTCTCTTCTTCACTTACATATTGGCGTTATTCGATGTTTGATGAAAATGGTCTTGCAAAAGTGCAAATGCAAAATATCGTAGCTTTTCTTCAAAATCCAACAAAAAAAGTACACACTAAATCCAAAGAAAAGCTACGATACGATTTTTTGCATTTGCACTTTTGCAAGACCATTTTCATCAAACATCGAATAACGCCATTGTTTTAGTTTTATTACTGGTGATGTTCAGATCTTCTTACTTCCACTAACTATTCGCGAAATTTTCACATGCCGCTAGAGCTGGTTGAATTGCATGGAACTTTAGTTTTTAATTTATTGCTAATACAAAAGTAATTCAATTTGCCCAGGTCTGATCTTGCGAAATTAACTCTTGCACCAGATATATGGCAAATAAGTAAATAATTGCAAAATAGTTATATTTGTGGAAATATCTTGAGGTCATGAACTATTTTATGGAAATATGTACATTATGTACATAATTTTCTATAAGAAGTTTTTCTTGTAACCGTGTCACAAGTATCCCTTCACAAACTTTCAAGCACACACAGTTTCCTTTTCAATTTTAAATGGCTTAACTGTTGGTTATTCTGTGTGTAAGTTTAAGTGGTATGATGTTTATAGACTTTCCGGCTCCTTTTTATAACACACAAACAAACACAGTCATGTACACACTAACTTATATATCTACGCGTGCACTTACTATTGATGTTCCTTTTACTTTTCACACAAACTCATATATGTATGTATGTAAATATCCACTTAATTCACACGCATTGTGTACATTTACATATACATACAAATAATTACTTATTGCAGCATATGCATTGCATAATCTTTAACCTCATTCAAAGCATTTTTTACTCATTTGTGTCAATAGTTCAGCGTCAGGGTTACTGGACATTACGACGCTTTTCGACTGCAAATTTATTAAAGCATTAAAAAATATTCTATTTTATTTGACTTTTTAAAGGACAAATAAAAAAAAACAAAATTTTAATTTAACCTGGATTCTTTTAAAAATATTTCGATTCCAAGCTATCGTACATTTTTCTTGGGACGAAATACAAAAATATGCAAAAAAAAAAACTACAAAAATAGACCTTTTTCAGGTCATGAACGATCATGTCTAGACCTCTAAAATGTTTTGTTACACTAATTAAAATCATCCATCTTTAATTTGAGATGGATAACAAAACCTTTTTTTTCAGTGCAATGCTCTAATGTATGTACATGTTTTGTGAAAGGAAAATTGTTAATTTACTCTTTGCTCTATTGCAGTTTATAGTGTCGTATGGGCATTTTTCGACTAAAAACTTTTATTCAAAGAGCAGGTTGCTGCTAAGAGCCAAACACACCTGTGTCCAAGAAAAATTATCATTAGCTGGGAACAGTAAGAAAAGAAATGATAAAAAGCGTAGAGAAGAAAGGCTGATTAATATCCTGCGAGCAGAATAAAGAAAGACTGAGGATGAGAAGGTTATATATATATGCACGCTTTATGGCAGTCAGCTCTCGAAACAGCAAATGCTCCTAATATAGAGACTTAAGCTCCTAAGCCTCAACTCCGATAACTCGTAAAGGATGCTGCAGGATAGTCTGCCTAAAAAGTGCAGGCGGCGATCTTCTAGAACAGGACAGAGACAAATGAGACACAGAATGCTCCTCATCATTGCAACTGACACTGTATTCATTGTGCGAAAGATCCCTCCCACCGGGGAGTCTATTTTTGACTACGCGTGTGGCAATCCCGGGGCCCCAGCTGGGGTGATGTGGCTTTTTCTGTTGACGTACTTTTGGTACATTACCCATAGAACTTATGTGTTACTACCCGACCTCTGGCAACAGAGAAAAGGATGTGCACATATTTATAAAAGGAAAACATCAACCAGATGCAGCGTCACCTGTATCTGCCCTGAGTTTAAAAGACGATGTGAAGCCCTTGTGGCGGAACTTCGAGGTCTCTCTCACCAGAGGCTACTTCTGGTTCTACGGGTGCCGGTTGTTAGACAGTCGAGCTGATCTAGGAGTTTGAATGTATGTAGCGGTCGTCAGGATCCTTTGCTAAAAGGTCGAGTTCATCCTACCCCACGGGATTAAAGTGATGATTTTGAGCTGCGTGGAATAGGCACTGGATTGTTGGCGACACAGGCATTCATGTGGGTGTAAGCAATTACACCGGTGGCGTAGGAACTTGGAGAATTGCACGTGGTGGCTGTGGTTGCTACCAAATCTGCTGGGAGAATAGTCTTGGCTTCCCAGTGCTAGTGATTGGCGTGACGCGGTCAGCCAGACACTATTCTAGGTGCTGTTGCCATACAACAGATAATACTGTTGTCAAAAAAAATTTAGATAGCTCAAAGTACCTCAGCAAGGTACTTGAACATAGTACAGGGATAACTATATTCAAAGATTGCAACCTATGTGCCTTGGAGAGTGGGATCGTTGGTTCATTCTAAAGGGTGCATGAGGGCGATGGTTTGGTGTCTTACCTACACCCATTGTTTAGACCACCCGTGAGATTAGGCCGCAAAGGCAAGTACTCACGATAATTTAGAGCATATATGTTCGGAAGACCCATGCAATTGCCATTGACTCCAAAACTGCAGCGGTCAAAAGATTTTGAAAGTGCTTTGGTGTAAAGAAAATGAGGTTCTTGTTTATTTTGGGCTGAGGCGGGGCTAGATGGTTCTCGCTATTACGCACTTGGGTTCATTATGCCATCTAGCTTGACTGTCACCAGCAGGATGACAGTCGGAACCCACGGACATAGTCGATTTCAACCTCTCGAAGAAGATTTCCCTCTTTGCGAGATTGTCCGTCATATCATTTCCCAAGATGGTTTCATGTTCGCGTATGCAGTTTGATGGGATGTTTAAATCCTCTGCAGGTTTATTTAGGGCTTTGGTGATATCCTTCAGGGAATTGATTGCAAAATTACCTCCTTTTATGATATATGTATATATATATCTTTTTATGTATGTATATATATATCTTTTTGATATTCAATAAACCCTTGCCAGAGTGGTGCACTTTTAATTGCAGATATTTCTGCTTGTAAAATACTAGATTCGTCCAAATCCGGAAATGGAGACAACCGTACAGTGGATTGATATTTCAATTAGCCTATTGTATTTAATCTCATGTATCTAGTTCTAGCTTCCAAGCTTTTAGATCTGCTGGAAGCTAGCACCGCAGAGCGAAGAGCACATCCATTGATGTTGATGTGATAGCACCTGCTGACATAACTGCGCTTTTGAGAAGAATCCTATCTATACAACAGCGGTTTATCAATGAGTCTATTGCTTTCCACCTGACTGGTATAGAGTAAAATAATAGATTTTCTGTAAATGTTTTGTAATTGCCTGGATATTCCGGGATAACTTACAATCCAAAAAAGAACCCAAATATTTGATACTATTCGAAGGAATTGGGTTAATGCCGTTTAGTTTTGCATGACTTCTTAGGGGAACTTTGTATCCCATAGAGAAGAGTACTACTTCTAGTTTGGTTGGGTTTACATTAATGCCGCTCCGTAAAAGCCAGGCACTAAACTGCTGCTTCCAACCTTTGTGATACCGTATGTAAATGAAAACTTAGTATTTACTACCGCTGCAAGTCCACTAATGCAATGGTTTTAATATTATTATATTTCAGTTTAATGATTAGAGTATTGACAGAATCATGCTACAGCTTAGTGATGGAAGCTGATTTAAAGGTGCCTTCATTGTAAATAAAGGACACTACATAAAGTTTTTAGGCTCAAATGCATTCTCTACGTATCCTACAAGCAATTATATAGGCGTGTTGAGAGGCCAAGGAGGAAAGTTGTTAGACTTATGGGTCTAAACTTTACACTCTAAAGTCATTGACTATGGTATGAAATGTTTTCCCTCCCTGTGCTATGAAAATCACATTTAATTTTGTCCAATCAATTTAAATATGACATCATGGTTAGTAGCCATGAAATTACTAGATCCTCAGGAAAAATACCATCCGGTCATGATGATTTGAGCGGATGGAAGCCTGAAAAAGAGCTTTCAATGTCATTTATAAAGATTAAAAAAAGCAGTGGACCTAATATGGTAACTTGTGGTACACCAGAAGTAGTAGTATACAGTAGGAATACAAACTTTTCTATAATAACTTTATATGTCCTATTTGATAGATATGATACCAGTCATGAAAGCCTATATGACTAAGTTTGAGACACAGTATATCATGTGCTACCTTATCAAATGCCCTGCAAAGATCCATAAAGATAACATCAACTTGACTATGTCTGTCAAAAACTGAAATACAAAAGTCGTTAACGACTGCACAATTTGTAGCAGTGGAACGACTAGGAAAACAAATCCATGCTGTTCATTACATATATGGCATTTAATCGAAAAATACAGTTTTTCCTTAATAATATGTTCTAATACTTTTACACATTAGACAATTTGGAAA
Source organism: Tachina lurida (assembly GCA_944452675.1). Taxonomy (NCBI): domain Eukaryota; kingdom Metazoa; phylum Arthropoda; class Insecta; order Diptera; family Tachinidae; genus Tachina; species Tachina lurida. The sequence goes on from OX101755.1 coordinate 83,697,081, forward strand.
TTGGCCGATAATTACTAATTATTTTTTATTTATCTACCCTTTTTTTATACTTTTTTTATTTATTTAACACCACGCGTGCACTACCCATAGCTTACAAACGAAACACTGAACTGACAGAAGGTGTTCCTGAAAGAGATTTTTTAAAAACTTAACTTAGTATGATTTTGAATAACATTATGCTGTTATTTATATCATATTATTTTTACACAATAATACAAATTATATTGTAGTCATAAATTTTTAACAAAACTTTATTGTTACACTCTAACCATTTCGCACTTTCTATACATATAATAATGTAATTATTAAATTCAAACATTACTGTGTTTATCGTAACGAAATTAATGTTTAAAATAACAATAACTAGTTTTCAACGACCACACATTTGTTTCAGAGAACGTAATATTGTTTTCTCAACCATTTTACAACCATATATTTTCTTTGCGTGTAGCTGTAGCCATTAATAATAAAATCTCCTTAAAAAATTAAAGTCTTTACTTTTGATTATTTCTATTTTTAATTTAATCGCGAATTCTATTTTCTTTTCGTTTGCGAGTTTTATTTTTCAATTTGCGAGAGAAGTTTTTGCATTCTTGGATTTTTTTTCGTTCTAAAATTTTATTTATAAAACAATTTTATTTATAAAATTTGCGAATTGATTGTTTCAATTTTACTCTAGTTGGCAGCAATCAATATGTCTTTTTGAAGTTAGTATCTGATTAGATTTTGAAATTGCTCTGCTCAGTAGTTTTAAATTTGTTTCACAAAAACATTTTTTCGGTAAAATTATTTTTTGAAATCGAACCGAATCTTTTCACTATCTTACGACTCAATATCTTTTAAAAGTGACAGATTTTCTTCCGATCCGTTGATTTGTTTTTAACTTATGATATGTTTACATACATACACACATATATGTACATGCATACAAACATATATATGTACATACGCCCATGCTAACATCATCGAGAAAATTATCGGAATCGACTTACAGGACCTCAAAAATATTCAAATATGCTTCTGTACGTAAATTGTTGCTTCCGATAAAATTTTACAGCCCGTATCTTAGAAATTGTTAACAATTTTGCCATTTTGATAATTCTTAACTAAAAAATTCTATTTTCGATAACATGTCTCCCTTACGATAAAATCGAAAAAAAGGCTCGATATGATGAAAGCTCGATGTTACAAAATTGGGGTAAAATCAGTAACTTTTGCGAGTACTAAAGCGAAAAGTTAAACCTTATTAAATATGTAGAAAATGCAAAAAAAAGCTTATACAATTTTTTAACGCACAGAAAAATCTATTCTAAAAAATAAAAAATAAAAATTAACAGCATCACTAATAAAAGTTTTAATATTATTTTATATTTTTATAGGTTGGCAGCGGCTCAGGAAGCGGCGCTAGCAGGGCATCAACAGGGCTCCACAAGCGGGGGGCACTTGGGTCGAAGGGGAGCCCATCGCTTAGCTGATAGAATGGGTGGCCCAAAGAAAGAGGAAACACCACCTGGTGGTGGTCCCACATCATTATTTATCCTCACCGAGGATAATCCAATTAGAAAATACACACGTTTCATAATAGAATGGCCGCCCTTCGAGTACACTGTGTTATTGACAATCATTGCCAACTGTGTTGTGTTGGCATTAGAAGAACATTTGCCTGAGTGTGATAAAACAGTATTGGCCCAAAAGCTGGTAAGTTTCAAAAAAAAAAAAAAAAAACAGCCAAACAATTAATCACAGTAAACAATTTACCACACATTTGAAAACTTTATTGCCAAAAAGTAAACAAACAAACAAGAAATCAATTAAAAATGTAAAACAGCTTAACACAATTGTTCATGTGCCGCATTAGATTTAAATATTTTGGCAATTATTATCAATAAATATACCGACAAAGTGACAAATAAAAATATATACATGCATACATACAGACATACATATGTAGATATGTAATCAATTAATATTTTTGTTTAGGAAAAAACGGAGACCTATTTTTTATGCATTTTCTGTGTAGAAGCATCGCTTAAGATTCTCGCCTTAGGTCTAGTCTTGCATAAACACTCCTACCTCAGGAACATTTGGAACATCATGGATTTCTTCGTAGTAGTAACGGGGTAAATATGCAATGACTTGTCCTCTTAAATTTTATTTTCAATGTTGATTTCATACGAACCCAGTCAAATGGTTTAGTGCTACATTTTGTTGCAAATACAGTTTAGATTCACTTCAATAAATTTGAAAGTGCTTCTAAACTATTTTGACTCAAATGTAAATGCTAAACCTTTTTGGGCGACTATAATCTGTACGTTTCTTTCCTTATTTTTAATAAATTTTTGTGATTGTTCGTATGCAGAAAAAAGATTTGTAAATAATTTTATTTCTGCTGTTCTGGCAATTAAAATTTTTTTCACACTTTTCATTTACTTTTTAACTTTTCTTGAACATATTTTATTTCGTTTCAACTATTTTGTTTTCATTTGCCCTCAATTTGTTTTAATTTTAATTATTATTAATTTTTTTTTTAATTTTTGCTAACTTGCGAATTTAATTTTAATGAAAAAAATAATATAAATGAAAAAAAAACAAAAATCAAAAACCAAAAACCATTTATGGTTTAACAACTTTATCTCGCATGATCCCTATGATCGGCAATATGATCGCAATGTTTATCGTTGCTCCCACATTTAGTGCCATGACAATCTTTGCCGAGGCCAATATAGATGTCGATCTACGTATGTTAAGATCATTTCGTGTTCTCAGGCCATTAAAACTCGTTTCAAGAATTCCAAGTAAGATTTTTTCTTTCACATAAGACTCTAAATTATTTTTAATGACAAAACTTACTTTTGGCTTAAATATGCTACTAGAAGAATTAACTTTTTACAACTACATACATACATACATACATACTTACATATTTATACTTTAGGCTAGCATAACACTAAATAAAGCATTTAAATAAAACGAACTTTTTCTATAGTTACCGCTAGGGTGTCATGTGTTTTTGTCTAACAAAACTTCAGTAGAGTTCATTGATTTGCATAGACATATCCAAGCACTTCTACGATACACAGCTCCTTATATGATATAAGTATTTATCTTGAAAATACGCTTCGCATCTGAGTGATTTTGCTTAAAGTATAATTTTTAGTTTAAACGTCATATAAGGAATCTGTGCAGGCTTGATTTTTTTAAACATGAATATTTTCCTTCCTAAGAATTGAAGAAAGTTAATAAAGAATATGTTCTCACAGACTTGTGTACTTAGAATAGTCTATTTAAATGTGATTTGTGTTTCAACAATTTTTTTTTGTAGTTCATAAGATGGCATTAAATTTGAAACAGTTTTTTTTATTCCATAAAAATTTTTGTGTGCGTGAAAAACTAATTGCAGTTTCTTTATATTGTTAAATAAAAGAGATTTTAAAAGGACTTAAAATAATGTTTAACATAGGGATTGAGGGAAAGGAAATGGCAGATACACTGGCCAAAAATTATAGCAAATTATTGGTGGTAGAAACGGTATACGATTATGTCCTGAAACCAATTCAACACCTGAAATGGATCTTAGGCTGTAAGATGAAGGAAGAAGCGGAGTAAAGTTGGCGTGCGACGAAAACTTGCAAAACTTCAAAAATCATGTGGAGCTCCTATGATCCTAAATCGACTAAATTCCGTTTATCACTGACCAGAAGCAACTGTAGACTTCTAGTGGGGGTATTAACTGGACACTGCTGGACGGCTTCATATGCCGTCAAACTTAAACAAGTACTTGACGGTACCTGCAGGAAATTCAACGAACCCGGGGTAATTGAGACAGTAGAACAACTACTGTACCACTGTTCGGCTCTAAACCCCACTAGATATAACTGTCTTGGTGATCACACGTTTCGTAGTCTAGATCTTGTATCGGGAATGGAAATGCTACTAAGGTTTGTTAAATCTGTGTGGAAGTCATTCGATACAGCCACCACCAACTAGGCCGCCATACTTACAGGTTTAATGTAATCTTCTGGTATCGCTAAGAATCAATTCTGGTCTATGCGAGGTCCTTGAACACCCAGACTAACCTAACCTGACGTAATGTTTAATGTTAAAGCAAAGAATGGAAACTTTCATAAATTCAGCAAATGTATGCAACTATGCGGCAAGTTTGCCAAGTTTTAGTGTGTATGCGTGATTAGCTGTTGCACTTGTTTTTGAACTTCTCAACATCTGTGCATAGTTGACATTTTTGAATGAACTGCAAACAATTTTCAAGTCAGCAAGTAATTTTATTTAAGAAAATCATGAAAATCATCAACAAAAGTGACAATTTTCTTTTAAATTATAGTAAGAAAAATATTGGAAAGAAAACCAAAGCGGCTAATTCTTTTGAAAACACAATTGGCAGTCAAAAGAAGACAATTAAAATGAAAAAAAAACTCCTTTGAAGGAATAAAAATCTACCAAGTTTATGTGCTTCAAAGTCATTTTCGAATATATCAATATTTTTTTTTGATCAAATTCGAAACACTTATTGTTCCACTGTAACTTATTGCATCTTAAAATAATGTACTGCGCCATTGGCAGAGATTTGCTGCAGGTATACCGTTAATTTGCATTAAAAAACGTTTGAGGCTGAACAGTGCTGCCAAGTTATGCATTTGTCGATAAGAGTTCGCTGCTTAAGTTCGTCGTGTGAACACTGTTGCCAATTTAGATATTTTCTCGTCAAACCTATCGATTTTTAAGTACATTTTGCGGGAAAAAATATAACTTAGCTATTAGCGGGAAATCTAGCGATTTTTTGTGCATCATAATTCGCTTTAAAATGTGAGATTGCTTAGAAATAGTGAACGTATATGAAGCAAACTATGGGAAAAGGGTGATTGTTAAGCGTTAACAATTGTTAACAATTAAAAAAAGGGCTTTTTTGAGCAAAAATGTAGTACTCCAAACCACGAACTCGTCATACAAACATCAGCAGGCTTGTGAGCGCTACTTTTACTCTATAATAGCAGAAGCCTGCTTTATTTGAAGAATTTTTTTTACTGTGGAAGTACCGAATTCAGAACTTAGCAAATTAAGTACCAATTCTACCTACGAAAATGTTAATGTTGAAGATTCGCTTAAAATTTTTAGTTAAAAATAATACCGCTTATAATTTTTTTTATAAACATAGAAATATACATAATTATATAATGAATATGTTACATATACATACATATGTATGTATATCAGAGCTGGCCACGTATATCGCGTATGTGTATACATTTGTATAAGAAGCCGATTGATATTCGACACTCTGGTGCTAATTTTACATTGCTCTTATTTGATATTTTATAAAATTTGTAGGAAAATTTGGGAAATATTAAAGAAGTTAGCAAGTTACCGTAAAATTTTTGAAACATCCAAAATTAATTGGTTTTTTTTTGAACTATTTATCGCTAAGTTTTCAAATATTTTTGAAGTTTAGCTATTTTCTTGTCTACTTTAGCGATATTTGTTTGAAAAAAAAGTTGGCAACAGTGCGTGTGAAGCACAACAACGACAAATCCAGTGATACCAACTTTTTTGGCTCTAAAAGCACATCAACATTTTAAAAAAGTAATAAAAAGCGTAATTTTGAGATCTAAAAAGCGTAAAAAGTAAAGTGAAAAATTAGTGAATATTGAAACGAGTGAAGTTTAATATTTTTTAAGCTGTTCTCTATTTTGGCAATATTATCATCTTTAATGAAATATATCAGATGAAAAAGGAATGTTTTACGCTAAAAAAATAAATACACCAAGTTTTTATTAAAGTAATTTTAAGAAATACAACAATTTTTTAAAAGCACTACTCAGTGCTTTTTCGTAGTTTGTCACTAACGCTCCAAATTTGGCGTTTTGAGTCTTAAAAAAGCACTAACAATAGTGCCAAAAGCACCAAGTTGGCATCGCTGGACAAATCTACTCTGCGAATTCCTCTCTTATATTTGATAAAGTTGGTTGTTGTGTGTACAACAGGGATGGCCTTGAGAATTTTCAAATTGTACCAACAACTTTCATAAATTGTACTTTTTTGACCATCGTTTTCACAAATTTGCTTGTAAGTTGGGATGTTAAAGCATATGGTTACACCTGTTTAAGTTGAAATTTAAAAGCAGAATTATTTGGAAATGGATGAGTTCACATTTTGTGATTTTTTCGTCGCGTTTTGCTTTCACAAGACTGTTTTAAAGTGAGAAGAATATGATTTTTATTGTTCAAAAGTGAAAATTGACATATGCAAGTCTTTTGAAAAGAAATGCAGAGTGTAACTGGAAGATTCCTAAAATGTACTAAATTAGTCATTGGTGTACTATTGTACTTTCCGAGTTTGAATAGTACCAAAAAAGGTACAATTGTACCAACTTTGCCATCCCTGGTGTACCAAGACAGAGAGAGAGAGAGAGAGCGAAAATTGTTTTTTCGTCGTTCGCCGGCGTACAAAATAGATAAAAAATCTATCTCAGAGTTCGTCACGAACGACGAATTTCGTTCTACGGCGGTGTTGTGTTGATTTTCATATGCACAAATGTGTTTTATTTTTTATGACAAAAGTTCGCACCGAAAATTTTGTCGTTCGTTCCAGTTGTGTTCCTAGCATAAATGTTAGTCGATACGACTGCTATGTAAGTGATAGATAACATACAAAACGTAAGTAGTGATCGACAGCAGCTTCGCAACTAAATCAGTACTCTCAACTTATAAAATCAGAGCGATACAGAGAAAATAAAAGTTTGGACGGGAAAAATCAGTAGTGTTAGTCGAATCAACTAACACCAAGGACCGTAAATAACTGTTATCGAAAAATTTTAACTCAAAAACTCCCTGTGTTAGAGTGAATGGAGAGCTATACTGTCATATACCAATAGATTCGTATTCATTAAATAAAACTCTTTTAAGGAGTTTTATTGTTTCCTTCTAAAATCAAACTCTTTTAAGCAGTTTTATTTTTTCCCTCTCAAATAAAACTCATTTAGTGTAATGAGGTCAAAAAAATAAGTCGCTTAAGCTTTTTTTGGTGGTTATGGCACGGTATGTTTTTATTTTAATTCCAATTTATTCAATTGCAATGCAAGGTAATTATATTGGAAGACAATTTACATAAACTGAGTTTTATTTTCGGACGGGAAAAATAAAACTCCTGAAATGAGTTTTATTTTATGACGGAAAAATGAAACTCTTTTTTTAAGAGTTTCATCCCTGACTAACACTGATCATGCAGGGTTAAGAAACATAAGCATTTGTAAATTTATATATGTATGCATGTGAACTTCTCCGAAAAAAGGGATCTAGTGTGTCAAAAAACTGACTTGGACTTAAGAGTGGATTCTGGTACCTAAAAGGGTGTAGAATAATATGAAATGAGTTAGTCGGCACCAAATCATTACTAATCATACCAAATCGCATTTCGCAACTAAAAGTGATAATGCGTTATGAAACTTTAAATGCGTTTTTCTCAAAACTTGATTTTCACACACTAGGTCTCTTTTCTCGGAGAAGGTTATATATTTGTTTAAATTTCTTGAATTTGAATAATTTTGTTTACGCTTACACAGAAATCAAAAAGGGACAAACAAAATGTGAACAAGCAAAACAAGGTGCTTGTAAATGATGTGATTCCACTTATTATAATTTTTTATGTGTGAACATCTATACGGTAGGGTGTAAAAATCTTTTTCAAATCGGTGTGAGGTATGTATCATTGTAATCATACGGACAACAAGAAATACAGAGAAACTTAACAGCTGCATAAAAATACACTCAACCGAATTTTAAAGCATACCTTTAGGAGCAATGTTAATTTTAATAGAAATTGCTTGTGAAGTGTAATAGTGTTGCCAGTGGGGATAATTTTGTTAAAAAGTTTAAAAATATAAAATAAATAAAATAAATATAAACTTTTAAATAAAAGAGCGTTTTAAATGTCAAATATTTGTTTAAAAGATATATAGAAGTCTTAATAAAGAATCTATAATATTATATTATAACATATCTTCATTACGTACTGTTGCCTCACAGTGAAGCTGGTGCACGACAATTGGGTAACAATATCCATCTCATGCCAATTATTATGGGTGGAGATATAAATAAAAATTTTGCAAACCTACAGTCCGTTGACGGTTGAAAACTAATAATTCCACTACTATAGATGCAGTTTTTCATAAATTTTTAAATACAGTAGAGTCAAACATTTATATATCTTATTTTAGTTACCATAAGCCAATATTTAAAAAAAACATCATTACTAGATGTTTACACATCTCCCCTGTGATCGGACTCACATTGCTGTTTTATTCGCAAGATTAGAGAAATATTTTCTCGAGAAAATTATTTTCCAGGGAGAAATAAATTCTGAGAGAATATCCATTATTAAGCTGATTAAAATTCTTTTGAAATTTCCCTTTAAAATCTCTTTTTTCGACACATTTGTAAAGCAAAATAAAGCTTTAAGTTGCATAATAATTAAAAAACTGTTTCAAATGTTGCAAGTTTAAAAAAAAAAATAATAGCCTCTTAGAATCGATAGTTTGTAAGCAAAAATAAGTGTGTGAAATTAACATAATGGAAAAAGTAGAAGTAGAAAAAATAAATAAATATAAAATAAAAAACTAAAGAAAAATACTAATAAAATAAAATAGTATTACTTTCTTCATATTTGGAACTATTTAGTTGTAGAACAAACAATATTTAATTTATTGCTAAAATAAATTTAAAAATAAATATTATTTTATTTTTTATTTGCTTGGGTCTTTTTTCATCATGAATCCAATAAAGAACGTGTGGAAATATAAATAAATTTTGATTTTGAAGCTCACTTTAATTTACAAACTTTGCTTTCAACGTAACTTAATTCAATGATTTTCCTTTTGGTCATTTATGTTTTAATTTTCATTCTCATTTGATTTCAATATATAAATAAATGTTTTAGAGAAATTCTTCTAATAATAAATTTTTCTTTGCTTAGAAAATTTACTGCCAGTTTAATTAAATTTATTAAATAAAAATATTTGTATTTTTGATTTCTTTTTTTATTTTAAACAAACAAAAATGTTTTCAAACTATTGCTAAAATCGAAATAAATTTTATAAACAAAAAACGTCATATGAGCAGATTCATGACACAATTCCCACAATTAGGGCCCGAAGTAGATCTAAGAACTCTTAGGGCCATACGTGTGCTAAGGCCCTTAAAATTAGTCTCTGGAATTCCTAGTGAGTAGTTAATTAGTAATAAATTATTTTAATTTTTATTTTGGAAATATTGAATTGAATTTAATTATCAGTGTAATATTAAAGTATAATTTTGTTTTTAGTTGTAGTAAAAGAGAAATATAACTAAAAAATTAGCAATAATTCATTAGTAGAAATTACTCGTAGTAGAAATTATTAACGTAGCTAAAATATGTATTATTTTTTTAAATTTTATATTCAAAAAAAAAATTGTACTAATATATTTTCTCTTTTCTCTTTCTCCATCACTTATGTGATATGCAAATTTATTCTCTTCCACAGGTTTACAAGTAGTTTTAAAGTCCATTATAAAAGCAATGGCACCGTTACTACAAATTGGTCTCTTGGTGTTGTTTGCGATCGTTATTTTTGCCATCATTGGACTCGAGTTCTATTCGGGTGCTTTACATAAGACTTGTTATAGTTTAGAAGATCCAAGTATTTATCATTCCAATATTTATTTAAAAAAAAATTAAAGCTTTTTCTTTTCGCTTTTTCCAAAATAGATGGTTTGAAAAATTCTTTATGATTTTCTCATTATTCCAGATAAGCCAGTGAAAGAAGGTGAATCAGAAACACCGTGTAATACGGATAATGCCACAGATAAAGCCGGTGGTTCATATGTATGTAACTATACGACGAGTATGTGTTTGGAAAAATGGGATGGACCAAATTCTGGCATAACTAGTTTTGACAATATCGGTTTTGCCATGTTGACTGTATTCCAATGTATCACTATGGAAGGCTGGACAGCAATACTGTATTGGGTAAATGCCAATAATAGGCGAATATATTTCTAAATTAAAAACTAACAACTCTAAGAAGAAACGAATGTCAAGCTTTATCAAATTACTTCTCTGTTTTCTAACAAAAGCTCTCTATCAACGACATAAATAAATCATTTCCGCTTTTCTCATTTCTAAGATTTTTAAGCTAAATAAATTTCATTGCATTTCTTCAATTAATGTAATAATATTTAATATGATTTAAAGCTAAAAAAAATAAAAAAAAAACAAATCTCTAAACTTATAGTTCAAGCTTTTCTAATGCCACACAATGTGTATAACTACTTAAAGCTTCGGCGCTTTTTCCTATTACAATGTTCCTTCTGTTTGATATTTATACTAAAAGCTATATTGTAAAATCTTTTACAGCTTGCTCTTTAAATTTTGACAAGTATTTCTTTTTATTCTTAAATGTAACTCATTCTGTTCAACTAAAATTAAAACTTCGATGTGCTTTACATTTGAAATAAAAATGCATGTTGTCGTATTTTCTTCTTCTTGTTGTAAAACCGCATTTTCTTAACCTCCAAACATCAATCAACGTTTTGCTATATGTGTTCTACTTTTCGTTAAAAATGTTTCCATACAAACATTTTTATACCGTATTTGATGCACTTCATCGTTCGAGTTGTCCAGGATGAAGTGTGCCTCTATATAAGATACAATTTTTTTTTAATAAAAAAAACCTAAGCTGAGCCTCTCTTTTTGTAAAATATTTATTTCACTATCTCCAGTTATGCTCTTTTTCATGCGCGTGTGTAATAATTTACCTAATACAGAATTGCCTATCGTTTATCGGTAGCGCTCTTTTTTTATTGCTAAAAAAATAGACAAAAAATATATATTTTCTTTCATTTCATTTTCAAATCCATATTGAAGAAAATAAATTTCTTGAACAAAGTTCTTTTTGGTGCATTTTCAAATAAAAAAATGAATTTTCTGAAAACAATATTAATTAAACAAAAAACAATTAGTAAATTGCAAAATTAAATCAAAATTGAAAGCTATTCCCTAAAGCAGCAAAATGTTTTATCGTTTCAGGGCGTCTGTAGCTACAAATCGTTGGTTTTAAGCAGAAAGGCCCTAACTCAAATAAAAACATAATAATAAACAGTATAACTATTGCAATAAATTTTTGTGACAAGGCGCACTTGTGTGAAATGTATTGGAGTTGGAATCACTGAAAAACTCAATTTCGTGAAAATACGAGTTAGGGCCTTGTGACCATCCATATGTACATTAGGATTATAACTTTTTGCATTTTTTGCAAATATAACTCCTCCCAAGGCAAGGCCCTACACGATGGGCATGGAAAAATATTAACGCCACCATTTTTAGTTTTTGGCGATCTTTAAACAATTTTTACGTACCAAATGCGATGAAGTTTTTAATCAGAGTATATTTTACTCTTATATATTTTTTAGCAAACACAACAAAAAACACCCAAAGGAATATGGCGGGAATTGAACCCACTACCTCTGGACTGAGAGGTTAACATCGCTGCCACTCAGCTAAAATTACATAATATTTAGGCTCAAATACTTTGCATTCATACTCATTTTAAATCTATGAAATAATTACGACAGATTAAAAACATCTTATAAACTAAATGAAGTTGTGCTAAGACTTACTAAAATTAAGTAGAGCGATGACATGTAGTTTATGTAAGAACTTTGCTATGCATATAAATATTTCAAAATCAACGGAATGGTAGACATTTATAAGTTGTAAGATGTTACCATCAATTATCAATGCCAGGTGGAATTCGAGGGCAATATTTGTTAATTTGTACTTTATTATTCTTCAAAATTACCAAAAGTTTTACAAACATACCAATGACCAGACCCATTTGCATGCACTATTTATTTATTTACTATACGCATCGAAAAATATACCCAGTTTCTGTGGCCAAAGTTAGCCTCATTGACCTAAGCCAATACTTTTTAATCTGCATGACTTATTAAGACCTTGGCTTCACATAGTAATGATGTGTTGTCTCCGTATCCAACTATCTTTACTTTTGCAAATAAATTTAATCTCAATACTGTATCGTACATTGCGTTTTACAATAATGGTACAAATACTAATCCTTGAAGCACTCTTTCAACAATCATGTATCTTCTAATACCTTAATCCTTTTTTCGAAAATAATCCTGCACAATTTCCAGCAGACATAAATGTAGTCGAGCTAAAGCACCAACGATGTGCTTCCACTTTACTGTGTGAGAGGTGTTCTTTTTTCTAACATTCCTCAAGCTCTTTTCTTCTATAGTAAAGCAGCAGTTTCTACTAGAGTATTTACCTTACGTTTTCTGAAGCCGAATTAGCTTCTTGATGAACAATGGCTGCCTTCGACAGAATTTCGTAGTGTTCTACAGATTAAAGTTTCTAGGAATTTGCCACATGTATCTAGCATTCATGTTGGGCGAAGACAGGGTGGGTCATCTAAAAAGTTTGGGTATTAGTGCTTGAAGACAGGGTGGGTCATCTAAAAAGTTTGCATTAGTTTGTATTAGTGCTTGGGTATTGGTGAACAATTTTTCTTGTCTAAGTATGCCCTAGTGAGGTTAGGTTAGCAGGCTGCTGGTAAGGAAGGGTGAAATTTAGAGTCCAGCTCACTTGGTTCCAATACCATAAACCATTTGTGGTACCTGTGTGGTGAAGACAAGATAGTGAGAGAGGGTGATAGGGAAGGGATAGTAATAGAGAAGATATGTGGCGAAGAAAGAGAAAGAGAAAAGCTTCATTCTTTTACAGCTCTGATTTTTTGGACGCTTATTTGCAGTGTAGCAGCGCCTCTGGTGCTGAATGAGGCGCATTAAATTTTGAAGCTGTATTTAGTAGCCATTTTATTGGTTATTTTACTTCGCCGATGATTCTGCTACACAATACCAACGAAGGAGAGGGCGCTCTGATGCTACATTAGGATTAGCATCCGCTGAATTCGGAACAGCAGTCTTAAGCCTGCATCACTATAACTTTTCCCACAACGTGCTAACTACTTCAGCCAACGCCACCTTCTAACCTAACCTATGCCCTAGTTACTCTTAAGCATTGCTCGGCAAATATTTTCCCCCCTTTTTTTTATTATTTTATTTGAAATGTAAGACATGCCTACTCTCTGATTGTGGCCTGTGGAAAATTCAAAATTTCATAAAGACAATTTCGTTGAGATATGGGTATGTTGCAATACAGGAGTACTATAATTGCATGTATAGCTACTGCGTAACATAAATTTATTATGAATTATTTAATATTGCCTTAAAAGAAATAATTTTGCAAATTGGAGCAATGTTACGCAAAGACTCTACTAAATTAAGCTTTGAATCTTTGAAATTTTGTACAACATCTGTTTATATGATAATATTTCGAAAAGAGGTTAAGACCACTATATTAACTTAATAGTTTCAAGTTGAACTAAATTTGTATGAAAAAAAACGTCAATATTGTATATATTTAGGGCACCTGATAAGAAATTATATTTTAATTCGTCGCTAAAAATTTTAACAAAATTTGTTAAAACAGTTCATTTTTGAAAAGTAAAATGCATCATCAATTGAACTTTTTGTATCTTATAAACATATTGATAAAAATAATAAACTTGTTACTATACAACTGTTGAAATATGTATCTCAATGTGTAAGTAGTTTTGATCGTTCATGTATCTATTAATTAGTAAAATCATTCTGAATTGGTAAATTATTTGAACAAAAAAATTCTCTCATACTTCTATAAAACACACTCAGCGCACACAAAATAAAAAAAAATATTCATTTATAAATTCTTAATGCAAACTAGAAGTATTAACTCTATTGGGATTAAAATTTGAGCTTTTCTAATTCGCTTTACGTTTATGTTTTAACATTTGCCAGTTTCGTCAAAAAAATTAAATTTATGCAAAATAATTATTTTATATGCTTTACAACAAGACATATGGCTTCTTCAAACAAACTAATTGACATCATATATTCATTTATAATACAAAAACCATGAACATGCTATGCCATACATGTATTTATATACTTACATATGTATATAAAATATATAGTTTTTTAATCGTGAAATTTCCTTGTTTCAGTAGTTACAAAGTTATCGTATTTAGATATAAATGATTTAATAATGGGGATTGCAAATATAAGCATTTACATATGTATAATGTTTATACATATATACATTGCACATACATAATTAAAAATTGTATTTAATTTAATATTTTATTTTATTTCATTTTATTATTTTTTCGTTTGGTCTAATTTGTTTGCTTTTTTGTCTTATTTTCAATTTTATTTTAATTAATTTTATTTGTAAGATTTCTTAAATTTAATTTATTTTATTTTATTTTATTTTATTTTATTTTATTTTATTTTATTTTATTTTATTTTATTTCATTTTATTTTATTTTATTTTATTTTATTTTATTTTATTTTAATTTAATTTAATTTAATTTAATTTAATTTAATTTAATTTAATTTAATTTAATTTAATTTAATTTAATTTAATTTAATTTAATTTAATTTAATTTAATTTAATTTAATTTAATTTAATTTAATTTAATTTAATTTAATTTAATTTAATTTAATTTAATTTAATTTAATTTAATTTAATTTAATTTAATTTAATTTAATTTAATTTAATTTAATTTAATTTAATTTAATTTAATTTAATTTAATTTAATTTAATTTAATTTAATTTAATTTAATTTAATTTAATTTAATTTAATTTAATTTAATTTAATTTAATTTAATTTAATTTAATTTAATTCAATTTAATTTAATTTAATTTAATTTAATTTAATTTAATTTAATTTAATTTAATTTAATTTAATTTAACTTAATTTAATTTAATTTAATTTAATTTAATTTATTTTTATTTTTATTTTTATTTTATTTTATTTTATTTTATTTATTTTATTTATTTTATTTATTTTATTTATTTTATTTTATTTTATTTTATTTTATTTCATTTCATTTTATTTTATTTTATTACATTTAAGTTTATTTAATTTTTGTATTTTATTTAATTTTATTTTATTAAAATTAAATAATAATTTATTTTATT
Source organism: Tachina lurida (assembly GCA_944452675.1). Lineage (NCBI taxonomy): Eukaryota > Metazoa > Arthropoda > Insecta > Diptera > Tachinidae > Tachina > Tachina lurida. The sequence continues at coordinate 83,712,171 of OX101755.1, forward strand.
TTATTTGTAAGATTTCTTAAATTTAATTTATTTTATTTTATTTTATTTTATTTTATTTTATTTAATTTTTATTTTATATTATTTTATTTTATTTTATTTTATATTAATTAGTTTTTTATTATTTTTTAAACCATACCTGCCGTATTCAAAAATAACTATTTTAGTGGTGGATGAAATCTTTTATTTATGTTAATCTTTCATTGTATTTCAGAAAGGTTATATCAGAACGAATACTCTATCTATTTATTTCAAATTTAATTTTCTCAAGGGAAATTCATAGTATTGATTCTTATCAGCTCAAAAAAAATAAAAATTAAAGCAAACAGGAACATTAAAATAAATAATAAAATGATAGAATAGATATAAATATAGACTAATTTCATTCTTTCACTTGAAAACATCATTCAGTTGAAGAATGCATTCAAAAATGACATAAGCCAATAAAGCAAAATTTTCACTCAAATGTTAACATAAGCTAAGTTTAAATGAAAATTAAAATTTTTAGAAGACGGCCGTAAGATTTTAAAGTAACTTTTAAGATTCAGCAGTTTTGAAAACGGACTTCTAATAACATTAACTAATTTTTTAACGAGCGTTTTCAAAATTTATATCACGATTGTGATTAAAAATTCAAGGAAACCTTAATTTATTTTGATGACTTAAATATATTTTCAATCCCTATTAGTATATAACATATTAATTTTTTTTTTTTTTAATATATAAAGCTTATTAAAATAATCTTGCATTTGTTTTCTTATTTTTCACCAAAAAAAAAAAAAATAATAATAATAATACCAACAAATCTACCAATAATCTTTTTCAGACCAACGACGCTTTAGGTTCACAATTTAATTGGATATATTTTGTGCCTCTTATAGTTATAGGCTCATTTTTTATGCTCAACTTAGTTCTTGGTGTTCTTAGCGGGTAAGTCTAGATTTTGTGTTTAATTTTTACAAAAATATCTTTAAATTAACAAAAAACAAAAAGAATTCTATCTTATAATTTGTTCAAACCTTAACTTATTTTGTTTGTTTTAACTAACTTTTTTTAACTAAGTTTCTATTTATTCGTATATTTTGTTTTAATAAAAAAGATTAAATTATTGCTTGTTTAATTTATTTTTTAATAAAATTTTTCAAGAGAATTTTCCAATGAACGTAATCGCGTTGAACGTCGTATGGAATTTCAAAAGTGTCGTTTTCGTGCAATGTTTCAAACAGCAATGGTATCATATCTTGATTGGATAACACAAGCAGGTTTATATACACAATACATTCAATTCGTAATACATTTGGTTTTAGAAGCCAAAGCAGGCCAGTTATTGCTAAAGAAAAGCCCTCCCCCCCTTGAGTTGCATAAAGTTTACTTCATTCACCCACTAAAGACGTGACCAAACAAACCATCAGAACACTTTCTATAAATATTACAAAATTTAAACCCAAAACCCAATTAAAAATTAGTTAGTCAATCCTTAAAATGTATTTAAGAAGAAACACTTGAAACAAAATATTAGAGTTACAAAAATGTCTTTTTAACGTCTGATTAACAACATGTTTATGCAACATGTTGCTGGAAGTAACTTTAACTTTTTTTCAAGTGTTTTCTCTTTTATCCTTATCAAATTTTAGTGTATGCCATCAGTGTTTCTTTTAGTCATTTAGTTAATAAAATATACCAGCTGATGCAAATACGTTTGTATTGTCTATACGTTGTTTTATATTTAAATAAGCATACCTAATAAAATAAAATATTTCTGTGATGGTGTTTTGATTGCAAGTTTTTAATGAAAAGTCATCTACGTACTTTAATAGAATATGATACAAATACAATACAATAAAGCTCAATAAAAACAAATTAAAATACAAAACACTTTTGCACCACAGTTCTATTGCCTCAACATGAAATCAACATAGTTAAAAAAGCTATAAATATATATTCTATATATAAATGCACTCACTGTCAATCAATACACTTGAAAAATTAATGTTTCACGTTTAATTTCAGAAAACATAAAATTTCATTCCATACATACTTCACAAGGTCATTATTACGCTACGAAGAATTTAGATCTTATTTAATTTTTATTTATATACAGATGCAAAAAACTTCTTGATTAGTCTGTCAAAAATTATAATTACAAGCATAAGCAAACTTCGAATAAGGTAGGGTTGACCTTCAAAGAACGAAACAAAACAATATATTTCGTTTATTTTCGTACTTATCTTTTAAGTACAAAGAAATCAAAACAAAAATAAATTTATAACTGCAATATTGTCGATTATTTTTGTTACGAAAATCACATCTTAGATCCTGTGTCGTGACTTAAATAGCATAGCTTTACAATAAAATTAGAAAGAAAGGTAGAATTATAAGAAATATGAAAATATATATTTAGTTTTTTTTTCTTTGTTTTTAGAGGTATAGAACTTCGAATTGAAATAAACACACAAGAAAATCGTTTTAATGTCCATCAATTTGGCTTTATTGGAAGGATAATTTTATGCCATTAATGTTTAAATATGATTTCGGGCATGTGGCCGCCGCGGCTGGCTCGAATAAAGCCAATTCTACAGGTCCAATTTTCAACCACTTTTTCGAGCATATGGGGCCGTATGTTGGCAATAACGCCACGAATGTTGGCTTCCAAGTCCCCTAACGTTTCTGGTTTGTTGGCGTAGACGAGCGACTTCACATATCCCCAAAGAAAATAATCCAATGGTGTCAAATCACACGATCTTGGTGGCCAATTGACAGGTCCATTCCGCGAAATTATGCGCTCATCGAATGTTTCCTTCAATAAATCGATTGTGACGTGCGCTGTGTGGCATGTAGCGCCGTCTTGTTGGAACCACAACTCATCCACATTGATGCCATCCAATTCGGGAACAAAATAGTCGGTTATCATGGCTCTATACCGGTCTCCATTAACGGTAACTGACTCTCCAGCATTATTTCGGAAGAAGTATGGCCCAATGACTCCACCAGCCCATAGAGCACACCAAACAGTCAGTTTTTGTGGATGTAATGGCGTCTCAAGGGTCTCACGTGGATTCTCTTCACTCCAAATGCGGCAATTTTGCTTGTTGACGTAGCCATTCAACCAAAAATGAGCCTCATCACTGAACAAATTTTTGCGATGAAAATCAGCATCGAGATCAATCTCATTTTCGGCCCATACACCAAAATCACGACGCATTGCATGGTCTCGCGGCTTTAATTCTTGCACAAGCTGGATCTTGTAAGGTCGCAAGCCAAGATCTTTGCGCAAAATCTTCCATAAAGTTGATGGACAAAGCTCCAATTGCTGTGCACGGTGGCGAATCGATTCATTCGGGTCCTCTTCAACACTTTGCTCTACAGCGGCAATTGTTTCTTCGGTGCGCACTGTTCGACGTCTCTGCGGATGCGTATTATCACATAGAGTAAACGTAGTGCGAAAACGATCCATGGTTAACCGAATTAATTGCTCTGATGGACGATTATGTCGACCATAAAATGGACGGAGCTTGCGGTAAACTTCGCGAACTGAACCATTATTTTCGAAATAAATTTGCACGATTTGCAAGCGTTGTTCTTTTGTCAACCTGTTCATGATGAAATGGCAAACCAAACTAAATATTAATCACTTGACAGCTGACAAAATGGCCGCCAGTTAAAAAAGTGATGCCAACTTAAAGCTCTATACCTCAATAAAAAACACCCATTTTAATTATGAAAAGGTGGTGGAAAATGAAATACATAAAAGCAAAATCGAATAGAGATGCTTCTTTTGTACAAATTTTTGTTTGAGGATTTTAAACTTATTATGTTTGTATATTGTGTTTCTCAATAATGTAAGGAGAGTCTTACCATAAAAATATGAAATTTGTTAGCTAAATTAAAAATATTTTGGATTGAAGTCTACGAGTACTGATGAGTTCCATAAGTGGGAAAGAAATGCATATAGACAATGCTTAAGCTAATCAAAAAAGAAGACACAATTTCCAAGAAAGGTAAAACTTATATTCCGTACTCAATATTTAGTTTTTTATGCTAGCTTGCAACTAATGCAGGAAGGAAAATTTACTATAGCCAAATTCACAGTAGCCCAATTCAAAATCTTGTGCAAATGGTCTTGCATCGTAGCTTGTGCAAAATGGTATAGTATATTGATACTCACAACTTAACAATTCTTAGTGGTGAGTATCAATATACTATACCATTTTGCACATGCTACGATGCAAGACCATTTGCACAAGATTTTGAATTGGGCTTTTATGATAGAGCCAGTTTTTTTTTTGCATGATGTTATCAAGCTGTTTTTATTGCATTGTGATCCACTGCAATCTATTCAAATTAACCCTTTCAAACCTGAACATTATTTTGTGTATAAATTTCTTTTAATCATCAATATCAAAATAATTGTTTAATTTTTAGGCTAAAGTTTGCCTACAGAAGCGTTTTCAAAGGTCTTTTTTTGTGAAAAGGACATCGTACAATTGTGTCATCTCGGCCATAACAAGTAAAAAATGTTCTGAATTATATTAAAAATATTTTATTCGTTTAGTCTTATCTAATGTGATGTTTTGACCTCAAAAGTATTCCGATCATTGCATAAAATATATTAAATAAACCAAATGAAAATATGTTATAAAAATGATTAGTTAAAAAACAAACAAACAAACTATGTAATACAGTTTGAAATCAATGAAAATGTAGACAGAATTTATTAGATAATTTAAAGTTTTGAAAGATTTTTCTCGAAGCAGTCTCTGTTTTCTGTAAAGCAAAGTATTACTTTATATACTTGGCATCATGCTCTGGACTGACAGCCGCAAATATTGTGACATACTCTTGGTGGATCGTCAGATCAAATGGTGATTGTAGGGATCAAATCTAATATCGTCAGTTGCATTATTATGCCTGTGGTGAAAAGGAAAAAGTGCTTAAGTCGAGATAAGCTAATTTTGAGTTAGTGCTAGATCCGTAATCTGCATAATTAAAAGTATCCCTGGTCAAAATCTGTACTAAGTTGTGCGATTTTTCAAGAAGTTATAGCAAAATGAATTGCGGCTTATCTTTTTAAGACTTCTAATCTCATTTAGATAATAGCTTAATTTAGCTTATACTTTAGTATATTTCAACTTAAATGTATTATTTACAGTGTGTAGAAGGATGTTTATATAAAAAATCAAAATTAACAGAGAAATTCCCAACTTACATGTAAAAGAAATAAATTTCTGAAAATCTACTTGAACGCTTAAAAGTGCTCTCCTGCAAAACAGTCAAATATGACTTAAGCACTTTTTCCTTATTGCCACAGATGTTATGTAAATGCTTAGAAAATTTCGTCCTTCCAGCTATAAATAACTAAGTGTTCGTTTGCAAATTGGCAAATATCACTCCGGTCCATATTTTTGTCTAAATTAAATTTAACTCTTTCTGTTGACCATGATTTTAGCTATTGCTAGATAACCCATATGGTGTAAGTAGTGGAAGTACTGTAAAAAATCTACCGAAATATACATGCCTGTTCTCTGATACACAATTTTTAAATGTTCCAGCTCCCTGAAACACTTCAAAGTCAACTACGATACCATCAAAAGTTGGCCATACCAGATTTGCAATCCAACTGTGCATGGCTTTGAGCTAATAACTTGTCGTGCAGTACACCTCCTATTAAAGGGAATGACTCATTTGTTCATCAATTGAATAATTTGTGATCTCAGTTGACAATTCGTTTCATCATTTTCTAACTATTTTGATGACTAATTGAACTTTCCATACATCGTTTATTTGTTGAGTATGGTTCGGAACAGTCTGAAAAGTGCATGTTTGGTCGAAGTTCCAGGAATTTATCACTGTACATGGAGTTAAATAAGGTGGGAACTCTATATTTGTAGGACCAGTACATCTTGATCGCCGGGTACACAAGCCACCCCACTATGATCGCGCATCCGTAGAACCGTTTAATTCCCGTGTAGCTATATAGAGTACACTTCCTGACCACCCTGCTTATTATACACATTTAAGTATACTTAGTAACGTCTTCATAATGGTTTTTTAGAAAACATTTATTTAGATATTCTAGAAAAGGTTTGTTGATGATTTCTTATCGATAACCCGCAGATGTCAGAAGCTCAATACTCGGAAATGAAACAATCTGTTATATCTGAGGAGTTTAATTTTTCAGTCGGTCTATCTGGCTTGATATTTTCAATGCTTTCATTACCTTTTTCTTCTGCATTTTCATCTAAAGGGATCCCGGTTTCATCAGTAGCATTAGCATCGTCGATGAAGTCAACATCAGATAACACAGACGTGAGCTTAAAACAAAATGTCATCTTGTGCCTGATCAACACAATAGTGCTATCTTAATCTCCTTGAACGTTGGCTACTTTTTATTATGCACAGTATCACCAGTGATGCACTCAATGGTTGCAAAATCTCATTTTGCAGTTCCCATTAGTAATTTTGAGAGCTTATATCAAAACTATTTTACAAAAACACTCACCTTGTGTCCTTGAAAGACACAATCGAAGTGAAGCTGTATTTTTTATTTTATGCTGTTTTGTTTTTGTTTCTCTTATTTTTGGCGAAAGAAACAAGATCTCACAATCACTGCTTGCCGGTTAATAGACAAAAAATAATTTTTTAATGTAGTTTGAGGTCACACAAGGCAGATCGCACAATCGATTCAGCTAGGTCTGAAAGGCTTAAAGCTTTTCAAAATATGATTTTGGTACGTGTAAGTTTTCTGGTGTCAACATAAATTTTCAAAAGCATTATTTACAGAATTTAACTGATGCTATTAAGTGGAGTTAACAAAAATAAAGATTAGGTTTTTCTACTAGAATTAAATTCCTTCTACTAGATTGTTTCAGATTATATATAGAAAACTATACGTATGGAATTCATTCCCTATGAACAATTGTTAAAAGATTTTAACTGCATTTAAGATTCGTTAACATGTCTACACTTAATTAATAGTTAAAACATAGAAAAATCTACTCCAAACTATTATATTTCGTAAACCGGCTAAATTAGTCATCATCCTCGTGCGTAATTCATAACTTATCTTTCATGGATCAGAAAATAATTAAATTCTTCAACATTATAAGTTTAATTATATTTTCAATTAATATTTGAGTTTGGCAAGAATTTTTAAATAATTTATGTGCTAATTTTAAGCTTGACTTGTAAATTCTATCATTTTAATTCCATCTTCTGTTCAAAAAACATTTTTTATGATTTTTATTGCTAATTTGAAATTAACTTTCAATGTCTCTAATTCTATAATGTGATTGTAAGCGTTTCTCTTTATTTTTTTTTTAACTTATACTTTTCTTTGTGCATTTGTAAAATATAAAACATAAAAACCAAACGAAACGAAAAATATTTTTGTTTGTAGTGAATTCGCAAAAGAACGTGAAAAAGTAGAAAATAGACAAGAGTTTCTTAAACTTAGAAGACAACAGCAACTAGAAAGAGAATTAAATGGCTATGTTCAGTGGATATGTAGAGCTGGTATAGTATTTTGTTCAAATACATACATACTATATACATAAACAATATAAATATATATTCTAATACAAAGTCATAATAAGCAATTTCTAATCCTTAACACTAACACACTTTATATTGAATGTTTAAAATTATAACTAAACTACACTATATAAATAAAAACATAAAATATCTTATTTGTTAAACATACATACATACATGTTTATGTAATTTATTAATATATATATATATATTTTCTTGACGTTCTCAAATTCGCAGAGGAAGTGATATTAGCTGAAGAGCGTACAACGGAAGAGGAAAGAATGCACATTATGGAGGGTATTTTGATATATTTAGAGTAAAATTTCATTAATATACATATTTTCTTCAATTTCTTGCAGCACGGCGTCGTAATGCTGCCAAAAGAAAAAAACTGAAAAGTCTGGGTAAATCCAAGTCCACAGATACCGAAGAAGAGGAAGGTGAAGAGGATTATGGTGATGATGGTATGTTTCAATTTATTGATTTTCATTGTCATAATAACGTTAAAATGTCAGACATAAGCATATTCGAAAAATAATTTTGAATTATACAGAGAAAAAAAAGAATTTTCAAAAAGCAAGATAGAAAAGACCTGAAATATATATGAATAGCGCGTGTGGCATATATTACACTCTACATAATAACCCCCTGTTTGTGGAAGATGTTGCCATTAGAAATCTTAACTTTTTTGTAATAGATTAAAGGAAATTTGTACAACCTTTCTTCACTCTATTACAGAAACGTCAAGATTTTCATAGTCAACGTCTTACACAAACCGGCTGTAAAATTAGGCTTAAAAATGCTTGTATATGCGAACATTAATTTATACTAAAATCAGTGAATATAATTGCCCAATTCACAACCTATTGTGGGAGTCGTAATTCGTACACGAGTTGTTGGTAATTTTAATAAAAACTTTGTTTATAAAAAAATGTTTACCTAGTCCTAGTTTACACTATGCAAGTTTGATTGCTAAGCTGATTAGTTTGAGGGAGAGAGACACGAGGGGAACAGAACGTCATTCTCTCTCCTAACAAACTAATCAGCTTAGCAACAGGACTTGCATAGTGTAAACTAGCACATAGAAATTACCAACAACGTTTATACGACTCCTACAATAGCTTGTTAATTGAGCAAATTTTTTATTTTCATAAAATCTACTCCTGCCTTAATGGTAGCAAAATTATTTAAATTTTTTACTTTACTTTTGATTTAATTTTATTTGAAAACATACTTTTCATTTCATTCCATACATTATTTGCAAAAATTTCGCGTAATTCCTTTTTATCTTTAATTATTTTTTTATTTTTTGTGAAATTGTTTATTTAATAAAACTCGCTAATATGTCAACAGAAGAGGGTGGCGAAAAAAGCGAACCAGGTAATTTTTATTTAAGTTTAAGCTTTTCGTTCTATAGTTTAGTTTGATAAGTTTTGCTGTTATTATTTTATAATTTAGTTTACAGTTTGTCTTAGAATACTCTTAAGCCTAGATTTTCGTCGCCATACTGAAATAAGTAATGATCTAAATTCACCTTATTTTTCAACTAATTGAATAATTGAAAATTGAATAGTAAAGCCATATATACTTTTTCCAGAATTACTTGAGAAATGAAGCCATTTTGGTTTATTACCTATTACTTTATTACAGTGAGGTAGACTTGGGTCGAACTCATTCACTTAATTCAGTTTTGCCACAACCCAATGATCAAACCCATTTAAATTACATGGGTTTGATCATTGGTTTGTGGCAAAACTGAATTAAGTGAATGAGTTCGACCCAAGTCTACAGTGAGGCGACGAAAATCCGTACATTGTACCAATAGTGGGGTCTATCTAGGCTTTACACGTAAAATTTGTTTGTGTTCCGTTGATATTGTTAAAAAGTATTAAACTTTAAAGCCCGTAATAGAGAGTAGTGAGTGGACTAAAGTAATTTCTTGAAAAATTTAATCTACACATGTGGTGCTTAAATTCCATGAAAATTGGTTGATTGATTAATTTTATCTGGGTGTAATTTATGGAATAAAGTTTCGTAGGGAAAGGCTTGTGAGAAATACATAAATAAAAGCCTAAAATCTGCTAAGCCGAAGTACATGAAAGATAATGTTAACATTTTATGGGTGCAGTCACGGCCACTTTTCAAAACAAGAAATTGTTGCCTTGGATAAGTGCAATGTGTAAAAAAAAAGTTTCAATAATATCATTCCAGTTCGATCGCCTTAACTCAAATGCTTAATTTTCAGTTTAAAGTACGTTTACTCACCCCCCCCCCCCCCCCCAAGGTTTAACAATTTCGGGTTTTTAGGTTAAATCTGCTCTTAACTTACCTGTTTATGGAATTTCACATCTCTAGCGCGAATTATCGCTTTAAGTTTTATTGTTGTTAGCCCGCCCACTTTTCTTACCTGTAGATTTTTTTGTGGGCAGCGCTTGTCACTCGTGGAAAATTTTGTTTGGACATTTTAGTTTCGGTTAATCGGATTAAACTATGACACTCTATTTATCTGGGTCCCTGTACATAAGATTTTCTCACGAATGAGCCTGCAGATAAACTGCATAGGGCTGGATCTGCCCAACGCAAAAACCTTTTTGCCCATGGGCAATTGGCCTGCGGTATTTCAGGCAGAAATACAGGCAATCGCCAAATGTGTTGACATTGATTTAAATAGGGCCATTAAAGGTGCGCACATAGCTATATTTTCCGATAGTCAGGCAGCTCTTTATGGAAATTCCGTTCCAGGCTAGTTTTAGAGTGCTTTGACTCATTCCAAAAGCTGTCTATACGGAACAAGGTTTCCATTTATTGGGTACGTGGACACAGCGGTTATCCAGGGAATAAAGAAGCAGATGAACTGGCCAAGAAGGCCTCTGCTGCTCCTTTTATGGACCCAGAGCCGTTTTGTAGCGTAATTCGGTCGACTATAACATCTCTGATGAAAGAAGATGACACTTCGATCGCTAAGGAAATATGGCTGTCTTCTCCTGGTTTAAGGCAGGCCAAAGCTTTGATCCAGCCATTTACATATAATGGCATCCTGAACCTCAACAGGAATAATTTATGGCTTGTTACTGGTTTTCTTTCTGTTCACTTTGGACTGAATGATCCTCTGTGGAAAAGTAACCAAGTCCGTTCACCTTTGTGTCGGTTATGATTGGAAGATGTCGAGACGACGACACACATTCTTTGTGAGTGTATCGTATTATGTGATATCTCCAATATCTGTACTGACTTTCATAAGGAGAGTCATACAGAGATTGATTTAATTTAATTCACAGATCTATGTACAAAAGATCCATCAGGTGTCGCAGTGCCGGTCTTTGGACCAGATCTTCCCCCTATTCTATTATATTCTACTCCAACAACAGCATTCCACCCGTTTCTTTGTAATGAGCAGGCTGGCTTGCACCCACAAAAATCTTGCATATATCATGTTAACAGCATTCGCATCATCACTGAGCAATCTGTTGAATCGAAATCTCCGCTTTACTTGATCTTCATTGATTTTGAAAAAGCCTTTGATACCCTATCCCAGTCGGCTATATGGAGTGCACTAACATACAAATGATCCCAGACAGTATCGTCGAACTCATAAAGTCCCTATATCACAATGTATGCTGCCGTATGCTCCATGAAGGTTCTGTCAGTTACAAATTTGAAATTAAAACCAGAGTAAGACAAGATTCTGTGCTGTAACCGCCCTCTTCCATATTGTCCTGAACAATATAATGAAAAAAGCTTTCTCAAGGCAGAGGGGGATAGCATGGGGACTCACCAGGAGAAGATCTTGTGCCTTTTATCTCACAATCACAATGACATGCAGGCTAAACTTAGTAAAGTTCTGGGCCCCGTTTCTCAAAACTACAAATTACAAATCTACAAATAAAATACACACAAAACAACAATAAAATTTGTTGTAGTTTTGAGAAACGGGCCCCAGGGCTAAGCAGCTAGATCTGATCTGAAAATAAACATTACCAAAACCAAGTCAATGAGAATAAATGCTTTCAGCAACATACTATTTACGACAAACCATCAAGAACTTGAAGACGTCTCAACGTTTTGTTATCTCCGATCTGATGATGACATTTCAAACCGAATTAAATACGGCAAACAAGCATTTGGTTAGCTATCTGTGCATATCTCAAAGAGAACCAAGTTGAACATATTCAACTCCTGCCATTTTTCTCTATCGTTGCGATTGCTGAAATGCAGCTTCCAAGGACTCGCTCCAAGTTTAGATAAATCGATGCCTGCGACGAATACTAAAACTATTTTGGCCAGTTACTATATCTTATGGAAGATTATGGAACGAAACTGGCCACAAGCCCATAAAGGCTGAAATACTAAGAAGAAAATGGCGATGGATGGGGCACACATTTCGAAAGCCCAATGACGATATCACAAGAAATATATAGCTTTGAAACCCACAATATAGTCGAAGAAGATGTAGACCTCTGCCCACACCTGGCATCGCCAAGTCGAACTCGAAGCAGTCGGAGAAAACAAAAGCTGGAACAAAATAAAAACCTTTGCATCGGGCAAATTATAATGGAACCTATTTGTTATGGCCCTATGCTACTGATAAGAACTACGGGAACTAATATATTCAAGCACTGTCTTCAGAGACCAGTATACATACATAGGAAATAAACTAAGTAGTAAAGGATATGTTACTAAGCTTTTAATAACAAATGCACTGCACAAATAATAAACTAACATCTAAGGATCATTTCGCGTTTGGTTGCCGCAACAATAGATCACTGGACTAACGACAGACACCATAGTAGACCAGCAAAAAAATTAGAAATTACCATCAGAACTACTTGATATATAATGACTTACTTTTCTGATTGCCAAATTTTATTACTCGATTACAAATCACATTATCTAAAATTTAAAAAAATATGTAGAAGTTGATTGATAAGAAGAAAATGATTCTTTAGATTTCATAGATTACGTGAGTATGTTGTCAAATAAATAGAGTTAGTAGTTTTCAAGAATCGATTATTTTAGTCTCACGCTTTGTTAAAATCATTAAGTTGGTATATCAGTAGGGAAGAGCTTCCACCAAAAATGCTTAATTCCATCTGTCGAGCAGGAAAGATCTTTACTAAAGCCCGGTTTCTTAACGTCGTGACACAGGAAATTCTATGTACACACATCTTGAAATATCTATCGGAGCTATCCCGAGATCTAATAAGATTCATTTATTATCGTTTAGCGTTAGTTCAGTCATTGAGATCCCGATATTTCAACCCGATATTTCAGACTACATTCTGAGATGAAGTTATATATTCCTAACTTGTATATGTAAAAGAAATGCTTATAAAAAATTCAATTGTTATGCGACTTTTCTAAAGCACTCTCTAGAACTTTTGAGTTTAATACTTACACACAAACATACGTATTGTTAAGTCCTATAATACTGATGTATTTCTATTAGATTTATGTTTATGCCTGCTTGTTATTAAAAAAAAAATATGTTTTTAAGTTATTATTTACGACTAAAAAGGAAAATAGCTAAGCATATTGTTAAACACTTTTACCACAAGTAACAGTTTATATAAAAATACCGAAGTATACATATATGAGGCTATCAGCGCAAAAAGTGGTGTAACCCCAAATTATTTCGTTATGTGCATATATCCTCTATTTAATTATTTAATTGCTCTATTACTTTGTTATATTTGGGATGAGCTGACAAGAATAGGATCGGCATTAGATGATGCAATGTCAGACAGATCGGTGAAATTACCGATAAGGTCATTACTATAGGGAACTCAGTAAGGACCAACAGTTAGTTCATGGCGAAATAGGGAGGATTGTAGAGTCTCGAGGCCTATTTTGCCAAAACTCGACGGAGCAAGATGCAAACTGCTACTGGACATGGATAGGAAGGCGATGCGAATCATGATAGGCGCATTGGCTGGTCACTGCTCGGTCAGAGCAAGAACCAGCATTTGGGAAACTGGGACTCCAGATTTCTGTAGGATTTGCGGGAATGAAGAGGAACCAGAAACTATTGAACATATTATCTGTCACTGCCCGAAGCTGCAACGTCATAGGCTTAGATGGCGGAGCAGACGTTTCCATGACAGCATTACTGATATCGGAAGGGTAAATTAGAGGACATCAGTGGCTTCATAATGGGTCACTTCTGGGTACAAATGGGGAGTAAATATTAATTTTAATGGGCAATATGAGGGAATCACAATGAACCAAATTGGGTCTCCGATTGGAGGTGCATTTTTGGCACCTCTCTTCTTAACCTAACCTAACCTTATTATGTTGATGGATATTTTGGGAAACGCAAGGAAGAAGTGAAAATTACCATTAACACAAAAACAAAGTTCTAACATTTTTTTGTTTACCATCCATTTTTAAATTGAAATAAATATGAGAATTTCAAAGCGTTTCTCTTTCTTTTAAAAACGTTGAAGTTTGTATGATAAACAAAAACATACACCATTATGTTCTGTGCAAAAACGATACTTCAGCTCCATCCTCTTTTGAATACTACAAGGTAGCTAACTTCACCTTTCTTTTGATAGTCAGATAATGTTAGGTTAGGTTGAAAAGAGGAGCCATTACACTCATGTCCTTAGTATTTTGATAGTTGGTAATGTAAAAAATTTATGTAACACCAGCCCCCGTATTCTGTAAGTCGCTAAAGCTAAAGCTAAATTTGATCGCTAAAATGCTGCACAAATAGAAAATTAAAAATTTTTTCCTATGACATAAAACACTAAATTTCGGCGAATTACATTTTTAAGGCATTGCCTGAATTATCAATAGCCGAAAATCAAGAAATCGACTTTATGGATTTTTAGCGATAGTGATTTAGCTTTAGCAACTTACGGAATAGGGGGGCAGAACAACAGCGAAATACAAAATTGGGGTATTCAAAAAATAATGTGTTTTAAAGTAATAACACGAAAAAATATGACTGCTGTGAGCAGCGCCTCATAATTTACAATTATAAATATTGTACTTATTTGTATGTATTTTCGCTTTAGCACCCTTGCCTATTGCTCATCCTCTCTCTCTCTCTCTCTTAATTCCTTTGGTAAGCTCTCTCACATTTCTAGTTATGTAGTTGTGACAAAAGAATAAACATAGCTGAGAAAGTTTTATTATTTTATGACTTTTTTGTTTGAGCCACAACAACAACAATTAAATTATGTTAAAATGTTAAGACATTATGACACTTCAGACTCTTAAGACACTAGTGTGAATACCCCAACTGTACTTATTTGTATTTTGGTTTTAACATCTTTGTACACTGCTTACTCTCTCTCTCTCTCTCTCTCTCTATCTCTATCTCTCACTTTCTCAATACCTTTAGTAAACTCTCTCGCACTTCTACGTGTACTTATGATTATGACAAAACAATAATTATAGTTGAGAAAGTATTATTATTCTATGACTTTTTTGTTTGAGCCACAACAACAATTTACTTTAAACTATGTTACAATGTTAAGACATTATGACACTTAAGACACTTAGACAGTGGTGTGCCAATTATTTTTTTGCGCTGATATTCTCATATATTTGACGTTAAGTCTGTTATGTATTACCATGAACAATTTTGGTTTGTTGTTAGTTAAGCACGTTTCATTTCTTCTTAAGAAACTCATCAGCAATTCTCAATAACATTATTAGACTTTTTCTAAAAACATATCGCTCATTTACTTCAATAGTGTCACAACTCAAAAAACTAGTTTTGCAGAAAACGAGTACAACTTAATGAAGATTTGAAAAAATATTCTTTTCTCTCGAGCTGCTATAAAACAAAGCTAAAAGCTATTTATATAAAGTTTTAACAAAAGATAAAATACCAAATGCCAAATTATTTTGCATTATTAACTCAAAAAACCTATTTTTTGAGTTATAATACTATTGAAGTAAATGAGCGATATGCATGCTTATCATGAATTACACATTTGAAAAATTCCGAATAAGGCTTTTCGTTCACACGGATTTTAATTTCGTATCATCAATTCCATTATAATTAAAAACTTATATTTCCAGTTTTTCCGACAGACAAATCATTCTGAATAATTTTTTTTACAAATTGTCAAACTATTTCGCAATCTTATGATGTTTTTTTTTTTGAAACAAACTTTTCTCACGTTCGGAAATTTATATGTGGAATTTTATTTATAATAAGCCTGATGAAGTCTTTTTAGTTTTTTAAAAAAAAATTTTTTGGTTCACGTCTATTAAATAAAGAGTGCTTAACCAACAACAAATTTAAATTCTTTATTATATTATTTATTTATTATATTATTTAAAACAGTTTACGTTAATATGCATTTTTTTTTCGTTGCTATGTAGTATTATTGTTAATTTTATAGCTAATGTTTTGATATGATTAAAGCTTAAATTAGACGTGCCATACCATATTGCCATAGATAGTTATAACAAAAACCAAAATTCAATTGGTTTATATGGTTATGGCGAGTCATCTATAACCAAATACAGTGTTGCCCAATACTTTCGTTCGAACAGCTGTTTCATAAGTTTATGGTTATGGCACAACTAATTTAAGCTTAAGTTAACTTGTTCTAAAACTTTTTTTGCTATTTATTTTTTATAAGTGTTTTTAATACTTTTTGTTTCTTATTCCCTTTTTAATGTGTTATTATCAAATAGTTTTTTAAAGAAAGCATTTTTGCCGGAAAAAAAATGTATTCTTAAACATATACAAACTTCGAGTATAAAAATCTTTTATTAATGCCATAATTTTTTTTTAATTTCTTTTGTATAAAACAACGAAATTTTGTTAAAAATTGTGTAAGTAATTTTTTTTTTCTAAGAATCATTTGTTCTTATAGTAAATAAACAAGATTATCACTTTGAAACATTACTTGCTATCAGACTACATAAAATTATATCCAATAAAAATTTTATCATCTAAATTTCAAACTGTCATTTTATGCAAAAGCTTAGTTAATTTTATGTATCATAGTTAAAGTAAGACCGCAAGAAGCAAATATCATTTAATTTCCAAGCTTTATCTGCAAAAATTTCGAACATTCAAATACTGCAGTAGTTGTCTGGTTCCATGAAAAAGGAATGCAAATTATCATAAATTTACGTTCATGTATGTATGTATGTATAAATATGTCTCCTCGATTTTTTTTTATAATCATATATAATTTTTGTAGAACAAGTGTTTCATATAATATTTCTTAGTCCCAATCCAGATTTGCAATTTTTGCTGCAGCAACTTTTTATTTTTTATTGCAAAAGAGCGAGAGAGGAATACAAAAAGTATATATTTCTATTTCAACACTCTCATACATATTCAAGAATTGCTGCAACAAAAATTGCAAGTGTGGACCGATACTTAGTATTTATTAAATTATTTATTATGAAATCTGAAAGACAAATCAATTCATTCACAAAACGGATACCCCGTAAAAAATTATTTTTGCTCGGTAATTTCTATAAAAATATTTGTTATTGGATGTCCACATATTTAAAATGAAATCAAAACCGATAAAAGGTGCAAGTTTCCATTAATCGAAAGATAATTATTTAGCTTTTCACATTGGCTGCCTTGGAAATCGAACTTTCGATCACTTTTTGTAACAATGGAAACTTTGCCTTCACTGTTAAGTAATGATTAGTAATCGTAATGATTACTAATTTGATTACTTTTTTTTAAAGCTGAAGTAATGATTAAATTACGATTGTACTCATTTTCGCACGATTAATAATTGATTATGATTACTAATAATGGAAAAGTAATCTGAATTACTTAAAATTACTAAAAATAATCAAAAAGAATCAAACGTAATCAAAAATAATGCGTTTACATCTAAGGATTACTTTTGATTATTTTTGATTATTTTCAGTAATTTTAAGTAATTCAGTTTACTTTTCGATTATTAGTAATCGTCATCAATTATTTATCAGCAATTATTTTGAAGGCAATTATATAAACATTACAATTCTTTTTAAAATGTAATCTAATTAATTACTAATCGTAATCGAAATTTAACAGCTCTGGTTTCACTATCATGTTGAAACCAAAACTAATCCACAAAAACCATATTCCAATGCGATACAAAAAAAATTACGACCCTCTGGAACCACCCCTGGGGGGTTCCCCATACAAATATTTAAAAAAATCACAAATGTTTTGTATGGGGAATCCCCCAGGGGTAGTTCCAGACGGTGTGCCACTGGCATAGGTGGGTCGGCCCTCCAAAATTAATGGGGGTCGGTCATACATTTTCACTCAAGTGGGGAACTCTAAATGGGTCAAAGTGAAATTTTTCAAAATTTCACCCTTCAAGAAAATTTTACCTTTCGGATCAAAAGTCGGGACACCAAAATACATTTTAGAGGTGTGGTTCCTTCGGCAAAGTTTCTTATTTTGATCCCTAGAATACGATTTTCCTTTTTTTGCCTCCATACAGATCGAACCGCCCTAATGTCTATATAAATATGTAGGTATTTCATTGGCGCTTCAACCAAAGCATCAGTAGACTTCATTCAACCAGCAAATAAATTTCAATTATTGTATGTACACTTCTGACAAAATGTCAAATAATAAATTTCTTCCAACATCTTTAAATTAGTTTTGTAAAAATTTTTGACGAGGCTTTTCGTTTTGGACTTATTGAGAAAGTTTTGTTGTTATGTTCATTTATTTCTGAATTCTTATAACAAAGTTAATTTTTTTGTATAGAGATTTACATTAAAATTAATAAATAATGATCAAGTGTGCCATGAGTGAACTGTGACTATAATTGATGATGAATTGTTTTACATATGAACTATGCCCAGACGGTTTTGTTGGTGATAAAATTTTCCGTGCCAAACAATATGTAATGCAATAATAATTAATTAATGATATATAATTTCACTCCTATACTAAAGTTAAAAAACAACGGTAGAATGCAAAAACAAGCTCCTTTAAATCAGGATAATTTAATTTCTTGTAAAAGCAAAAGCAAAATCTACAACCACACGCCCATACATGTTTTCCCAGTTGGCCATGTCTGTCAAACATTTTGCGAGATGGATGCACAACAATATTGAAGCGTGGAGGATCTGTTGGCGACAGCTCAGACAAAATTTTCGGCACTTTCACTCAAATTTTCCTTGTCTGCTTAAAACTGAAAATTTTTCTAAAATTTTTATTCATGAAACTAATCACAATTTGGCATTGAATGTTGCAAGGCTAACTTGTTTAGAATATCCAACAACTAGTTGAATGTTCGAACAGTTGAGGAGTTTTTCTCTTACCGAGTGCCTGAGCACGGTTTCTGTTAGATTGTCTAAAAAGAAACTGTAGTCGACTAACAATGTCTGAACTTCCCTAAGTAGTCGTTGATGAAAGTTGTCCTACTGGATTGTTTTTAAGTTTCAGGTAATACACACACGCCTGTGTACTAATTAGGATATTTATTTCACCGGGCTTTTGCTTTAATCGGTTAATCGTTCGATTAATTAATCGAAGTTTTAGCTTAATCGGCTAATAATCGGTTAATTTTGGTATTAACAAGTTAACCAATATATTAAGTTTTTCATAAATCAAGTAATTTCAACAAATAAAAGTGCATAAATTATTTATTAATTTGACTTTATTAGTAAAACGAAAAAAAAGATAATGAGATAAGAATTCATAAATATATATTCATTAAAAATAAGAAGTTTGTGAGGTCATTATGTTAGTTACTTCTCAATAGTTTAAAGAGATCTTCTAACACAATATTTCACAAAAATAATTAGCTTTAAATGTTTCTTTAGTGTTGAGAAATGTTGAGGAAATCGAAGCAACAGAGTAATACAGAATCACCCGTATTGTGTATGTCGAGTCGAATATTCGTCTACGACAGTTTTCTCCTAAAAAATAAGAAGTTTGTGAGGTCATTATGTTAGTTACTTCTCAATAGTTTAAAGAGATCTTCTAACACAATCTTTCATAAAAATAATTTGCTTTAAATGTTTCTTTAGTGTTGAGAAATGTTGAGGAAATCGAAGCAACAGAATAATACAGAATCACCCGTATTGTGTATGTCGAGTCGAATATTCGTCTACGACAGTTTTCTCCTAGATTAAAGAAGACTTCTACACGTTTCCTTTAATCTAGAAGAAAATTCTCGTAGACGAATATTCGACTCGACATACACAATACAGATGAATATCTGGTTTCTCAGTTGTTAGAACATTTCATGTATTACTATCGATAGTTCCTTTTGTTGGCGTGCCATCATCTGCCCCATACTGACAGTCTGTAAAAAAGTTTATTTCTGAACTTCTTAGCTTTCGTTTTTGTTCTGTATTTTAAAACACTGTTGCTAGAAGGAAATATTTCAGTATAAAAAATTAAATTCATCTCTCATAAAATCTAATCCTCAATTAATTGTGTGAAAAATGTGGTTCTCAAGAAAAAAGTTTGGCGACCACTGTATTACCAATTTTATACTCTGCATCAGCACACAGTCTATTAAATTGTACTTTCATCCTCCTGGAAGTTTAAATACACCGAAAACGTGCAAATAGAACGTGAAATACATCATACAGGTAGTTTTTTTTTTAAAGTCTGCTAATAAAATATTTAATAACTTAGTCAATTTCTAGGAAATTTTTTAAAACAAACCTGCGAATTACTCTTATGCAATTATTTTTTATAAATAAAGTTATAAACAGTATGGTTCCAGTACAAAAATATTGCTTAAGAACGGGTCCAAAGTAAAACAAGTGTAGAAAAAAACCGAAAAAATTATATTTTGTGAAAAATTACACACATATCACTGAAACAATATACACATGGTTAGAAAGGCCTTAGTCGCTTCTTTCTTACTGCGTTTATAAATTTAAACTCGGTTAAAATTTAACTTAGTTAGAGGTTGATAAGTGCCTAGGGGTACGAAAAATCGGTTTTTACCCGTAACTCAAAATTTGGGAGGTGTTTGGAAATTTTAAAATACAGATTGTTGTTATACTCGACAATACCTACCAGAAAAATAGCAACACTTCGCAGGTATTTTTTTTTATGAAATCGTCGTATGCCTGTCCCTCTTATTCGGTAGACTATGCTCGAAATAAATTTTCTACTTAACATTTCTCACTCAATTTTAGTAATAAAATACTAGTGTATAGCTTTGGCTGCATCCACAAAACAATTGTGCCCTTAATTATGAAAGTGGTCTAAGTCATATATTCCTTTAGTTGAGATATTTGGTAAATTACATTTGAACTGTTTAAAAAATATTTAAATATTTTGCAACATTTAAGTGTTAGTCTCAGTTTATATAAATTTATTTAATATTTTTGAAATATTTATGGAAATTTTTTAAAATTTATTGGATATTTTGAAGCAAAAATTCACATGACTTAGACCACTTTCATAATTATGGATGTTTGTACAAACGTTGTTTGTCATTTCTATGTAAACATTTGCTTATAAACATTTGCTCAATTCACAACCTATTGTAGATGTTGTAGTTCGTGTATGAGTTGTTGGTAATTTCAATAAAAGCATTGTTTATAAACAAATGTTTACATAGAAATTAACAACAACATTTCTACAAGCTACGAATCCTACAACATGTTGTGACTTGAACAAATATTTTTATTGAAATTACCACCAACTCATGTACAAACTGCGACTCCCACAATAGCTTGTGAATTGAGCAATTGTGTATACAATTAATGATTTATTATTGCTAAATGAATTTTTAAGTATAGTATTTCTTTAGAAAATCACATTTAATAATAAAAATATTTCATTCTATAATAATTAAACATACTGAACTTCAGCCCGATTAAAAAATAAATCCTGACTACAATTCATTCTAGTTCAATTCAATTTAAATATGTATCATGTGATAAAAATAAAAATAGAAAGCATTATCTCATTGTATTGTAGAACAAAGTAAAGCAAACAAAAGCTTTTCCTCTTGCATATTAAGGGCCAATAATACAACTTGGCGTTAGTTAAAGGTAGGATTTTTTATCGGGCGTACAAAAATATTTTCATTATTACAATTTTACGTTAACCTAAAGCAAATGATATTTGCATTTGAGGCAGAGCTGGCCACTCAGAAAAATGTATGTGCGTATGTATATTCATTTGTATAAGTAGCCGATTCGGCACTCTGGTGCTACTTTGGGCAGATATTATTAGACGTAAAGAGTAGAGATCGACCGAAGGCGTTTTTTTTGGCCGAAGCCGAAGCCGAACTTCGGCTAAAATCCTAAACTTCGGCCAAAATCGAAGCCGAAGCCGAATGTTTTAAATTTTAAAAATGATACTTGTTTTATATGAATTAAGAAAAAAGTTTACTTTTTTGAGATCACTGAAATAGCTGTAATATCTATTGGATACATAACAAGAAAAATAAAACTATTTTGCAATTTCTAGATTGCTTTTTCATATGATCACTCACAAGAACGTCCAAGTAAAAGAAAATAGAAAGCAACAGGGTTGTATTTCAAAGCAACCCTTTCAAAACGTTAAACACAATAGAAACTGTCGACGAGCAACGACCAAAAATAATGTTATTTTTCAAGCTTGGAATGAAAAATATTCGGCTTCGGCTAATCGGCCGATTTTTGCCATAGGACGAATGTTGGCCGATTACCAATTTTTGGCCGAAGGCCGAAGCCGAAGCCGATTAATCGGTCGAACTCTAGTAAAGAGCTTTAAAAGCTCTTAAATTTGTTCTTGTTTCTTTGCAAAATAAGAGCAAGCATTGCTGTCAGTTGTGTTGCTGTTGTGGATGTTTTACTCTCGTCGGTGTGAAAGCACAAAAAGCTCTTTACAAAAGTTTGCACATTGTGCATATGCCTTGGACGTAGCTGACCTAAGCTGAACAAAGGACAAGTTAAGGCCAAGTATATCCTACCTGATAGGTTAAACTAAATTTGTAATAACGAAAAATTTTGTTAAATTCCGTTAAAACAAATGAAATTTTCAGTTAAACGAAATATTATGTAACTAAAGTTTTTAAATCAATAGGAGAAAAACTTCATAACCTTGCGCTAGTAATACATAATAAAAAGCATTTTGCATTTTTTCTTTTAATTTATATGTGGCTTATCATGTATACCTTGGCACCTACTACTCCTGATCTGAAAAATATATCATCAATAGATTTAGTAACCATAAGTTCTTCACACGACATTTGACATTTGAACGATTCTCGCATTAAAAACATTAAAAACAGAAAATTCAAATAATTGAAAGCAAAAAGTCGCCTAATTTTCAACATCAAACACGCATTAAGCAGCATTTAAATCTGATCGTGATAAACCTTTCAGCTTTATTTCCTCTATTAATTAAGCTCTTTTTAGTTTAAACCAAATACGAGTGTTATTTCTCATTCATATTTTTTATTTTATATATTCATAACTATCGTTTAGGTTATTTGAAAACACGTACAAAACCTCAAGGAAGCTGTACGGGTTTCTGGCGCAAGGAGAAAAGCTTTCGCTATTGGATCCGTAAGACGGTGAAGAAACAGTGGTTCTATTGGTTTGTAATTGTGCTGGTGTTTCTGAATACTGTGTGTGTGGCGGTGGAACATTATGGTCAGCCCAAATACTTGTCAGATTTTTTATGTAAGTCTTTCTTTGTTGTTAAATTAAACAACACAAAAACACATGTATAAATGAATAGCTATATATATTATTATAATCTTTTTGGTGGAAAGTTTAGATCGTTTCACTACAAGTGTTCAACTTACATACATATATAACTAATGTTAAAAAATATTTAATTTTTTATTATTTTTACAGACTATGCTGAATATGTATTTTTGGGTCTTTTCATGTCTGAAATGTTTATTAAAATGTATGCAATGAGTCCAAGGATATATTTCGAATCATCGTTTAATCGTTTCGATTGTGTCGTCATTAGTGGTTCGATATTCGAAGTTATATGGTCTGAAGTTAAGGGTGGCTCATTCGGTTTATCCGTTTTGAGAGCTTTGCGTTTGCTGCGTATATTTAAAGTGACCAAATATTGGTCGTCGTTGCGAAATCTTGTGATTTCGTTATTGAACTCGATGAGATCCATCATTTCATTGTTGTTCCTGCTCTTCTTGTTCATACTGATATTTGCCCTACTTGGCATGCAATTATTTGGTGGGCAATTTAATTTTAGTAGCGGTACCCCCGAAACAAATTTCAACACATTCCCAATAGCCTTATTGACTGTCTTTCAAATTCTAACCGGTGAAGATTGGAATGAAGTTATGTATCAGGGTATTATATCACAAGGTGGCGCTAAAAGAGGAATGATTTACTCTGTGTAAGTTTTGATTTTGATTCAGTTTCCTTACTCTCTTTATTTTATGATTTCTTTATATACTTTCTCTTTTATTATTTTGCATTTGTTTGTTTCAATTTTAGTTTAATTTAAAAAAAAAATCTATAATTCAACACTATAATTGGAATTATTATTGCTAAAGCTTTTTAAAATCTTTCTTCAAAAGTTTTATTTTAAAAGCATATTTTTTTTATAAAAAATTCTAATTCTTAGCTTAGATTGGTGAGAACAAAACATTAATTTTTCGTAGTTTGATTGTTTTTCTATGTTTTAATTTAATTTTCTACTTTATGTTTCTTTAAATTGTTTTGGTAAATGTGGTATCGCTTTTTTTTTCTTACAGAAAACCCCTTAAAATCTTTTTTCACTAGGATATTATTAGTTTAGTTTTTTTTTTCAATATGAATCTTTCCTTCTTCAGATACCTTTGATGTACTATCATCATAAGAAATAATTTTTTTTTACATACGAATTTCTTAATTGTAGTTCAAGTTTCCTGAAACCTTAGAGTTTTTTTTTTAATATATATATAATTTAATTTTTACACCCACAGAAATCCAGAAGTATCTCATTGGGCTAGTAAAAAATGTTTTAGAACTCTCATTGAAATTTAGTTTAACGATGTTTTGCACAAAAGGATCTACACAGGAGCAAACACTTTTATTAAAAATATCAAACAATAAGCTTGGCTTAATTTTTTTATATTTTTTAATATGAAGCTTTTTATTTTGTGCAATTGCAAATTGCTTAGCAAAGTGCGCTTTCAGTAAAAGGCAAGAAAATATCTAATAAGAGCTGATAATATTTTTTCAATTTGTGGCTTTTTATTCAATAAGACAAACAAGTTTACGTTAAATGGTTTAAAGCTTTGTTATTTTGCTAACGCCATTTTTTTTAGTTACTAACCGTATTAACATAAGAGGAAGTGGATACAAGAGAATGACAATGAGTATTAAAAAAAAAAATATATATATATAAGTAAATATCCGTAATTTTATTAACTGCATATACGCTCACATATATTCTTTCAAGCAATTATGACTATAGACGATTCCAACATACAAGAGCGTTTAAGCGAAAAAATAAATAACCGAAAAATCTAAAGGCACACGAGTGTCAAGCGCATTGACTTTCTATCATACTTGTAGTCTTAACAAGATTAATTAACAATTATTTTAACGACAGCAGGCTACACGACTGCACGACCACCGTTGTAGCTGCCGCCAACTTTAAACTAATTTCTATTTCTCTGGCTACAATGAGCAAATGCAGTGTTACCAGTATAATACACAATGGTGAATGAATGATATCGTACAATTATTTCATACTATTTACTAGAAACAATATCCAAAAATTTACGTAAAGAATAAATTGATTCATTATTGTACTTTTATGTGAAATAAGTACATTTTAAAAGAGTAATTAATTTTTATAAATGCAAAATATATGAAAGTGGCAATACTGAATATCAGCTGCAGATGGTGCTGCTGCCATCTCCAAAATAATTGAGTAGCTGGCTACGAGGCGACAAATGCTGCTAGCGGCATTTGAAGTCGTGTGTTCGTGTAGCCTGCTGTGGTGAATGTGTTTAATGCATAATACATACATTTGTGAATATAAAATGGAATGGAAAATGTGTTTTGACTGTTTGAAAACATGCGTTATATGTTTGTGTGTGTAAATGAAATAGCCCTGTATATACGCATATGTAGCCGATTAATACTCAGAGTATTTTTATACTAATGCGTATAGTTGCAGCTTATACAGTCTAAATTTTTTTAAGTTGTTGGCCTTTATGCTGCGTAATTTAAAAAATGTGTATAAACATAGTTGTTTGATGTTTATAGTTATATGCATACTGTTTAAAATTAATGCGTGTGTTAGCATTTGAGCTTGACTTTTATGTTTAACTGTAAGCATTCATAATTGTTTGACGTCCAATATTCAAAGAGTACTTAAAACGATACTTTTTTCATTCTACAACAGGGGGCAAATTATGGCATCCGATACGATTCGCAATTATAAAATATTTCCATATAAACTCTATTGAAATGTTTCGTAATTTCGTTCGATAACGAGTGCCGTAATTTGCCCCCAGATCTCTCTTTTTCAATACTTTGCTGGTAGAAAAAGTTACAGGCGATGCTTAACATAATATATCGATCTGCAGAGTTCTCGGCATTAAAGTGCAAAATAAAAAAATATATGTTGGAATATACTTCTACATAAAGTATGTTAAAATTAATGATCCAGAGTCAGTACAATAGAAAAACGTGTGCTAAACAAAGTAATCTGCAGCCAAATAACATGATTTCAAAGAAAAACTTGGTCTTATTACACAAATAAATTTTGTGCCACTAGGGCTTGCAAATTATTGCGGCTATGGAGCTAAGATGTGAGAGATAGATCTAAGATTTGCATAAGTAGGAGCTACATGAGCATACTACAGCAATGTTAGCACTAAATAATTTTAATCACTCTCTTCCTCCCCTTATTGCAATAAAAAAGCACTATGTACCTTGTAAGGTGTACATAGTTTGCAATCTTCGAGCAAAGTTAGTACTGACTAAGAGGCTCAAGTGGATTACGAGAGGGGGCTGTAGTGCGGGAGGTGAGGAATTCCACTACACTCTAGAGCAACATATAAGACATCATTGAACCCCACCACTATGCACCACAATCCGAAGCAGCATCTGTTGAATGACAAGAGCATCTAGAAAGGTATCCGACGAACGACTAGCACTGGCCGAACACTAAGCGTTCACAAATTTTCTAACCGATTTAGTTTGCATTCACAGGCACTACGCGTACGCAACAGATATACTATGCAGCCACTGTGACTATTTTTTCAAAGGAGATAACACCAATTACCGAACACAATGCCAGTCCTCTCAAAAGGAAGTGTTGGAGCAAAGGCCGCATGCAGAGACCAGTCAAGACTTATTAACCGACGGTAAGCATGATACTTTAAAATTGGTTGGGGTGAGCATGATGCTCAATATCAGATTTCAATGACTATAAGCTGTGTCGCCATATACACATTATCAGTCACTAAACACCCAGGAAGACGGATGAACGACCGGAACTGTTGCACCGTAGTTACAATAATAGTTCAATGGTTAGATATCGCAGTTTAATTCTGAAAAGATTTTCTATCATGTTTTGGACTCGAGGCAATGCTATCCTATTACCAGCCACTCAGCTAATCTAGTTTCTTAAATAAATAAATAAGTACAGATTATCTATCCCACGCTTCGAAAAATTACACCCGTTGACTTCACACTGCGATTCAGTGTGAAAACATATCTTCTTCCCATCAGATGTAGACGTGCCTCTTGCAGAACTTCCTCAGTTCAAATCTTTAAAATTTTACTTTTGAACATACCATTTGAGCAAAAAGAATGATTCTCGGTCCTCAAGAAAATATTGCAATAAAACTCGACATATAATTTAAAATTTCCTGAAATTACAAAAGCTTTACTAAGAGAAACTGAACGTCTATTCACGTTGTAATGGCGAACTTAATAAAGCGTATTTCACAAAATATAACCCTTTGCACTTTGTATATCCTTAAAGCTGTTTTTATATTTTATACCATAGGCACAATGTGCAAACTTTTACAAAAGAGCTTTTGTGCTTTCACACCGACGAGAGTATAACTACCACAGCAACAACAGAACAGACAATAGAGAAACTGAACGTCTGTCTATTCACGTTGAAATGGCGAACTTAATAAAGCACATTTCACAAAATATAACCCTTAACACTTTGTATATCCTTAAAGCTGTTTTTATACTTTATACCATAGGAACAATGTGCAAACTTTTACCAAAGAGCTTTTGTGCTTTCACACCGACGAGAGTACAACTGCCACAGCAACAACAGAACAGACAATAATGCTTGCTTTTACTTTGCAAATAAACAAGAAGAAATTTAAGAGCTTTCAAATCTGTTTACCTCACAGTGTATGTGTGTTTGGACATCATCGCAACAGTTCAAAGTGAAATAGATCCTGGAATCATTTTTGTAAGGGAGACAACGGAACGGAATCACTTCCAATAGCACTTTTATAATGCATGATTTTTGTTCGCGATGAGCCACTTAAAAGCAATAGCAGTAAATCATCCACCAAACGTTTACGAATATGTGCGTACATATGCGGTAAAATTCACGAGGCCAACACCAAACAGGCCTTTCCGGAGATCTTCTTAGAGATTCTTTAAGATTTAATACTCATTCTTCCTTGCCTTCTAAGAAAGGCTTTCCATAATGCTTCCATACTCCCTTCTAAAAAAAATCGATACACATTCTCCATTCTCTTCTTTTGGAAAGGGCACAGAAGTTATTTCTTTTATAATTTATGATCAGGGCAGCAATTGCTAAACTGCGTTAAAACCATAAAGTATGCCTATTAAAATAGGCCTTCAATCAGGCCTCTTGAGTAAGGAAGCGTGGAAGGCCTTGGTAGAAAATAACATTGCGTGGAAAAAGAAATGAGTACGCAATGGGACTAGCAGGCCTTGTGTCTGCTAAATAATGCCTTATAGAAGGCTTATTTACTCCTTATATTTACCGGTGGGTGTATATGATTGTTTACTGTTTGTGTACGACCGTAGAATATATTTTAATGGTCTCGCTTACGTTAGTGCTTCTAGAGATGCAACGTATTGCTTCTAACAGCTTTTAGTGCTTCCATGCCATGTAAGTGTGAAATATTTTTTGCTGTGCAATGTTAAATTTTTTATTTAACATCCAAGTTCGTTTGAAAATAGAACATATTCTGTTTGCATCTCATATATGGCAGGTATTTTAGGTATCTCCTCGTAGCTTTTGCTATTAAAGGGCCACTCAGACTATAATACAAGTATTAATACTTTTGACGAAAATTATCTGATTTCTGTTTAAAAAATTTCAAAACACAATAACAACTCAACATGTCAGAGTTGCATTTTCAACAAAAGTATTAATACTTGTATTATAGTCTGAAATAGCTTTAAGCAATTAAATAAAACTGGAACTCAAGTAAAGTTTGAGAATGCTGTGTCTAGGTTTTTTTATAATAGGTGTATATATAGTTTAAGTATGGAGAATCTCAAGTACTCTGCTGTTGGTATTGTGCAAGTTAAGCCAGAAGCAAAAATAAAACTCTGCACTAGAATTGAGGTGCCGTTGGCTGAACTAATAATCAGCATCTGAGAGACCGAGTTATGTAATGGGCCATGTCAAGTGATTAATTTCATAAATTTTGTGACATGCATTAAATAGAGTCTATGATTATGCTAATCTAGAGTCCACCTTCATCGATATTTATAGCAAGTTAAAAACTCATAAAATGGTTAAACAGATTAAGACAATGCGTCATATACCCATATTTAATACGAGAGGCATTGCAATGATAATATAAACTTGGCAAAAATAATAGCAGAGTTGTAAAAGCGATTAAGATAATCTAGCCATCATTTGGCCATTAGTCCTCCCTCTACTAGGTCTATCCTGAAAAAACATAACAAAGATGGCTTCGGAATTTTTGTAGGCGAATGTAGGTAGACTTTTGGCTTCTTCAGAGTGCTTCATGATATTCCTATTTAATGCAATTTTGAATAATATTCGATAAATTTGCTTTTACTAACGATTCAAAATACCAGCAAAAGTGAATAAAACCTTAAATTTAAGAATAAATATTTAGTTGAAGATTAACTGCGGACGAACAATTGCTTAAAACATAAAAAGTTAAGGAATTTCTCCACTATTTTGTCACGCCATCAAACTCTAGATACAAAATTTCAGCCCACAAACGGAACAATTGTACTTTTTTTGTAAGTTGCTTCTTAAAGCTAAAGCATTGTATATAGTTTATTATGGAAAAAAATATATTAATTATGTATATAATCTATTTTACACGCATTGTTAGCTCTTGTGTATTTCCTTTAACAAAAATTAGAGGAAAAAAAAGCAAAACAAGTTAAGAAAAACAGTAACAGCATTTCACCCCTTAATCCCTTCCATACCCTTATTTAAAGGATAAAAGAAAGCACTATTTAATACTCTTTTTATTTTTCTCAAATAAAATTAGTGTCAAATAGAGTTTTGTAACAAATTAAAAAAAATAAAAAAAAAAAATTATATAATTTGTAAGCCTAAATTCAAAGCAACAACAAACAAGAAAGCATAACTTGGAAAAAAAAGCTTCGAAGGGTACTGATTACTTGTTAAGTTGTCAAAAATATTTGTTGTAAATAAATCATTCAATTCAAATAAAATTCATACAAATTGTTAATGATGTTTAGAACGTCGAACCATTAATGTGTACAATCCATGTGCTAGCAAATCAATTCAAATAAGGATAAGTACAACTTTACGTGCTAAAACAACATTGATAATAAATATCATTTTAACTGCTAACCTGTTCAAAACAATTATTAATCCTTATTGCTGCAATATTTCAAATTATTGATAATTGCTCGCTCGTATTCGATTTTAAAAATTTGTTTCAATTTATTAACCATTATAAGAATTGTAATGCATTATAAGAATTGTAATGCGAGATTCTGTTAATGAATTAACAAACTTTTAAAATAACGCTCAATCGTATTATCGTTCCTTCAGGTATTAGACAGCTTGATTTCAATTTAAATAAACAATTCTATTTTAACTATTCTAACTATTTAACTAAAAATAAAATATTATTACAACAATTACAGCTACTTACATAACTTACAAGTTATACATTTTGTTCAAGTTTCTCGTTACAAACATAAAAGTTCATTTTACTCTAGATAGCTTTTCGTTACTATTCAATTAACTTTAAACTTATTCTAATCTAACTATAAACTTTGGCTACAAAATACTTATACCTTTGCAAAAAAAAAAGAAAAGCAAACGCTTTTTGTTGCCATACATACATAATATATACTCTTGTTAATACTTCAAAATAAACGAACCGTAGTTATACTTCCGAAAATATTTAATCCTAATTTAGTTGCTAGTTAAACCTTTATCAGCAAACATTTTGAAAAATAGCGTTCTTATTTTATTATTATTTTAAATTTTAATTTTGTTTAATTTAAATTTTAATATCTTAGTTGGCTATATTAAACATTGTTGTCTCTTAGAGCAAACAATTTAGTTGCATGTTAAAACAAACACTTTGTTTTCGTTCTAAGCTTAAACATTAAAGTTCATATGTTTTTGGCAAAAAAAAAGAAATTTACTTAAATTTAAAAATTGAAGGCAAATAACCTTAAAAAATATTTTAAATTTAACAATAACTTGCAAATATATACATATATTTTATTAAAAACGCAAAAGTTTTCGCATGTCTATAACTTAAAGCACTATTAAGTTCTCTTAAGCCTGCTACACCTAAAGCTTAAAGCTATTAATAAAATGCTTGAAACATATTTGCTTAAATTTATTAGATTCAAAAAGCTTCTTGAATTATGTTTTATATGTCTGCCCACAGGGTAATAAACACTTAACAAATATATATGCATATCGCTATCTTAAAATAGAAAGGCCCTAACTCATAATTTTTTTTTTTGAATCGAGTTCTTTGTATATTTCGATAGAAGAACATTCTATGTATCGAAAAATGCAAAAATCTTGTTTAAACAAAAATAATGAGTTAGGCTCTTTCTCTATCAGGGTAACGATATATAACTGTGCTTAAAAGCGATAACAGCATCTTTAATGAACTTTATTATAAAGATACATATAATCAAAACAAAAAGGGCCCATTATATTTGTAGTTACGGCCAAATTAGACTTAAAACTAATCCCTAATCCCACGATGTTAACAATGTTTAACTTGTCGCACACTTACACTTAAAAAAAAACAACAATATATTAATACTTGTTTTTGTCTTGAATGTAAATGAGCGGCAAGTCGAACGTTGTCGACATCGTGGGATTGGCCCCAATTTTTTTTTCAGCGTTCATATGTTGTTAAAAGTGGTTTTTCTCAAAACTGTGTTTTTTTCGATTTACGCTGTTCTCTCTTTTAATCACAGATGCATATTAGGGATTTTAAATGATTTATATAGCACATCATTAGTCTAGTATGTGATATAATCCGCATCATTTTAAAAAGTTATAAAATATTTCATTTGAATTCTTAAAGACAATATTCACACAAGACAATAATATTATTTTATTTCATTTAAAAAAAAGGACATGTAAACTACAAAAAAGAGATTAAACAAGTTTGTTCTTTCTGGTGGCTTCCACTTAAATTTTAGGAAATTGTAACAGCGCTTCACATACACACATTAATAGCGTCCGCTCACGATAATATAACCCTGCAGGAACTGAAACTGGCACAAGACTAGTCACGTGAACGGTTCCCAAGTGATAAGGACCAGTCCGATCTCTAACAGTTCCTATTAAGCGGAACAGTCACGTTAACATGGGCATGGCCAAGGATGAAGATAATTGATACTTTGTATGCATCTTGTTACTTGTCACTGAACTATTCTATAGGAACCTATTCGGTGTAAAATGATTTAAATTATATATAAATGTCATTCCAAAATTTAACTGTAACAATTAAACGCTTATAAATTTTTTATTGTTACAAATGCAATGACATTTTATTTTTAATCTGAAATTTTTTTGAGATTCCAAGCGACAACCTGCTACATGACAGGCTTGCACACTACCCACTCGAGCACAGGGCCACTTATATTTCAAAATCATAAATACCACTTAAGCTTAGGTTAATATCTAGGCATAGTTACGGTACTGGTTCCAGAGTCACATTGCAGGGAACAATTCACATTGTATTTACACTATTTGATAGCACCTGCATTCAACCACATCGCACATGTTCAGTGCCGTTTACTACAATACTAGACCAAGTCACAATTACGAGTAAATTGAATCAAGCTCAAGACGATGCATATCTTTTTTCACCAACAACTACTCCGTACTTTTGGTAACACTCGCATTTTCTCAAGTCATAGGACGAGTACGTTTGGATCAATAGTCACCAAATTTTCTGCAGGAATGTTAATAATTCCGATTAGCTTTATTCCATCTCAGAACTACAGTTTCTTTCTGATAGTATTTTACTTCTTTAATTGGTCCCAGTTTTCGAGCTGTTAGTAACTCACAGTGCATTTTGTGCGAAATCAAAATAAAATTGTTAATGTATCCAAAATACCGATTACTTCCATACAAGTATGTAGCGGTACACCGATTTCGGCAAAACAAGAATGTAAAATAAAATTGCAAAATATATTTCTTTGAAATTACATAAGGAAGTTTTTGTTCCCCTTTGGACATTCTTATGCAACACTGTTATCAATTACCTTTTTTTCAGTTGTCAACACAGACAACAAGTCAATATAATACCTAAAAAAGAAGAGTGGTATCTTAGAACACCCGGTTATAGCTATGCTGCTTAGCTATATAATGTGTTACATAAAAACGTAATTAAAATATATTTTATGATGATGTCAAATTCGCCACAAATATTTCAAAACGTTTCCATTTATTTCTCATTATTTTCTTTTCCAGCGGCGTGCAATTATATTAAGGTATTGTTTGTGGCCGCGGCGCCTGTTAGCCGGCTAACAGCCTTTCGGCTGGGTTCTCTGGTTTATGCTCGAGTGGAAAAACAAAACAAAAATAAATTGAGCAATACTTCTCATGGTTTTTGTTTTGTTTTTGAGTGAAACTTCAAAGAACGAAACAAGACAAACACAAACAATTTTTTTCGTTTTTTTTTCGTACTCTGGTTTTATGTACAAAGAAACCAAAACAAAAATAAATTTATAACTGTAATAGCGTCGCTTATTTTTGTTACGAAAATCACGTCCTAGCTCTTGTGTCGTGCAATAAATAGCATAGCTATAAAAATGGGGATTGTCTAGACTTTGTCGAAAACAAGCGAGTGCTATTGATAGGCTGCTCATGTCTGTAAGTAACTTGTTGGCCCTGAAGACGATCAATTAAACCCTTAAGTCAGGGCAGGCATATGTGTGAGTTCCATATGCCTTTCGCTCAAAAGGAGGCGTACATAGCTTTTTAATGCTATAATACAATATGAAAATGTATATGATTTGAAATGTACAATATCATGAAAATTCAGCGCTTTTTGTTTAATTGAAATTTAGAGCTTTTTATTTGGAAAGTTTTGATATCGCTGATCTGACCGAAAATTAACAATAATCTGAACTACTGACTTTAAAAGTGATGAGGATTATTAAAACATACCAGACTTATACCTGCTTCAACAAATAACAGCATGATTTTTATATGCTTTCCATATACTTACATACAAAAACAAAGTGATATGGCCTTTAAATGACTGAAAACTTTTTTTTTTTTAATAAAATTAAATACAAAAACTAAACGAAAGCCGCCTGCAAGGCTATTATTTTTCAAATAATTTTAGGGTGCATTTTTGTAGTTTTGTTACTCTTAAATAACGTCATTCTCTTTTTTCTTCAATTCTATTGAAATGTATAGATCACAGTTTATTAAAGTTTTTAATACTAAAGATGAAGTAACCAAGCGCAAGGAAATTGAATGCCGCATGAACTGATCATAAATGGTGCCAAGGGCAATATGCCATATCAATAAAATTAACATGTGGATCTACTGTAATAATCTAATTATAAAAAAATTTATAACTGAAGTCTACATTAAGGGAAAAAATACGTTGCAAGATTAACGTGTACGAACTGACAACGATAAGTTGTCCACATGTTGTTTTATACAAATTTAGCACAAACGTTACGTCGTTGGTACAGTTTTTGCAACGAATGTGTTCAGTTTGAGGACGTATGGTGTCATTATTTCTCTTGGTGTACTCAACTAGGAAACTTGACTTAAACCGGAATATCCGTGGCGTCAAATTAATCCATAGTGTCTGGTCACGTCAAGAGATTTCATCTCGTACGACTAAAACAGATTGAAACATGAAACCTCCATTGAACACAATCGATTCATTTATAAAAAGGGAAAATTATGAAAAAAAGGTAAAATATGCGAACATATACGAGTCTACCATATATCATCATAACAATAACCGGCTCCAGTTCTGGCTGCTCCTGAATAACACTTTTAAAAAACATTAATGTCCATCTCTCTAATTAAGTGTTCATTTGAACATAATGAAAATTAATGAACAAATGGAATGTTCAAGTCAAGGCCAAGGTACAGAGTTTTAGACTTTCTCGCTGGAATAATCATGAATTGTCGCTATCGGGCAACGCAAAATATCCAGGAGTTGTACCGGACCAAAAACTTTCATGGAAACTGAATGCTCAAGACAGGGTTAGAAAAGCAATGGTAGCAATACTACTACTGTCGTAGGAGGTTTGGATCTAAATGGGGCCTAAACCCCAAAATACTTAATTGAATGCATACAACGATTGTGCGTCCACGGCTCTGTAGTATGATGGCCTGCCACAAATAAGAAATAAGTGCTTGGTCAGCTCAAGGCGAATTCAGTAGCAGGTGACCTTATCAGCCCAGCTGATTATCAGCTGTTGCTACCAAATTGAACATTTTGAACCAAAACGTCAAAATTTGCTTAGAAATCTTCTGACAGATTGGTTTTGTAGCATAGCATTTGCTTAGAAATCTTCTGACAGATTGGTTTTGTAGCATAGCAAACTAGTGTTGTTTTTTGTGTTGTAAAATTGTTGTAGCGATAAGGTCACCTGATACTGAATTCGCCTTGGGTCAGCTTTATAAAATACAGAAATAAGCTTGTGTAGGGATAACATGTTGTTTACGTACTAGTCCTTCGGATTCTCAGAATGCTATACTAAACCTTATTCCGATCGACCTTTATGTATTGGCGGTATCCTCAAGTAGTACGGCAAGATTGGCGGCATCCGGGAGATGGAGATCAAGGTCTTATGGTCATGCTAGAATCCTCGATCAACTACCCCTTACGCTGAGGAGATCTACTGATTACATGGATCCACATCTGGACTTTGATAAAGTATTTAGCATTCTGATTTCATCCAGGAAGGAATGGAAGGGAGGCACAATAGTAACATAATACGAGGTCAGAGTATACACTGATGGATCAAGATAGGCCTGCTCGGGGGTCTTTTCAGACGATCTTGGTATAGAATGCTTCTTTCGTCTCCCTAAACAAGTCGTACTATTTCAGGCAGAATTTTTAGCGGTAAGAGAAGCGGCTAGAATGCTGATTGATAGGAAGGTGCAGGGTAAAGTAAAGTCCACTGCCGAATCGGTAGCCATGCTGCTTAGTGCTATTAGAAGCGGTATATTCAAGCACTATATCTATAAGGATGAATGAAGATCGCGCAATGTAGTCACGTGCAAGGTTGCTAAGAAAATGTGCCCTTGCTACAATGATAGGCGCTCAATGCAAATAACAAATAGAAACCTTAGGGACATGTCGAGGCTCGTTGCAGTCATGACGGGGCACTGGACAGTCAGCAGACATGCTAGTATGATAGGTCTGTCCTCTAATGAGTACTGCCGAAGTTGTCCGAGAAGAAAGTAAAGAAGAAACAATCTTCCACTTTCTTTGCGAATGTCCAGCTTGGCATCTCTCGACACAAAAATTTTAAGGCAGTCATGTACTAGACGATCTTTCAGATATATCTGAGATTGGCTTGAGTGACCTTATCAGATATCTCAACGCAACGGGTTAGATCTAGTGACGATCACTGTATCAGAATACTTAGATACTGTTCTACATAGGTTGACACCGTTGAGTGTAGTGGTCCTTTCAAAAAGGAATCTTTTAGATTCTACTTAAATGTCTGCGTGTAGTAGGCAGCCACGTAATAATTAAAAAAATTTTAAATTTTCGCTTTTAATTATATGTTTGTTAATTACGAATATTTTTTTGTGATATCAGTCATTTATCGGTCAAATACTTAAGCTAAATAAAATGCATAGCACTGCTATATATAGATGCACCCAGAAATATTGGTTTTCAATACGAAATGAAATTTTATTGTTAACAAAAGCATGTTATAAATGAAATGCATGTAGCAAAATTTAAATTTTGATTAAGAGAAAATATAAAAAAAAAATAAATAAATATAAACAAAAGTGGGCAGCAATCGTTGAAAAAAACATTTTTATAATCTTTTCCGGTATCAAAGCAAATTTAACTTGCAAGTTTGAAACTGCATTCAAAATTTCAAAGTTAATTTTGCCAATTAAAGAGAAAACAAAAAAACATCAAAAGAAAGAAAGATTATAAAAATGTTAAAAAATAATTTCAAAGCTTTAAAAAAATATATACACGAAATATATTTTGAAATTAGGTGATGGATTTAAATCGAGTTCTAGCGAAAGATCAATTTATATTATTAATAAATTTAATTAATATTTTAATATAATATCTACATGTAATTTTTGCAGCTTGATTCCTACTTCTGTATACCTATATATAACCTGGATAACTATAAAACTTAATGGCAAAGTATATAGCTAAACCTCTACTCTATAGCTCTCTAACTCCTGCAGTTTACCTTACCTCTCTTTCGATTTAACGCCTTAAGCTTTTGTAAATAAATCGATATACCAAGCATAATAAATTTAAAACTTTAATTATATTTTTTTCTTTATTTTATAAAACCTAATCACATAAAAACTAATTATATTAATTTACTTAACTTTCTACTAGCCATGTAACTTTCTTTTGATGTTAAAAAAAATTAAAGAAAATACGTCGGATTAACGAGTGCCTTTCTTCTCACTTGGCAAGACTAACGTTAACGAGCAACAGAGAATAATAATAATTTTTGTTTTATCTTAACGATAAAATAAAATTTAAAAATACAAATATTTTGATGTCTTCAATTAAGAAATTTAAGAATATCTATTTTATTTTTCCTCATAACCTTAATAAATATAGATTTTCTTAAAATATCTTAATACCAAAATACATAAAATACTCATCTTAATTCTCTCACTCTCATTCTCTTTCATTCTCTTCATTTAGCTACAAACTTTTCAACTTAAAACTTTTCTCTCATCAGATTTCAGATTTCTTAAGTTACATTTCATTTTTAAGCATATTTAAACATTTTTAATTTATCCTTAAGATACTATTTATATTTAGCTTTAAATTTAAATTAGCCTAAGGCTGTTTTCTTTTATTTCAATATATACTTTCTATCCCTTTTTATTTTTTAACTCGAACTTTATTTTATATGCCGAAAAAAAGTTAAACATATATTCTAAATTATAAGAAAAACTTCATTTTTAATCCTCTTACCAAATATTGTATGTTTCTCTCTTTCTCTATAAATATTTCTTTCTCTTTCAACAAAACAAAAACACAACACTGTATCTTACTCTCTAACTTTTGATTAAAAAATAAATAAATTTTAATATCCCATCGACTTAAAATAAACAAACATCTTAACAATTTATATCTTCATCTCCCTGAATTAATAATAAAAATAATGATAATTCAACTATTACGAACATTACGATTATGGTAACGAGCAGTTACTTTATCGTTTTGGTGCTCTTCGGTAATTATACTTTGCTAAACGTGTTCTTGGCTATCGCCGTCGATAATTTGGCAAACGCTCAAGAATTAACTGCTGCCGAAGAGGAACAAGTCGAAGAAGATAAAGAGAAACAATTGCAAGAACTGGAAAAGGAAATGGAAGCGCTACAAGGTGATGGTGTCCATGTGGAGAATGGTGGCGAAGTGTCGAATGCAGCTACCAAGAAAAGCAAAAAGAAAGAGGAAGAAAAGAAAGAAGAAGAAGACGAAGTGACAGAGGGTCCAAAACCAATGTTGCCATACTCATCAATGTTTATATTATCGCCAACAAATCCGTAAATACTCTTTTTTTCCAATTAGACATTTTAAACTTTTTGGTTTCTCTTATGTTTTTCGTATGAAACAATTACATATAATTTTAATTTATTTATTGATAAATCTTAAAAATTTAAGTATTTTATAGTTTAATGTATGGTTGTAAGGACAAAAGGATCTGATAATTAATTTTTTTTGAGCTTTGACTATTAAAGTTTTAAGCAAGAGAAAAGCGATATTTAAAGCAAAACACGTATGTATTGTTCTCAATTCTAGGGTTAGTGAACTACCACCATTCGCAAGATCTCGCAATTTATGAGACAACGAACCTTTGTTTTATGTAACTGAAACTATTATAATAGTATTGTAGATAAAAGGAAACCTTTTCCAGAATATCTTCAAAGTAATTTGTGACTCAATCAATCACATATTTTAACAAAAATTTATTTAAACAATAATTCTGCCAAAAAAAACCGACCTCAATGCAAAGATCTAATTTCTTCTATATAAGATAAGAAATACGTGAAATCTAAAATTAAATTTTAATGGGCGTGCCTTCGCCCATTTTTTAAATCCAAGACTGCGTGTTTCTCAGAGGTCAGAGGGTGCGTGTTAAGTCTTGTAAAAAACGGTAAAGTAGATCCACTTAAAATAAAATATTAAATTTTATTGGGCGTGACTCCGCCCATTTTTTTTAAATGGAGGATAGTGTCTACTTTAGAGCTCAGGGTGTGTGGTAAGTTTCATAAAAATCGGTCAAGTAGAAATGCGTGAAATATTATTATTATTTTAATGGGCGTGACTCCGCCCATTTTTTTAAATAGATGATTGTGTCTACTTTAGATCTCAGGGTGGTTGGTAGGTTTCATAAAAATCGGTTTAGTAGAAGTGCGTGAAATATTATAATAAATTTTAATGGGCGTAACCCCGCCCATTTTTTCAACTTTCAAATTGTGTAATTACAAGAACCAAAGGTATTTGATAGGTTTTGCATCAATCAAATAAGTAGAATAACATAAAATTTTATAAAAGATGTACGGGCGTGTCTCCGCTCACTTTTTTTATAATGAGACCAATGGGAAGCTATACCATTTCAGACAAAAAAAGAGAATTTTTTTCGGTCTAAAATGTACCGAGTTATGAAGTAACACCGCAAAAAGAAATTCAGACGAATTGATAACCTCGTCGTTTTGTTTGAAGCCGGTTAAAACATTTTCTTACACTGGGCGCTAACCAAACTGTCTCAAATACAAAAATTTTATTAACTGCCAGATTTAATAAAATGAAGCACAATGTCTTTCAACAACTTATATTTAATCAATTCACAAGCTATTTGTATCATTGTATCGTTCATTAATATACAGTAGTGTAAACTTGTTGTTGGAAATTTTCATATAAAATTTAAAAACACTTTTACATTTTTATTTCATATGTTTTTAAAAAGCTGTAATTAGAAAGAGACTCTTTGAAATTGTTTGTATGTAGCTTGTTCTTCTTTTGTCATTTAAAATACAAAATACATTAATACACTTCACTTGTGAACACCCATAATGAAAAAAAAAAATACAGAGTGTATTGGATACAAAATAAACGATACAAATTGTTGTGAATTCAGTAATTGAAAGCAAATCTACAATACAATACGAGTAAAATGTTTTTGTCCTACAAAAATCTTAAAAAAGAGAAATACTCAAGAAATGGATAACTGACGAGACTTGAGGAACAAAAGAATTGGGAAAATTAAAGACAGTAGAATATTGAAAATTTTTCTTCCAATCCGTGCGGCATATGGCGGATAGTAACAGAAGTTCAATTATGTCGGTGGAAAATAACGAGTGGAAACCACCAGCTTATAAGCAAGCGGAATATCTATTTGCATGTGCTTAAGGCAGACCAATTAATTATAACGAACAGTTATCGAATTTGCTATTCAGTAACATTTTTAACGATATTCGTTGTAGGTTAATGCCAGCTGTGTCGTTATTTAAGCGACAATAATTTATAAGCTGTTAATTTTATCGAACGGATACGACCAGACTTAGAAAATGTCGGACGGGGTATGTGATACTAGGTTTACAACATAATGTGCGACATCCACTCTATAAAGACACTCCTGGGTCAATCGAATCCTAGAACAAACACCCGTGGGAGATTGTTGCTACATGGATGTCTCGAAGCTAGGGGAAAGAACTGGCCTAGGTTTCTTCATTGAGGAACCGCAGACCGAGAATTACTTCCGCTTGCCTGACCATAATACAGTCTTCCAGCCGGAGGTTCGTGCGATCACGGAAGTTTTAAAATGGATCAGTGCGAATATTAGAGGTCAATATATTTACCGACAGTATCTCGGCAATTAGGGCAATCACAACCGCAAGAGTAAATTCAAGGACCGTTTTAGATTGCAAGAACATTATAAACGTTTAGGCAGTAATTGGCAACACTCGTCTAGTATGGGTGCCAGCCCAGTACGACATAATTGGAAATATACGTTCAAAGGAAATAGCGAAAAGACCAGAACGTTACGTTAATGCAAAGCCTTTCAAGGCAGCGAGGATTGAGTTAAGAAATTGGGAGAAGATAGGCCACAGGCCACGATGGAATTATGATACTGTGGGTAAGGGAACTGTTGAAACTAAACAAGCCCGAGCTAGGAAAGTTGACCGGCATATTAACGGGGCACTTTAGTCAACGAGGGCATTTCTAACGGATTTTAGCCACGAATGACAATGAATGCAGGGCATGCATGCAGGATATGGAGAAAATGGATCACTTCCTTTGTCATTGTCCAGCTTTCGCCCAGCATAGATACCGTTATTTTGGGAATGACATCTTGCCGGGCATTACCCATCTTAGAGGTATTGACTGGAAAAGTTTGAAGGACTACGTAAACGATACTGAGTTCCTATAAAGGTGGGGTTTGTTTGTTAACAGATCTAGACTGGATTATGTGTATGTCCCCGGACATGAGCGTAGTGGCTCCTCTTTTCAACCTAACCTAACCTAACCTAATTTAAAAATTTACTTTAAAGCTGTAGGTTTGAATACTGCCTGGTAGAAAAAGTTATAGTTAAAACGATTAATTAACATTTTACATAGATCATTGCTCTTTGTTAATGTGTCTTATAAGCGTTTTTTTTAAGATGACTGAATTTAACAGTTTGATCGTATAAAAACTTTTCTTCAAAAATTAGTCTGTTTATATACATATCTCACGAGATTTAAAGCTCGTGTTGTTGATGACTTTGTTGATGAAGGAGTGGTAGAAACTTTATTTGTTGAAATGTCCACGAATGTTGAAAGGCTATTAGTGAATAATTTAGCTTACGGTTCTTAAAGGGATGTTCTCAATCTCAGTATTGGAAAAACTGAAATCTAAAGACGTTTTTGGGGATGCATGCGCGAGTGACTTCGTTGATGTAAATGATTTAAGTTACCGTCTGCAAATAACTTTACCAATTACACAAATATTTTTGACGGCAATAACAGATTTTCTTTCAGAAATGTCGAAGAGCATAAAGTCTATGAGGACCTAATCATGATAACATTAATTTCAATTGGTCCATACTGTATACCACTAAAGTTTCTTAAGCTTATGTTTCCATTTGTTTCGAAACATTTTACATATTCAGGGTTTCCAAAGCTGTGGTAAAATAGCAGGATCATATCAGTTCCTAAAACACCATATTTTTAATCAAATTTTCGCTCTATAAGCATCTTGCGTTCAAGCTCAAAAGCTCTGGAGATTTATTGAAAAATCAAATTCAAAATCACTTAAGTCTAGGCAATTTTATCAACCCTTACCAATCTTGTTACAGAAAGGGCTATAATAGTACTGGCTTGGTGTTACACCTTGTGGAAACTTTGAGACATAACATGGACAAATCGTACAACTCTGTACTTGTAACATTAGACTTAAGCCAGGGGTCTAATCGTCGCTTTCGATAACGAGCTGATTCGATCACGTTTTATCAGTCTGAGATTATAGCATTCAATATCGCACCATATTATTACATTGTTCGATAGC
Organism: Tachina lurida; assembly: GCA_944452675.1. NCBI lineage: Eukaryota > Metazoa > Arthropoda > Insecta > Diptera > Tachinidae > Tachina > Tachina lurida. The sequence continues at coordinate 83,754,795 of OX101755.1, forward strand.
GACTGCCATAATCTCAAAATGAAAAACGTGATCGAATTAGCACGTTATCGAAAGTGACGATTAGACCCCAGGCTTTTGATTCGCTCGATTATGAAATTTTTCGTCATAAGCTGTGTAATGAATTTCATTTTAGTCATTCGTCATGTTCGTTAGTTTCTTCTTTTCTTCAGAATAGAAAGCTATTTGTTAAACTTAATTCTCAAAGATTTTTGATGTATTTTTGTTAATTTTATGTACATATCGTCGCTGTTTTAACTAACTGACTTAACTGACATCATTTTGAGAAATGAGTTAAGTCCACTATTAGACTTTATGAGTTATAATAGACCTTGTCCACAATTTTTATGACTGTAAACATTATTGTCGAGCCTATAACAGTAAAAATATTTCGGAAGTTTCCATAAGAATAGATATAGAAAACAATCATTAAAGCTCCTCTCCTGTAAAATTTACAAAATGTCCGTTAGGTCAGTTAGTTAAAACAGCGACGATATGCAGATAATATTTATCCAATAACATGAATGCAGAGCTAATAAATATAAATAAAATAATAACTTCATCAAAACAAAGGATATGTTTTTTCGCGATGTTCAATACTACCATCGATATATTTTGAGAACACTTGACTTACATTGAGTCGAAGCTGGACTTTTTTCACCAAGTTAAGATACAGGGATATTTCTTCTTTAAAAAAAACGAGCGGCTATTTCATTGTGTCTACTACAGTTTTTATATGGAATTGAAGTCTTCTCAGGAACGTCTTAACAAAATATTACAAAACTTCGTCTCTGCTTTAATAGGGTTGTACAGTTTATGTATAATCTTAATTGCAGAGACCACCAGGGACCTTAGGCTCTGATTTTCATAGTTTTTTTTTGATCAGCTCATAATAAAGCAGTTTCATAAAATGATGAAAAATGGTAAGCCAAAAAATTCAATTTGAATGCTCTTTAAGATCATATATATTAATATGCCCAATTTACACTACACTTGTTATGAACAGATCTTTTGTTGTGAGATTTGATAGGATTTGGAATAATTCGATTCCATACGAATTTCGTAATTTCAATAAAACTATTATCCAATTCAAATAGATTGCTAAATTTAATAACCTGCTACGTTACTATTAGGCCTTAAAAAAAATATAGTAAATAGTTTCTATTATTTGTGCATAAAATGGGGGCTATTCATAAGTATTATTTTAGTATTACATAGTTTTGACATTTTTCAAGCTTTCAAGTTGCCATATATTATTCTGAATTTAATTGGACTTACAGGCTTAAGAATTCATTGTACATAATAAATAAATAAATAAGTAAATAAAGTAAAAATGAGATTTTAGGACTGAAACAGAAGTACTACAAAATAAATTATATATATGATTAAATATGTGAAGATCCTTTAGTTTCTTAAACCTCAACTTTCTTTAGTCTCTTTTCAAAGCAGTCAGAGGTGTTAAATATATAACGAAAGGGCTTTAATTAAACGAATGTTCATTATATCTTCTTTCTTTTTAACATTAAAGTTTATTTTTATTGTACTACTGTAATACTCTAAGCTTATTAAAAATTTCACGCTTATCTATTTACCACGTCTGACCGAACCTTAAAGGATTATTATTATTATTAAGTGATACGTTAATCTTTATCTATTTGTATATATACTTATATATATATATATATACATATATATATGTATATATGCCTAATATTATACATTATTTTCAAGTTAGTTAATAAGTTTTATTTAATTAAAATATTTTTAGTAATCAAGGTAATTGTAACAAATGATTAATGTAAATTTTTTCTCTTTTACATTTTCCCTTTTAATTTTTTTATTATGGTAAACGTATATTATTTGCTTCTTAATAAATAATTGCATTATGATTTTTTAAATATATATTTAAAAAAAAAATCAAACGCTCCATAATGCTTGCATGATGCACGAAACAACAACAACCACCACAATCACCAACAACAAAACAAAAAAAAAATGAAAATATTAAAATTAATATCATTATTGCTAAAAATCGAATCGACAAACAAAATCAAAAATTATCATCAATAACATGAACATTTCCCAAACAAATAAAACAACCAACAAACCAACCCATTCAACAACTTTAAAAATATTTAAAAAAAAAACAAAACATGCAAAATTCAAAACTAATGCGCGGCGCCCAAAAACAATTGGCTTGAAAACGAATGAAAATTTTATGAAATTGGATAATGATTGATTACAATTGGAATGAATGAATGATTTTAATAATAAAAAATAAAATATAATCATAATCAGCATACGACGTGGCGCCCATTGGGTTGTTAATTTACGTTACTTTGATTTTTTCATTATGGTCGTCATCTCATTGTCATCGATAGCGTTAGCGGCCGAAGATCCCGTTCGTGAGCATTCAGGACGAAATATAATTTTAAATTATTTCGATTATGCATTTACCGGCGTATTTACAATAGAAATGTTACTGAAAATTGTAGATTTAGGTGTTATATTACATCCTGGCAGCTATTTAAGAGAATTCTGGAATATTATGGATGCTGTGGTCGTTATATGCGCTGCTGTTAGTTTTGGTTTCGATATGAGCGGTAGCAGCGCCGGACAAAATTTATCAACAATCAAATCGTTGCGTGTCCTACGTGTCCTGCGACCATTAAAAACAATCAAACGTGTACCCAAATTGAAAGCCGTCTTCGATTGTGTAGTAAATTCATTGAAAAATGTTGTTAACATTCTAATCGTGTACATATTATTTCAATTTATATTTTCTGTCATTGGTGTACAATTATTCAATGGGAAATTTTTTTATTGTACGGACGAAAGTAAACATACTGCCGAAGAGTGCCAGTAAGTAAACAAACAAAACAAAATTTTTTATTACCAAATCAATTGAATTTATTAAGTTTTTTATTTAATGTTTTTTGTTTTTTATAATTTAATTTCTATAAATAAATAATTTTATATATTTTTTTTTTGTTCTACAAAATTCAGTTGTTGCAAAATTTAGCGCAAATTTTAATTCATTAGTTTTGTTTGTCGTTTAGGTAAAACTAATAATTTATTATTTTAACATTACAACATACAACACTTAGAGTGCTAGTAACAAGCTAAACAAACTAAATGTGTGTCTTAATTAATTTTTGTTAACAAAGTTTATTTATTTCAACAAAAAACTAAGTGTTTCTCTTACAACAGCTAGACGTTTATACAAGTTTTGTAATTTACGTTAATGTTTTTTTTTTTTTTTGGTTTTGATGGAAAACAAACAAAACAATCGTATACAAATTGTTCACAATTTAAAAACAGCCCAGCAAACACACACAACTACAAACACTCACGTTTTCTTCTAATTTATTAATTTCTTTGTATCCTTAACAATTGTTACGCAACGTGCTAGATTCGCGAATATCTTTTGTCTCGCACCTAGTCCATATTTTCCATAATAAATAAACCGGAGCCATTGAAATCAAGTTAAATAACTCTCCTAGCCTCTTACAAATGGGTTGTGTGACTTCTAATACATACAAACTTTCTGTTAGTACGCTCTTCTCCTGTTTCCTTTTTCTTTTATATATATATGTGTGTTTCCGTTTCCCAAACGCTGACTAAATATAGTTCCGGTCAACTAGTGACTATTTATAATTTTATCATTAAGTGTTAAATGTTAAATGTTAATTTTTCATTTACTTATTTCCCTCAATACTTAGATGTTTTTATTTCTGTTGTAAATACATTTAGTGTATTTGATTTGATTTAATTTTTCTACTTTTGCTAAGTAGCAGCAATCATTTATGAACTTAGTGATGACATTTAAAACTGTAGACTACATAGTATTTAAGAAAATTATTTGTTCAGTATAAAATACAATTATAATTTCATTAAAAATTTACAAGCTTTGGCAAAAGATATTTTACATATGTAATAAAAATAAAATGCAATAAGCACAAAATGTCCAAAAAATACTATGACAAACTTATTAGCATTATTATACAAACCCTGGCAATAAGCCGATTATAGCTATGCTTCTTAGCTATATAAAACAAACTTAATGTGTTAAATAACAATGCAATCAATTTATATTATACGATGATGTTAAATTCGCTGCAAATATTTCAAAACGTTTCTATTCATTTCCCATTATTTTCTTTTCTAGCGGCGTATGATTAAATTAATGTATTGTTTGTGAAAATATTTTCTGATATAAAGACATCATTTGCCAAATAATTATTTGATCTCAGTTTGATGACAAAATTTACTACAATACTTTCATCATTTGTCATTGAGACTATGACGTAACAAAAAAGCTAAAACATTTTTTATTTTATTTCAATAAAAACAAAAATAAGAGAGATGCCTTAGGACACCCGGTTATAGCTATGCTGCTTAGCTATATAAAACAAGCTAAATGTGTTAAATAACAATGCATTATAAATATAATATATGATGATGTCAAATTTGCCATAAATATTGCAAAACGTTTCCATTTATTTCCCATTATTTTCTCTTGCAGCGGCGTACGATTAAATTAATATATTGTTTATGGCCGGTGGCGGCTGTTAGCCGGCTGTGCCGGAATGTGCTCCTGTGCAGAAACAATACAAAAACAAATTGAGCATCGCTCTCATTGCTTTTGATTGGTTTTTGTTTCACTCACTGCAAAGAACGAAACAAAACAATATAAAACCATTTGTTTCGTTTATTTTCGTATTCTACTTTTAAGTACAAAAAAATCAAAACAAAAATAAATTTATAACTCTAATAGCAACGATTATTTTTGTTTCGAAAATCACGTCCTAACTACTGTATCGCGCAATAAATAGCATAGCTATAATAATTAATTATTAATTTTTTGTCTATATCTCTACAAGCCGTTGGTGCTTACGTCAACTTCCGTAAAATATTTTAAAAATGCCTTAAAAACCTTGTACGCTAATACAATATTACACAAATAATAAATGAGAAATAAATGCCAATATTTCAAGAAACATTCCTGGCAAACACAAGAGTAGATATTTAACCCTTTATGGCTAATTGTTACATATATGTACAAGCCATTAACATATCTATAAAAACTTTTAATTAAATGCAACCATTAATTTTATTTCATTTCAATAAATTTGCTACAATATCTTGTTTAAAAACTGTAAACTTTATTCTTAATAAAAAATTGTATCTGGTATAGCAGAACAGATTTAAAGTAAATCAATACTGCCGTAGTGGAATTTTTTTAAAATATATATTAGCCGCGTCTTAATTCATTAAATTGTGTGTTTGTTCAAGTAAATTATAGTTTTTATTGCTAAAATATTTTGAAGCAATTATTTTGTATCCGAAGCTCTTACCGCTTCTTCTTCCTTTAACCATTTTAGCTACAAAAAATAAAATTTCCAAAAAAATTCGGAAGAAATTTATTTACTTTGCTCTCTCGCTATTATATTCTAGGTGTTGATATTACATAAAATGTCGTAATGCCCTGCAGTGCGATTCAGTAACTTTTAACATTCTGTACATTTTATCGTTTGCTATAACGATTGTGTGATTCCGAAACTTCTTTTTAACGATAATGCGCAGCTGATATTTCCTGTTGATTTTTCCCATAAAATTATTGTCGCTTAAATAACGACACAACTGACATTAATCTACAGCGAATATCGTTAAAAAGTTTACTGAATAGCAAATTCGATAAATTTTGGTTATAATTATTTTAACGATGCGATTATCGGTAAAAAAAAAAGTTAGTGAATCGCACTACTGATCATAATATTAAGGTTAAGCTAACGATTTTCACGTTCCGTTTTCACAAAACGGGATTGACCTATTTGACTTTGTCACAATGATACAGGATTGCAGCAGACATATACATACATACATACATACATATATACACAGGGATTTTTGTTGTCCTCTAGGCAACAGAGAAATCATATTGATAATATTGACTATCAATATGCAGAAGGAACATCATCCTTACAATCTTGTGTATAAATTGTTTAATAAACGTTCCAAAGTGGGAATACTGCAAACCCTAATGAATATAATAATGAAAAAGGCTTTGCATAAAAATTATCAAAAGCTTTTTTGTGCTTCCCCAGAAGAAGGTATCTAAGCTGGTGTTTTCCAAGGATTATAATACATCTTTTTTTTTGTCAATAATTGTAGCAATGATTAGTCAGTCGGTGAAGTAAATTGATTAACAAAATTGTTATATTACCTAATGTAATGCGCCTAGTTAACACCAGAGGCGCTACAACGATGCTATAAAAACTAACAAGCTACACTATAGCATTCTATGCTCTCTTAAATAAACTAATTTGCGCTTACTTGATCTTCGGTTAAATAGTTTATTCCCCTAACTTATTCCAAGAGCATGCAAATGCGATAGTAAATCAATTAACAGAGTATGGCATAAACTATTTACCGGCTTAATTGCATCAAAAACCATACAAGGTAAAAAAAAACAATTAAGGGGAAATCACTGTACCACTTTCCTAAAAGAAGGCTGCACACATACTATTACATAGTAATTTACATGCCTCTCTGTTATCTTCTCTTAAAAAAATTTCGTTTTTATTATTAATAAAATATTAATAATTGAAGCTCTCACAAAATTCATTGAACGTTAATTTAAAATCAATTAATCGTATGCTTGAATTAAGCAACACAGTAATTGAAATTATATTAAATAAACTAAGCAAATTACACTGTTCTGCAAAAATAAAAATAAAAAGTGGGGACCAAGTTCTTGGTCTTATGTGGTTTTAATGGACTTTTGTTTGCTGAATCTAAATCAGTCCACATATAAATTCCATCACGTCTACTATTTGAGATTAATTTTTTCATTTCAATAAAATGACGATATTGGAATATAAAATACGTATTTATTATGATAAAATTTGAAAATCTTACACACAAATGGCTTCTATGCTATAAACTAAAATCTTAAATAAAATTAAATACTAATATAACATAAAAAATTATGATAATAGATGATAATAGTTTAATCTGCTTTCTCACGACTCAACTCAGTTAATATTTCTGGTTACCACTTGCCGGCATATCTTAATTCCATGTGCGCAATATCTCGTTAGAACCTTTCTATATTTAACCAGATATGACAAAACGAAAAAAATATCTGATTGCGAATGTAGGAAGTATATTTTTAATGAAACGTTGCATCCGAGTTGTGGATTTGAAAACAGAAGTTCTTATACCAGTGCCTCGTAATTTGCAGCCCTACTTTTTCAAGGAAAATTGTGACATACATTTTCAAAAGCTGCACATGCTCTTCTTTATTAATTCACTAGTTTTTTTTTTAGTTTTCTGTGTGTTCAAATATTATTTGAATAATTTTAATATACACAAAAAAAAACCAAAAATCAACTAAAAATTTTATTGGGTCAGTAAAACTTTTAATTAAATTAAATATTCAAACGAAGTTTAATTGAATCAATTACATTTTTAATCGATTTTTGTTTTTTTTTTTCAATTAAATGTGTTTATCGCAGGAACATTTTATTCTGTATACATATATACATACCTTATTCTCATAGCTTGTTGTGTTATATTCATATTAATTTATATGTTGTAATGTTCTAAGCAAATATCCTTAATTATTCTTATACTGTTTAAGGTTTTAAAATGTCATCACTAAGCAGAATAATTTTAGCCATAACTAACAGAAGTTTAAATTTTCGAACAATAGTGGAATCAAATTAACTAGACAGCAATATTAGATTATAAAATGGAAGATTAAATATTATAGCTCGTGAATCATATAGCTTTTTAAAAGCTGCGAAGAAAAAGCAGAAGTTCATGTTATTTCACACTTTGAAAATATGTTACTTAAACAATGCCAGATATGTATATATTTTTCATTTAAATAGTTTTGTTTTTAATGTATAGATTAATATGAATGTTAATATTCTTATACAAAAATATTTTAATACTCGTATCCAACGCCAGTAAATTTTTTGTAAAATTTAGTCTTCCATTGGAAATAAAAAAAATTAAATTTAGAGACTTCCATTGTTTAATCATTCATATTAAAAATATACACATATATACTTAAATAAATGTGTGTATATTAAAATATGAATATGGAAATATGGAAGAAGAAAAAACAGATTTGAGGAACTGTATTGATTTCCAAGGAAATAGCGCATTTTTTTAAAAGAAATATTTAGGATATTTCTATACAGAACTTTAAGCAATGGCCATCGAAGACGCCAAATGCCCTTGAAGTTAATTAGTGCCACAAATTAAAAAATAGTTTAAACAAAAAAATTTTAGAGAATAAAGTTTAAGTGCACTGCAAGTCTGTACAACAAGCCGAAAACGGAAACATGTTGTACGTTTCCGACAATCAGAATCAAACACTGATACTTTACACATTCAATCATCATATTCTAAGGAGAATTAAGCACAAAACAATTGACACACATAACAATTTCGGCCCGCCTAAAATCATAGTGCCTTTCTAGCATTAGTGACAACCGTATCCTTTTTTTTTAAACGTCCAATAAAAGTTCTAAATTTCCCATAAAAAAAAAAATTATCGCAGTTTTTTAGTTTTGCTGACAGTTTTCTTTTTTTTTTTTTGTAATTTAATTTTGTCAGAAAATTATCCCAAAAAATTCGTGCACAGATTTTACAGAATGTAAGAGTAGCATTTTAAAGTTTCCACGCTTGTTTATTTGCCTGATTATTGCTGCTACATAACCCAGTAAACAAAATCATGCAAGCAAACAATGCTGAAAAATGAAAAAACCTAAAGATCTAGAAGTAGAAAAAAAAATAAGCAAGTAAAAGTTCGATGCATAGCAAAACACTGGCTTTAAACAAATGATGCAGAGCATACTGCCAAGGAGAATTTTAATTTGAGAATTATGGCTACTTTTTTTTATAATTTTGGGTAGTACAAGGACTTGAGCTAATTGTTACTGTAAAGCCTCATTATTTTTATTAATTGGGTATTTTATTTTTTGTTAAAATACCAAAGAGTCCATACTACTGCCAGAAGATTTCTTAATAAGCTTTGAAAAACTAAATTACACGCGCTCTAAATTCCAGTTCACTTATTACAATCTGTTGAATATATTTACAACTAATTTAGATATATGCCTTTGATTTTGCATATATCTAAAAGCAAATAAACGCAGGAAATTCTCAAGTCTGGATTTATTAGTAATATATAATCACTACAATAGTAACTAATAAAACAAATTAATAATTATTACTGCTCATATAATTAATTAGTTAAAATTTTTTGTTTTACTCCAAAATTCATTTATGATCCTTATTTCCAACCTTACCAGCCACTAGTTAGTCTTAGTTATATCTAAATCTTTATCACAAATAATTAAGCACATAGTTGAAATTCAAAAACAATAGATATTATTTATTTAAAACTCTTTCAATTAAAATAAAAGCTTAAAATTTTAGCAAATAGTTAAATAACAATAAAATTTAGCATCATTGGCTGTTCAAAAAAAAAATCTTTAAAATTACCAGCGAAAAGTTTAATTTTAGAACTTTTTTAGTTAACATTTTTTTTTCACAAAATCAAATATACCAGTTTTATTTCTTATTTATTAAAAAAAAAAAGTTTTTAAAAATCTATTAATCTTACAGCACACTCATTACTTGTTTTGTAAAATAAGTCAAGAATAGTGTTTTTTACACAAGAAACATTTTAGCAAATAAAAAGATTTTATATCTTTTGACTGTTTGCCTTCGTGTGCAATGAAACTTTTACATAAAGTGTGAATATTTTTCGAAAACTTTTCCCGAAATCTAAAAAATGAAACAGTGTTCAATTAAAATTTTTTTTAAGGATTGAGAATAAATTTGGAGGAAAGAATTGGGTGGCATAAGGGTTTTTGTAACCCCATACGAAATAAAATTTGTGATTTGTTAGATAATGAAATTTTTATTGCAAAAATTCTTACTTTCTTGGAAGGGGGGAAGACGATTATAAACGCTGTAGGTGTGCATGTCGCTTCACTCCTCCTAAACAATTGGATCAATTTGAATGAATTTGGGTGTATGAGTTTGGGTGGCTCTCTGTATGTCTTAGATTCTCAAAACTAGGACCCGGAGGGCAATACGGGGGAAACTTCTTCCCCTCCAAACAAACAATCAAAACGATTTTATTGAAACTTAGAACACATGTAGACAGATCTGCATCTAAAAAGTGGCGTTGACTGAAGTAGTTAGCACGTTCACTACAAAACCGAAGGACCTGGGCTCGAGCTCTGTATCCAACAGGCATTAAATACAACACCACGCATTTTTCTGACTTTCACTAGTGTCCCTTTTTATCAGTTGTTTTTTTATTTTTTAAAAAACACAACAAAACCCCGCAAAGCGATTAGCTTGTCTGAGGAAAATATCCAGGTTCTATGGCGGGAATTGAACCCACGACCTCTGCACTGAGAGGCTAGCATCACTACAACTCAGCCAACGGGATCACCCAAAGTAGGAAAGTTCAAGTGGTGAAGTCATAGTCACTGGTCACTGAACTATACCGACTTCCGTAGATACTAATCCTAATGTAAAATCCTTCGTTGTGTAGCAGAATTATCGGCGAAGTAAAATAACCAATAAAATGGCTACTGAACACAGTTTAAAAAAGTTCAATACGCCTAATTTAACACCAGAGGCGCTGAAACACTGAATGACTAAGAACGTGCAAAAAGCAGAGTTGTAAAAGAATGAAGCTTTTCTATCTCTCTTTCTTCACCACCTGTCTTCTCTATCACTATCTCTTTGCTAAAGAATATAACACCTAGTAATATTAGTAGGTATTCATGGCGTGAGTGTTACCTCTGTTTATAAAAATAAAAAATAAAAAAATAGTCACAAAGGCTATGAAACTAGGACCAGGAGGGCGAAAGGAGAAAAGGGGAAATATCTGCCCCTTCAAAACGTTAGAACATACTTTAATAAAATTTAGAACGGTATAGCACCACCCTTCCAGGTTAGCTAGAACATAGATAGATCTGCGTCTAAGTAATTACACAGGCTATGTTCATTTTCAAAACAAGAACCCAGAGGGCAATAGGGGGAAATTTTTGCCCCTCCCAAACGTTTAAACCAATTTTTATGATATCTAGAACTTAGATAGATCTGCGTTTAAAAATGCACATAGACTATGTTTATTTTCAAAAGTATGACCAGAAGGGCGAAAGGCGCAAAATTTCTGCCTCTTCGAAACAATGAAACCGATATTAATGAAATTTAGAACACAGATCGACCTGCGTCTAAAAAGTCACCAAATGGCTACAGCCATTTTAAGTCTCATTTTAAGTCTACTCAGTTTCTTTCTGGATCTCTAATTCGTTGTTTCAACGATGAAGCTAGCGGCAAAAAAATATTTGTTCGTTTAAATGCAATTTAAGTTTAAGGAATAAAATAAAAAATTTCTGCAACAAAACTTTCATCCTCTAAGCTGGGACTATGTAAATTTCAATGCAAAATCCATTACAATGCTTCCCAGATATGGGCATTTCCATATCAGCGTTCGTGACATTTGTACGCCTACAAAGTGGAATAGATTCCGAAAAAATAGAAGTAACTCAAAAATATTTTGTTGCTATGTTCCATTCAGGGCGTACTATATGCGAAAAAAAAATTATTACATTTGGAACCCTGTTGTCCAAAATATCGAGGGAAATAAGGGCATAGCGTACGTGACATAAAACGGAACTGATATCAAGGTGCATGTAAAAGTATACGAAAATCTGCGAATTGTGAAGTTTTTTTTCTTGTTTTAAATTTCTTACACGAAGCCAACTATTTTTCCTTTATTATCAGTAATTTTGAAATAAAAAAGACTTTTGGCTGATTTTATAATGAATAAAGTTTAATAGCGTACGTGACATAGCGTACGTGACGGATTTTTCTCTTATAATATTCTTAAGTAAAAAATTTTTTTTTTAATCTGTGGAAATAATTAATAATGGCTTGAGTCGAAATATCGTGTTTTGAGATATTATGGGTTTTGTCTAAAATAAATTGTGTTTGGTTTTTATATAAAGTTTTTAGATACCGAAAAAAAATTCACATTTATTTATTATTCGTTGTTTTTTAGTTAAGATGTTATGAAAAAATCCATTGGCAGAAAAATTAAAACTAAAGTGAACTTATTATATTGAAAGGCAAAATAGTTTTTATTGATAATAAGTCGAGATAAGTGCTTTAGGTTAAATTGAAAAATGCGGAAAACCTGAAATACGATCATTTTTTAAAACCTTATGTGCTGGTTCCACAAGTCAGGCAGGCGACTAGTCTAGAAAATTTGTATGAAAATCACTCAAAAAGGTGAGTGCTTTCCATACAAATTTTATACTCAAGTCAACCGTCTGCGTTGTAGAAACAGGGAGTTAGTTAAATATAACTCCCTGTTTCTACAACCCAGACGGTCGACTTGAGTATAAAATTTACATGGAAAGCACTCATTTTCTTGAGTGACTTTCATACAAATTTTCTAGACGAGTCGTTATTATTGAGTTATTGAACTCAAGTGTATACAAGTTTTGATGCTCAAATATTTTAATATCGATGTAGCTACCTTACAAAAATTAAGTTGAGTTAAGATGTTATGGCTTATGTATTATTTTCCAAGAAGACTTAAGTTAAAATATAAATGGGTATAGTTTAAATGATAGATCTTGAAGAAGATAATAAGAATATGTAATAAAATGAAAAAGCACTTATGTCAACTTAAGCCATTATTATATATTGCCACAGAAATTTATGCATACAAAAACTTAAAAACAAAACAAAAATATGTATTCAGTGAAAATAGCAATAAAACAAGAAAGAGTCAATTTCATTTCTTACTACATACTGTTTACTTGGGCGCTGAGTTTTCGCCGCCATCTTATACAGGCATGTTCTGGAAATCACAAGTTTTCAAATCACTTGTGATTTGATGGTGTTCTGAATATCACAAAAGTTTTAAATTTTCTGTGTGATTTTACCCTTTAAAAATAGAAAGAAACAGCTGACGTTTTGTTTTGTAAATGCAATATCACAAATGTAAATCACAAAGCAAATAACAACATTTTTGCAAAATTAAGAGTTTTAAATTTTTTCATAATTTCATAAATTCTTTCGTAGAAAATTGCTCATTTTACTATAAAAATCAATAAAGAAGATATTAAGTTATTCATTTAATTAATCTATTGAGAATTTCAAAATAAAGTGATTGAAAAAATAACCAGGTGATTTCAAATCGGCAAGCATTTAGGTGACCGATTTAAAATCACAAAAATTCAAAAAGTTATGTGTGCAGAACACCTTTCTTGTATTTTCAATTCACTTTCACAAAAAGTGATTTTCAGAACATGCCTGATAATTATCAAGTTAACGCTGATACATTTAATTGCAATTTTAATACTTACAATAGCGTACGTGACAAACTTTAAATGCTTATAAAATTTTTATTACACTAAATTGAGAAAAAATTTCGAACAATATTTATTTGCGACAATTATCCTGCTTTGAACTTTTATTTTGAAACAGTTGCGACCGATCAAATTCAAATGATATAGACAAATACGGTTTTTGCACCGCGTACGTGACATTAGAATAGCATCCAAAGCAAACCAAAAAAAATACCGCTTATCAAACTCTAAATTGTCTCTTTCCTCATGGATTTTGTTCATTGTTGTTGTAACATTAATTTTAAAGCATAATTGTAATGTTAGAAATACCTGAATCGAATCGCTAGTTAAGAAAAAATAGGTGATTGCAATTTCTTAACATTAATCAAAGAGATGGTCAGTTTAAACTGCTATTTTTGCTCTTGAAAATTTTTTATAAGCTATTAATACCTCTGCATAGTAAAATTTGAGTGATTTTTTCCTCTTTGACATATTTAAAAAAAATGTTCAAGGTTTTTTAATTTTTCAGTCGTGGTTGTCATTTTCATGGAAATGCCCATATGCAGTTGAGCAAACAGAATAGATTAAGCGTAAGGGTAGAAATATTAAAGTAGCGTGTAGAGCATAGTCGGTCAAAGTGTCACCATAGTGCCGTGCTTCAATCGGCTTCTTATACAATTGAATACACGAATACACAAATACATTTCTCTCGGTGGCCATCAGTGGTACCCAGAAAGCATTTTACATCACAATTGAATCTTTTCCGAATCAGCTTGACGAGCTAATTTTTCGATCATAAGTGATACTCCCGTTGTGAGAATATGGTACCCTACAGATGAATCATACCAAAAAATCATTTGTAATACGATTTGCTGATTAATTTTTAAGCAATTTTCTTTTAGTATTAAATCATTAAATCACCTTTTTGCGGTTTCTTTGCATTTCGGTCTTCTATTTTCAAGAAATCATTACTTGATCGTATAGATGAATCCTAAGTGAATCCTTTTCGAATCACCCAAGTAATAAATCAGTTTTTAATTATGAAAAGTTATCTGACGAGAATTATATGTGATATTTCTGCAAAAAATTATCATCCAACCCAGCTACCATTTTTTAACATAGTCAAATCTTTTCCGAATCAGCTTGACGGGAAAAATAACCGCATATGAGCTAATTTTTCGATCATAAGTGATACTCCCGTTGTGAGAAAATGGTACCATACAGATGAACCATAATAAGGAATCATTTATGATATGATTTGATGATTAATTTTTGAGAAATTTTCTGGTGGTAACAAATCATTAAATCACCTTTTTGCGGATTATTTATATTTTGTTCCTCTATTTTCTAGAAATCAATATTTGATCATATAGATGAATCACACGTGAATCCTTTTGATCTGAGGAGAATCATATAAGAGAAATTGATCACCCAAACGCTAGCTGCGTAGAGGGCGCTATATTGGTGCAATGTGACTATATTGAGTTTGCAAGCTACCCAGCAAACACAAAGACAAGCGTTTGATATATTTTTTTATTTTTTGGTACTTTGAAAATAAAAGTTTATTTAGTTAAAATATTAATTTGAAATAAAACTTTTTAGTAAAAATTAGAACTTGAAAAATTTTTTAAGCTTTACTTTGGTATGGTTCACTGATAGCAAACATTCTTTAATTTTTTCCAAATAACTTTTTCTTTCCTTACCATTAAACTTATGCATATCGCTATAAAAAGTGCCATAATGGGCCTAATTACGAATGGCGTATTTCGACTACAACTACGAAGATTTTGTACTAGATTAAAGAAAAAATTTTGCAATATTCTTTATATAAAAGATATTTGGGGTATTCAAATGGTACTCATAAATTAACATGTTTTAAGGTAATAACACGAAAAAATATGATTGTTGTGAGCAAACCCTGATAATTGTACATATTTGTATTTTCGCTTTAGCACCCTTGTACATTGCTTACTCTCTCTCTCTCCCTCTCTCTCTTTCAATTCCTTTGTTAAGCTCTCTCACATTTCTACGTATAGTTATGACAAAACAATAAACATAGCTGAGAAAGTCTTATTATTTTATGACTTTTTTAAACCACAACGACTATTCTTTTAAACTGTGTTAAAATGTTAAGGCACTATGACACTTGAGACCCTGGTTTGAATACCCCAATTGTATTTTAGCAAATGCATAATTTATAATAGAATATTTATGTTTGCTGGATTAATATTCTTGAAAAAATAAATATGTAAGCATCTGCCTTTATGCATTCGTCGCTGTGTCATCAATGACTAAATTAAAGAGTGTGTAAGGCTTCCGAAAATTTTATAGCTTCAGAGATCTGGGAGAGTTAATCATTTTATAGGGTGGTACGCTTTCCCCTATTTCTTTAAAAAATATATATACAGTAGCTGGGTCCGGCAAAAGTTGTATTACCCTCAGTTATTTTTTAACCACAAAATTTTCCGCACACTGGTTACTGGTGGGGTCAAAAATAAATTCATAAACATAGCGGGTATTGACGTGAATCTGTGCTGAGTATTTTAGCTCCAGAGCTCCTAAAGCTCCACAGAGATCATGCGTTACGAACAAACACACACTACTATTTTGTATATACAGTGAAACCTCTCATAACAGGACACTCACCGTTGCGGTATTTTTATCTTGTTATTAAAGGTGTCCGCTTAACCCTACGTCTACATCTGATATATTTTTATCATGACAAATGTCATATTCTATATAGAAAAAAGATCTAACATAAAAAAAATTATTTTTCAATATAAAAATTGACTTTTGTTATGATAAAAATATATCAGGTGTTGACATAGGGTAAGAGAGGGATACACAATTTTTTTGTAGTTTATTCTAGTTGAAAAATCATATTAAGAGTAGACTGCTTCAACATAGATTGATATAATTTCAAATGTGAGCAGAGTTGAATAGAGGAATGCCTAATATTTAAATACATTTCTTATTGCCGCGTTTCACCACTTATGTCCGCTTATGAGAGGTATTTAGAACATTATTTTTAAAAATGTTCTGTCCGGTTATGGGAATGCCTTTTGTATGGAAAAATTAATGAACGTGTTGTATCTAAAAATGTTGTCCGCTGTTATTAGAGTTGTCCGTTATGAATGGTGTCACCTTGTACATATTCAATATTTCGAGCATCAGTTAAAGGGTTTTGAAATGTCAAAATTATCGATACTAAGGAATAAAAAACCAAATCTAAAAGAAAAAATACCTTGTAGGTAATTAAAATTGAGGCAATGGCCTTTAATCAAATTTTGCTTCAAATCTATCAGCAACAAAAAATATTGCTTGGCAAAAATTGCTAAAACAAACTCACATATTATAAGCCTAAATCTGAATATATTTCACTTCATCCTCTGAAATATATATTTCCCTAATATTTATTCCTAATGTAGCTGCAAATGGCTGTACTAATTAAATTATTCTTTAAAGCAAAAGTACTTGCATATTAATATATAATAAAAGAAAAAATTGAACACTGTAGCATTTGAACTTTTTGTAAAAGTCTTTAAACTCATATATTATCAAAAAATATTAAAAAAATCGCTTATTATAAAAAAGAAAAGAATGCTCACAATATTAAAAAATATATAAAAAAATATAAAAAATTAAGAGAACAGCTAGGCCTGCCTAAACAGAACCACCACCTCAAATATACTCTAAAACATTTAAAACAGTCTACATAAAACCTCATGATTGCCATTGATGAAACATTGTAACTCGTTGCTTTTACAATTTAAACTTTATAAACTTTCTTTTATCAACAACTACCAACAAACTCTTATTATTAACGATGCTTTTTATGTATCGATTTTGTAACATTTGCTATTTTTTTACGCCTTATTTGTGTAACATACTTTACTAACTATCTGTCTAATTTTGTACAAATAAAACTGTTTCCTGTACTTTAAGAACACAGCTTTATTTCCACAACCAACACTTGAAAACATACACATATTCATTCATAACACTCATTGTGACATACATACATATACACATACATACATACATCATTATGTAGAATTTTGCATTTATTTCAAAAGCAGCTAGTGCTTTCAATTTTCATTTAAGATACTTTTTTGTTAATTATGTTTTTTGGGTTTATTTAAAAAAAACACACACAACTTTTAATACAAATTACAACTAAAAAAAAATTTTCAAAAACTCAACTTTAAATTTTGAAAAAAAAAATTTAAAACCACTAAATCAACCCATAAACAAACAAGGGGTTCATATTTCAAATATGAAGAAGGTGAACTGCTGCCCAGACCGGAGTTGCGCATTTGGAAACCCAGAAGTTTTCACTATGACAATGTGGCAGCAGCAATGTTAACGCTATTCGCGGTACAGACAGGCGAAGGATGGCCACAGTAAGCGATCTTGTTTAATATTTTCTTTCTTTTATATTTATTCACTTAATTTTACCTCCTAACAACAATAACTAATAAACACATTAATTACTTGACAAACAATAAACATTTTGTTGCCACCTGAATGAATTGATAAATTTAAAATAAAACCACAAACAATATTTTAATATTACAAAAAAAAAATAAAACTAATTTAGAGTACTGCAACACTCCATGGCTGCCACTTATGAAGATAGGGGTCCAATACAAAATTTCCGGATCGAAATGTCCATATTTTATATCGTATATTTTATTGTATTTCCATTCTTCTTTGTAAACATTTTCGTGGCCTTGATTATCATTACATTCCAAGAACAAGGCGAAGCTGAATTACAAGACGGTGAAATTGATAAAAATCAGGTGAGATTAAGAAGTTTATGTCACAATTAAAAACCGCTTGAAAAAATTAATTTTACTACCAAAAAAAAATTATCTAAATTTATTAACTAAAAATAAATTATTGGCTAGAAATATTTGATTGAAAACTAACAAAAATAGATGTGTTTGTTGTACCATAAAGTTTGTCTTAATCATTTTCATAATAAATTTTATTTTTTTAATTTAGATTTTAGTATTCACTTCAACTAACAATTAAACTAACATTCAAATCAATATTCCCTATTTATTATAAATAGTTTTGCTAAAAATTTAAAAAAAAATTAGATAGAGTCTTAAACTCAAACTTAGCTGAAATTCATGGAAACGATAAGAGCAACTCATTTGCTAGTGCTATTAGTCTCTTCTTTTATCTTGTCTTGCACTACTTCCTTCTTAAAGCTCCTAACTGCAGACCTCTACGGTCTTAACTAGTTACTATATTTTTTTTTTTTCAATCACATTCATGTATTATATTTTTTTTTTTCTTTTTTAACATTTAGTTTTAATTCATTTATATATTTTCATTTTCTATGTGTATAAATGTTGAACATTTTCCGGAAGTTCTTTAAGTTTATGTACTTTCAAGTGTATAAATTTTTAACTAAACTTTTATCACAAACATTTTATTTTACTTCAAAGAAATGCAAAATAAAGTGTTTTTGATGAAACTGCTTCATAAATTCAAAGAAAAAAATTATAATAAAGTTAAAATAATTTAACTTCTTCACCAGGTTTGTATATTGCTTACACAATAGTGAACTGCTTTATAAAAAAAAGTCGCTTACAATATCATATGCTCATTAATCATGTCTAACAAATAGAGAAAAAAATATGGATGAGTCTAAAGCGTACTATACACGGTCAAAATGCATAACATAAGCATCGTCGTGCATGTATTGCACGATAAATTAATATCCTCTTATACATAGGCTAAGTGCAACAAAATTGTCAAACTACATACAAAAACTTTTTAAGTTTAGAATTTGACAGATCGATGTAAAACCTACTACTTTGAGTAGCTTATCTTGTTATGTTTGTGTTGCATACATGCTTGTGCAAAAATCAGAAAATTTTGATTTTGCTTCAAGCATCGTCGGTGTGACTCATACAAACAAAATTTCACTAATATTATTATAATACAGGGTCATGCATTTTGACAGTGAATAATGCGCTTAATGCAGACATCAAGGCAAATTCATACCAGGTGATCTCATTTGAGCAGATAATGATCTGATGCTAGAGTCTCTGCTAGCAAATTTTCCAATAGCAAATACAAGTACTCTTTTTCCTGCAGTTTTGCATTTTATATTAAAATGAGTTCACTTTATTGAATACGCCTTGGCAGGCATCGTCAAAACACCTTACGTTAGAATTTTTCTTAATAATAGTTCTCTATCTCGTATATCGCTACCTTAATAAAGAAAGGTCCTAACTCACTATTTTTTAGAAATCGAGATTTGTCGATACATTAAATGTTCTTGTCAGTGATGGGAAATGAGATTTGCATTTAAATACTTTTTTGCTGCTGAGAGTGCCAAAGATCATTAGTTTTTTATTTAAATTTTATATTAACAAAAAATTATATGAAATTCATTCACAAAGAAATAAATAAATTCAGAACAGTGCGACTTTGACTCGCGCACGAAGGGTTCCGTACATTCGGTCTTGAGAATTTTTTAATGGGACGTTTTTAGCGTTTTTTTTTCAGTTAAAACGATTTTTTTAGTTTTCTCGTTTTGGCGATTATTTTTCTGTTTTTGGTGTTTTATTTTATTTTGGCAATTTTTTCTTCATTTAACCGATTTTTTTCATTTTGGTGATTTTTTTTAATTTTGACAATTTTTTTTTCATTATGTCGATTATTCCGGTTTTTCGCGATTTATTTTAATTTTAGAATTTTTTTTTTATTTGGCGCTTTTTTTCGTTTTGGCGATTTTTTTTTTGGTTATTGGCGATTTTTTTTCGGTTTGGCGATTTTATAATTTTAGGGTTTTTTAGTTTTACAGTATTTGAAAACTTCAAGAGTTTAGCTCTTACGGTTTGTAAGATACAGCAAGTTGTCAAAACTACATAGTCAAAATTACATTAACTGATAGAATACCCTTTAATTTAGATTTTTTTAATTTTAGTGTTAATTTTTGTAGTCTGTGTAAAAATGCACTAACTTTACAAAATTTCAAGTGCATATACATACAATTGTATGTATATTGCATGGGATTTTAGAATTTTTCGTTGCTCGTTTTGGAACACCCTTTAATTTTTAACTCCCATGTATTTGTTGATGTAGCGGCCAAGGTTCTGCAAACTATGTCCAAATTTCAGGTCCGTATCTCTTACGGTTCTCGAGGAAATAGCCTGTGACGTACAGACAGACAGACAGACGGATAGACGGATAGACGGGCAGACAGGCAGACGGACAGCGTAGCGAAAACAATAGGGTTCGTTTTCACCTTTGGTGGTACGGAACTCTAAAAAGAAGCACAGCATATACTTACATATCGATGGCTTAATATAAAAAGAGCGTATCTCAATCTTTTTCGAAAATGCTGGGACACATTGTATAATTGCATCCTCCTTGAAGATCCTAAGTTCCAGTTCAAAATCAAGGACTTACAGCAACTTTTGCTTCTCCTATAAAATATCGAGATTCGCCTTTGTTATATTAAGCTATCGATATGTACATATCGTTACCTTAATATAGAAAGGCCGAGTTTTTTGAATATTTCGATAGAAGAACATCTAACATAGAAAAAATTCAAAAGTATCGATTAAAAAAATAATGAGTTGGGGCCTTTCTATATTTAGGTAATGATATGTAGGTGCAAATGTTAAAGTTATAAAACGCAAAGTTTTAAGACTTCAATAAATCTTTGACCTGTAATAAAACATAATAATGGAACATGTTTTGTTTTCATGAGATTTTGGTTAGAGAAAATCCTTTCGATATTTGCTGAGCACATACTTCTGTAAGCTACTCCTTATATAGTCCATTATATATTTTGCATGAAATAATTTAGTTTTATGAAAACTTGGCGATGTATAGTCCATTTAATTTTTTCTGAAACTTGGACGTCCTCAGAGGAGGACTTAGGCTTTATAACATATTTCACATTGACAGCCTTCTGGCTTAAGTTAGAAGTTCCGGATTTATTACCATTTATTTTGAAAACTAACTAACATTTCATTGTCAAAGTACACTTTTGCCCTTAGAACTTTTTACAATTTTCTTTAAACTGATTTAAAATATGACTTGTGTTTACATATAGACCAACTTTTGTGTCACAGAACATGCCATTGAGTGAAATATGGTTTTCGTTTATATTTATATAATTAGTAGAGTACTACGATACTCCTTCATGTGATATATATAGTACGATCGTACAAACTTTCTTCCCATCACTGGTTCTTGTATAGAAACAGCTTGAAATAATGAGTTAGGGCCTTGCTATATTAAGGTAATGATATATATAATTTGTATGAAAATTTTAAAACTAGTAAGATACTGTCAGGTAATTTGAAGATGTCTTCTTTAAAGCAATCAGATGTTGGTTATAAAAAATCGCTATAAAAAATGTGTTTATAAAAAATAAATTTAAGTTTAAAGAATGTTGAAAAAAGCCTTATATTTTTATAAAAAATAAATTTTTTTAAATCAACTTGTAAAGCACTTCTATTTTTTTCAGACACAAAGAGTAAATGATTTTCTTATGCCCTAGTTCAGTAAGAAGATTTAGGACGTTTATGTTTAAAAATTCTTTTGAATTCTTGTTTTTGAATTCTCTAAATTATTTTCTTCAAAAATGGTTGTTGTCTTTGATAATGAAAAATATAATTATTATTGCCATGTTTTTAAAGCATAAAAATTCAATTAAAGTATTATACAATAGTTTGAAAAAATACATGAAAAAATATGTGTTGGATATAATGTTTGGAACAAAATCATAAAGCAAATACACGAACCTTCTAGCATAGACAACAAATAATATTTGTTTTAAAGAATCACAACTGCGCTTTTTTTTCGTCCATAAATAGGCTTGGTGGGTCGAACTCGTTCACTAGTTAATTTTTGCCACAAACCAATGATCAAACCCATTTAAATTACATGGGTTCGATCATTGGCTTGTGGCAAAAATGAAGTAGTGAACGAGTTCGACCCAAGTCTATCCATAGACAAGACGATACAATCGTCGAACAGAATTAGGACATTAATAAAATTAAATATTGATATTCGGATATTAAATACGTATTTATCATAATAAAATTAAAAAAGCTTATACATAAATTACTTCTACTCGTATTATATAAATTAAAATCATAAATGAAACTTAATACTTTCGCTTTATTTTATGAGTTGTAGCTGCTGTTTCACGAATGATTTCCCAGCAAAAATCAGTTCACATTTCTGGAGACCACTTGCTGTTATATCTTTTTTTCCATGTGTAGAACACTACATCCCGAAAGGAAGAAATTTCTTTACTGCTTTCAGAAAACTGAAATTTTCCCAATTTTTTTCCCAGTTTGTGTTTGTGTTTGTCCTGTACACACAGAAAAAAATGCATGGAACAATTCAATTCAATGCAATTGACAAAAAAAAAATCAATTAAACTTTTAATTAAATAAAATTTTTAAACAAAAGTTTATTTGACTCAATTACATTTTTAATTGATTTTTTTTTTCTGTGCATTGCAATAGTAAAAAAAAAACTTCAGGTTAAGGAAAACCATAACCAATTCATTCTTAAGCATTTAAATATCGATCAAACAATATCTGGTTTGCTTCCAAAGTTTTCATTTTTCATCCCCCATTTCATCACACATTGAACATAATACTTAAATTTTTAAAACTAATTCTGCTTTAGATGTCATAACAAATTGTATGCCAAATAACATCAAACTAGTGAAAACAAAAAATAGAATGTGCCGATTTTTTATTATACCATTGATTTGTAAAAAAAAACAAACAAATGTCAACCTTTAACCTGTGTGCAAAATTAATTTAAAATTCTTAAAATATTTTTACAGAAATCATGTATAGACTTTACAATAGGAGCACGGCCATTAGAACGTTACATGCCCAAAAATCGTAATACATTTAAATACAAGGTTTGGCGTATTGTCGTATCGACGCCATTCGAATATTTTATAATGATGCTAATTGTGTTCAATACTCTATTATTAATGATGAAGGTAAGTCTGGTTAAATTTCAACTAAAAGCTTAATAGATAACATTTGTAGATCGCTTAAGTTTTTGTGAAGTGTAAACACGAGAAAGAAAAAATGCATGGTTATGAGACATCTAATCGTTAATTGTTAGGAATAATATACATATATCCTTTTTTTAACATTATATCGCCGTTTTGTGGGTTCTGGAAGTGGATTCTGACTATTTTGGCGATGAGGTCCTTATGGATGTACTTATGTCAGCGTTTGGAAGTGAAGCATTAAAGGCTCAGTTAGCCTAGTGTAATGTAATGTAATTGGAACGCATGAAACAGCTGATCGATATTTTTATATGAAAAGTAGGTTACGTTACATTCCATCTCTATAACCATTTTCATTACTTTTCACATCACAATATCGATCAGCTGTTTCTTACTGTTGCAGTTACAATACATTACAGTCAGCTAACTGAGCCTTTAGTTTGGCAGCATATCCCTTTGACGAGTGGTGTACATTATAATGTACGTATACTTTATCAACCCGTCACTGATTAGAATTTTAGCATACATGCAATTAATTTGCAGTTATCGGTTCTTCGTTTTGTTGTTGTTTAAATTCTTAAGAGGATTTCAAATTTCAAAACAACGTGAGCTCAGTTTTGTATATTTTGTGTCTTGTCCTCATAAAAACATATTGCTATCCTATTTTTTATGTATATTACACCATACAATAAATCTGTTCGCTTCTTTATTTTAATGAATTTTTAAATGCACACATACTAAATTAAATGTAAATATACTAAAAAAAGTAAAAACAAACAAAAAAATAAAATAAAGTGAAAAAGTGTACGTATTGAAGCGGATTTGACATTAAAATGTACATCCTCAAAACCCACTTTGAAATAAAAATTTGTCCTCAGAATTTTTTACACGTGTTTCTTGAAGCGTCTTTAAGCGATAAAAACCATATATAATATTTTTTAATCGCTAGAATTAATTCCCGTGTCAAAGGGATATTACGAGTGGGGAAGAACGAATCGTTTTCGTGTTCGGTACTCGGCGAAACGCTTTGTTTTCATATACTTTGCTACATATACATATGTACATACATACATACATATACATCCATATTTGAATGTTGCCCACAATATTTTCGTTTGTGTGAACCTGAAAGAATCAACAACAGTGAATTCTAGATGTTTTCCTGCCAAATGTTCGCCCATCTAAACTTGGACTATGTTCGGAAGCAAATTTACCGCAATCGAAAGGTGTTAGGCTCACCTGTGTACATGTCGTAAAATAAATAGATTCAGTTTGCTAAATTTCAAAAATTTTCACAAATCTAATCAGCTCCTAACCTCAAAAAGATACTTCAGTTAATATACTTCTAGTGATTCGTTCAAGAGATATCGTTGATGAAAGTGTTTGAAAAAAATTATTTTTTTTTAACTTCAAAAGTTCTCTTCAGATGAATTTGGCATATTCACTAATTTTCATAGACATAAGAAGTGCAGAGGATAGCAGAAATTTTACTAAAATCTGAGGTCTTATCGTCGCTTTCGATAACGAGCTGATTCGATCACATTTTTTCAGTTTGAGATCATGGCATTTGGTATCGAACCATATTATTACATTGTTCGATATCGAATGCCACAATCTCAAACTGAAAAACGTGATCGAATCATCTCGTTATCGAAAGCGATGCAAAAAATTTTCAAAAATTATCCTGAGCCATAACTTGCTAGTTTCTTTGTGATGAAGCCTGTATTAACTCGAGAGTTATATAATGTGAGTTTCGAGCCTCAGGGGCTTCTAGTATAATTTTATAGCGAAAACTTTTGTAGAGCATTTTAAGCCATTATGTACTCGTTAAGAGTATTCAGAGAGAGAGAGAGAGAGAGAGCTAAATTTTAAAAAAATATTTAGGATCTTACAAAATGATTTCGGACACATCCTAATCGTTAAAACAGTTATTAATTTAACGGATTAAAGGATTTAAATTTATTATTTAATCTTTAAATGGATTAGAGGATTTAAGTTTTTTATTTACATCTTTAAATGGAAAAAAACATGCGGAAAAAAATTTGGGGACTAAAACTTAAATTAGACGTGACATAGCCATAATGTCATAGCCATAACCAAACCAAAATTCAATTGGTTTATATGATGAGAGTTATGGCGCTATGGCGAGTCTCTCTCTTTCTCTCACCATAGAAACCAATTGATTTTTGGTTTGGTCACAGCTGTGTCATTATGGCTATGTCACGTCTAATTTAAGCTTAAGATGTTTTATAAGTATATTCAAACGCATCATATGCCTAAAGTCTAAGGATTAAATGGTTTTGGTTATATGTTTGTCACAATAGTATGCAAAAAAGGGTAAGTTTCAGCTCTCCCTTAAGTAAAATTCAAACGTAAACTGCTATAACATCGATGGACGTCTATTTTGCTTCCTTCGGCTCTGCCAGAAACAGTCGTGACAATCTTCTTATTTTGAAAAAAGTTTGACCTTAATACACCTACTGTCGTATTCTAAAAAAAAATATTTGAGTTTGAAGTGTATGTTAAAACAAAATGTTGACTAAAGCAGCACACTTGCAAAATAAATTAAATTTTTTTAAGAATACGAGCCTCTTCCATTGCCGTTTTTTTATTTCCACGCTTAAAACAAACAAAAAATGTCTGTTGAATAAAAACGCCATAAATGCATTTTCTCCCTTCCCTCCACTAGTACCATAACCAAGGTGAGATGTACGAGAAATCACTGAAATATATAAACATGGGATTCACAGGAATGTTCAGCGTTGAAACGGTGCTGAAAATAATCGGCTTCGGTGTAAAGGTATGTTTTCTTTATTTGTGTATCTTTAAATATGGTTATGAACATTTAACTAAATCTAAAAGTTTAGAATTTTTGTAATAAATGGAAATTTTGGTAAAACTTTGTTTCAGAACTTTTTCAAAGATCCCTGGAATATATTCGATTTGATAACAGTCTTAGGCAGTATTGTGGATGCCTTATGGATGGAATTCGGGGTAATTATTGACAAAAAAAAACAAAAACTTGTTTAATGTATTATAAGTATTTTATTTGCTTGTAAATGAAAATGTATAAACTTAAGGGGGACAAAGGAAAAAACTAAATGATCTCACGTGTAACTTAACCAAACGATTTTAAATAGTTTAAGAATTCAGTTTTGCCATGTTTAAATTAAACAATATGTTTTATTTTTTCGTTGGAATGTTTGTGTTATGAATTTATACGTTTCATTATTTAATTTTTATTTAGGGTTAGATTTTAAAATAATTGCAGCAGCTAAGTGCAAACCAAGCAAAATAATTAACGCTAATCTTCATTAAAGCTTTAGTAAAACTTTACAAACTTGCATAAGTTTCATATATTATATATAACTTTTTTTTTTAATAAATACCAAGTATGTATATAAAATATTAAAAATTACAAATTTACAAACACATAAATAATTTTTTTTTTCTTTTTGGAATAACATTTTAATATTTTATTAAAGTAACTTATGTTATGCTTAAACATATTTATGATTATTGAATTATTACAATAAAAATATACTCATTTTAATCATAAGACATTGAATATAATTAATCTCACATATTTCTTTTTTTTTAATTTCCTTTTTTTCATAATTTGTTTGTGTATTCCAAAACTACCAAATAAATTCAAAAACTGTTGTTAACCAAATACGAAAATGGGGTCTGAAAACAAAATTCTTATGCAAAATAAAAAAATCAAATCAAAAAACCAAAAACAACAACACGAAACAAATTTGAAAACAACCACCTACAACACCCACCATAACAACAACAAATATTAATCAAACAAATCAATATAAAACAAACACCTTAAATATATATGCAACATATGTATATTTTATATATAATAAACATATTATATTCTACTCTACTCAACATTACAATATGCCACAAATATTGCAACCTCCTTACTTTTAACACAACTATAAATACACGCATTCTAACAATACGAAAAACAAATCAATCAATCATATACGATAAATTCAATCAATCGATTCAAATTAATTTCTTTCAAAATAAAATATGTTTAATAAAATATTTGCCAATCTGAAACTAAAAACATTTCAAATTCTCTGTCAACAAAATTATTTTACTTCTTCAAATTTTTAAAACAAAATCAACTGCCTTCCGATACAAATGGAAAATACAAAATGAAAACTTAACAAAAAATTAAAAAAACATTTCTTTGTCATCAAAACAAAAATAAACCTCCATCACGTACTCAATTCTCAAATCAACAACAACTACAACAGCACGATGTAAGTACAAAAAACACTTTAATACACTTTCTATCTCTCTCGCTCTCTCTCTCGCTGCCTATACTCCTTTTGCCCAACATATACATACATACATACATCCATGCATATATAAATACATACAAACGTCAGAAACAGTTTTTGAGTGTGTAGAGCTTTATCTTAAAAACAAAATGGCGCAAAGAATGTGCAATTTGAATGGAGCAACTTTTTAGTTAATGGCCAAGAGAGCAAGTGTTGCCAGTTTTTTTCTAGAGCAAAATTTTCAAGAAAAGTTTATCATTTCAAAAACTTTAGAATCGAAATCTTCTGATACATCAGCCTCAGAAACTTTGTTGTACATAGTATGTGCTTGTATTAAAAAATCTTAGCATTTCAGCAAAAGGATTAAATTTGTCACACACAACAAATGGAATTATTTTTAAAGTGTGTGTTTATTCTAAGAAGTGCTTCCCACAAGTCATATCACATTTTGTTACGTATTTTTGTTTTGCTAGTGTTCATTATTGGTTAATCTGCCTTGATACTTCTTCTTTATAAAAAACCATTTACTATGAATAGTAACACACATTTGTGGACTTGCCAGGCGCATATTTCTTAGTTCAAAAATCATTCTTGTTACCATCAATTATAAAAAAAAATCCCCAAAACATCCCCAATACGAAATTTTGTATCCCCAATTCGGGAACAAATCCCCTAAACTGGCAGCACTGATGAAAGAAAAAATATTATGGCTGCCCCCTTCATTATCATCCCTTCTGACATCCATAAACTTAAAAGTTGCCGTGTCTGAACCCAGTCAAACAAAAATTTCCATATCACAGTGGTCCGCAAAATAAAATTTGTTTGTATTGGTGAGAAAAATGAGAGTAAATTAAAGTTACACTTGAAGAAAAGTTTTGTAATTTAAAATACATGCTTAAATTGCTTAAATATTTTTTTGTAAATAAGCAATTTAATAAAAACTTAATTAAAAAGTGAAAATCTAATAATAATGTGTAAATTATTAAAATGCCTCTTGAAACTATCTTTCCTATTATTTTTTCCTAGCTTGCATAGTTAGTTTTTATTTATTTTGCGGTACAACTTTATTGAATTTGAACTTTTATTTCGTTCGGTATGCCCAAAAAAACTAAACAAGAAATCAGGGAAAAATTCGTGTAATCTTCGCTTACTCAGTGACGACTAAATGAAAGAGCACAAGCATGTGTATGATTTTTTGTCCACAATTGTGGTATGGCATGCGGTTCACTGCCATATGATCATACTTGAAAATTGAACTATTCAAAACATTCAAAAACTGTTTTCCTAACAAAAACATTGATATCGTATTCATGTAGAAGAAATTGTGCGATTACAAAACGTGCGATGGGAAAAGATATTTATTTTTTAATTTCAAACAGATTTTAATAAGTCAGAAAAAATAATTAACACTAAATCTTGTTCGTTTTGAAATCGTATCGTTTTCAATCACTCAAAATGTTTACTAATTCTCCTTTCAATTGATACCTTGATTCATATTAAATACATTCCCCAAATTTGTATAGTTGCATTATTGTTGTCTTTATTTAATTTAAAAAAGAAAAAATATATAAATACGAATATATAATTATATAAGTGTCTTTTTTCCACTTACTTACTTTAAATGTGTTTTCCTTATTTGTTAATTCATGTTTCTGTGTTTTAGTTTATTTTTATGAAACTTTTTTTACGAAGTTTAACGATGAGAATTTTTTGGGTGTAAATCTATTTTAGGGACCTTAAAAAAGTAAACATTTAAGGCAACTGCACTTACAGTGTGTTATATTTGAGCCTTATTTACAAAAATTATTAATACCCGCAAGTCAGGCGGGCTACTCGTCTAGAAAATTTTTATGAAAGTCACTCAAAAAAATTTGTGGTTTTCATATAAATTTTCTACTCAAGTCGACCGTCCATGCTGTGGAAACATTGGCTTAGGCTTTATAAAGGCTAAACAAGAAAAATTTTGTATGAAAATTTGTTTTAAAAACCCTTTATAAAGTCTTAATAATTTTTATAAATAAGACTGAATGTATTTGAAATAAATTTTATGAATAATTTTATATAAAATACCTTTCAAACTCATTTAAAATTTTATGAACACGAAGGTCAACGTTTAAAAAGAAAACCAAATAACTACAAAGGGTATTCATATTTGTCTGCACGATACACAGTGGGACATTTAAGCAAAAAATGGAAATAACTTTCTAGACCTGCCATTCGATTATTGAAAATTGTCATACAGAATTTGAAGAGGTGTTAAAGAAATTCAGTTGGGAGTTTGGTTTTCATATCATTAACCCTTTCGGTCCGGGTTTTTGTTAGCGAAAAAGAGATATAACTGCAAAATATTTTTGCATATATTGATAGAACATATAATTTAATATTGTTTTGCATACAATGTTAGTTTATCCGTAGTCCTTGAATTATCCTGGGATATATCATCCCAAAAGGCTTTTTGGGGTTTTTATCCCAGCCGGATTTTCGGTGCAAAATTTTATTTTTTTTTTTTTGGAAATAATACGTATGGGACATATAAGCCCAGTGAAAATTTGCGAATGGGACAATATAACCCAAAACAACAAAAACGCAAAAACACTATTCGAGAGCTTATTCCATGCATTGTCCCAAAAAGACCGAAAGGGTTAAAGGGCCGAAAAGCCAAAGTTGTTATTTTAATCTGATAAAAAAAATTTATTATTAAGATCTACCTCTTTCTATAGAAGAACTAAATAAAAATATACTATATATACGATAAATTGAAATTTTAAATTTTTCGCCAACATTGGTCCACTGTTCTAATGATGAAGGAAATATACTTAACTTGTCCGATTTACAAAACGGCACTTTTTATTTATTTTATTTGTAAAGAATTTTGTTGTAACAAATTTTCCTTATTATAGCTATGCTTTTTATGGCGCAATACAGAAGCTAGCATGTGATTTTCGTAACAACAATATTTTTGTTTTGTTTGTTTTGATTTCTTTGTACTTAAAAGCAGACTACGAAAATAAACAAAATAAAATGTTTAATATTCTTCTGTTTCGTGAAGTGAGTGAACAAAAACAATGAGAACGATTGCTCAATTTGTTTTTGTATTAATTTTGCTCATGAGCATAAATCAGAGAACGAAGCCGATCAGCTGTAAGCCGGCTAACAGCCGCCACCGGCCGCAAACAATAAATTAATCGTACGCAGAAAAGAGAATAATGAGAAATAAATGGAAACATTTTGAAATATTTTCGGCGAATTTGACATCATCATATAATAGAATTTTATTGCTTTGTTATTTCGCACATGCAATTTGTTTTAAAAAGCTAAGTAGCTTAGCTCTAACTGGGTGTTTTAAGACACAGAACAGGGCAAAATTTTTTCTTTAATCTGGATCAAAATGTAGTCGAAGTCAAACGCCAAACTTGGCCGCACAATTTACAAAAACGGCTCATAGTGCGCCGTTTTTGTACACAAGTTTTTATTGTGTGTGAGAGGGAGAAAACAATATAGAAGTTAAATTTTCTGAGTTACAAAAGAAAATACTTTACACCCAAAAAACTGTTTATCACAAGAAAAACTTCTAAAAGTTTTGTAAAAACTATGTTCACAAAATGCTTTTTATTTATTCAATATCAATATTTCATCTTTTTGGTACAAAGAAACACCGACATTTATGCAAAAATAATAATATAAAACAAACATTTAACTTTTTACTTATTATTGTTAACTATTCAAAATTTTTTAATTTTATTTACTCAAAACGTTTCGAATGTTTTTTCTAAATGTTGAGTTTCTTTGACGAAAACATATAAATACATATTTATTTTCTTACATGGAATGCAAACTTATGAAAAAAAATATATATATAGTGCAACATTTTCAGCTTTCCTTTTTTTTCTCAAAGTAGAAAATTGAAAATAACAATCTCGAAAAAAATATGTGAACCCATCTAAAGAAGATTTTCTTTTTCAATTTTCTAAGAAGATTTTTTTTTTAATTTTAATTTTTATTTGAATTGAGTTTATATTATTTTGGACTCAGGTTTTTTGTTTTCAAATAAGGCACCTTCCACACAGCTTTTACATTATTTATATCAATTAAATTTTTACAAAATAAAAATAATAAATTTCATTAAAACTACAATTTTTTCACACTTAATTTTTCTTACTGATAATTTTTTTATAAAATAAACAATTACACTACAACTACATTGACCAAAATGTTTCTCAACTGCAACTATATGACAACTAAAAACCTAATTAAATTAATTTTTTAATTAAAATCATGTGACTTCTATGTTAAAACATCTATTTTTCTATACAAAAAAATAAATAAATAAATAATAAATTGCAAACTAACACCTAATCAAACTGAAACAACTACACAAACAAATATATTGGCAAAAACCTTTAAATAAACACTCATACTTTTCAAACTACAACTAAACAACTCTACCTTTCCCATGAACAACAACTTAATCATCTCAAAAACTTAAACACCAAATAATCAAATGGCAAAAACTAAAATAAACTATTGAATGGCAATTAATTTCAAATTCAAATTCAAATTCTATCTACTACTTCATCTTGAAAAAACAAAAAAAAAACTTACAAAAACCAAACCAACATGCTTGAATTTTTGAATGTACACCCAACCACCACCAAACAACCAAAACATTTTACTCCTTTTTGTTGCTTGTTACAAAAAAAAAAACAAAAACAATTTGAACTCAAACCAAACAACAACCACCAGCAAACTCCACCAGTTATACAATACCATTACACCTACAACCACTATATCAGTTCAAATAACACCGCAAGGCAATTCACAGTCCATATTGATCATCAGCAAACCTTAACTGTAAGTAAGAATTTACCAATTCACTTAAATTAACGAAAAAAGTATTAAAAAAAAACTCTAAGTATTTAATTAAAAAAAATATATAGATTTATATCTCCTTTTGAAAATCGGAATTGAATAAACTTAAAATTTTAAATCTTTGTATAATCTTGTGATTTGCTGTCACAAGACTTAAGTACTATTGAAACCTTTAAAAACAATAATTTATATATTAAAGTTTTTTCTAATTAGTTGCATTTGAAGAAAATAATTTTAATGAACCCTTTTGAGTTTGCTTAACTATTTGTAAAAGAGCCAACAAATTTTTTTGTTTAATTTCATTTTGCATCAAATCAAAATCCATCTTCATCTTAGTTTTGACTTTTTTCTTTTTAATTGTTCACCAAAATAAAAGCACCAAGAAGGAAAATCTTTAGAATTTTTAGCGCGCAGTGGACATGTTAGGTTTTTTTATATAGTAGGACCAGCACTCAGGGAATAACCCCTACTCATGCAATGCATTGTGCTAGAACTAGGAAAATAGGTTATGCAGAGGAAGATAAAGGGAGTAGTGTCTGTGGACATTCAATTTAAACTTTCCCACGTACGGTTAAAAACAAAAAATCTCACTGTAATGGTAGTGGGACTTATTGGCCAATCGACCACAAAAGGATGTACCCTGTCCCTAATTTCATTAGAAGACATTCCATTGTTGTAACCATAGAACATGGAAATGCACCCCAATAAATCAATAGAGTTGGATACCCTACTGTCACCAATGAGCTTCTTCGCCCTCTCATTTACGCGGTCGAGCAAGCCCAAAATAGATTTCGAAGCGCCGGCCAATACATAAGAGTTGTATTCCATTTTTGGTCCGATATAAGTGCTATAAATAGTAAGAAGGTCAGATGGGAGGAAGTATCGTTGGCAGCGTTTTAAAAATTCTAGGCACTTGAAAGCTTCTTTTGAGACTTGAAAAATGTTTTCATAGATAGTGGAAAGTTTCATTATTTTTTTTTTAACTCTACCCTTTGTACGTTCTTAATAACGCAGTGTTGCAGCGCCTCTGGTGTCAATGAGGCATATTAAATTTTGAAATTATGTTTAGTATCCATTTTATGCATTATTTTACCTCGCACATGATTCTGCTACACAATACCGAAGGAGCAGCGCGCTCTGATGCTAGGATTAGGATTAGCATCCGCTGAAACCGGTGTAGTTTAGTGACCAGTGTCTTATGCCTGCATCTCTAGAAGAAAGGACACTAATGCATATCAGAAAAATGCGTGGTATTATTATTTTAATGACTATCAGAGACCGGTATCGAACCCAAAACCTTCGGATTTGTAGTCAACGTGCTAGCTACTTCAGCAAACGCCACCCCCTGCCAGTGGATAGAAAAGACCGTTTTAAAAAGCATAAAAGCGTATTAGAATCAGAGAGAGAGAGAGACCCCGTATCATTAGTTATAATGTGAGAGAGCAGTTTTTATGCCTTAAACGTATTCACGACACCAGGATACCGACTACACAACCACAAGCAACAATTGTGAGCTAGCAACAATTGTGAATTACTTAGCTAATCAATAGTCCGTATATGGGAGTCCTGGGTTTTGAAAAAACAATGTACCGTGACAACTCAAACTAAGTATGTACCCTATCTTTGTTCGCGGGAAAATTAAATACAGTAAGATAATTTTTTTTGTGAATATAAGGTCCTAATGTAATTACTGTAGAGCACGTTGGCTTATTATGCCCTAAACAGATTCACCACAAACATGGTACACAAACCCACGACTGGCTTTGTAGCCACCAATTTTGGAGACGGCACGTGAAACTTTACACAATTTCTATCGTTCTTGATGATGTAGATCGCCTCGATCATGGCGGCTTATTCTATCCTTATTTTGACCTATTTTAAGTGGTGCAACAAAACTCTAATATTAAAGAATGTTCGGCGCTCCACGGTCAGAGAATTACTTTTTCTATAACTCTTGGACTTGCAGTTATGCCTTGGGAAAGCCTCTATAGCTGCTGAGTTCAAAAGATTAATAAAGGCATTCAGGCAGTAAGCTCTTTTAAAATACCCTGCATGATAGGCCTTAGGAGGACAAGTTTTTTTTAAAGAGAAGTAACACTCAGGCAATGAATTTTTACTACTACTAATATGTGTTACCTTCTTTAGGAAAGGGATAGGATAGAGAAGAAAGTTGGTGAAGGAAGAGATAGAGGAAAGCTTCATTCTTTTACATCTATGCTTTTTACACATTTTTAATAATGCAGTGCTGCAGCGCCTCTGGTGTCAATGAGGCGTATTAAATTTTTAAAGTTGTGTTTAGTAGCCCTGTTATTAGTTATTTTACTTCGCCGCTGATTCTGCTATATAATACCGACGAAGGAGGGCGCTCTGATGTTACATTTGAAGAAGGTATAGTTTAGTGGCCAGTGACTATGTTTTCATCACTTGAACTTTCCTACAACAACTGATACAAAAGGACACTAATGCACATCAGAAAAATGTGTGGTATTAATGAATGGCGGATACCGAGCTCGAACCCAGGACCTTCGGTTTTATAGTCAACGTGCTAACTACTTCAGCCCACGCCATCCTCAAGCTGGTACAAATTTCGCTCGAAAGAGAGTTGTGTTTTGGTGAAAATTATTATCAGCCACCAGTTTTTCGCTTTAAAATAATTTTTACAGTCTTGGAACCATCTAGAAAAAATTTTTTTACCTCAGTCTGACCGCGAGGACTCTAGCTTTAATTTTGCTGAAAGTAGCTCAGCTAGTAGTGATAACTAAATACAAATATTATTTTCAGCATTGAAGCCCACTGTTTGTGTGGGCATCGAATGAATTTAAAAATGGCAGGAACAGTATATTTTATGGTACTGAAAGAATAGCGAAACACTATTTATAATGTCAGGTTTTATGAACATAGCCTTAGATTACTAGAATATTAATGCATATCGATGGTCTCAAGTAGAAAGGCCCTGAGTCGTGTTTTTTACGCAATTGAGTTTTTCAGTGATTCCAATACATTTCACACAAATAACATTCTCACAAAAATATATTGCAATAGTGTAAAAAATAATGCTTTTACAAGCAGTTTTACAAAAAAATTTACATTGTGAATATTACAGTTTCTATTATGTTTTACCTGTAAAGTTCCAATTATTTGAGTTAGGGCCTTTCTACTTGAGACCAACGATATGTAATATTCATATTTTTATTCTAAAAAACTAAAATAAGGATATGTGCTAGCATATTGTTACGGAAATGGCCGCGAACAGGGTTAATGCAAATGTTTTTATAAAGAAAAAATATTTGATAAACAAAATGAACTAAATACATATGCCTAGCATGTTTAAAATTTAAACTTTAAATAAACTATAGCAACAACAACGAAAATGCATCTGCTTATTAAAAATATACACATGCACACATATACACACTGCGCGATTAGTAAACAAACATTTAAAATGCTGCTGAGATTGTCTAGACATTGCTGTCGCATTCTGGAAGCATTGTATGAAGTATAAAAGGGCGACGCATCTGCTGGCAGTTCATATGATAATTGAATAGTCTATAGTTACAATTAGGGATGCTAAACGGGAAATCCCGAGCCCGGAAATCCCGGGATTTTCGGGACTATGCAAATCCCGGAGCCCGGGATTTTTTAATTTTAAAGCCCGGGATTTTCGGGATTATCTGAATCCCGTTTTTTTGCATAAATAATGTTTTTGAGTCTCATCTTCCATATTAAAAATTATTAGAAACTCCCATTTATAAAAAGTTAAAATAAAAAATTTGCTTTGATAAATATTTTAGTAGATAATATATTTTATATACATAATTGCTCAATTCACAACCTATTGTAAGTGTAGTAGGTCGTCAAGCTGTACAATAGTTGTAAAATGTTGTAGATACTTTCCATAGAAAAGTTTGAATGTCGTAGAATGACATTTAGAATCCATAAGCTTATAAAAGTGCTAACATTTTTAAATTACATTTACCTTAATTTTTCTTAAATTAAATTAATAAAAATTAGTGCAATTATATATGCAAATAAATAAAAAAATTCGCGAAATGACAAAAATTGGCATAAAGCTAATAGCAGTAGGATGATAACAAACTCTAATAATGTTTTAAAACCTTCAAAATTGTTAGGACGCTAAAAACTATGCTTTTATTGCGAACTTTGCAAAAATTCGCAAAAATTGGCAAAATTTTAAACAAGCCATCATATAGATTAAAAATCGCTAAAACTGTCAGGAATGCAAAAAAAATTGGCAAGAATTGGGAAAATTACGTAAATTTTCAAAAACTTATTAACAGCGTATGATATTTTTTTTAAAATCGGCAAAACTGCCAAGAATCTGAAAACATGTAAAAAGTCGCTTTTATTTTTTACAAAGATCGCGAGAAGTTGCAAAATTTTAAACAAGCCATAATATTGATTAAAAATCGCCAATGTAAGGAATGCAAGAAATTCAATAAAAATCGCGAAAATTCGCAAAAAGCTACTAACAGCGGGATGATAACAAAGTCTAATATTTTTTGAAAATAAGCAAAACTGTTAGAAAACTGAAAGCATGCAAAAAGTCGCTTTTTATTATTTCTCTTCTCCTTTTTAAGTGTTCGACATTTTTAAAACAACACTTACAACAGGTTGCTCACAACTACCATAGTTGTAGCTAATACAATTTACAATCTACTGTAGGTTGTCAATTGGGTATATATATCTTATGGCGTTTTTTTAGGAACAAATTTTACATACATTGCACTTTTCAATGAAAATTTGGAATTAAATGTCTGAATTATAGAAGTACATACATACATACATATGTGCGTCCGTATGTACCTTTTAAATATGAAAAAAAATTGTAAAATTAAAAAATTATTTTATTTTATTTTTTAATATAAAGACGCACATTTGTGCACAATGTTTTCGGGATTTCGTAAGTCCCGAAAATCCCGGGGTCCCGGTTCGGGATTTCGAGACTCCATCACTAAATCCCGAAGCCCGGGATTTCAAAAAACCTGTCCCGATTAGCATCTCTAGTTACAATCTATAGTGAGTCAGTCTATAGTTGACAGTTTACCATACAGTGTGTCATTGAGTTTTGTTGCCTTGAGTGAAGAGTAAAGTGAACAACGCTGTTGATAGTCGTGCATAAGTGTATAAGACGAACAGCAGAAAGAGAGGGTTATTGCTGAATGCTAGCGCAGCCAATTTAGGTGACGAGCGAATACAACAGCGGCGAAGACTAGTGGTAACCAGTTGGGTATATTGATGAGATTTAAGTTGTGTGTGTGTGTGTGTGTGTATTTAAGCTCTTGATTACATTAGTTAAGTGTATTTACTAAATAAAATAGTGCCATTCTTAACCCTAACCAGTACACTGGGGTCATTTATTCATATGCAAAACTTCGAATCCACGAAAAAGTATTTTAAAAAGGTAAAAACGTAACAGTATTGTATGGAATTTCCATAAAACGTGACGTTTATACTCTGCTTCTTTTTCTAGCAACTACTGTACATTCCGATTTATTAGACAGGTCAAATAACTTTTGTGTCAAGGATTTTGTGTTTGTAATTTGGCAAACTACAACAAAGTTTAATGAACAGGGCTGAAAATAACTATAAGTATGGATTTCTAGTACTTAAATAAACTGCGGTGTATCTCAGAACATTTAAAACTTGAATAAGTAATGGGGTACTAGTGTGATAGAGATTCTATTTTGAGGTCAAGAAACAAAACCAAAACCTCGAAGCAGGTTACTAAACATCAAATTTAAGCCAAGAAACTATATTATAATTTTTTTGGGGCGAAACTATAGTCATAAGTAAAACAGCCGGTAGGCAAATTATGGCAGTCGATGCAGAGGTCCATTTCATTTAAAAACTTTTAAATTTCATTCCTCCTTAAAAGTCGCAATTTTCTTTAAATTTTTCCTGCAGGTGCTTTCTTTTTTGAATTATTCATTTCATAACTCAAATATTTTTTTCTCTTCCTAAGACTATAAAAGTAAATTCTTAAAAATACTAAATATTCCATTCTTTTATGTATGAATTAAAATTATTAATTACACTTTTCTATCACAGCAAATTTAAATTTATTACGGCACCAACCATATTTACTTAGTTACTCATTAGGACGCATGTTTTCTTTTAAATTATTTCGAATAAAATCCTAATTTATTTCGTTTGAAAATCACTCACTTAGGAAAGTTTAATTTACACGAATTTTTAGTCCATTCTATTTTACTGCCTCCTTTCATTTTTGCAAACTTACGCGCTGTTACTAACACAACTGTTACTAATTTTGAACCTTTAATTTAAAAGTTTGTTACAAATTTATTTAAATAAATTACTGGCACACTAAAAAATATTTTTTCAAGTTAATATTTTTATTTTATATACTACATTTTAATTTGTTTACTTAAACTTCCAATAAATAATACTTCTAAATAAATGAATATTTTATTACTATTAAATAAAAAATACTTTGATGGGTTAACATGTCTTAATAAAACCTTATAGTATGACAGCCTTATTAATAAAAATTATTAAGGCTTTATAAAGAGTTTTTAAAGCAAATTTTAATAAAAAAAAATTTCTTATTAAGCCTTTATAATGCCTTAATAATTTTTATAAATAAAGTTGTTAGTATTCATAATACCTCTAACATATTTATGTATGTATATTATTTATTTAGACCATTAATTAACAAAGAACAAACACAAATATATGTCTTTAGTAACGTCTGAGTGTGTGGTTGGAGAATATAAAGCTTTTTTTGCATTATTTCTCAGAAAGTAACATTATTCAGATAATAATATATGTAGCCAATTAATTTCTTTCAGCCTATAGAATTTTTGCAAACAAAAAGTTGTTATAGCTTCCTTCCTCCTTGCTGTAAAGTTATACTTCTAAATTTGTGTATCCAAAAATTTGATTTCATTTAACCATTTACTGTTAGTAGTGAGAATGATAGAATCTTGTATTTCCTAGTAAAGAGTGCAAAATACGTTTTAACTGGATTGACCCTGAGAACATTACACTGACACAAATTGGTGATAATTTCCAGTGCTGCAGCCACTCTCTGTAAAATTGTCTCCAGGTGAATTCTTGCTATCGCAGTTGGTACATCGTCTGTATATCCCACAGTTCTGATGAGCTTGGAGTCCAATTTTTCAAGAAACTCATATTTGGTTACATCTAAAGTATTTAAAAACTATTTTTAGAATCTTAATCTACATTTTTTTTTATCAAAATTCATTTCTTTTGTATCGCACCGTTTCAAATAAAACGAATATAATAATTTGAGTCTTTTTTTGTCAGTGTACAATGTTATCATAATCTTCAAATAAAAACACTCAGAAAGTTACTATTAAAATAAATCATTTGATTCTTAAGCAATCACATAAAATTTGTGTATGTTTGTACGTATGTAGTTAATTTTGAAAAATATTTGTTAATAAGATTTTTTGTATGTACCCTCTACAATTATTTATTCACCTAAAAATAAAAACAAATCCGCTATAGTGCATTAAATATCCTTCAAAAAAGCTTGAAAACCACTAGAGCACACCATTACCATACTTTTCTAAAAACCATTAAACCAACAAACAAAGTTGAACCATACCCCTAGCTTTATTACCAAAAACAAAAGAAGAGTAAGCCACATAAATTTGTAGCATAAAAAATAGCTAAAAGTCTTTTTGGAAATATTTATCTAGTCCACAACTCCAATTTACAGATTAAAAAACCAAAAAACGCTTAATTAATTTCATACACATGTATTGGTTACAAAATGTTGCTGTTTGTTCTTGTTATTTGCCAGAAAGACCAATACTTGTATTACTTTAAAGTTCAGAAAGCTTTCGTTACACTTATCCTACAAACGTTGTTGTTCTTTCAATTATAAATTTATGCGAATCAAGTTATAATTCCAAAATAAAAAAAACCCCTTCCTTATACATAATGACTAGTCAACTAGCTTATCATGAAATAAAAATATTTTTACTAAAATTTTTTATATATTTTTCTTCTTCTTTTTATTCTAAAATATATATGAAACTAATTTTGAATTAAAACAAAAACAAACTGAACAACTGCAACATCTTGACAAAAAAAACTAAATTAAAAAAAAAAAAACAATCAACTGTGGGGCTCATGTGTGTGTATGGCAACTTGACTTTTTGTTAACAATTGATAAATCCCATAAATAAACTATTTGAAAAAATTGTGTATGACTT
This sequence comes from Tachina lurida, assembly GCA_944452675.1. Taxonomy (NCBI): domain Eukaryota; kingdom Metazoa; phylum Arthropoda; class Insecta; order Diptera; family Tachinidae; genus Tachina; species Tachina lurida. The sequence goes on from OX101755.1 coordinate 83,795,614, forward strand.
TGTTTGTGTGTATGTGTGTTTTTGCAACAATACTATTTTTATAATTAAAAAAAAAACAAAAACATTTGCATATGCACGAAACTGCATTGAAATTGTATAAACGTATTGCGGAAAATCTGGCAACAAAATTGACTCGATGAAAAATGCCTGCCTACAACACACATCAAAATTTCTATCAACAAATATCTTTTTTATTATATAAACTATTATATTTAATCTTAATAAATTATTTATAAAAAAAATAAACAACCAACATCACCAATATCACCAACCACTACTAACGATACTCTCTTCTACCACTACCACAACCAAAAATTTGTTGCATACCAAACAAAATGGTAAAATTGCACTAAAATATTTTTATTAAAAAAAAAAATTCAACACAACCAACACACCAATCGCTAATAAAATATATTGAAAAACAAACAACCATGCCTTCAATATTATAAATATTTAATTACAAAAAAAAAACGTTTCTACCACACAGGATGTAAGTACTGGTAGTTAAACAAAATTAGTCCTTAATCCATAAAATTATTTATTTAAATGTGGTTTTTTGAAAATTCAAATATTAATATTTTACTACTAAATACATAGATATCTACTTACTTATGCCACCCTCTGCATAACTATGATTTTTGTATTCTATGCAATAGTTTATATTTTATACAAAAAAAAAACTGTTTGATTTACACTTTAGGTGCTAAATTATACTTAAATTTTTTTTATTTATTTTATTGTTTATTTTTTATTTTATTTTTTTATTATTTATAACATACAGAATTGTTCAATAAATTGATTATGCAAAATTTAGCTATGATCAAACACTCAAATACAAACAGCGAGCGAATAAGCAATATTCTATGTTGGCAACGATCATACTCTTTTTATGCCGCAAGATATGCTATAAAATTTTACTTAAATTGTAAATACTATCGTGAGAGCCATACACATACTCTTTTTATGCCGCAAGATATGCTATAAAATTTTACTTAAATTGTAAATACTATCGTGAGAGCCACACACATTCATAAATAAATAAATATAAAGCACCGTTAGGTGCGCTGTGATTGTATTGGTGCACTGTGATTATATTGACGATGCAAGGCTACCCACCAAACACAATGCCAAGCGTTTGAAATATAATACTATATTATTTCTATGTATATACATATCGTCACCTAAAATCCAAAAAGCCGTAAGTACACTTTTTACTATTTTACAGGAGAAGCAAAAAACTTCATAGATTTAATACTATTTATACGTTGAATTATGAATAAAATTGAATTGAATTATGAATAAAATCGGTATTTTTTAACATATGTGAGTAAAATTTTAGGAAAATATGTATTTTGGTTAATCACATTATAATCAATCAAAAAGTATGTTTTCAATTTTTCGGTTGTTACGGCCTTTTGGATTTTAGGTAACGATATGTAAGTAGCATGTAGAAATATTTTCTATTTTGGTACCTTGAAAATAAACATTCATTCAATTAAACCAGCTACATCCAAGCCATATCGTCGGGTTTATTCTTAAACCATGTAAGCGACAACAACTCATTTTTTAGGAAAGGAAAAAAACTTAAAAAATTTTTAAATATGGCTTAAAAACGATTTCTTCTTTTGGATTTGCAACTCTGTGAAGGGTGTAGAAAAATTTTTACTCACAAGTAACTACAGCCAAATTTGTCGCTTGCGTATTTTTGCAATTTACAAATTGTGTCGCTTACGAGGTTTTTCTAACATTAATAAACATAAGTTTCAGTATACATACAAATTGGTATTTATTCTTATATTTAAAAAAAAATTTGTATATAAAATGTATACACAAAAACTTATCACTTATCACTATTTACCAGGGTAGGAAAAAATTCTGCTCGCAAATGCTATTTTATTTTTTTTTTCGTTCATTTTAGAAATTGTTTTCGGAATTTTAAAAATAAAATTCAGAAAAGAGTTGTATTTTAAGTTCTTGGTTTTTTCGTTCTCCTCGCAAACGAAAAAAATAAACAAGAGTTGATTTAATTCGTTTGCGAGAAGAAAGAAAAAAAAACAATAATCTAAAAAAACGAATGCAAAATAATTATTCGTATAAATATTTAATTTAGGCAGCAAATGAGTTCTTTTTGCCCAAACCATTATAGCTATAGAGCTGAAATCTGGTATGTATGTTCCCCTTCCGATATATAGATACGCTAGGAAGGGATTTTGGAAATTCGAACGCGAAAAGGGGTAAAAAGGGGAAAAATAGAAACTAAGTTGCATAGACTAAAAATTCTAAAAGCATACGAATGCTGCTAAAAAAATAAACCGGCACGTGCTTAGTACTTTTTGGGTATGTGTACTTTTAGGGGTTAAAAGGGGTAAAAACTGAATTTTGGTACCTCTTTTGCACTAGACATATGTATCTTCTGAAAAATTGAACGCAGAAAAAAGCTTTTTGGAACGTTCTTTTCTTCTGGATAAAATCTGGAATAGCTTTGCCACTTTCTGAAAAGTTGCACTTATAAGGGAAAATGAAAGGGATTTTCAAGGACATTACCAAAAATGTCATAGAAAAATGGCGGAGGCGCCAAAAAGTGGAAATTTTTATGAAATGGGAATCAAATGAAAGAGATTTTCGAGGGGATGACCAAAAATTCGATGGAAAAAATGGCGGAGGTGCCAAAAGGCGGACATTTATGTCCATTTATCACTTTCATGAAATGGGTATCAAATGAAAGGGATTTTTGAGGAGACGACCAAAAATGAGATGGAAAAAATGGCGCAGGCGCCAAAAAGTGGATATTTATGTATATTTATCACTTTTATGACATGGGTATCAAATGACGATTAAAATGCGATGGAAAATGGCGGAGACCCCAAAAAGTGGACATTTATGTTCATTTATCACTCTAATGATATGGAATCGAAATACATAATAATTTCCCAGGTATTCCAATTTATCTGGCGTCAAAAAAAAAAAAAAAGAATCGACAAATTTCATGTTTTTTCCATACATAGTACTTTTTGTATGGGAGCTATGGTTATGTAAAAATTAATGGGGTCGGTCTTAGAATTTAACCACTTATGGTCCAAAAACGAATTTCGGCTCAGAACGTCTTTTTGTATAGTAGCTATGTTTACATATCGAGAGAGAGCTTTTGTATACAGAAAAAAGGTACATTTTATTAAAATAATGGGAGCTCGAGGAACATTTATGCTACATAGAACATACAGTTTTTGATTTACATGAAAAAAGTGCCGATTTTTCCGAAGTTACTGAACTTGAGAGCCTCGCGCCGCACTAAAAGTACTCGGATTGGCGGAGATTCCTTAAAGGTACGAAATTAACCATTGGTGTACTATTTTGCCATCCCTGACCTGGATGCAGTACATTTTTGCGAACCAAAAATCGTAATATTATTCTGTAATGCTTGTTTTACGCTATTGTACATCCGTGTTTTACTCACCATTTAATTGTATATCATGTGGCATATCTGCATAAAATAAAGCTAAATAAATTTGAGCATGTGATTCTATTGTTTTTACTTCAATCGACAGCGAATAGCGTTAAAATATGTTACTGAATAGCACATTGATAGATTTTCCTTATATGGGCATTTCCATAGGAATGTCAACTTTTTGTAGCGTGCGACATCAAGCAAATATGCTTGTTTTTTTCAAAGAAAACGAAACTTTTTTTTACTTATTTATATATATTTGTGTAGGCCATCAGCAGCTCTATGTTAAGTAACGTTTTAAGAAAAATCCAGTCACACTGTTCAGAAATGGAAGGTTAATTGATTGATGTCGCACGTGACAAAAAAGTGGAATTTCTCAGAGAAATGCCCATATTTAGTTTAGCTAAATGATTATCTTAATTAAAGTTACTGAATCCAAGTACAGAGCTGCTTTATAAACTCATTTTTAAAATGAAGAAAGCGTAAAATTTTAGCAAAATCGCATTTACAACAAAAACTAGAGTTTACAATTGAGTTAAATTTAAGGCGTTTTCTTTTCTGGAAAAAGAGCAAAAAGTTTCGTTGAATTTTGAGGCTAAAGATATTATTTATAGAAATTCTTTAAGAAATTGTATGGCTCAAAATTTTTGGCTACTGCCTGTTCTTTTACAAAACAGTAAAATACAATACCATTTCCCAACTGCCACAGATTTATAGACAAACGGAACTAAAAAAATTAATAAATATGTTTGTCATCTCATTCTTTTTGACTCAGTTATCAGCTCAAATATACCTAAGAAAGATAAATACGAGAGCATTAATTTTGCATAGAATTGGAACCCACAAAATTTTTCAGTGCAATTATATTAAACGATTCTGTATGCAAGGTTTTTAATTCTTATTATTAAAGCAATTTTTTTGTCCTATTAAATATATTAATCCTAGCATTTTCTCTATTAAAATTTTTAGAAGCAAATTATCTTAGATGCCTATACTGCAAATATTTTGCAAATAAAAGGTTTATAAAAAACTATTTATTTGTAAAATATGTGCCCCTGCGGCTGAGTGGTAGCGATGCTAGCCTCTCAGTCCAGAGGTCATGGGTTCGATTCCCGCCATTATTATTGTTATTACTTATTGTTATAAATTTTATTATCGCTTTAATACTTGTAAACATGCCTTATAAAATTTTTTACTTTAAAAATCTTAGACCTTTAAGTATATTAGTTTTCTTTTCTTATAAAAATAGTTTAGAGTAGAAAAACATGTGACAAAATAAATAAGTTAAATCATATTTACTACAATTACAATATTTTAGATGTAAAATATCTATAGTTTATTTTTTCAAACTAACTACGAAAACAGCAATTAATTAATGTTAAAACAAATTTGAAGGTGAAACTGAAAATAAAGCTGCGAGGCCACACTGCGAGGCGGTATGCGTCTTTGCAACGGTTGTTCTCATTTCAAACCCTACAACAACTGGTGCTTCGTAAAATATTTTGGTCATTCCAAGGAATTTTTAGTGTCACTCAAAAAATCGTTATATAAAGTTATATAAATGATTTTACGAGCTTTTTCTTGTGACATTAAAAATAAATTTCCCCGTTTTATAAATAAGTTTTGTTAAGATTTTAAAACTTCTTTAAGCAAAAAAAAAAAAACAAGTTCCTAAATCCCAAAAAAAAGATAGAAAGAAATTTCGTATAAAACTTGCAACATATTAACATATAACATATATTTTGATTTAATAGTTATTTACACATAAAAAAGTAAACGAACATTTATGTTTTAGCTTAATCCGACAAACAAAAAGTAAAGTTTTAAGAAGAAATTTATTTAAAAATTATTAAATATTTTTTAAAACAATATTTAAATATAATATCAAATAAATTAAAATTTTTTTAAAAAAAATTAATAAGTTTTTTTTAAACGATTGTGTTAAGTGCTCAAAAGCAAATTCTTGAAACTTTATTTTTATATAATTTTTTTTACATTAAAAATCCTCTATATTATAAAAAAAATTTAGCAAGAAAATAATGTTTTAAGTTTATTAATTAAAGTAAATTGGCATATTTGAAATTTTACTAAAGCCTTAAACGTATTAGATTGAATTGAAATTTATTTAAATTTAAATTTAAATTTTAGTTATTTTTTTAATTTTTTCTGTATCTCTATTTTACTTGAAATGTAATGCATTGGCTCTAAATTTTTATTTTTTTGAAGCTTAGTGTGAATTATTTAAATATACAATAAACCTTAAATGAATAATAAAATTATCTCTCGACTGTCTGTTCAGCTATTTTCTCTATTTCCATCAAAATTTCTCTTGCTGTATGAAATGCAAAATTTTATTAATAACTATGATTTAAAATATATAATGTAAATTTTAAAAATATATTTTCAAAACATTTTTTTTTATAAATGAAACTTTCTCAAACCAAAGTAGACTCTCTCTCTCTCTCTCTTTGGATAATAAGAAATATTTTGTTGTCTATTCTTTTTTATAATTTTTCCTCTCAGTAATAATTGATGTGTTTTAAATACGATTAGTTGTGATAACTCAAGAGTTCGTTTATATTATTTTTTTCAATAAGCTTCCCTAAAAGTATCTAATCCTACAGTAAACATGAAATTTTTATAATTATTTTTATTGTTATGCCCTTGATTTTTTTTTAACAGATAAAGAAGATATTTGAAATATAAAAAAACTCTGTTCTACGGCGTTATTTTTTTTAAGATGCAACGTTTAGAGCTCAAGGCATTAAAACATATGCAAAGCTTTCGATTTAAAGCAAAAGCTTATTTAGAAATTATTTTTTACAAAACGTTTTTGCAGGACTCCTTTAAGTACATTATGAGTTAAATTTGAAATTTGATCTTTCCTGGCTATCGAGTGATAATCACGTATTACAAGGTGAGAACACTATCAATATTTCCGTAGAGCATTCAATTCCCTATCAAATAATTTTTTTTTCCTTGAAATTACGAATTATTAACTCTTAGCGTATTCTTCTTGCTATCGAAGATGCCTTCCAGGTAAGGACTGCATTAATTTGTAGGTCTTTTTCCAATACGGAGATCTAATGATTCCTGGAGTGGTGTCCAGCTTTATAAAAGTTTATTCATAGATAAGAGCGGGAGTGGTGTAGACAGTTTTTTAGTCTTAAATTTGAAGATATAATATTAACTGTTTAGGTAACCAACGGTCGGACGAGCTGGCCAGAACTGGCTCTGCTATGAATGCCTCTTATGGCGAATCGGTAGCCATGCCATTTGGTGCTATTAGAAGCGGCATATTCAAGCACTATCTCTATAAGTCTGAATGTAGATGGCGCAATACAGTCACGTGCGAGAAAATTTGGCCTTGCCACAATGATAGGCCGTCATGCCTGCATGACATCCCGAGGCTCGTTGCAATCATGACGGTCGTGCCGGTTGCACTCATGGACGGTCCGCAGACATGCTAGCAGGATAGGTGTTTCCTATAATGAGTTCTGCCCAAGTTGTCGAGAAGAAAGCAAAGAAGAAACACAGGGTGCCCCTGTGGCTGAGTGGGGTGCCCCTGTGGCTGAGTGGTAGCGATGCTAGCCTCTCAGTCCAGAGGTCGTGGGTTCGATTCCCGCCATAGACCCTGGGCGTTTTCCGCAGACAAGCTAATCGCTTAGCGGGTTGTGTTGTTATTAAAAAAAAAAAAAGACACAAGTTTTTAGGCATAAATGTACAAAACGTACCTTTTAGATTTATCTGAGATTGGGTTGCCTAACCTTATCAGATAAAATTCATTTGCATATTGCCAAAAGCATTTTTTAATACGAAATATTTTTAACTTTTCATAATTTTTTTTCCTGTACAAATTTATTAAATTTGAACCTTAATTTCGTTTAGTGTGCTCAAAAAAACCAAACAAGAAACCAGGAAATAATTCGTACATACATGTACATTCTCATTCGTCGCTTTCTCAGTGACGAGTAAATGAAATAGCATAAGCATGTCTGTGATTTTATTGTCCACAATTGTGGTATGGCGAGCGGTTCACTGATCTAGAATATTTTCCTTAAAACTATCAGACCAAGGCGAATCGTTATCATGTGCTCTCGATTTGCAACTCTGCGTATTTGTCTTGTATATTTGTTAGTGTAAAATGTCCAGCTGTCAGAATATTTCCTAACGCTTTGTTTAATTTGACAGCAGAGAACTTATGCCAGCTGCTGAATTAAGATCACCTTATGTGAATTCACTATGTATCAGACTTTATGCTTTTCTAATATGTAGTCAGTCTCCTGTTACTCGCATCAAGATTATAATGAAAAAAAAAATATATTTTGAGAGACATTCGAGCTCCAATCCGGTAGTTTGTGGTTATCGAGAAAGTTGTGAACAACAACTTGAAATGCTAAATAGAAACCATAGGGACATCTGGAGGCTCGTTGCAGTCATGACGGGGAACTGGACGGTCGGCAGACATGCTAGTAGGATAGTTCTGTCCTATAATGAGTTCTGCCGGAGTTGTTGTGAAGAAAGCAAAGAAGAGACAATCTTCCACTTTCTTTGCGAGTGTCCAGCTTTGCATCTATCCACACACAAATTCTTAGGAAGTCATGTACTAGACGATCTTTTATATTTAAATGAGATTGGGTTGAATGACCTTATCAGATATCTCAATGCGAAAGGTGGGATCTAGTAACTATCACCGCATCAGTATACTTAGATACGGTTCTACATAGGTTGACACCGATGAGTGTAGTGGTCCTTTCAAAAAGGAATCATTTAGATTCTACTTGAATGCCTGCGTGTACCGGGCAGCCACGTAAGCCAACCAACCAACTTGAAATGATCACGATGCTGCTTCTTCACTGGGAGTTAAACATTTTGTAAAATGTCCGTGGGCCAGCGATGCCAATAGCCAGTGGTGCCAACTTTTTTGTCTTCAAAAGCACATCAAAATTTAATCAAAAGCACTAAAAAGCGTAATTTTGAGATATAAAAAGCGTAAAAAGCACTAACGTGAAACACGAGTGAAGTTAAATAATGTTTAATATTTTCTAAGCTATGCTCTAGTTCAGCAATAGTATCAACATCTTTAATGCAATATATCAGACTAAAAGGTATGAGGTATAATTTACGCTGAAAAAATTAATATATCAAGTTTTTAATAAAGTAAATTTAAGAAATATACAAATTTCTTAAAAGCACTATTTAGTGCTTTTTCTTAGTTTGGCACTAACGAGCATAATTTGGAGTTTTGAGCCTTCAAAAACCACTAAAAATAGTGGCAAAAGCAACAAGTTGGCATTGCTGCCAATAGCTGATAGTGGATGTGACAGTGCAGTGCTGCCAACATGCTGGAATCCGAAAACTAGAAAAAAATTTTAAACAAAACCCGAATTCGAGTATTGAGCCTCAAGTAACGTAAAGATTTGCTATCATTGCCTCTGTGCCAAAAGTTTACCCGAATTTCTAAGCTTTTGTAATACGAGGACGGATCAATAAGTCCGTGACTTTTTAAATGAAACACTTTGTTTTTTTGCAAAACACTTAGTCTAACGTTTCTTCAGTTTTTGTATCACTTTCAAAAAATATAAATTTTTGAGGTCCTTAAAATAGGCAATAATTTCATCGTTGGAGCTAAACCTCTTTCCACCGAGCTATTTCTTTAGGTTTGGAAATAGGAAGTAGTCACTAGGGGCCAATTTCGGAGAATATGGTGGATGGGGTATCAATTTATAGAGTTTTGTCTTTGAGACTGCACACCTGTGCAGTCAGTGATGAAAAATAACTTTTTGGCCATATGGGGTCGATTTTTTAATCCTCATTAAGTCGGTCTAATAAGTTTGCATAATATTCGCCGTTTATTGTTTTGCCCTTTTGAAGGTAATCGATGTGGATTATCCTGCGTGCATCCCAAAACAACTGTTACCATCACCTTATTGGCCGACAAACTCACCTTGGTCTTCTTCGGAGCAGGTTTAGACTGCTGCTTGGTCTCCGGAGTACAGTAATGGATGCATGTTTCATCCATAGTTACATAACGCCGCAAAACTCATTCGGATTGCGGTTAAACAACGCCAAACAATCTTTTGAAGTTGTCACACGTTTACGTTTCAGCCCGACAACTTTCTTAAACCCAGCTGATCATTTAAACTCGAAACCACACTGCCATATGAATTGCCTATGGCATTAACAATCTCACGCACTTTTACTTTTCAATCGGCCAACACCATATCGTGGATTTTTTTTCGAAATTTTCGGGTGTACTGACCTCAATTGGCCGTCCAGAACGTTCAGGGTCATTTGAGCTTGTGCGACCACAACGAAAGTCAGTAAACCATATTTTAGCATTGAAATCGATGGCGTAGATTCCACATAGTATTTAGCGAGTTTTTCCTTGGTTTGATTGACGGGTTCTTTTTGCAAAAATAATATTTAATGAGCACACGAAATTCACTTTTTTCCATTTTCTTCTTGAAATCAAAATATGATGACTGATAAATCAACTTTTATACGCCGTAGGACAGTGTCTTCTTCTTATTCGCTCCGTATCTGCTTCGCTCAATTTGAGCTACTTCTATTAACTATTACTAACTGAAAAACCCTAAATTTCATTTAAACCCATTAATTCTGTTGTATCTAAAACCCTAAAACCCCATATACTATATACTATTGTTCCTATTTTGTTGTAAAACAATAAACAAAAACAACTACAGACATTTTATATAATAAAAACAAAAACTAAGAAAAAATAACAATTAAATAAACATTTACAACAAAAACTATTCTAATTTGTTTATTTTTTGTTTGTTTACTTGTTTATCTCTGTTTGTTTGTTTGTTTTTCTTTTTTTTTGGTTTCTTTCTCTCTTTATCTCTCTATATATTTCTTTCTCTTTCTCCATCCCGCTTATCGAACGTTTTGTTGTTTGACCAAAAATATTTTACAGTCGAACTCAATCAACGTTGGCTTCCTGCGTTTATTTCGTGCGGCGCGTTTAATTAAATTACTGCGTCAAGGTTACACGATACGTATCCTGCTGTGGACATTTGTACAATCATTTAAAGCACTTCCATATGTCTGTCTGCTGATTGCCATGCTATTTTTTATTTATGCCATTATTGGCATGCAGGTAAGTTGAAAAATATGTTCCAAATTAAAAATAAATTAATATACATACATACTTTATTACAACCAAATAATGTTTTTCATATACATACCAACATACGACAAAAAAAATATATTTAATATATACACATTTATTTTTAATTTTTGTTTATAAACATTTTACTTTTATCCACAATAACACTTTTGGAAATATGCATATTTATACACACACACACACACACACACACACACACACACTCACACATTTTTAGCAACTTGCAAATAGTTCAAATAACAAAAATAGTTTTAGTTTTAGAATCTAAAATTTAGATCAAAGAAAAATTCAGATTTAGGACTTAGATAAAATACGATTAATTAGGGTTTAACTAACTACTTTTCTTAGTTCTTCTCTATCTTTCCTTTATTCTCTAATTTTCATATGAAATTTTTAGGGCTTCAGAAACATATTTAAGTAGTGCCTTTAAGTTTTTAAGTTTAAGTTTATTGCAGGAACTTTCTATAATAGCATCAAGTCTTAGACTTGGCAGGTGTTGTCAGTGTTAGTTTAGCCATTCACACATATTTTAGTTTCTTTAACTTAATTAGTTTTACAAAATTTACTTATACAATAATTAAGTTTACAATTTAAGGAGACGGAGAAAACCCCTATTTAATATCCTGAACTCAAAAGTAATTAATCAATATTCAAAATGTGATGAGCCAAACCGTGGACCGTTGTTGTATCTTTATTTTGTTATGAAGTTTTAAAAACAGATATGCACGAAAATTTTCTAAAATATAAATCGAAAAGTATTCGACTCAGCCGGTTTTTATAGTGTTAAATTCGAAATATCAACATTTTGAAAAAACCCACAACCGTATTGTAAAAACCGGGATTTAAGACCGGATAAAAAAACCGAGTCGATCACCCTAGTGTATAAAGTATTGTTGCCAGGCAGTTTCGAAAAAAAAACTTTTTTTGCCGAACGTAGGGGTCGCCCAAATACATCTTTTATTATGTATATATTCAGCATTTACAGTCTGATCTTAAAGTTTATATATCGATGTTTTTGTCGTAAAGAGACTAATGTCAATGACCTCAAATATTCCGTTCTAGTATTTATCTACAAGATCTCAGTTTCTACCACCTTAATTTCAGAAAATTAAAGCTCGTAAAAAATCATTAAACTATTTCGATAATTCCAGCAGAACTGCAAAAAAAAATGTTTTGTGCTTTTTTGCCAAATGTAAGGGTTGTTGGGAGCCTTTTTTTACTTCAATAGTCATTGACCTCAAGTACTCTCTTCTAGTACTTAACCATCTTATCTCAACTTATCAAAAAATGAAATTGTAAACAATTATATTTTTATATGATTCAAGTTGGCGGCTCTCGAGTTTGGAACAAATCTGGCCCATTCGATTTGTAAAGATTTTTGTTTGAGGCTTTCAAATTTATTTTGTTTTTATATTGTAATTCTCATATAGTGTTAAAACTCTTACTATAAACATAAATTCAAAAATTGTTTGAGCTGAAGTCTAATGATGAGTTCCAAAGGCGAGAAAGAAATAGACAATTGCTTAACCATAAAAACAAGGATAATAACCTTGGAAAATGAAGAATATTTTGTAATTTTTGCCGCTAAAAGTTGAGCTTTTATGAGTTGATTCACTTTCGCTCTCCACTTACTATTTAAATGTTTTTGTTAAATGACATTGAATTTGGTGAACTTTTAATATTCAGTTCCTAAAAATTTCATCTTACAATCTATTTCTTTTACTGGTATCGAAAAACCCTTACGTACAAAAAATTTGGCGAATAAGTAGCACATCATATTTTTTTTAAAGCCGCTTATAAAGGGCGTTTTTTACAGAGTGAACACAAGTTTCAATCATACTATAACCAGGATATATATATTTAATATTAATGAAACGGGCTTTATTGGAAAGAAAATTTTATGAAATAAATGTTTAAATATGATTTCTGACATGTAGAAGATGCAATCTGGAACATAAATTTGCAGCAACTTTTAGCATAGCATTTGCGGCCGCATTTCACCTATAACTCTTCGAATTATGATTTCCAGGTGTTCAATTGCTTGTGGTTTATCGACGTAGACAAGTGATTTAACATAATCCCTAGGAAAATAATCCAATGGGGTTAAATGACACGATCTTGGTGGCCAAATTATTGGGCCATTACATGAAATTATTTGTTCATCATTATTATTTGCTGAGTACCATGTGGCTCCGTCCTGTTAGAACCACATATCAGCAAGACTAATCCCACTTAATTGAGGTACGAAAAAATTTCGAATGATGTTCCTATACCGTTCACCATTGACAGTAACATCATCGTTTTTGAAGACATATGGGCGAATGACTCCGCCAGCCCATAAAGCGCACCAAACAGTTATTTTCTATGTATTTAATGGTGTTTCGACAAAAGCTAGTAGATTCTCCTTACTCGAAATGTGACAATTCTGCTTATTTACCAGAAAGGGGTTTCATTGGTAAATGAAATTTTGATTGGAAACTCAAAATCAATATAAATTTGTAGTTCAGCCCATTCGCTTTAATTCTTGCACAAGTTGAATCTTGAAAGCTTTTAAGCCAACATCCTATCGTAATGTCTTCCATAAAGTGGAAGGACACAACCCCAGTTGCCGAGAACGGCGACGAATTGATTGATTAGAATCATCTTCAATGCTTAACTGTCCAGCGGCTACAGCTTCTTCAGTGCGCATTGCTTAGCGTCTCATGGGATGCACATTATCAGTAACAGGGCAATTATGTACGCCTCAAAATAAAAGAAGTACACCATGAATTTGACGAATAGAACAATTATTTTGATTAAAAATTTCAATAATTTGCACGCGTTGCTCTAGTGTAAGGCGATTTATAATGAAATTTCAAAGCAAACTTAACAAAAGGCAACAATCAGCTGTTAAATGGGTTATAAAATAAAGCAGTGATGCCAACTCAAAAACAACCCTCTAGTTACATATCTCATAAAATACATTTTTGGATACCTTATTATGTTTAAAAAGTTCATAAAAAGGACTTGTGTATACTCACTTCTTGAGAAATATTTTTTTTATTATCTTTCTTTATTAAATATTAAAGATTCTTTAAGCTTATTTCTAGCAGAACTAAACTTTTTGAGTAATAATGATGCTGCAATAATAATAAAATTTTTTAAATATTATTAGGAGTTTTCTCCGTTTCCTATCTTAGTAGATATAAATTAGTTATGTTTTACAAATCTTACAATATTTAGTTATTTATAACAATGTTTCTAATAAAGGTATTAATCTTAATTCGTGTGTACTTATCTATTGTTTACCAAAAAAAAAATTAAAAAAAAAATAAAATAAAACAAACAAATGAACTAAAATATATTTAAAAAAAAACCATAAAACTAACGAATCCAAAACCAAACACCCTCAAAATCACAACGAAAAAAACTAAAAATTAATATAAAAAAATCTATTAAACAAAAAATCCAAAATGTAAAACGATAATTTAAAGGTTTTTGGCAACATAAAATATGATCCGGATACGCAACTTAACCGGCACAATAATTTTCAATCATTCTCCGGAGGAATCATGCTGCTTTTTCGGTAAAAACCATTGTTGATTTTGAACAAGTATTTGCAAAACAAAGTAATTATTTTTTTTAAAAAGTATTTTTCGTAATTCAAAATAAAAAAAAAATTAATTATTAAAAAAAAAACAATAATTAGCAAGAAAAACATTTTAATAAAGTAACAAGTTGAAAATTATATACTATGCATATTATTAACTATATACTATAGCTAAAGAATATTTATATAAAAATAAATAAAAATAAATGTCTTAGAATTTGTTCATTTTGGAAAAAAAATTAAATAAAATCATATATATCGTATACATTGCCACAGGGTTTATTATCTTTTGAAAGTAGTTAGAGATTTAAACAATTGATATTTTTTTTTTTTTTTGGAAAAAAACTTTTTAAATGGTTGGATATCTAGAGTTATATAAACGTTGTTATCTTTACTTGAATGCTAGTTCCATGAGTTCTATCTATTATTTTTCTCATCGTTTTTCTCATTTAGTTCAATGTGTGTATAAAAAAAAATTAGCATATCAAGAAATAACTATTTAGATTTTGATGAGTTATTTTATTATGTATTTTATACGTTTAATTCTTTTTAAGAAATTTTTGTATAAACGTAATTTGTATTTTTGATAATGAAATTGATAAAATCGTTTTCCCTAAAACCCAAACCACGGAATTGGCTTTATAGCTTGTACAACTTCCCTTTTTCTTAAATAATAATAACTGAATTTATTTCCCCAGCAGCATTTTTCCCTTTTAGTACAGATTTTATAGCAAAATTCTATTACTTTTATTTATTAAAAATTATATATAAATTATTTTGATTTTATGTATTATTAAAAAAAAATTAAAGCGAAAATATATAAATAGCTGAGACTTGTTTGGAAGATTCGAAAAAAAAAATTTCGAATAAATTTTTGATTAAAAAAGTTTTTAATTTTAGAAAATCTTTGCTTATCGAATATTTACTATAAAAAAAGTATATTTATAGCAAGTTTCCGCAACTGTACAACTGCTACAGCAAGCATTTAAATAAAGGAAATAGTTTTCATTTGACTGAAAATTGTTTATAAGAATAGAACCAAAAATTATTGAATAAAAGGCCTGTCAGAAATTTGCAATGTTTCCCGGACATTTTCACTTCCAGAGGAAGGGTAGAAAAATAAATTAAATTCTCAAAAATTCCAGTGATAAAATAATTCATGAGCAAACCCATCTTCTAAAGTGATATAATAATAAATGAAAATTACGGTCTGTTCCACGATGTCATCAGAAATCGTTCGATTGAAAACATACATATATAGAAAACAACAAAAAATTTTCGCGTGTTATTCTTGTTTGCAATACAAGTTGTCGATCGAACGTTTGCTGGTGACATCGTGGAACCGGGCGTAATAAATTTATTAAAACCTAAAACAACCCCAAGTAAAAAATACGTATCTGTTTGAAAACAAATAACTAAACACGAGTAGTACCACCATACCATACGAGGGCTACTACTTATATTTCGGTAATAGCAAATAATAAGAAACTTTTGTAAATAAAAACGGCTTTATTGTTTTTCAAAATATTCCCCGTAATGATCAATACACTTTTGTATTCGTTCAAACCATTTGGCATAGCAGTTTTTCCATACCTCTTGAGACACCTCCAAAACATGAGTTTTGAACGCTTCAACTTATTCTTCGGCGCTCATAAATAATTTAGACTGGTAAAAAATTCACTTGTTTGACGAGATGTGTGAGAGCTCGCATTGTCATGGTGAAGAATGATTCGTCATCGGGGGTTAGTTTTACGAATTTCTCCGAAGACTTCCGGCAAGCAAATGGTCGTGTACCACTCAAAATTGACAGCTCTACTTTGGTCAAGCAGAACAGTGGCCATATGATCCATTTGGCCGAAGAAACAGGCCACCATTTGCTTCGCTGTGCTTATTGCACAAACAAATTTTGTTGGATTTAGCTCGTCTTGGAATACCCACTCGGTTGATTGCTGTTTTGTTTCCGGCTTATAAGCACATATTTATGATTCGTTACCTGTAACGATTTGATACACGTCTTTTGAAGCACCACGGCTGAACCTTTTAATAATTTCCTTACACCACTTGACGCCAGCCATTTTTTGAGCTATTAATAAATTATGGGGTATCCAAGGAGACAAATTTTTTTTACAAATAAGTTTTAATAAAAACTCGAATGTATTAAAGTGGCAATAATGTACAAGGATGCCTCTATCTCACAATATATCACATGACGATCTTGCACCATCAGTTCACTCACTGCATTGATGTTTTGTGGCACAACAACCGATTTCGGACGACCTTCATGGATTTCGTCGGCGACGGATTGAATTCACTAAACCAGTGTTTTACTGTGGTTCGTGATGGTGCTTTATCGTCATACAAAGAACTGAATTCATCGACACATTCTTGTTGAGATAATCCACCTCGAAATTTGTGAAAATTAATACAACGAAAACCTTCTCTTGAAATATCCATTTATTTTATCAAACTGATTTTATGAACCCACTGTAAATTAAGCAAATAGCACTTGTACATAAAAATGTTGTGAGTACGTTTATCCTAAAAAGTGTCAAGCTTTATTATGATGTTGCCAAATTTCAGCTATTGACATTAGTGTTGCCAGTTCCCCAAATATAAATAGTAGCCCTCGTGCAATAATCAAACTTCAATACAACTTGAGAATAAGCTTATAAAAATAACTTTATGAAATTGTAGTATATAATTAAAATTTTTATTTTAACAGTCAAAAATATATTTGGGGGATTCAAACGGTAGACTTAAGTGTCATAGTGTCATAATCAGGGAAATCAGATATATGGTCTAAGAAAAGTGTTTAATGCGCATTCAATACGCACTAAAAACTTGAAAATATGCACTAAAAAGTAAAAAAAATTTTCTTAAAAATAAAATAAATTGGTTTTTTTTTTGTAAATGAAAATATATTTTTAATTGAAAAATTCAACAACATTTGCATATAAAATAAGACAAAAATAAAATAAACAAAAAAAGGCAACAATAAACAAATTAACAAAGAAAGTTATTCTTTGTCGTATTAAAAAAAATTATTTAGGTTTGAAGTGCACGTTAAAACAAAACTGCCATATACATTTTTACTAAATTAACTTTTTTTGGATACCCTCGTAAGCATTTAACTTCAATTTCAAAAGAGATCACGATATCAGAATTAAAACTTTGGGACTGTATTTTGAATATATAAGACCAGATTTTTATTTATAATTTAGATTTTGTAATAAAAATCGTTGCCTGTCACATCTTAATATATACTTTGACAATGGAACATTGGAAATGAAATAAAGATGGCGAAAAACATAAAACAAATTGGCCAACACATTAGCTTCAAAGCATATTAAAATAAAAAAATTCTATAAAGTATGGAAATATGCCCTAAAAGCGTAAATTATGCTCTAAAAATGAGAAATTATGCTAAAAATATGCGTGTAAGACTGATATATGCAAAAACTTGATTTTAATTGAAAAATATGAAAAATATGCTTTAAAGTGCAAAATATGCAAAAATATGCACTAACAAATCGATGCTAAAATTTATAAAAAGTTCTGAAACGGATAAATATGTTAATCCTGCATTAATACATCACACAAGAAAAAACAAGCAATTGCATATTTGCGGTTTCCCTTGCCATAATGTTTTAAATTATTTTCATATAATGGTTTTTGCTTTAGTTTTTTCTTTCAAACAAAAATTTAAAAACATTGTGACACATTGTAATGCACGTGTAATATTAATTACCACGAGCATTTCGTTTCGATTTTTCTACAAATAAAGTTTCTCGTATAACCTTTTTAAAATATTTGCATTAATTTTTCAAGCTTAAGGCTTTATTATTTATTCATGTACCATTTGTTTACATAAAATAGAATTAAATATGTGTTTTGGCTGTTGGAAAACACTCTTTATGTGTGTGTATGTGTAAATAAAAGAGCCCTGTATATACGCACGTTTACCCGATTAATAGTCAGAGTAGTTTTATACTCATGCAATATGATATGATTATAGCTCACACAGTCTATAAATTTTAGTTAAAGTTGTTTGCGCTGGGTAATTTAAAAAGTGTGTATACATATAGTTCTTGGATAATTAATGTTATACGTATCCCAAATTTTAACAATTAATTATATCCCTACATTAGACTAAAATAAAATTAATTAACATACGTTAATTATAAATCAATGTTAACCCTCTAACCGGCCAGATCGTAAAAATGATCGGATGAAGATAATAATTTTTCTTAAAGTGGATATAGTCAAAAGAACCGTAAGTTTTAATTTACAGGTGAAAAATATATTAGGAACGAAAGCCATGTAAAAAATATTGAAGACCGTTTGCAAGTTATGAAAAATGTTATTTATAAAAAGTTTTATTAAGATAAAAGATGAAAGTAAGTTAAAATATATATTTTTTAATTGAGATACTTGCAGAAATAATTTGCATTTGGAATCAAGGACTGGACGAACAGCTCTTTTTCCAATACCTGATATGATAGGATGTGCTTCATTCAATTTGTGAGCATATGATTGCCCTACAAAGAGATCAATTAAAAAAAGGGTCATAAAAAGTGTCATTGGCACGAAAATGGGTCAAAAGTGATACTTTAGTATCACAAGGGCAACGCTGATTACAATAGCCTTTGTTTTGGATACAGTCTCGTACCTTGGTTGCGTTGCTACAATCAGGACCTGTTTATTCCATACATTTATAGGCTTAACATACTCAAATATAAAAAAATTCGTATAATATGCAAGTATTATAAAAGGAATTCAAAAATCCTTGAACAGTAAACATATCGCAATTGCTCCTATAAAGGGAACATTGCAAAATTCTGAGCTGACTTCTTTTAGAGGAAAAAAATCCCACATACTCGTACTTAAAAATATTTTTCGCCTTTTGAAAATTTTTAAAATTTCAAATTAAAATTAAAATTAAGAAATTCATGTACTTGCCTATATTTATTTTCGCTGAATAAGTTTTAACTTTGAATTCGGTAAATTATTTCTAATTGGCTAATATATTAATTAAGTTTAGTTTATTTATTTAGAACACTCCCCTACAAAAAATTCCTAATTATCGATATTAAATCAAAACAGAGTTAATGGACAGTTGTTATTTGTAGTTAATTAAATTAAAATATTTATTTGTATTCTTTTTTTTTCGTTTTAATTGTACTTAAACTTTTAGAACGTTTATAATAATAATAATAATAATTTCTTCGTTCTAATCATTTACATAAAACACCCAAAAACACTAAACTGAAAAAAAGAAGAAACAATCGGCTTTAATTATTATTAATGTTTATTTAAGAAATTTTTCGTTACTTAATTTTTTTTTATGAAAACACTTTTTAAATTTTAAAATATTTTTTGGTTAATAAAACAAAATAAAATTCATATTTCAAAAAAAAAAAAATAAACTAAAACTTGTCTGACATTCGCTACTTCGTGTATGTCTGTGTGTATTGTATCGCAAATAGGTATTTGGAAATATCAAATTAAGTACAGTGGAAAATTCCATTACTAGGCACAACAACTTCCAATCATTTATACAAGGTGTTATGCTCCTATTCAGGTATGTAATCATGTTTTAACAATGAAACTCTAAAATTATCTACTTTGAAATCTTTTTTTTTTTTTTTTGTTTAACGAAACGCTTATACTTAAAACAAAACGAAAAGAAATCGAAATTTTTCTTATGATTTTTTCTTAAGTTCCAAATAAAGAAAAATTATTAGTCTAACCCAACACCAACTAATAGAAGTTATACATAGTTACATAAACTAGACGATACAAATATGATACAAGTTAAATGTTAGATTAAAATAAAAAAAAAACATTAAAACAGAAAAGCTTTAGGCTTTTTTATTAATACAAACAAACATTTAGGACAAACAATAATCTAGATGTATGTTTAGGCTGAAAATAGATGTTTTAGTGAAATTTCGCCGCAGCGCCCACAAACAATTAAGTTTTACTTATTTTTAAGTTTACAATTGAAAAAAAAAAATTCAAAAATATAAATATAAATTATGTACATCATCTAGAAAAAAAAAACAACACTTAAACTTACACTCTCAACGCATTCATCATTCATTTAATGGATACTTTTGTTATTTATGGTCTGTCCAACGATATCGAAAGTATGTCTACTTCATTCTCTTGATAGTTTTTAGTGAAAAATTAACAGAAATTATGTTATTTTGTTGTCTTCGATTTCAATATAAATTTTAAAAACGTTCATACACTTTCGCCATCGTTGAACTAACCTTTGATCTGTTAATTTTGTTTTAATTGTCATTTTTTGAATTTGTTAAGTTTATTTGTTAATAAGAAGCTTGCATTGTTAATTAAGAGTTACATTGTGGTTTTAATATGGTGGTTAAATAATATAAATATTGAATACCTAAACAGAAAAAATATACATAAAAATTACTTGAACGAAATTTGCACTTTATTTGTTACTAAACTTGAGACAAAAGCTTAAGTATTTATTATTTCAATTCGTTTTATTTTTTGGTTCCACAAATTCCATTCCAAATCTTTAGTCACATTCATTTGTAGTTGATGTTGCAGTTCAAATGTTGGAATATGTTCACGATTGTGTTTTTCTATTTAATTTTATAGTTACATTCCTATTTTAACTATTGTAAACAAATTTCCTTGCTCAAAATTTTTGATTATGCAATTATGCTGCACTTCACAAATTTAAGGTAATTTTATTCTTCAGCTCTATGCAAACAAAAGCGTAATTAATTGCCAAGAGGTGCAAGAATTTTTTTTTTCATATAAAGTTATAAACTAAAGCCGAAACAGAAAATAGGGATGTTTGTTGGACACATGTGACATTTTTCGTTTTTGAGATTAGCACGAGTACATACACTAAGAGAGAAACCTTCATAAAAGCAATAATGAGTTTTTACATTAAATTTATAATTTAGTCATTATTTTTCAACCAACGCAACGCTTCATTCGCATTACGAAAATTTTTTCATATACAACGAAATATTTTCATTCATATAACGATATGTTTTTTACTAAGCAATGTACATTTTCATATTTTAAATGAAAAATTTATTTATTGCAATGAAACTTTTCAATTTATACATTGAAGTGACGTTAGTTTTAAATTTTTTAACGAACTCTTTCATTGAATTAACAATATTTTTTATGTATATCATGATAGTGGCCCTTATTACTAGTGTCATATTACGACTGCGACTACGACGATTTTGTACGAGACTAATGAACACTGCAAAATGTTTTCTTTACTCTATTACAAAATCGTCGTACGCCTACTCGAAATACGACACTCGTACTTAGGACCAGTATTTCACTACTGAAAAGTAACTAGAGTTGTGTCCAACATCTGTTTTAAACTAGTTTGAAATCGTTCGAATCAAAAGATGTTTCATACCCATTTAATTTACATTGATGTTTTTGATCTCTTCTGTGTCCAACACAACGAACTAGTTCAAAAAGAGCTATTGGGCACAACTCTAGACGTAGCATATCATTTTGTAATGATATCGTATCATTGTGTAACAACATAATAATGTAAGGACTATCACAGGATTTAGACGATGAAATTTATGACGTCTGTTTTTCTTGATTCCCTTTTGAAGTTGCTACCAAAAATTATTTGCGTTCATACGATGATTATTTTTACATGTCTAATTTTTTTTATTGATTTTGATTTTTATTGTTTATACATACATTTACATACCCTGTCGGAGAATGTGTGCTTGACTACAAAAATAATTAATTTAATATTATTATCTTAGACTGACTAAAAGCTAACTGCAATGTCATCCAGAACAAACCCAAAACTGATTCTTAAGTTTAGTACGTAATAAAATTTGATGAGAGCCAACAAATTTATTCTCAGCTACCTTGAAACTCATTTCAGTTTTATATTAATATTTTGCTGTTGTTATTTTAGATGGTACCTTAGCCGAGTGATAGCGCATTGAGTAACGTGTGATGATACATGTTCGAACCCCGGAAATTTTTTTTTTAATTTACAGACTACCAGGTGATTTAAAAAAGTCAACTTTAAGTTAGCTGAAAGTAGTGCAGAGTGAGACAATTGCCTACCGCCTAGGACATCGCAATGTTAAAATAGTCAGTTGATTACATTGAAAGTAATCCAAGTGTCAGTCAGTACTATTTGTGAAATAGTTTGTTTAAAGTTAACTTAATTTCCGACAGGGTACTTTATTAATAAAATTTTCCTTCGAAGAACACACCAATATGAGAATATTAATAATAAAACGTAACAACAGGAACACAAATTTGTGTAAAGAAAAATATGAAAAAACCATAGAAAACAGAAATCCAGTCATTTTTTCTACCCCTCTTTCTTCTCTACCCCGTTCACTATCAAACCAAAAATGACGTCGAAAAATAGACTTCATAAAAGTCTTCGTGTGAATTAGGTGTATGATTCATTAATTAAATGTAGTCATTCTATTTTATTTTATTAATTATCTAGGTGCACGGCAGGTGCAATAAGTGAATATTTTAAGACATACTCACTGATCACTGACCACTGACCACTGACCACTGACCACTGACTACTGACCACTGACCACTGACCACTGACCACTGACCACTGACCACTGACCACTGACCACTGACCACTGACCACTGACCACTGACCACTGACCGCTGACCACTGACCACCGACCACTGACCACTGACCACTGAACACTAACCACTGACCAGTGACCACTGACCACTGACCACTGACCACTGACCACTGACCACTGACCAATGACCACTGATCACTGACCACTGATCACTAACACCTGAACACTGGCCACTAACACCTGAACACTAACCACTGACCACTGACCACTGATCACTGACCACTGACACACTCATCAAATGAATGAGCTGGAGAGCTGAAATTTTGTACACGAGTAGATCTAGGTGAGCAATTAACTAGAAAAATCTGAAAACATGGAAATTTTAACCATGTGGGCAGGGCTACGCCCATAAAAATTAAAATTTGTGCTAGAGAGCTGAAATTCGATACTGAACTAGGTCAAGGTAGGAAATTAACTAAAAGATCTAAAACCCCGGAAATTTTAGCTAAAAAGGCGGGGCTATGCTCAAAAAGGCTAGAATTGAAAAAGCAAATCTAGAGCACTTAACGGAAGCGATTTTATTGAAATTTGGCATATATACTGCGATAAAGCAAAGCTACAAATTTGTCTTCGTTAAAAAAGTGGGCGTTAACAGGCCCATACAATTTGAACTTCATACTTCATGTACTACCGCTCATCATATTTAGATATAGTTACTATTTATGTAGGTATTATTATCCGTTTCCGACGAAACTTGACACGAATAATAAGCACTGCCCGGAAAAAAAACTTGAGTTTGGAAAAGTGGGCGGGGCTACACCCATAAAAATTAAAATGTAAAAATTGTGCTAAGGAGCTGAAATTGAATACACAAGCAGGTTTAGGTGAAAAACCAGCTAAAAAAATATGAAGAACCAAAAAATTTTAACAGGGTGGGCGGGAGCCACGCTAATATTGCTCGCAATCAAAAACTTAATATACAGCTTTGAACTCAAGCCATTTTAACGAAACCTTGCATACACGTTACACGTATGCAAAACTTTAAACTATCACCTTAAAAAGTGGGCGTGATCACAGTACCATAAAAGATTAGCCCTGTGTTTAATATACTTCGAGTAAACCAATCGAAAAATCTTTAAACCAAGAAGTTTTATCCGGCATGTGGGGCCACGCCTTTAAAACTCAAATTCGCACTAGAGAGCTGAAATTTTATACACAAATCTATCTAGGTCAGATATCACTAAGAAAAATCTAAAAAAACCGGAAGTTTCAATCAGGAAGCGGAAACAAGCACTTTAAACTCAAAATTAAGATCAATTTTATTGAAACTTTGAATACAAATTGCACTTATCTGAAGTAAAAATTTTCTGTTTTGGAAAGTGGATGTGACTACAACCATAAATCTTACCTTTTTTTTAATGAATATGGATTTGTCACACCTAATATCATTTTCTACGTTTTGAGCTAACGATTTCATTTCCAATCCAACCGATTTCAATCACATACATGTATATTTTCCTTATAATTCAATCTTTCAAATATTTAAACCTTTAAAATTTCCCCCAATGTTTATTGTTACTCAACACCAAACTGCAACATTTCCTTTTCCCCGTTTTGTAACCAACCTTCAAACAATTGGCCACTAGAAATCTAGAAATTTAAAATTAAATTAATTTCTTTTATTATTTTGCATTCAAAATTCTTTTTTATTCTAAATTCATTAACATTTATCATTTAGGTTTAACTAATAAGGCTAAAAAAAAGTAATTGTTTTGCTTAATTAAAAGTATTAATCATATTAATTAAATTGGAAAACATTATTTTCTAAATATTTGTAATGTAAATAACTACATAACTATTTTTCAAGTAGATAATTTGAGTTTTCAATATTGTTCAATATTCAATATATTTAAATAAATTTAAAGTTTAATTAAAAAAAAAAGGAATAAAATTATAGTATATAGAAGAATAAACAAAGTGTGTAGTATTAATTTTGAATAAATTTTCTTGGAACCGAACGTTCAAAGAAAACCTTAGTATTGTTTTTATACTAAATATTTTAAATTAGAGTTGAATAACGTTTTAAATTGAAATTTTTTTCTAAAATATTTAGCAAAAACCTTAATAAAATAGTTAAAATTTGTTATTGTTTTCTGTTTGTTTTTCTTATTTTCATTTGAAGCCTATTTATGGTGTATGATTGTTACTAATAATGTATTATTTTAGATGTGCAACGGGCGAGGCGTGGCCGAACATTATGCTGGCGTGCCTTAAGGGGAGGCCATGCGATGAAGAAGCCGACAAAGGCGATGAAACATGTGGCTCCACATTGGCGTATGCCTATTTTGTATCATTTATATTCTTTTGTTCATTTCTCATGTTGAATTTATTCGTGGCTGTTATTATGGATAATTTTGATTATTTAACAAGAGATTCCAGTATATTGGGGGCACATCATTTAGATGAGTTTGTACGGATATGGGCCGAATATGATCCAAATGCGACGTAATTATCAATTTAATATAATTCAAAATATTTTTATATTTATGTTACATTTTTCTTACTGCCGTTGCTAATATTATTATTACTGTCATTACTAATTTCTTAATTAAGCTGCCTTATTTACAAAAAAAAAATATTACGGCTTTATAAAGGCTTAATAAGAAAAATAGAAGAGAGGTGTCTGAGGACACCTCTTATATAGCTATGCTGCTTAGCTATATAACACAAATAATATGTTAATATGTTAAATAACAATGTGTCAGTGTGTGATATAAATAGCATAACTATACAAATTTGGTATGGATATGTGTTTTATTGAGCTTTAAAATTTTTGTAAATAAGGCAAAATATGTTTATTTGATTGGTCTGTTATTTTCTTTTTTTTTTTTTTAATTATAATTTTAAGTTCGTTATTATTATATTTTTTCTGTAAAATCAACTTTTTACTCTAAAATTTGCATATTGTTGATTATTAAGTTGCGATTTTTGTTTATTTTAACCAGTTTTTAATAAAAATTTTCAAATCTCATTCATATTAAAAACCAGTTTGCAGTGTTTCTTGAATTTTAGGTGTTTGAAAGAAGCATATGTCAAAGTTACTTTAAGCTAATATGCGAGTTTTTGAACTTTACCCGGGCACTATCCGTCTCAGAGAACAAGTTTTAACATAATTTTATTTTTAATTATAGATAAGCATACATATAATCTTCAAAACCTAAAATTCTGGAACAAATGCTAACTAACCTTAAGGTGGAATTGTCCTTTAAGAACTGCCTTTACTTTTTAGCATACACTTAAAATAATATTCAATAAGCTTATACAGCAGCTTTTAAGGACTCTTTCCGGTATTCAGAGATACTTATTAAATTTTAAACTACTAATTCGTAGTTAAGGAATGCTTTAACTTTAGCAATAGTACTGGTCCTAAATACGTATTTCAGTGTTTAAATAACACTTGATCTTATTTCTGCCATTAAGAATTTTTTAATGTGTAATTTACCGAAAAAATTTATATAATTGAACTTCAAAAGCTTAAAAAAATACATAAAGATGGCGTTGGCCGAAGGTCTTGGTTAGAGCCCAGTTCCGACAGTCATTAAGAAAAAATAACAACACTATGCATTTATCTGATGTTTATTAGTATTCCTTGGTATCAGTTGTTATAGGAAAGTTCAAGTTTTGAAGGCATAGACACTGGTCACTGAACTACATCGGCTTCAGCGGATACTAATCCTAATGTAACATCAAAGCGCCCTCCTTCGCTGTGTAGCAGAATCATTAGCGAAGTAAAAATAACCAATATGGCTATTAAACACAGCTTCAAATAAATTTAATACGCCTCATTGACACCAGAGGCGCTGCAATACTGCATTATTAAAAACGTGCAATAAAGAAGCAGAGTTGTGAAAGAACGAAGCTTTCCTCTATCTCTTCCTTCACTTCTCTAACACTATCTATCCCTTTCCTAAAGAAGGTAACATCTTGTAATAGTAGTAGGCATTCATTTCCTGAGTCTTACTTCTCTTTAACAATAAAAAAAAACATCAAGCAATTGAAAAAGGCAATTCCTCCACATTTTGCTAAAATAATTTATTAGTTGTAGTTTCATTGTTAAATGTTTTTGATTGAAAATTGAAGCGTTAATTTTCCTTTTTTTTATTTAAAAGTAGCTTAAATTGTTGTTGATTCAGTTCGGTGTGCTTTTTTATAATTATGTATTACACATTTAAGTTTATTAAATTACACAAAAATATATAACGATAATATACGAAGCAAAAGAATATTTCAGCGCACAAAGCTCAAAAGCTTTTATATTAAATGATTATTATTTGATCGTATTTGTTTCATATATAAACGAAACACTAAAATTTACAACCAAAAAAGGTAAAATAATTTTAATGCCGCCAACCCATTATTAATTGAGCTTTAAGCTCTTTTTATTTTCACCCGAGCTTTCAACTGTAGTAGCATATGTATATATGTTAAATTAAAGCTAGCTAAAGCTTAATGAAAACTTTTTTACTTCAATTAAGCTAATTCTAATCTAGACTTAACATTTACTTGTAAATAATATACATAAACCATTTTTTTGTAATCTTTCTATGAGGAAAGCTATATACAAAAGTTTATAACTTTAACTGCAAATATTATCCTCATTATTACCTTAGCACACTTCTTACATGTAAATTATCATTATCTAACGTTGTATCTTATACCCACACGTATTTACATACTCGTATTTTAATACTTTATACTTTCCACTAGGAAAATCAAATTACAGCAACATAATTAATAAACTTTAATTATTAATAATTATTTCCTTTCCGTTATTATATCTACTTATGTGTGTGTGTATTTTGCTAAACTGATTAATTCAGTGAAATTCTTTGAATTGTTTGTTGTTTCATACTTTAAAGAAATTTTTTTTAATTCTCAAAATCAATACTTTTATTTCATCTACAAAATTTTTGGGAAAATCGCAATTGTACGATATTGACTGTATAGTGGCCGAATCCATTATACGGAAATGTATGATATGTTAAAAAATATGGATCCTCCATTGGGGTTCGGTAACAAATGTCCCAATCGCCTCGCCTTCAAGAAACTGATACGTATGAATATGCCCCTAGATGACGAGATGAGAGTACAATTTACCACCACACTGTTTGCATTGATAAGAGAAAATCTTAGTATTAAAATGAGAGCAGGTAAGTGGAATAATTAATATCTAATAGACTAAAAATAAAACAAAAAACACAACTTTCATATTAATTAACTTTCGTGCGAAACGAAACGAAAACGGTTTCCGCCCCAAAATATTATAATTTTAAAAATACAGTGAAAACTTTTTGCTAGTCTTTTTTTACTTGTTAAATATAAAAGATCTCTATATATTATTAAAAACACAAATAGTTGCTTTGTGTAAAATATATTGATATGCTTAAGTCGACATTAGCCAAATAAATAGAATACTCAGGTTGTTGGTTAAAAAATCATAATGCTTTGTAGCCTAGTCTCCTTTGAGGTTAAGACATTTTGCCCAACATTTCGCTAATTTTTGTATCCCTTCTTGTGAAGGTAAATGCAAACTCGAATGTTTTGATGTGAAACTAATGTGCAAGGATGCCTCTATCTCACAATATGTCACATGACGATCTTGCACTATCAGTTCACTCACTGCATTGCTGTTTTGTGGCACAATAAACCATTTTGGACGACCTTCACGAAATTCGTCGGCGACAGAACTACGACCACGATTGAATTCTCTATACCAGCGATATACTTTGGTTTTTGATGGGCAGTACTGCCCCAGGAAACTCAAAAAGTCACGGACTTACTCATAATAGATGGAGTTTTTTTATTATTTTTAGTTTCTCTGATTTAAAATTAAACTTCATTATAAGAGCCTAATTCATCAAATTATTTAAATATCCATTCATATTTAATAATTATTTTTCCTTACAAAAATTAATGTAAATGGATATTTAAATATGAATTGATATTTAAATTGAGTTGGTGAACTTGGCCCTAAAGAATAAGGATGGATAGAAAAATTTTAATTCATACAAAAAATTTCAATTAATTTAAAAACTTTGTTTCTTAAAAAAAAATCAAATAAAACTACATATTTACCAAATCAGACAGAAAAATTGTATAAAAATATTATTTATTTTCAAACGAAGAAAAATTAACTTGAATTATAAATAAAAAAGAATCACAATGGACCCAATTGGGTCTCTGAGTGGAGGTTTGTTACTACACAACCCTTCCTAATCTAACCTAACCTAACTCAATTTGTAAATTTGCAAATTTTTTTTTCCAAATAGGGTCCTAGGGTCCTAGATTTTTGTACATCCGGCGTAAACTTAAAAGAATTTATGTAAAAGCAGCAGTTTGCAAAATTTTTAAAAACATTTTTAAAAAATTCACCCGTATTGCGTATGTCGACTGGAATATTCGACTACGACAATTTTGTATTTGATCAATCAAACCTTTTAAAAGTTTTCTTTAGTCTATGACATAATTCTCGTAGACGAATATTCGACTCGACATACGCAATACGGGTGATTATCTTATCTGATTCATAAAATATTTTTTTTTTTCGGTTTGTTTCTTGACTGTGGAATACAGCAATGAATTTTCATTTCATTTTAGTAAAAATATAATTTTTTAGTAAATAATAATATTTTGCATTTTATATTTCTTAAAATTTAGCGGAAGAAATGGACCAAGCCGATGCCGAACTTAGGGAAACTATAACAAATATATGGCCACTGCAGGCCAAGAAAATGCTGAATCTACTGGTGCCACCCAATGATCAATTGAATAAGGGAAAATT
This sequence comes from Tachina lurida, assembly GCA_944452675.1. Taxonomy (NCBI): domain Eukaryota; kingdom Metazoa; phylum Arthropoda; class Insecta; order Diptera; family Tachinidae; genus Tachina; species Tachina lurida. The sequence continues at coordinate 83,825,239 of OX101755.1, forward strand.
GACAGTGGGTAAAGTCTATGCAGGACTGTGTTTATATGATGCATACCGCGTGAGACGTGAAGGAGGACAGCCGCAAGGAGGCATGGGGGTAAGTTATCGTGATAAAAAAAAATTCTTTTCATAAAAATAACAAAACTAATACGTATTGAATATGAAAAAATTAAAAAAAAAGAAATCTATTATTGGAAATTTAAGAATTTTCAATTTAAATTTACGAATATACATACATATATATATATATAACTAAAATCTGATTAAAACTTTATAATTTTAAAATTTTCAAGCAATTTAAATTGTTTACTTAATGTGTAACAAGAAATTTTATATCATAACTATAAAAAATTAAATTATTTATTGGTACTCGTATTTATCTAGGCCACAGAAAATTAGTATTGAATATTTACAAAATAAAAATTGATTTAAAAACATTTAATTCTGCACAAATTGTTACAAAAATCATTTAATTGGTAGTAAGACACCATAAACTTTCTCGTTATATTATGTTTATTTTTTTTAGAATAAAACAGATATTTAATTTAATTTTAATATATATAAATTTTAATTTTTCTTCATACATTAAAATCTTTTAAATGTGGTAAATTCCAATTATGAATTATTTCATAATTAAAGCAGAATTGGAAAGAGGTACTTATTACTCTCTTAACCAGAACCAATTGTTTTTTTTTATAAAGAATTCTTACAAAAGAAATGCTTTAACTATCCATATAAATACTACCAAGATAGCTTTTCGTTTTAAAAAGTTTTGCTTACAATTTTGACAACTATTTAATCAATTTCTTAAATAAATTTAATTTAATTTAATCAATTGCTTTCAAGAGTTTTAAGTATTTTAGTATTTGTTTAATTAATCGTATATTTATTTTATGTCTTAGCGTTTATGTTCAGTTAAGACCATAGCGCCGCAATATTAATGGATTAAAAATTTACTTTAATATTAGTATATATTTTATTATTTAGTGATTGTTATAAAGTTGTGTAAAAAAAAGCATTCGCCAAGTGACAGTATAATGTTTCTATGCAAGTATATTCTGATTAGTTCGGTTGGATTTATTAAAAAATAAATAAAAAATATTTAACTAAATAAATATTGCTTTTTTGGTCTCCACCATTATAAACCGCAACCCTTGTATAAATGTTGCCTTAGAATAACATTCTAACAGCTGATAACAGCTACAGAGCAGACCAGTGGTACGATTCAGTAACTTTTAACGATCCGACAATTGTTATTTTGTCTATACATTTTGCAGCTTGCAATAACTATTGTGTGATTCTGTAACTCCTTTTTAACGATAGTACGCAGCTGATATTTTCTGTTGGTTAGGTTAGGCTAGGTTAGGTTAGGCTAGGCTAGGTTAGGTTAGGTTAGGTTAGGTGAGGTTAGGTTAGGTTGAAAAGAGGAGTCATTACGCTCATGTTCGGGGACATACACATAAGCCAGTAAAGGCATGTTGTGCGCTCTCATATAAATAAACAAACGAACCCAACCTTTATAGGAACTCAGTATCGTTCACGTAGTCCCTCAAGCTCTTCCAGTCAATACCTATAAGGTAGGTAATGTAAAGTGACATTTCCAAAATAACAGCTGGGAAATGACAAACGAAGTGCTTCATTGTCTCTATGTCCTCCATGCATGCCCTGCATTCATTGTCATTCGTGGCTCCAATCCGCTACAAAGTGTCCCGTTAAGATGCCGGTCAACTTTCCTAGCTAGGGCTTGTTTAGTTTTAACAGTCCTCTTGTTTTGTCTTCGTCCGGGTCATCTCACAGAACCTTTGTTAAATTACTCACACTATCACAATTCCATCGTGTCCTGTGAGTCATCTTCGCCCAATTTTGTGACTCAAACTTCGTGGCCTTGAAAGGCTTCGCATTAGTTAGAAATCTGCAACGTTCTGGCCTGTTTCGCCAGTTCATTTGCACGTTTATTCTCGGTTATGCTGTAGCTGGCCAGCAGCCATACAAGACGAATGTTGCCATGAACCGCGTAATCGTTTATCATATTTTTTAAATCTAAAACGTTCATAGATTGTGATTGCCCTAATTTTTGACTTACTATCGCTAAATATATTGACCTCTGTGGGTCTAATATTCACACTCAACCATTTTAAAGCCTCCGTGATCACACGGACCTTCGCTTAGAAGAATGTATTATGGTCAGGCAAGCGGAAGTAAATCGCGGTCTCCGGTTTCTCAATGAAGTAACCTAGGCCAGTTCTTTCTTTCCCCTAGCTTCGAGCCATCCGTGTAGCAGCAAACTCCCACGGGTATTTGTTCTAGTGACAAATTAACATTCTTTCATGAATCAATGTCGCGCATTATGTTATAAACCTAGCCTCACGCACCCGGTCGGACATTTCCTAAGTCTGGTCGTATCCGTTCGATAAAATTATTGTCATAAATTATTGTCGCTTAAACAACGACACAGCTGACATTAACCTTACAGCGAATATCGTTAAAAATGTTACTGAATAGTAAATTCGATAAATGATCTTATAATTATTTTAACGACGCGATTATTGTTAAAAAAAGTTAGTGAATCGCACTTAAGAAGTTACGCTTGACCATTTATAGGTCTGCCTTAAGCATATCCAAATAGATATTCCGCTTGCATATAAGCTGGTGGATTTCACTCGTTATCTTCCACCGACATAATTTAGCTACTGTTGCTATCCGCCATATGCCCCGCGGAATCAAAGAAAAATTTTCAATATCCACTTGCTTCATACTATTTGCAATTAGATCTTCTGCACATGCGCTTTACATTAGTATTAATTCCAGCTTTTAAGAGCAATGTTTGCTATACCTTTATCTTAAATAGTTTCTCAAGTCTCGTCAGCTATCCATTTCTTGAGTATATCTTTTTTTTCTAAGAGGAGGAATACTCAGGCAATGAATGCCTACTAATACTAATAGATGTTACCTTCCTTAGGAAAGGGATAATATAGTGAAAACAGTTGGTGAAGGAAGAGGTAGAGGAACGCTTCATTCTTTTACAACTCTGCTTTTTTACGTTTTTGCTAATGAAGAGTTGCAGCGCCTCTGGTGTCAATGAAGCGTAATAAATTGTTGGCACTCTGCTTAGTAGCCATTCTATTGGTTATTTTGATGATGCTGCTACACAATAGCGACGAAGGAGGTGGCTCTGATATTACATTAGAATTAGTATCTGCTGAAGTAGGTATTTTTCAATACACAGTTGAGGATGAGTTTAATGTGGCTATTTCTTTCGGAGCCATAGTCATACCAGTGGACAATCTCAACGCAAGCACTAACAGACGAATATGCTAATTTAACGTCTGCACACGGCTGAATTCATGGTGGAAAGGACCATTCTCAGGCTTCTCTTAACACACACTTAAGTCCAGAATGTCTAGCAAAAATAGAAGCTCCCCAGTTCTTCCCGTGGAATGCATGCAGCTGCATGCTGGCAGAAATATTGTATCCCACCCATGCCATGTATCATACATATCATCTTTATGTTATTAGCATAGTCAGTATGATCATCCCCGTGTTATTGCAACATTTGAAACGTAGCAAAATATTATGAAAGTATTCAATTTGTACTCAAACTAAACCACTTGGCTAATGCTTTTTTCTGTAAACGCAGCAATATATATGGTGTAACACATGAATTATGGCATGCCATTAATTATGTTTGATTTAGAAGTTTATGTTACATTTTTAAGTGGTTATATATGTTTTTTGTTGGTATTAGAATACTTATAAGGTTCAATTTATTTTTATTTTTTTATAATTATGTTCTTATTTCAGTTAAAAGAATTTAAACAAGGATTGGGAGAAATACAAAAACCAACAAAAACCGTCTATTATTTTGCAATATAATAATATAAGTGGCCACAATATCTATGAGTTTTGGAAACATTAAATCTTATATTTTAAGCTGCTTAAATTTGCTTAAATTTTAATCCTTTTTATTTTATGTGTGAACAGAGAAATTGCATAACAGCTACTGGTTAAAAAAAATTCATATGTAAGGTAACATATGGGCATTTCTCCGAGAAATTTCACTTTTTTGTCGCGTGCGACAGCAAGCACTTAAAATTGTATTTCTGAACAACGCGACTAGATTTTTCTTAAAATTTAACCTAACTTAGAGCTGATGACGGCCTAAATATATAAATTAGTAAAAAAAAAATGTTTGTTTTCTTTGAAAAAAAACAAGCATATTTGCTTGGTGTCGCACGCTACAAAAAGTTGATATTTCTGTGGAAATGCCCATATGTAACTTAAAAAAATCAAAACAACTAAGCTGCCGCGTAGAAAAGCCGGTACAAAAACTGCCACCAGACACTAAAATTATTTACATATGAAAATTTTCAATGGCGGCGTTGGCGTTCAGATATTGGCTGCGGCTTAGCTCATGTTAGCATTATTTATTTATTTATTTTCAAGGTCAACTTTACCATAACTTTCTCAAATATTTTAAAAACAACACACACGTTTTAAAGCAAAACAAATGTTGTTTATTTCTAAAGTTGCAGATACGCAACGAACAGTGATTTCCGCTTTTTCCATTAAAAAAACATATTTTTGCTGCTATTCATGATTTGTTCTGTGAACTTTCTTACAAATGTTTTTCATTCAGTGTGCGATATGTCTACACCAGAGAAGGACAATGAGTATTAAGACAAATACATATAAATAAATAGTCTTAATTTTACTAACTGAGTATATTCATAATTGAAGCGTAAACAAATCGTGCGCTCACATATTTTCTCTCAAGCAACTATGATTATAGCCGATTCCAACATAAAAGAGCATTTCTACTTCGCTCTTGCAAAAAACTAAAGTTCGCTACAGCTAAATATAAAAAGGCACAGGTCTATCTCTCGCTCTCTCTCAGACTTAAAGCCTGAGTATGATTATGGGTTAATCAGACGAAAGAAATATACGCATAATACTCGGAATATTCATTCATCATTTGCCACTGTATACATACAGTTGTGTATATAAAATGGAACGGAAAAAATGTGCGTGTTTTTGTGGGTAGGTGGGTGTTTGAAAACATGCTTTCTGTGTGTGTGTAATTCAAATAGCCTTGTAAATACGCATGTATAGCCGAGTACTAGTCAGAGTATTTTTATACTCATGCGTATGATTGTAGCTAATGTAGTCTTGTGGTCGTTAAGCTGCATAATTTAAAAAAATTTTGTATAAACATACCTGTTCAATGTTACAAGTTATGCGTATTCGGTTTAAAATTAATGCATATATTTGTATATGAGCTTTCTTTTTTTTAATTTTAGCTGTACACATTCATAGTTGTTTTACTGCTACTCAAAGAGTACTTAAAATTATACTCTTGTCATTCTCTAATCTGCACATGGCTTTATCAAATTTTCAGTTAATGCAAAAATAGAAGAAAAATTTTAATTTTATATGAAAAAGAAAAATATGATAACCAGAAGTTGTTTATTAAAAAAAAAACTTCATTATAATCTAAATAACAACAATAGCATAGATATGTCAGCTACTTTCAATCCTTAACGTTTAAATACTTTTAACCTTAAATATTATAATATACACCTTTTCTACGAATATTTTAATTTGTATATCAAATCATTTTGTAAAAATTTGCCTAAGTCATTCAAACTGATACATTAATTTTTTATTATTCTTAATTTTCATATAAATTTGTGCTAAATAAATAACACAATATACAAAAAAAAAAAAAAACTCAAAACCAACTTAATAAAATATCAAACGCATATCAAAATTTGAAAAAAAAAAACGCTTCAGCGGAAAAAGCGTGAAGATGACGAAGACGAACCGCTGCATAGTCCGACAGCTGATGATGAACCGGTATAAAAATGTTTTCTTAAAATATTAACAATTGCTAGAAAGAATGTATGAAATGAAGACACATACAACACAAAGCTAGATTGTTGCCCCCTTAAGCATATGCTCGTTTTTTTCTGTTTTGATTAAGCGTGATTAAAAACCTTTAAATTATCCTCTGAAGATAAACCTTTTTAAATTTAAATTATAATTTTTATTGCTAAATGAAAAACTACCACTAAACACCACCAAACCTTCTGAGGCTTTTAATGAACAATATTTTTGTCAAATGAATGCTATAAAAATACTATATCTGCATCCCAATTTTGTTTTTCGATAAAATATTTCATTAATTTAATTACTTAACAGGGGTTATGATTGATAAAAAAAGAAAATTTTAAACACTTTGTACTCACCAGTAAGTGGGGAAGTGGAAGTCTGAAAAGATACAGTAAGAAAACTTTTAAGTTGTTGCGCCTTAATATCGTACAATAAAATAATATAAATAAATTACATAAATAAACGAGCGATTAATTTAATTTAATTTAATTTGCACGCTTTGTTAACAATCATGTTTAATTATTTTAAAGTAATTTCAATCATAAATTTTAATTAAAACATTGATTATAAATTAGTTATAAGTAGAACTTTGCTCACACAGAAATTCTACATGATAAAAATGCTTTGAATCAATATGTTTTTACCAGCCACCAATTGTGGAAGCGGAACAAGTCCCAAAATATATTGTACCACAAACTATTCAAAAACAGGGTGGCCCAGAATGGCCGAAGTGGTTTGAATTCCTTATAACTTTTTTATTATAATTTTTTTATTATTTTTCTTTTCAGTATTTTGTAGGGAAGACTTGGGAAATTTAAAATGGAACAGTACACAATTCAACAACGATATGTAAAACCAGTAATGGAAATGACAGCAACGTGTTCATTTTCAAAAAAAATATGAGCTAATTGTCTTTTTCGACGAAACACCGCACCAAACGGTTCACTTAAGTGGGTGTAATTCTCGCTGTTTAACTACTCTTGGATTTTCCGTAGCCTATTATTTCCTATTTAACTGGAAATGGGATCCGTTGCTCATAATTAAGTTATGAATAAGATCACTATTTTCTTCTGCTTTTTGACGAAAATAAATTGCATAATCAAGTCGTTGCTGGTAATCTGTCGGTTTCAGTTGTTGGACAAATTCCCCAAATCTTCTTTACAAAATACTGAAAAGAAAAATAATTAAAAAAATTATAAGGAATTGAAACCACTTCGGCCATTCTGGGTCACCCTGTACAAACTAAAAAAAAATAATATGCCAAGTAGAAAGAAAATGGTAGTCAGACACTTAAACTCTCTAAAACGAACAAAAATTACAGCTTCTTTAAAATAATGATTAAAGAAAATAATTTAAACTCAAAAATTATCCTTAACGTATTAAAAATGTGGGACAAGCACAGTGTTGTTAATCCTTAAGGTGTCAGTTGGCTCAAATTTTAATCTCATTAAAAAAATTTTAATTGAAAAAGAATACGAGAAATTTGTATTTAAAAACTATGGAAATATCACAAACAATTGTCATAAGCAAGAACGATACATTCCTTTTTGTATCATAGATGCATACATATGTATATGGGTGGACAAAAATATTTACACAGCACACACAGATCACCAGGGAACCTTTACCCAAGACTTTCTTAGAACAACTAGAGTTATTATGTTAAACTTTCATTTAAATAAATGAGAAGCTCAACAAATAACAAAGTTGAAACAAGAACTCAATAATCAAAATTTTTATATTTTCTTACTTTTACATTGCTGTATTGGCTGACTTTTTTTCAGCTCAAATTGTAGTTGTAAGAAGTATATAAGAGCTGATTTTAGTAACCTTTAAATTTTGTTTTGCCTTCGTTGGATTTCTTTACATTGCAAGCTGAAGCAATGCCCCATGGCTGAATTCTGTATCACCATATGAGTTTCAAAAGCGACTTGTATATTAGAAGTTTACAACCTAGACTTAGGGTTGAATTTCTAACAATCAACTAATACATCTGAGTTAATTTAAATATCATTTGTATTAACTTTAAGGCAGTGTGGTGTTTTCATGTAAGCCGTCAATCAAGATGTATACCAAGATAGTTCACCTTTGAATGTTGAGGAACATATTTCAAAAGATTGTTATACTCCTCAATAACTTTCAGAAAAATTGATATGATCGTGTCTGTCATGACTTTCACACGGATGTGAAAGTGAATAATTTTTTCGTTTTACTTTCGACTGCATCAAGCAACGTGAAAGTAAATAGAATTGCCTTATTTCCACAATAAAATTAATTAATTTTAATCAAAATCTTGTTTAAAACTAGGCTTGATATCTCATCTACCTAATCCGGAAATTTAAACCAATATATATTTGGTTTTAATACATAGAAAAGGGGATATGAAAAACATTCTCACATTGGCAACCAATTTTGCAAAAATATTCGGAAGTATGCAGACACTAAATCTTTTTTTTTTGCGATTCGGAAATTTTCATTCTAATTGAAAACGTTCGAAAGTCATGACAGACACGATTAATAATAATAATAATAATAATAATAATAATAATAATAATAGGTATTATCCCAAGTAAATTTTTGTCACACAGTGTAATGAAATACAGTGTTTCCCATAAAAATGCTGTCACCTCGGCAATAATATATCTGGGACAATAAGGAAAAAATGCTTAAGTCATATTTTACTGTTTTGCAGGAAACCACTTTTAAGCATTCAAGTCGATTTTTAGAAAATTATTTCTTTTAAAGTTAAATTGGGAAACTCTCTGTTAACCTTTGTTTTTTTAAGCAAACATCGTTCATCAAACTGTAAATAATACATTCCAGTTGAAATACACCAAAGCATAAGCTAAATTAAGCTATTATTCCAAATGAGATAAGAAATCTAAAAAGATAACCCGCAATTCATTTGGCTATAACTTCTTGAAAAATCGTACAAATGAACTGAGATTTTTCTCATAGGTAGTTTTGAATATGCAGATTACGGACGTACCATTAATTCAAAATCAGTTTATCTTGACTTAAGCACTTTTTCCTTTTTGCCACAGATATTTAGTGGTTTTGAATGACATTTAATATTCCTCCTAGCGATTTTTTTATGCCAAACAAATTTCACATGAGCCTGCCATCTTGAAAGTTAGTATAGTTTGTCTTCTGATATATTGGGTGATTTTTTAAGAGCTACGGATTTGATTTATAAAAAAGCACATAAAATTTAGAGAAATTAATGAAAATTTTATTTAAGTCGGTGGAACGATCTATATAATTTAATGTTAAAAGATGATTTCATGTAAATTTTTACCGTGGATATGTCTGAAAGGGTTCATACGCTGGGTCCAATTTTGGCATAATTTCTCCATCATATCGCCGGTATCTCACGAATAAATTCCTCAATATTGTCTTCCAGTGCGTCAAACGTTAAGGGCTTGTCCCAATAAGCCATGAGCCTTAACATATCCACACAAAAAATAGCCTAAAGGCGTTAAATCGCATGATTTAATCGCATAGGCCGATTGATCGGCTCGGAACGTGAAATAAACTGTTAACCGAACTCGGCCATTGTTTCGTATGCTGTGTGACCAGAAAAACAAGCTGCCTTAAAAAGTCGGCGGCGGCGACTTAGTAAAAATAGTCAGCGGCGAATCATAAGCCGGCTTGAGCCGGCTGATTTTCAGAGCCGCTGGTTTTGATTTTGATAAGATTTTTAAACAAATTTTTATAAAAAAAAATCATAATTTGTAAGATTTGGCAAAAATGTGCCACTACAAAAAAAATTAGCCGGCTGCAATTTTGAGCCGAGGCTAGCCGTAAGCATCGGCGGTGCCTTGAAATTACGTTGAAAGTTGGCGGCGGCTCTTGAGCCGGCTGTGAGCCACTCGGCTTGTTTCGCTGTGTGTGACATGTACTGAAACCACATGTCAACCAAGTCCAGCTCTTAAATTTTGGGCAAAAAAAAAAGTAACAGATGCCAAATTGCTGCGAATGGCGCCGAAGCAATTATCCACGGTCATCAACAAGACTGGCGGATACAGCTGCGATATGTTACTCTGTCCGCACTGTACGTATGCGCGTTGGTGGTTTAATGTTCAATAATGAAAATTTGGTACAAAATTTAGTCAAACGATTTCGTATAGCCGCCTCAGAAGGTCGCCCAAACTGACCAAATGGCAGAAGTGCCCAAATGGAAGAAGTGCACGGATGCACTTTCTTAACCGAGCATGAATTTCGATAATAAAATTTAATGATCTGCAAGCGTTGTTCATTTGTAAGTCGATTCATGGCTAAATTATAGACCAAACTGAACATCCTTAAGAGTTAAATCATACACGAAAACAGCTGAGTTGCCAAACACAGTGTTGCTAAAAAAAATTACCCTTTTAATCCGTGGTTTATACATACATACACTGAAAGAATTTTCGGCCTAAATTCTCTGAATTACCACATTAATCTAATGAAAAATTCATTAAAATTCAACCAACGTCACGCTTCGTTGGATTAATGAAACCATTTTCGTCAAAATTATTATATTGAAAACTTTATTAAATTTATTTAACAGTGTAATTAATGCAGTGCTATAACTTCATCGAAACAATAAAAATATTTTAATGAAAAGAATGAAATAACTTAAATAGAAAGCGGTTTCTTAATAATTCGAAAATATTGTTGTCATAAGTCCAGTAAAATATTCTTACGAAACCAGAATAACAACGAAGCAATTCCAATGACATTCTTTCACAATATTCATGAAATTTTCATTGGATTTGTGAAATTATCATTAGATTTTGAAGAATTTTTAATGAAATTGTTTCATTGGACTTATGAAGCAAAGTTCTTTCGGTGTACATATATACATATTGTTACGGAAATGGCCGTCGAGTTAACATACATAAGTGTTACGCAAGAATAGGGCCAATATAAAGAAACATCCAGAAGTATTTAAATAGATAACTAAACGTACACTCGTATTCACATACAAGCACTATAGCAAACAACTATATACACATGCGTAGCACATACATACGTGATTAAACGTAAACAAGCAACAACAACTACAAGGGTCTGCTTATTAAGAAGGTATACATAGCTACATGCATACATACATACATGCCTGACAATTCCAACTAAAGGCAGAAATAAAAGTAAACAACCACTTAATGATGTATGCATATACACACGTATGTACATAGTTACCACACCAACTTAATTACGCGCTTTGTAAACAACATTGAAGATAATGATGATTCGGTCTAGACTTTGCATGAAAATTCTAGTGGTTGTTGTGCGAAGTATAAAAAGGGGTTGACGCATCCAACAGCAGTTCAGTCGCGATCAAAAGTTAGTTGGGAATAAGTCAGTTGCGGAGAAGCTCAGTTGCGAATAAGTGCAGTTGCTAATAAGAAGTCTGTTGTTAATCAAGTGAGTTGAAAATTAAGTTGTGCGCAGTCCGTGATTTGTGATACAACAGTGAGTGGATATTTGAGTCTGTGCTTTACAATACGTGAGTTGGAAATAGAAGAGACTATAGTACAGTCTATAGTGACAGTTAGAGTCTGTCGTGATTTGAGTTTATTGTGGAGTCCCTTGAGTAAAGAGTAAGGGAGCAGTGGAAGCTGATAAACGTGTGTAAGTGAAGCCAGCGAGTCCTGATTAGTGTATCAACTGTGAGAGTCTGCCATAGAGTTGTTATTGGTGTATCAACTGGAAGTGTCGGCAGAGTGGGTCTTGTGTGTGACGAGCAACAGAGAAAGCAGAATTGTGTCAACACTAGCGCAGCCAGTGGTCAAAGACGTGCGTATACAACAGCGAGGAAGGAGTAGTGGTAACCAGTTGTGAATATTGAAGTAACCTATGTGTTTGTATTTAAGCTCTTGAATTAGATTTAGATTAGTGGTATTTATAGTAAATAAAGCTTGTATCATTCTTAACCCTAATTAGTACACTGGGGTCTTTTATTTATTGCAAATCTACGAATCTACGGAAAAGCGTTTTTAACAGAGAATAAAAACGTAACAATATGTATAAATTTGGGTAGGGGATCCTTCGTTAGTTTTCTTTCCTCCTATAACCAGTTTGAGCAAACTTCTACTTTAATTTAAATAATAATAAAGTCAACAATCAATCATTTCCCAATTAAACATAAATATAGAAATGTGTAAAATAATAGCATCATGTAGTAATAAACCAATTATTTCAGTGCAATTTCTCCCTTAAAACCTAAAAAAAAATTCAAAATTAATATTCGGCCTTGAATTAACAAAATTCGTCATCAAACAAAATTCGTCATCAGAAAACAATTTTAATTTTTATAATCAACAATTTAGCAGCACCATTTGTCATTTAATTTTTTTACTTTTAGCACAGTACTCGTATTCTATAAAATAAATAAATTATTTAACGTTTTAAATATTTAATGTTTTAAAGCTATGGTCTCCTTGTTATCCAGTTGTATTACTATACATACATATATATATGTATATATTATTAGCTTGTATGTATTTATGTACTTAATGAACTTAATGAACTTTATCCAAAGAAATACCAGTTTAGTTTTACAAAATTAACATTACAAAAACATTTATCTATTTACATATATGAAATTGAAGTAAAGAACTATATTAAATGTAAAAACAATTAGAAGTAACAACAAAATTTTTAGCCATCAATTTTAAAAAAAGGAATACATGTGTCCTATATTTAACTCTTTATTTTTGTTTTCGTTTTCAATTTCAATTTAGAAAGAATAATAACTTGTTAGTATTATTCATTTATTTCTTTATTAATTTATTTATTTATTTTTATATGATTATTTAATTAAATTTTTCTTTCTGACGGCATGTAAATATTTTGTTAGTCATGAAGTTTTGAATTAAACAGCATGTTTAAGTTTGAACTTTTTCTTCTTTTAATCTAAATTAAAAATTTTATTTTTTCTTGATTTTAGTTTAAATATAAATTCACATTGTTTGTCTCTTACTCAAAATCCGTTGACTAAATTTGTTTGTACAATAAAAAAAATATTAACCGCATGTTTTTTTATACATTTGTTAACTTTTAACATACAAAGATTTTGAAAAAAAAAAATAATATAATATCAAATGCCCTGAAAACTAAAGAAATAGGTAACAAAAGGCATTGGCTGACTTGTCATATCGTGGTTTAGAGTCTAAAGCAAGTCTTAAAGCAAGTCTCAGCTTATGCGTGAGAGAGGAAAGAAGAAAGAAAAGGAATACAGTCTTGCCTGCACCGAAAAGATTTTTATAGCTATGCTATTTATTTCACGACACAGGAGCTAGGCCATGATTGTCGTAACAAAAATAATCGACACTATTACGGTTATAAATTAATTTTTGTTTTGATTTCTTTGTACTTAAAACCAGAGTACGAAAATTAACCAAACAAATTGTTTGATTTTATTTTGTTTCGTTCTTTGAAGTGAGTGAAACAAAAACAAAACAAAAACAATGAGAAGGATTGCTCAATTTGCTTTTGTATTGTTCTTGCACATAAGCACAAACTAGAGAACACATCCGATCAGCTGTAGGCCGGCAATTAGACGCCGCGAGCCACAAACAATACATTAATTTAATCGTACGCCGCTAGAAAAGAAAATAATGGGATTTTTTTTGCGGCGAATTTGACATCATCATATGATATAATTTTATTGCATTGTTATTTAACACATTAACTTTATTTTATATAGCTAAGCAGCATAGCTATAACCGGATGTCCTAAGACACCTCTCTTTTTTGTTTATCTAATCTAAAGGAATATAATTGTAGGACTAGCTTTCGTTAAAAAGAATTAACTGTCGGCTGCAAAAAAATTTTAAACAGACAAACCTATTTTTTAATCTTAGAAAAATTCTTTATAATCTCATGTCTGGGAAGTCTTTGATACGAGCGAAAGTAAAAAGAGCCGGAATCGATTACCAAAAAAAAAATAAGCAGAGACTGATTTTGATATTTTTCTATCACCTCTATTTTTCTTAATATTTTTTAATTGTTTCATGCATTTTTATTTCCCACCCCAGAAAAAAGAAAATGTCATTATAAATTATCAGAAATATTTTTTTCTACTCCATTACATGAAAAGATTACAAATGCATTAAACGATAATAATAATAATATTTCTTAACTATTAATATAAATTAGAATTCTCATTCGGTTCATATTGAAATTAGCATAAATATTTCCTTGACATAATTTAATAAGACTGTTGGTATGAAAAATAATAGCTTATACCTATATAATGTAAGCGCCATTAAAATATAATATGGACTAAGTCCTTGACTATAAAAATTATTTAATCACTAACTCTCTAACAAAAAAGTACTCTCTTAAATATTTTTTATTCAGGGCATGATATTATATTAAAAATTTTAGTTCCTGCACCTAATTTGATCTGTTAGCCTTTAACGAAGTAAAAAAAGTAAGAAAAACACCTCTACGATATATAACCATTTTTTTTATTAAATTGCTTGTTTACTAGAGAAAAAGATGAAACTAATTTAGAAATTATAATGTAAGAACCAAACGTCCGTATGTATATCTAGATACTTTTTTTGTAAAATTTTTTTATATGCTAAATTTTTCTCATATTTTAGTCAAATAATTTATTTATACATAATTTTATCTTTAACTTTTAAAACAAAATATAATTCTTTCCATACTAATCATTTTTTATATTTTCTTCATTCAAAAACTGTAATTTACGAACGCGTAAAAACACATCTATGTATAAAAACTGTTTGCAAAAAATCATAAAATTTCAATATTTGCATCACTTGGACTCAATTAAATCACGCATCACTTGACAATTAAAATTAAAACTAACAATGAAATTTCTTACCGCACTACACAAAAAAAAATAAATAAAAAAAATGCTGTAAAAAAATCCCACTGTCTAAATCGACCAAAAAAAAAATTTTTTTTTAAATTTTTACTGAAATAAAAATAACAACTTCTGCAATGTCATCACAATGAACCATAAAATTAAACAATTTCAATAATGATTGTAAAGAAACAATCATTCTTTGATTGTTTACTCGATATGGCTGCCCTCGACAAAGGAGGCTCGCGTCAGGGTTCCATCAGTTATGAACCGAATGGTACTGATGCTGCTAATTCACAAACGCATTTATTAGCAAATAATGGTCATGCAAATGGTGATGCTGAACATGGTAGTTTGGCAACACTGGCACGTCGGAGTACAATGAGAAAACGTTCCGTTAGGTAATATCTTTCATTCACTTTTATACATTATCACTCTAACACTACTCACCATTCATTCATTCACTCACACATACATATATGCATCTATTCATTCATTCATAATAACCGTAATATGTTTCTTTCGTAAGAAAACGAACAGGGTTGTAACGTCCAATTCTGGCAGAAAAGCCTAAAGCAGGTCGTATACGACATCTTATTTACATCTGACATGTCAACTTTTCAACTCGGATTCAGAATACATGTTATTTGCTCTGTTATTTGTTCTCTGTCTCTCTCTCTGTAAATATTTTTCACAACTTTTATATAAACCAGCTACGTCCAAAGTTTGGACTCCAAACACACATACTCTGACATTTCCATTTCAGGTAAACACTTTTGAAAGCTCTTACATTTGTTCTTGTTTTTTTTGCAAAGTAAGAGCAATTATTGTTGTCGCGGAGTCCGTGTTGCCAGTTTAGGGGTTTTGTCCCCAAATTCGGGATTTTTGTCAAGATTGGGGATAAAAAATTCGTATTGGGGATCTGAGGAATTTGTTGGGGATGATAACCAAATTTGAGTGGGTTTGTTGGAGATTTTTTATAACTGATGGTAACAAGACTGATTTTTGAAAAAAGAAATAAATATGCGTCTGGCATGTCTAAAAATGTGTGTTACTATTCATAGTGAATGGTTTCTAATAAAGAAGAAGTATCAAGGCAGATTAATCAATAATGAACACTACCAAAACAAAAATACGCAACAAAATGCAATATGACTTGTTGGAAGCACTTCTTAGAATAAACACACACTTTAAAAATAATTAAATTTATTGTGACAAATTTAATCCTTCTGCTGTAATGCTAAAACTTTTTAATACAAGTACTGTGGCTGTTGAATCAGAAGATTTCGATTCTGAAGTTTTTGAAATGGTAGATTTTTCTTTACAAGAATGAATGTAAATATATCTTTCGATATACAAAAATGAACTTTATTGAATAAATATGTTATTTTTGTCAATATTTTTCAAATAAAATAATAAAAAAAACGCGCTAAATTACCGCGTTTTCAATTGAGTCAATAACATTATTTCAGTTCAATATTTTTTTTTCACTTTTTTTGTATAAATTTAATCATTTTATGGTATCCAAAACTTTGATAAAATTTTTTAAATTGCTTATGATTCAGCTGTCGCAAGTAAAATTCCCTTGTCTGTGATTAGAATTAAAAACGCATTTTAATACTGTAAATGGCAAATATTTTAAAATTTTACAACTGAAAACATGTACTCGTACTCCTGACCCATTAAACTTACATAACTTATCAAGCATTTTTTCTAGCTGAAGTAGAAAAAGTATTTGAATCGCTACACTATTCGACAATTTATAAATGAAAATTGATTATTTGGAAAGCGATTCTGATTCTGTATTAAATGATTTTAGTTATTTAGGATATAATTTCGAATAAGCAACATTGTAAAATCTGAAAAAGGATTACTAAAAGAATTTACTGATGCATACATCGACTTTTATTAAAATTTAATTAAGCGCGTAGGGAAATAGCGCGTTTTGGCTATAAAAAGTTGGCAGTGCTGTAACTTAGCGCGTTCCAGCGCGTTTGGCTTCTAAATAGTTGGTATCGCTGCTGATTGGCTGTTGTGCTCTCTTAAGCTCTCGTTGGTGTGAAAGCATGAAAGCTATGTTGTAAAAACTTTGCACGTTGTTCATATGGCTTGGACTTATATTATAAACCAATTTCGGCTTATGTTTCAAAATAGTGTTTCCGCCACAAATATTTTTTCTTTCGCCGTACAAAAGTTAAGCTATTTTTTAAGATTTTTTCCTAAAATAATGCAACGCTATTTATATTGTATATACATAGTTGCTTTTAAAAAGTTAAAAACATGCATATATCGCTGTTATAATATATCAACTTCAGCCGGCTAATGCTTCCGTCAATAGTAAGCCGACGCTGCTTGTTTCCTCATTTCATAGATTTCTGATAACAACAGCTGATTGTCAGAAGAAAATATAGCACGCTTTAATTGAAATTTTGTCAGACCGTTTTGCGTCTGGCTTTTACAGAAGCAATATTTTAAAGCCGCGGTCGGCAACCTACACCGTTACATTTTACCTTTGTATGAGTTATACTCTCACCACAAACCGGTGTTGCCAGTGAAATTTCGTCTCATTTCCCTAATTTGAAGTTTTAAATCTCCAAAGGCAAACTTGATTTTATTATGGTCAGAAGAAAAAGGCAGCTTTTGTTGTTGCTACGTCAATATAATGGAGAGTAAAAAGATGGTTTTTAAAATAATTTAAATGTTTGCTTGAAAATGTCCTTGCATGTCACGTTTTTTCATGCATGACAACGCCTGTTGACAAACCAAACCTTCTGTTTTGCCATAATAATTTTCTGAACATAAAAAATTTAGTAAATTCTCATCACAAATATTTGCTTATTGTTGGGAAAAAAATTTTCCCTGGCAACGCTGATTCTTTAGAATATGCGATTCACACAACTTGTTCTCAACAATGCGTATGTACACATATGTAATAGAAGAGTATATTAAAAGGCGCGGCGCCCTTAATTTGCCAACGACGGTTTTAAAGGTACCACATGACATGTAATTGTTCTACAGTGGGGAATTTGACAAGCCAGATGTAAAAAACATGTTGTCTAGGGGGGGGGCATAAGGAAACATACATATGTATATATGTATATTTGTATAACCTTTCAAAAATGTACGCCATTACCAATTTGTAAGAGGGCTGTTTAAGTTCTGACTTGTTCACTTTCATGTTATGGTGAATTGGCATATAAGACTATACCTCATACCTAAATAAGAGCGGCAAGTGTTGCGTTAGCAGCAGGGTACGCATTTTCAGTACATTTAAATGTGAAAATATTATTTGATTGTACTGAAAATACGTACCCTGCTGCTAACGCAACGCTTGACGCTCTTATTTAGGTATGGGGGTATGACCCCTTGGACTTCCGATATGGGAAAGGTCTTTCTTTCCATCTCATTCGTAAAAAAGGGTTATAAATAACTTTATATAAGAATATAACGCGCAATTTATGAAACATGCGCTTGCCCCTTATTTATATCATTAAAAAATGTATGTGCTATTTGCACATGGTTAACGATTAGTCTGATACTTAATTAATTCATTTAGAGCATTCTTTTCCAAAAAAAATACTCTCTTGTTAAAAAGTGTATGTATAAAATGTCTTGTCATCCCTGTGCATATGCTTTGTACCTATTACGAGAATGGAACACAAAATATAAATAACAGATGACAGACCAGTTTGTTCTTCAAAATACAGAGAAACTTTGCAACTCAAAATATAGCAATGAAGAGGAAGCATTTTCCATGCATATTTTTAACCACTTTTTTTAAAAAGTTTAAGAAAGTATAACACAGTTATATAGCTGACATATTAATGATTCATCTGTTTATATGAAATCTTTTTTTAAGATGATTTTATTATACCGAGTCCAGTTGAATTTTATATCAACGATAATCTAGCATTAGCAATTCTAATATGTTTGTTTTTTAAAACAGTAGACACATTTTTTAAAACAATATAAAGTGCAACATCTTCCTTCACCATTAGTGAAGGTAATTTTTTAGAATAAAACATACCACCCTTTCAAAGAGTTTTTTTTTATGGAAATATAGCATTTTTTTATTGAAGAGAAAACACCATGAATATTTTCTTTTTATTCCTCAATGGGATGGCAAACTATTTCAGCATTATCCTCAAATGGTTGCTGGGACATGGGCCTACTAACGCAATGAGTATGATTTTCAATAAATCAAATTTAGGAATTGTAGACGAAGAATGTAGAATGAAAGCTAAGAGAACTGGACTACTTTTCTAATTATTTAGATGAAGGGAATTCTTAAATAGCAAGCTCTTTCCCAAATGGAAAACCTTAGCAGTACATGTTTTTTGCGACAAGAAGCTTAAGACCAGAGAAACAAGCCGATCGGCTCACAGCCGCTTCGCCGATGATATTCATAATTAGTTAGCTGCCGCCGAAGAGTGTTGCAATGAATTTCCATAGCAATGTCAATCATTGCCATAGCAATTCCCATCAGTCTCAGCCGCCGCCAATTTGGTCTTAGCCACCGTTGACCGAAATTATACATCGGCTTTGTTCTCTGCTCAAGACCTTAAGACTTAACTTGTACCAGCGATGCTAACTTGGTGCTTTTGGCACTATTTTTAGTGCTTTTTGAAGACTCAAAATGCCAAATTTTTAGCGTTAGTGCCAAACTAAGAAAAAGCACAAAGTAGTTGCTCTTACGAAATTTGTGTATTTCTTAAAATTACTTTAATAAAAACTTGGTGTATTTATTTCGTCAGTGTAAATATACCTTTTTCGTCTCATATATTTCATTAAAGATGATATCTACTATTGCCGATATATAGAATAGCTTAGAAAAGATTCAACATTATTAAACTTCACTCGTTTAAATCTTCACTCGTTTTTCAAGTTGTGCTTTTTACGCTTTTTAGATCTTAAAATTACGCTTTTTAGTGCTGTTTTTAAATGTTGCTATGCTTTTAGAGAGTTAGCATCACTGGCTTGTACCCTTCACAATTTGCAGCGGCTGAATCTTATGCATGTCCTTGCTTGTATATTACTCTTACTTTTGCTCTAGCCCTTCGCAGTGATGCCAACTTTTTTGGCTCTAAAGGCACATCAAAAATTAAAAACAGCACCAAAAAGCGTAATTTTGAGATCTAAAAAGCGTAAAAATCATTAACGTGAAAAACGAGTGAATATCCAAACGAGTGGTGTTTAATAACGTTTAATAATGTTTAATATTTGTAAGCTATTCTTTATTTAATGAAATATACCAGCCAAAAAGGGTATGCTTCACACTGACGAAATAAATACACCAGGTTTTATCAAAATAATTTGATAATTTTAGTAGTTTGGCACTAACGCTCAAAATTTGGCGTTTTGAGTCTTCAGAAAGCACTAAAAATAGTGCCAAAAGCACCAAGTTGGCATCGCTGGCCCAACCTAATTTTCTCTTGCTTGCTTCTTATACCCAATTCTCTCTACATGTTTCGCCTTCTTACTCTCACAAAAGCCATATATTTAATTTCTATAAAGTCGATATAAGTCACATTATCCCAAAGTTTATGTCCTTCTCCATGGTTTAGATTCCAATTATGATGTAAATTTTATATACATTAGATTGATGTCCAATAGCTCGTGAACTTAAATGAGCAGTGTGGGACATAAGACAGGGCAAAAATGGGTTTAAAACAAATAATGAAGTTTTAAAATAACTATTGGACACAAATTTGGAAATTTCTTACTGCCTGTGTCCCACGTTGTCGCCAGCAAATGTTCGATCGATAACTTTTATTGAAAACAACAAAAAAATTTTCTAATGTTATTGTTGTTTGCAATACAAGTTGTCGATAGAACGTTTGCTGGTGACATCGTGGGACAGGCAGTTAATGTGAAATTTAATAATTCAATGAAAATTTTATCCTACATTTTACAGTTTTAAGATATTTTTACATACCACTTCATTCGAGGCAAATTACATACATACATACATACATCGACATCAATACCACACAGTCACCATCATTATAATTATACTATTTACTTATCCACACCTTAAATAAAATCATTTTAACAAAACAAACATAAATTCAATAAAATTTTCTTTCAAATTTCAGAAACAAAAAGGTGAATAATTGTTTTAAGCAACAAATGGTAACACAAATCAATAATACGACAAAGATCACAGTCCTATTAATCGTTTATCAAATTAATTACATTAATTAATTAAACAATTATTAAGTGTGTGTCTGTGTGTGTGTGTGTGTGTGTGTGTGTGTGTCTAACTAAAACTTACTATCAAAATATAAACCATAATCGTACAGCTACTAATAAATAATAAATATCTATCTGTGTGCCCTATTTTAAGTAAAATTCATCTAATGAATAATCGATGTTGTTTAATTATATATTAAATGTGTTTCCTTTAAGAATCCTTTTAAACGCAGAAAAATTATAGAGATACATATTGTTTTTTCTTAAATTATAGAAATTTATAGCTGTAAATAGTTTTTTAAATAAATAGAGTCACTAATAAATGTTTAGCTAGTTAAAGTGAATTTATTGTAATTAAAATTAAAACATTAGTTTGTATTTATAAGTTTATTAGGTAAAAAGATTTTAGCTAATTTAAATAGAGCATTTAGATGTTTATATTGTTTTTTTTTTAAGGAAAAGGCAAACGAAATATCGTTGATATTTGTCCAACAATAATTAGGGAGTTCACAATAGTGTTTTACAATAGCCCAATTCACAATCTTATGCAAATGGTTGTTGGTATATTGATACTCACCACTTAACAATTCTTAGTGGTAAGTATCAACTTGCCATACCATTTTGCACATGCTACGATGCAAGACCATTTGCACAAGATTGTGAATTGGGCTAATATGTCTTAATATTGCAACGTTTCAGTTTTAATACTTTAATATGGGCTGGCAAGTTTGATGTTTTTATGTTGTATGTAAATCAAATTAGTTACCAGGTGGCAAATTTAAACGTATAAAAAGGATGTCATTTCCAATATAGCAATATGCTAATGTTTAGCTAAACATGTTAAAACTGTCCGCGCAGCTGTAGTTGATAAAAAAATACATTTGTGTTTTTCGCAGAACAAAAGTTATCTTGAAAAATGTATCCAATAATCGGCCATGTCACAGAGTTCGGAATCGGAATTCAATCCACCCCATTTTTGAAGGAGATGGTGTCTAAAAAAGAAAACTAAAATACTGAAATTTGTCAGGTGTGTCTAGACTGTGGGAGGCGCTGGTATGCGCCTCCGAACGGAATTGAAGTCTGTGACATGGCCGAATAACTTCTAATTACATCGTTGCCAGCTCACAATGAATTAATTAAGATTGCACAATATTGCTACACTAAAATTTTAATATACTCATTGTGAATTCCCTAAATATTTAAATTAGAATAGAAAAATTATACCATCAAAAGTTTACGTAACATATTGTCGTGTTTTGAAAACCAGTTTTCTCTAAAAGTCTCATTTCAATACCCTTTACCGAATATGGTATACTCGTAGTTTAAGTGTGTGATTTCCAAAATATTCACACATGAAATCGAATTTCCGAATCCCCGAGAATACCTAGAGACTTCGGTCCTAAACTTATGTGCCATGGTTGGTTGGTTTGTGCGTCTGCTTACCACACGCAGGCATTCAAGTAGAATCTAGATGATTCCTTTTTGAAATTATCACTACACTCATCGGTATCAACCTATGTAGAACCGTATCTAAGTATTCTGATACGGTGATCGTTACTAGATCCAATCCGTCACGTTGAGATATCTGATAAGATCACTCAACCTAATCTCAGATAAAAATGTGTGTCTCGAGAGATGCTAGGCTGAACATTCACAAGGAAAGTGGAAGATTATCCTTTCTTTGCTTTCTTCTCGACAACTTCAGCAGAACTCATTATAGGAGAGACCTATACTACTACCATGGCTGCCGAAAATGCACAGCCCCGACATGACTGCAACGACCCTCGAGATGTACCTAAGGTTCCTCTTTGTCAATTGTATTGAGCGCCTATCATTGTAGCAAGGCCAATTTTTTAGCAAACTTGCACGTGACTATATTGCGTCATCTCAATTCAGCCTTATGGAGATAGTGCTTAAATATGCCGCTTCTAATAGCTTCAAACGGCGTGGCTACCGATTCGGCATTGGAGGCATTGTTCACCAGAGTATTCGGTATTTAACTACACTCAGGGAAAAGCAGCAACTTAAAAATAAGACCTCGTCATATTAATTCAATAGTTTGAATATAATAGAAAATGTTTATTTAAGTACTTAAAAATAAATAAAATTAATACAGTAAATTAATATTTTTCCATATTGAAATAAGAAATGTCAACATTAATAGACTTTTGTTAATGTTCCTTATTAATTCAATATGGTTTTTGTTGATTCTAAGCGTTTTTTCTCTGGGTGTACATCATTAAAGGGCCTTGTCGTGGATGATGACGTGAGTGGAGTTTGAGGGTTGTCGTCGATGAGACGTTTTTTCTCTTTGGTGACTTTTCACCATCAGCCTGGTAGCGGTTGCGTTTAGAATTGGTGGTGTTGAATGTGCTGGGAATCGAATCCTTAAGCTTTAGGTATTCGTCTACCACAGTCTGCATCATGATCATGAGTAAGTCCGTTCGCAGCATTTTTGTCAATGTTGTCCAGAATGAAGACGGTCTTGGAGTGTTGAAATTTCAAGAGGTCTTTTTAACTCCTTTTCTTCTAAGGTTTTCCCTTCAACTGGGTCTCGGACTCGAGTGCCGGTATAGTGGTTTTTTGTGTGTATGAGCTTTAGAGGCATGTTGAGCAGATAGTGGTGTAGTATGTCTTTTACCATCACTTTCCGAGAGCCCAACTAGTGTCTCCTGAGTGGAGGCAATAAGATAATCCTCTGAAGAGATCTCTTCCCTTCTATGTTTTTGTTGGTTTTGGTTATTTTGTTTTTTGTTTGAATTTTCCATAAGTTGTTGCCACCATTATGCCAGTAAGGGCTTGGACCATCCACGCAGTAACGGCGTGCGTGGACTAGGCTAAAAATTACAACCAGCCCATATCCTGGCACCGGAGCGGGGCTGCTAGCGACTAATCATCTTTAATCATTGACTATCCATTTAGATCCTAGGCAGAAACCCCAACACTTTGAAGTGGGGGAGATACATGATAGGATAGTTGGGAGAGGTATTGGGAGGAGAATGGGAGTATGTGGTTAATCTTTTGTTGCGAAGCCTTTAATGAATCCTGACCACAAGCCAGGCGATGTATACAGATCACCTGGACCGGTCGCAACAAGATTGTTAAGCCTAGTGGTGGTATTTGTGCATGGGTCATAATTTGTTCTAAAAAAATTTAATGCAATTAGCAGAATCAAAAACACAGTTTTTTAATACTTTTTAATTTTTTTTCGTTCTTTATTATTTAAACTTAGTGCCAGTTTACAGAAGACAAGTACTAATTCTCGTCTGTCTTTTTATATCGAAAACAAAAACACACCACTCCAAGATTGCTATTAAAAATCAATAAAATCTAAACTACAGCTGGGCTGGAAAATTTATACTCAAGAGTTATTTATATTCGTAAAATGTTTGTATAAAAATCAAGTTTAACCATACCATCATAAACTTTTTTCCTGCTATACTGGTATAAAACATAGGCACTCATTAGTTTTACGAAGGATTGTGATATGATCCTCATTATGCTCTTACCACAATTAATCAATTCAAAGGAGAACCAAATCGGTCCGGTGTTTCAAATCGATGGTTTGTAATTAGTTTTTAGTAAATGAAAATTACTTTAAATATATCGCTTTAGAACATTCATAGAAACAAAATAGATTTACTTTCGCTGAAAATGTTCCTTTCTGCTTAATAAAACACAGTACAACATTTTTGAAGTCATTGATTTGGGACTTAATTCTGACAATTTCACGTGAAAGTAGGCCCAAAATGAAGAACTTGTGCATCATTCGTTTTGTCTTCTTACCTGCTAAAATATTTTTAATATCGATTTGAAGTTAGTAACTATCATATAGGCTCTTTTGTTTGACATAACTCGACAACCACTAGTCCGATTTAGCTGAAACAAATTTAGAAAAATTAAGAATTACAATTCCTCTAATCTGTTCTTATACCGTTTTCCTATGTGTGCAACACTTTCGAAGTTAAAAATGAATGTATGAAGGGAAAAAATTTTTTTTTGCCTTGCTAAAACCAAGTTTTGGAGCTATGCTCTTTATGTCACGACCAAGGAGGTACGAATTGATTTTTCGTAACAAAAACAATCAACACTATTACAGTTATAAATTTATATTTGTTTTGATTTCGTTGTACTTAAAAGCAGAGTACGAAAATAAATGAAACGAATTAAATGATTTTGTTTTGTCTTGTTCTTTGATATGAGTGAACCAAACACAGAACAAAAACAATGAGAACGTTTGCTCAATTTATTTTTGTATTGTTTTTGCACAGAAGCGCAAACCTGAGAACACAGCCGATGGGCTGTAAGCCGTCTTACAGCCGTCTAACAGCCGTCGCCGGCCACAAACAGTACATTAATCGTACGCAGTTAGAAAAGAATATTAATAATGCGAAATAAATACAAACGTTTTGAAAATTTTGCGGCGAATTTGACATCATCATATAATTTAATTTTATTGCATTGTTATTTAACACATGACATTTGTTTTATATAGTTAAACAGCATAGCTCTAGCCGGGTGTCCTAAGACACCTCTCTTCTTTTCTTTTTTTTGTAGTACAATCAATACTTATCACTTCAGTCTCTTTTGCACATGATTTTTTCATCGTCGGAATTTCATCTAATTTCTAGGCTCTGACTAGAGATGGGCGTGTGTCGAATTTTTCCAACACGACACGAACACGAATATCAAGACGAAACACGCACGCGAAAAATTTTGTCAACACGATCCTGCACAACACGCACGAAATATTATTTCCCATTAGAAAATTTCATTGATTTTTCAAGAGTCGCTTTTCAAAATATGACACCAAGTTGGCACTGCCAGCTGATACTATCTGCCACCACAGCTAATACCACCGGTTTACGTACAAAACCTTAAGCTTCAGAGGTCCATACAATATCTAAAAATATTCTGGTGTTGTGCGCTTGAAGATACAAAATATTAAATTTTTTCTCTACTACACTGAACGAATTTTCGGCCTAAATTCTATGAATTTCGACATTAATCTAATGAAAAATTCATTAAAATTCAAGCAACATCACGCTTCGTTGGATTAATGAAACCAGTTTCGTCAAAATTATTTTATTGAAAACTTCGTCAAATTTATTTAACAGTGTAATTAATGCAGTGCTATAACTTCATCGAAACAATAAAATAATTTCATGCAAAGAGTGAGATAACTTAAATATAAAGGGGTTTCTTAATAATTAGAAAATATTGTTATCATAAGTTCAATAAAATATTCTTACGAAACCAGAATACCAGCGAAGCAATTCCAATGAAATTCTTTCACACTATTCATGAAATTTTCATTGGATTTGTGAAATTATCATTAGATTTGTGAACTAAATTTTAATGAAATTGTTTCATTGGACTTATGAAGCAAAATTCTTTCGGTCTAGAAATTCATTCATACATATTTTACATCTTAAATCATTTCGTGTTTTTCGTGTAAATTTTGTTCAACACGAAACGATCCGAACACACGCATGAAATCAGTTTTTTTTTTCTCACGAACACTTCGTGTTGGGTCATGCGTGTTCGTGTTACGACAAAAAACACGACACGCGCCCATCTCTAGATCTGACTATTATTATAAAGTTTTTTTTATAAAATTTTGTTTGTTCTAAAGTATATAGCGTAATAGGTTTTTATTCATGATGACTATGATAGCTAAAAAGGGTAGAAAGAAGTACATTGATGGGCATAGCCTAGTCCACTTTGCAAAATGAAAGCTCTAAAGGTATGCACAAAGCTTAGTAAAAATCTTAAATGTTTCTGTAAACTACACATTTAAATTTTGATTGGCATGACCACGCCCACTTTCTTAAGCCCAAGATTATGTTTTCGGCAATGCTTAGTAAGGTTTGCAGTTAGCGGCCAAGAGGAAACACAAAAAAAATTTAAACCAGCTAAGTCCATTAACATGAAACAAAAAGCTAAAATTGTATGGTCATAATCACGCCCACTTTTGAATACCTAAAATTGTAGATTTGCAATAGTGCAATGTCTGCGTCACGTTTGAATAGAATCACTTATGTAAAAAACCTTTAATTTTAACTTATGAATCTGTGCTTTAAGGACGTGTCCCCGCCCCCTGCTTATAAATTCCAGGTTTTCAGATTTTTCCACTGGAACTTGGGTTGGAGCAAAGTTTGGTAAAATAAACATTTATATTTATGTCATACATCTAGATCCTAGAACGTATAAATTCCTTGATGGAGTAGCTTACTTTTTAGTGCTGGAAAATAGGTACTCCGCAGTACTAATGGAAAGTGTGGTAATTTATCTGCCTGGGTGTCATGGATTATATTTTCATCCTAGAACCATGTTCTGTTTAAATATAAATCTTTGTTACTATATTGGTTAAAATCTAATTTTTATACATAATTTTATTTGTGACATGTAATTAAAAAAAAACAAGTAAAAGAGTGCAGACGAGAAACTGCAATGTGTTTTTCAATATGAAAATGGTAAACAAGGATTGTTTTACCCAACGTTTTCTCTAAATCTGCCACAAAAAACGTTTAAATATTTCTTCAAATTAATTTCAAAACTACAGATGTATAATACTCTTAATAAGTTTAATTAAAAGTTGGGGTCTGTTCGTGAATGCATCACTGCGCTGCAAATGGAAATTTTAATATTCTAAACTGTTTCACTGAAGTAGATAATCCACAAATAAATGTCACATTTGGGATACACACATGATTACAACTAAAACAGATTATCAGCGAACTTGTATGGCATTTTAAATAAAAGTTTGCACGTTTGATGCACGGCAGTGATGCATTTAGGAACACACCCTTAATTTCAGTAATCTGCTCAGTTTGGCTGCGTCCACTTTAATGTAAAAACAGTCTACGAAATTTTTATTTTTCTAATAACAATTTTTTAGTAAACGTTAAACAATCTTGTACTCGCACTTTAACAAAAATCATAAATTCATTTTGGCACCACCTCACTGTATATAAAACTCTGTAAATATCGTTATTAATCATTAAGTTGATTTCATGTTAATATTTTTTTGAGATTTTTTGCAAATTACTAATTTTATTAAAAAATCAAACTGGTAAGTATTGGCCATAAAAATGTAGCAAAAGTAAATTGTTCATGTTCACTTGCAACCAACAAGACAAAAAAAATGCATGTTTTCAAAAATTCAATTTCTAAAATATTTTTTGTAAAAATTAGTGCAAATAGTCTAAACTGAATGTGTAGCACTTTACTTTTTAGATATATTATATTTAGTATAATTTTTTTCTTTTAATTTTTTTTTTGGTTTGAAAAATTTGTTAAGTTTTTATTGTTAATTTTTCTTTATAAAATATTTATTTAAAAATATTTCGTAAATATAGGACAGATATTAATTACTAAATGAAAATAATTAAGGATTTAATTAATATGACAACAGAATTAGAACATATAAATTTATTAATTAGCTGAAACAAAATTCAATTGAAATTAATTTGAATTATTAGCAATAGGGATTTTACTTTAAAAAAAACAAATAATGATATGTTTAAGTAGAAACGTTACAAATGTTATTTTTTTTCAATGTTATTTACTGAACTATACTCATATTTAGTTTAAAAAATATTATATATGTATTAGTTATAAACAAAAGATACTTATTTAAAGTAATGCATATAATATCCCAAATTTTAATGGATCTTTTTTATATATACTAGAGCTTAAACCTATACGCCCCAACCCCGCCTCCTTATCATAAAATATTTTTAATACTTTTGTGTTAAGTTTCTTTTTTTAGAATATTTAATACTATATTTCTTAACTTTTTTTTTTGAAAAATTAATATTCATCGTTTAGATGCTGGAACTTCGGGATGCACAAAGGCATCCATCTCAGGAATCATTAACCGGCGCCGATGCTGGTCATTTACATCCTGGACACGCTTATCAAAACGGCCATAGAAGATCACCTAGTTTAAGGTAAATACTTAAAATCATAGCTGTTAAGTAATGATTAGTAATCGTAATGATTACTAATTTGATTACTTTTTTTTAAAGGTGAAGTAATGATTAAATTACGATTATATTCAGTTTCGCACGATTACTAATTGATTACAATTACTAGTAATGGAAAAGTTATCTAAATTACTTAAAATTAGTAAAAAATAATCAAAAAGAATCAAAAGTAATCAAAAATTAAACCGATTACTGCTAAGGATTACTTTTGATTCTTTTTGATTACTTATTAAGAATCAAAAGTAATCTTTGAAAGTAGTGATTAAATTGATTTTTTTCTAAATCTCTTAACTTAAAAAAGCATAAATGTGATGTATAATGAGTTTAATTAAAACTTCCTATTTTTATCTATATATATATTACAGATCACCTAGTCCAAGTAGACGGCGTGGCCATCCATATCAACATCACGATATTGGGTTTTCGGATACTGTATCTAATGTTGTAGAGATGGTCAAAGAAACCCGTCATCCTCGAGGTTACGGTCATCATACGCGTTATCCAAGAGGTATTTATATTGTTATATTTTCTCTTATTTGTACAGTTACGTTAGTTTTCTTTAACAAATACTGAAGCTTTTTATAATCCTTGCATAAAGAATTTCTATTTAAGTATTTGCTTACAGCCTACAGCCCTATTTATAAAAATTATTAAGGCATTATACAGCCTTAGTAAGAAACAGTTTTTATGAAAATTTATTTTGAGGCCTTGATAATTTTCATAAATACGGCTGTTAATTTTTAAGACAAGAATAGAAGCACGTTAATTATCTTGTCTTTTATATTGATGTTTATAATTTAGTCAATATTCTTATGTTTTGCCAATAATAATTGCATGAATAATGTTGATTTTTTTTTTAAACCATTAAATATACTTACATACATAAATAAACAATTATTTTAACTGATTTTGACTTTTTTACTTATAAGTATGTACAGACAGAAACAATATGTTCCTGATATAAACACGTTTTATTAAAAAAAACAAAAATCAATTAAAAATGTAATTGATTTAATTAAACTTTTACTTAAAAATTAAATTTAATTAAAAGTTTTATTGACGCAACAAAATTTTTAATTGATTTTTGGTTTTTTTCAGGAAAATTTTGTTTCTGTTCAGTGTTCCTTATAAAAGGGTAAACTCAAAATTTATTAAATTTTTTTTTGCGCAAGAGCAGAACAAATGATTTAATATTTTTACTAGATAGTATTATTTTCTGGCACATAAGCAGATTTCATAAGAAAAACTCCGTTTCTAAACGTTTCAAATTTGTATGAAAAATAACTTAAATACGTTTCAAAAAAGTATGTATTTATTCAATACAAATTTCAAAAAAAAAGTGGTTTGTAGTTACAAAATCTAGCCTTAAAAGTGAAAACTAAAAAATTTTGAGTTGGCACGCTTTAGAGGAAGGAACAAATGCGTTTAAGAAATTAAATTTTTTTATTTCATTAATTTTTTAGCTAAAGAAAAAAGTCACTGATAGTGTACCTTAACATTAGATAGAACAAAAAAAAAAAAAAAACGCAAAAAAATTTAACTAAAAAAACATCGCCAAAATCAAAAATATTTTTTTCATGTATAACAATGTAACTTAGAGGAGAGGAAACTTATTTTTAAGTAAACTTAATCTTATTTGAGGAAGCTGTTTTAAAATTTAAAATAAATTCAATAAATTTTGAATCGTATGCGAAAAGTTCCGTACAGACATTACTCACATAATTGTTCGAACTTTAGCCCATATAATTGAATATCTTAACTGATGTAGAATTTGTTTTTAATCTTAATGCCCTAATTGAGTTCAACGATTATATCGTCTTGTCTATGGACGAAATAAAAGCCGCAGTTGTGATTCTCTAAAAAAATTATTATTTATTGTCTTTGCTAGAAGGTTCGTATATTTGCTTTATGATTTTGTTCCAAACATTATATCAAATACATATTGTTTCATATATTTTTCAAACTATTGTATAATAAGCGTTATTACGAGTGTCGTATTTCGACTACGAGACTACGACGATTTGGTACTAGAGTAAAGAACATTGTAAAATTTTTTCTTTAATCTACCACAAAATCATCGTAGTCGTAGTCGTAATACGACACTCGTAATAAGGCCCCATACTTTAATTTAATTTTTATGTTTTAAAAACATGGTAATAATATTTTTATTTTTCATTATCAAAGACAACAACCATTTTTGAAGAAAATAATTGTGAGAATTCAAAAACAGGAACTCAAAAGTATTTTCAAACAAAAACGTCCTAAATCTTCTTACTGAATTAGGGCATAAGTAACCGGTAGGCTTTCGTCGGTTTTCGTTTTTTTTATAGTTTCGGCGCTTTTTTCGGTTTTAACAATTTTTTTCAGTTTTTTTTTTAATTTTGGCTTTTTTTGTTTTGGCGATTTTTCCCGCTTGTTGCTTCGTCTTGGCGCTTTCTTTTTGACGATTTTTTTAATATTGGGATTTTTCAGTTTTAGCCTTATTAAAAATTTCAAAGGTTTGCCTCTTACAAGATACAGCAAGTTGTCAAAATTACATAGTAAAAATTATATTATTGTTAATTATGCAGTGTTAATTGGTGCAGACTTCATAAATAAATCAAATTTTCACATATTTGCTGTTGTAGTCCAGGATAGACTACATATATTTATAGGAGAATGCATATTTTGACGGCAACAAGGCAACTGGCTGCAGTTTGTTGTCCGTGCTACATTTCTATTAAACCAGTTTCTATTTTTGATGGCTACAAATCGAAAACAGTGTTGACAATATAGCAAAATATGTAAATAAAATTACAAAAGAAATTTAGACAATTTTAATGCTAATTACAAAATTAATTATATTTTTATAAAACAAAAAAAATTATAGTTCGCGAAAAGTTGCAAAATATTAAAAAAAAAACCGCTAAAAAGCCGAAAATTACGAAAATTCGCAAAAAATTACTAACAGCCAGGTGACAACCAAATCTCATATTTTAGTTAATTTTAATTATTATTGTGGAAACTTCATTAGTTATAATTTGATCAGGCCAAAGTTCGTATCGCATGTGAGAGTTATTAATGAACAAATAACACAAAAGTTAATTGTAAATAATCTGACAAGCACTTAGTAGAAGGGAACAACTAGCTGTTTTCGAAGGCCACTTCAGCGTTGTTTGTGTTTGGTCCATTGTGTGTGGTGTCAGTTGATGTAGATTTCTGCTTTATATGAGTACACAGAGAAAACAGTGCCTACTAAATACCTCATAAAATAGAACAAAATTAATAAGAAATCTCTATGGTTTTTTTCAATAAGTAAATCTTATTAATTTCATAGAGAAAATCTTTTTGAAAAAATCAAGAAGAAATCTTGTAGTTTTTATGGGGTTATCTTATTGATTGTATTAATAAAAAAAATATTGCGTCTTCATTCTCTGTTCTTTAGTAATATTCATTTAAATTCTATACCATATACATATGTATGTATGTATGTAGTATATTCTAGATGTTATTTATACATACATATACATTAGGTTATATTCTTAACTACCTTACTCACCAAGTATTGAAACTTCTACCTGGTAGACAAGCACTCACCCAATATGCTAACAAGCAGCCTGAATAAACATTGAAATTATTGTGCAAACATTCTTATACAAAAATCAAAAAGATCATGGAAAAAATTGTCTGTATGTCTATTTATAGAAATAAAATAACAAGACACTTCATAAAATCTAGAAGATTTCCTTATTAAAATATCAATAAGATGCTTTACACATAATCATATAGGAACCTTCTACAATCAAGAAGAAAACCTTATTGAAAAAATCAATAAGGCAACCTAATAAAATCAAGAAGAAAACCTTTTTAAAAAAATTAAGAAGGCAACCTAATAAAATCAATAAGAAATCCCTATAGTTTACAATTTATAAGAAAACCTAATAGAATCAAGCAGTTTTTCTCTATGGCTTTTTTTTTTTTTTTTTGGTGCCAAAAATAACGGAAATTGAGTAAAAAAAAGTTGTGAATAATAAGATTCCTTCTTGATTTTATGTGGTTTTCTTCTTGATGAAATTAATAAGATTTACCGCATAAAAACAATAAGGAATCTCTATGAAAAAATCTTCGCTTCTTTTTGCTGGGATACCCCTTAGCCTAAAAACGGTTCATAGAGAAAATCTTCTTAATTCTATGAGGCAGTTTTTTCTCTGTGTACACTCAGCTCTTCATTGCAAATGGAATATGTGAATTGTTTTGATTTATCGTATTCAATTTTTCTGAAAGCTTTTTTTGTAATGAAAGCTAAAAAAAGCTTAAAGCTCTTAATTTATAACAGTCTTGTCATTGTCGTTTGTTCTTTACTGATTACGGACATGTTAGTTACGGCCTGGCCCACGATGTCACGAGAAATCGTTCGATCGACAACTTGTATTGCAAACAACAACAAATTTTCTAAAGTAATTGTTGTTTGCAATACAAGTTGTCGATCGAACGATGTCTAGTGACATCGTGGGCCAGGCCGTTAATTTGCTTATTTTTGTTTGATTTATGACGAACTTTTTTGGTTTGTTATTATTAAGTTTATTTATTTAATATTATTGTTTTAAAATCGGCAAAACTTTTAGGACGCTGAAAAGATGCAAAAAGTCGCTTTTATCACGAACTTGCTAGAAGTAGCAAAATTTTGATCAAAAATCGCCAAAACTGTGAGGAATGCAAAATATTAAATGAAAGTCGCGAAAACGGAGGAAATTCGCAAAACCTTAACTTAAAACGTAACAGCGATATGATAACAAATTTTAAAATTGTTAAAAACAAACGGCAAAACAGTTTGCAAAAATTCGCGAGAAGTCGGAAATCGGAATCGTAAAAATAGAAATCGCCAAATCCGTTAAAATTAGAAAAGTTTGGTAAAAACGCAAGTTAGCGAAAACTTACTAAATATATTAAGCGTGTAAATAGTAAATTTCGCAAAAAATATAAAAAAATTGATTTGTTTTTATATTTTTGAATAAACTATTATTATATTTATATCTAAGTGAAATATTTTAAAGCTGCAATATAAGGTTGTTATGGTGCTGCTGCCGTTTTCAAAATAATTAAGTAGCTGGCTACCAGGCAACATTTGTTGCCAGCGGCACTTCTACTCGTGTTGCTATGTAGCCTGCTGTAGTCTATGGAAAGACGAACATTGTAGCTAAAACAATAGGGTCCATTAACACCTTTGGTGTACGGAAACCGAAAAAGTTTTTTTGTTTTTCGAAAAGACATATGTATTTCGAAAATGAACTAGATACGTTATATATTATATTGTTCAAGGGCATTACTTCTGCTAAGATAGTTTTCTGAAAATGCATTTTTTGCATGACTACTCTCTTCTCTAGAATATTTATTTTTAAAAGAGCATTTAAACATTTATTTTTTTAATATATTTTCTATAACAAGGTAACTAAAAAATTCTAAAATCGACAACAAAATAACTTAAAATAAATATCAACATTTTGCTTTAGTTTAGACTAAAAGAACTATATTTAATTTTTTTTAGTACAAAAGAATTTAAAATAAAAAAAAAATTCCCGGTTGTTTGCGTTAAGCATATGGGTAAATACGTGTTTTCCAATTATTCCAAAACCTCAATTGTAGCTTTACGTATCTTTTCACAATGTATGGTTAAAAGATAACAGAGACTTTTACTGCAAGTTTTGTATGAATAACTGTCAGTTAAAGTTCACGTTAACTCTTAACCATACATTGTGAAAAGGGACGTTAATCAAGTTAGCGATTGAAAGAAACTAAATTTATTATTTTGTAGTTGTAGCATCACACAGCGGTTTTCTATCTTTTTCGAGTTTTATAAAACTTTTATATTATTATGAATAGATCCCAGCTATTGTAAGCATTCTAATAATAGTTAAATATATTAGGTAAATAACCAAAGGTATTATCTGTCACTTATATGCCTTATTAAATTATTTTAAAAATAAATAATTTTTTTCGCATGAATAAAAAGAGCAAATAATTTATTTTTAAGGGCATGCTAAATCATATTTAATATTAATTACGTGTTAAAAATTTAAACTTTTGAAAATAATGTTTGTGCATTTCAAAACCCACAGTGCAAGAGTGGAAGTTGTATATGAGTTGTAGGTAATTTATGTATATGTAAACATGTTTGTAATATGGCATTTTAACGTTAGACTTGCCCCCTAATTTTTCTCTAACTATATAAAGAGGTGAAAAGTGAATGTGTAAGTCTCGTATAAGCTAATGTTTATGTACATATTAACAACAATTTATACACAACATA
Organism: Tachina lurida; assembly: GCA_944452675.1. Classification (NCBI taxonomy): domain Eukaryota; kingdom Metazoa; phylum Arthropoda; class Insecta; order Diptera; family Tachinidae; genus Tachina; species Tachina lurida. Next base: position 83,860,414 of record OX101755.1, read on the forward strand.
CAACTCCCACAAGAGCTTGTGAATCATGCAGTTATTGGAAGTTTATAAAAATAATTTGAGGTGGAACGACTATTTAACTTAAAAATTGCAAACGTTTGTTTTTGAGTACACACAAAATGTAAAAAAAAATCTTTCCAAATCATATGCTCCGCCCAACCGTATCTCTTTAGTGTTAAACTTCCCATATTTTTTTTTTTTTTTTAATAAACTTTAAATTAAAAAAACTTAAATTTTGTGTTTGAGTACACACAAAATGTAATTTAAAAATAAAATTTCTTTGACTTAAAATTAAAAAAAAACTTACCAAATCATTTGTGTGTTAAACTTGCTGTATATTTTTTTTTTTTTTTTTTGTAAATAAACTTTAACTTTAATTTAAAAACTTAAATTTTGTTTTTAAGTTAACCTAAAATATAGCTTGAAAATAAAACTTCTCCAAAAAAAAACCTTAGCAAATCATTTGCTCCGCCCAACCGTATATCTAGAGAGTTAAACTTCCCGAATTTTTTTTTTGTTGTAAATAAGCTTTTTTTGTAAATATATCATATTATATATATGTATGTAACTGGATTAATTTTTCTATTGCGCATTTAAATTTATGTACATATTGTTTATATTTTCACTTCTAACTTATAAATGCAAAATTTTACAAGATTTTTACAAAGGAAATTTATACATATATATATATACTTTTTCCCCTTTCTCTATTATTTATTGCCTATTTGTTGTTATTTGTTTTTTCTTTATTGTTTATATATACATATATATTTTGATTATTGATGGATACCAACAACTAACAGGTTCATGGTCAGCATCGACAAGTCCGGCCCGCTCGCCTTCACCGTCACGTTATGGTGGCCATTTACCGCGCACCAGACGCACTGAACTGCCTTATCCCACATATGGGACAACAAGTCTATGTCAAAGATCACGATCACCAAGTCCTGCTAGGCTGCAGGAGATGCGTGAAAGAGATAGACTTGGCTATGGGATTGATATGGGTACTCTCTCTCTCTCTCTCTATACACTCTTTCTTCATACAATGTTAATTTTTCACTATTAAATTCTTTCTTTCTAACGCTCTTTCTCGCCAGTATTACAATACAAATCGTACCATATTACAGAAATATAACAACAACAACAACAACAACAATACTCTGTCGATACTCATGCACCCACCACCACAGCAACAACAAACATATCATTTTAGCTTTTAACGATTCTCAAACAAAAATCAAAATTTACTCTCAATACAAAATTAATATTCAAACTAGTATATCAATCCTGTTTATATTATTCAGTACAAAAAACACTTGAAACGAAAATTAAATGCAGCTCCTTCTAAGGACTGCTTAGCTAACAAATAAAACACTAGAGCCAATAATAACAACAACAACAACAGCAACACTATTAGAATGCCATTTGTTACAGCCATTGTTGTCTTATTCTTAGAGACATGTTATTTTCTTTTCGAAATAGTTTTGATCTTGTAATTATTCTTCATAAGTCAGTCAATTAGTCTGTCATATATCAACTACAAAGCTTTAAATATCCTTATTTGAGTTACTCATACATATTTAGCCATCTACATACTCGTACATATAAATATGTTTTCTTTTTTTTATTTCTCTATATATCTCTCCTTTCCAACAAACTTTTGCTGTCTTGTTATCTGTTAAATGTCATCCAAAGTGTCAGCATTCAATTAACAAAATTATGTCAATGTCAGCGTGCGCTCTCATGTCATAACATGTCATCACAACGTTTTATTCAGTGGGTTTATGCGTTACTAACAAATCTTCATTTGAGTAAAATATTTTCTTTAGCATATTTTTTTTTTCATTTTTATTTATTGCTGTTTTGTTTGCGTTTTTAGCCATTTAATTTGGCTTGTAATTTCTTTTTTTTTATTTATAAAAAAAATAAATATTTAAATGTCATGCATGTCTATCATGTGATTTTTATGTTAAGAGCACTTTGTCTCTATCTCTCTCTATCTCTCTTTCTCAATATCTATTATATTTTTGCTAAATTGGTGTCTAATTTTGTAAAACAGCGCTTTCATTTATCTACAATAAAAACAAATACAACAAACTCAATCGATACATTTTTATTAAAAAAGGCAGTACTAAACATCAAATATGTGATGCAAAAAAAACTCATTAAAATTATGTCTTTCATAAAATTTTAGCAACATATTATCATGTTCAATACATTTCGTTTTATTTTCAACATTTCCTTTTGAAATTTTCGTTTTCCTTACTATCATCAGGTGGACCCCATGGCCAACATAGTTACCCAAATTTAAACCATCGTCGCGGTGGAGGAAGACGTCTACCGCCGACACCCAGCAAACCATCGACACTGCAGCTAAAGCCAACAAATATTAATTTTCCAAAATTAAATGCAAGTCCAACACATGTAAGTATTTTCGAAAAGTAAAACTTAAGTTTTAAGCAGGAATGAAGTTTCATGGTAATGATGTGGTTTTAGAGTTATCTAACTTTAACTTGAAATGGAACACAAATAAGTGTTGTTGATTCCCATGATCTGACTTAAATCTAAGGATAATTCCTTGTTGTTTATATTTAAGTATGATGAATATGAATTAGAGATGGGCGCGTGACGCGAAAATTTTTGTCAACACGATACTGTACAACACGCATGAAATATTATTGGTATGGTATTTGAAAATCAGAAAACTTTATTAATTTTTTTCAAGAGCCGCTTGGCACCGCCAGCTGATACTATCTGCCACCACAGTTAATACTATCGGTTTACGTACAGAACTTTAGGCTTCAGAGACCCATACAATATCAACAAATATGCTGGTGTTGTGTGTTTGACTCAGAGCTGTTCAATTAGATTGCATTTAAAAAAGAATTGTAATGATTATATAGTTGCCTTCAAAAGAATTGCTGATAAATAATTGATTACGATTACTAGTAATCGAAAAGTAATCTGAATTACTTAAAATTACTAAATATAATCAAAAAGAATCAAAAGTAATCAAGAAGTAATCCGACTGCTTTCAAAGATTACTTTTGATTCTTAATAAATAATCAAAAAGAATCAAAAGTAATCCTTAGAAGTAATCGGACTATTTTTTGATTACTTTTAATTCTTTATGATTATTTTTAGTAATTTTAAGTAATTCAGATTACTTTTCCATTATTAGTAATCGTAACCAATAAGAAGTAATCGTGCGAAATTGATTATAAACGTAATTTAATCATTACTTTACCTTTAAAAAAAAAGTAATCAAATTAGTAATCATTACGATTACTAATCATTACTTAACAGATATGGTTTCTTTACTATACAAAATATAAATTTTTTCTCTACTGGATATTCATTCATACATATTTTACATCTAAGATCGTTTCGGGTATTTCGTGTCAATTTTGCTCAACACAAAACAACCCGAACACCCAAGAAATCAGATATTTTGTCACGAACACTTCTTCATGTCACTAAAAAAAACAAGACACGCGCCCATCTTTATGAATGAACATGGTTAGTTAGGAGCAAGCCTAATCGCGGCATTAAATTTTTAGATCAGTTTTTACAACAATTGAGGGCGTGTCAGTTATGACATTGCAACTGCGGTCTTCCAAGGCTTCAATCATTAGTGACTTAGAGTCCATGGGTCATACGCCAGTGACTTGTAGCCGAGAGGTGTGGAGAAGCATGCTGGATAGGCTTTGTATTTAAAATGAAGTTAAAATAATATGTTTTTTTTTTGTTTACATTTACTCTCTTTCGTGTTCTTCTCATGAGCAGACTTGTCAGATTTTTTCGTCCTATTTCACCAAATTAATTCTAAAAATCGCCAAAGGTCACCAAAATCAATTTTGTTATTTTTCTTAATATATATTTGGTAATAAATTTGTTTCTATATAAAACCTTTTTTTAAATAAATTTTCATAAAATTATAATAAAAAAAATTAAGCAGAAAATCGCCAAAGTTACAAATTAAATCGCCAAAAATTATTTCTTGTAAATTTTTGTCATCCAAATTCAAAATGTTTCAATCACTTTAATTAATAAAGAAAAATCATCAAAATCGCATTGTTTTAATTGTTTGCGTATTTTTTTAAAATACTCTTCCATCAAAGTAATTCCCCTGAATTATAGAAATTTTGAAGTTCAGTGTTATTAAAAAAAATCGGAAATTTAGACGAAAAAACAAGTAGAAAAATCGCCACGTTTGGCGAGAAATCGCCATTTTTGGCAGCCCTGCTCATGAGCGATATTGACCATTTGCATATTTTTTGCATTCACGGCAACACTGACCAAATGCATGATTAATTCCAATTCAGTTTTTGCTTTCAACTTTAATTATTTTAGTTGTATCCATAGTTTGATATAACGTGTAAATTTTATTAAGTCATTGGTAGATTAGAGCCCATGTCTCCCAGGTAAAACAAATTTAAGTTTTGTTTCTTTCAATTAACTTTTTGATTGATCTTTAAATATTAACCAATTAAATAATTAATTGATATTTGGCCAGTTAGGTTTTACAAATTATTCTTTTGGAGTTTTGATATTAAACTTTAAATTTCATTAGAATTTTGTAAGAATTTGATTGCTGGTCTTTTCATGAGTTGGCATTAGCATATCGTTAGCTTAATATAGAAAAGCCTTAACATATTATTTTTTCTGAAATCAAGATTTTTGCATTTTTCGATACATGAGATGTTTCTTCAATCGAAATATACAAAAAACTCGATTTCAAAAAATAATAAGTTAGGTAATTTCTATATTAAGGTAACAATATATTCTTGCATATATAATGCAGCAAAAGCAAATAAAATTTCCGAGAAAAAAAATTACAAGTAATTATATAGGAACTACTTTTTTTACTACTTCCAAAGTGTCGATAAAGGCCGTGATACACTATCCTACGAAATCGCACGATTTATTAAATAATACAACACTGATATGATGAAGTCTATGAAAAGTTTCAAAAGACAATAACAAGAATAACAGATCAGGGTTGTATTTTTTAGTAAATCGTGCGATTGTGTAGGATAGTGTATCACGGCCTTAAGTGTGTATTATGGACTTTGCAGGAAGTGATTATCAACAACACCCACATAATTAATTAAGAAGTTATTTTTTAATTTTTAATAGCAAATAGCCGACTACGTTTTAAAGCTTTAAGGGATATTTTTGGCCTTTCCATGGATCGTGCTGAGATTTTTGTAATTCTGTAAAAGTAATGAAAAATCAATTCTGCTGCTGCAATTGTTAGAAAGAACACATAAAGTATCAGATTTACTTAACATCATGAAAATGACTTCGGATTCACTGAATAGGCATCAAAAAAGAGAACTTCTTACAATGACAACAATATGCAAAAATAATTAGAGACTTTTCAAATTTACAGTACTTCCAGATCACAAGTTTGGGATCTTATTGACTTCCTTGGAAGCTCTTTTTTGCTGGGATACTAAATTTATTCAAGATAATCTTTATTTTATTCTGGTCAATATTTTGATTATTAAGTTATTGTAAGACTACAACATATACTTTTTATTTTATTTTTTGTGTGAAAACTTTCCAGGATAAGGAAGGATATATTTTTTAAAGGACATTTTCTCTGTGTTTTTTTCGGGCGAAGTAATTTTTTATGAAATTCTGTTTTGTTTTTCTTTTATAACAATATTGCTTAACAAATGTTAGATTTTAAAAAGAAAGTAACACCTAGTAAAAGTAGAAGGCATTCATTGCCGGAATGTTAATTCTCTTTAAAAAAAATATGTGAAAATAGAATTACAAAATTATCCTGGGAAGAGCATGTTAAGTCCTTTAAAGATACGAAAGATGACAGCGTTAAAAACCAAGTATGCAGTTTCATTATGTCTTGTACCAAGATTAATTGGTGTATAGCGGAGCTGTTAATGATACATTCTTTTTTTATTTTAATTCGCGACGAATTAGCTAAATTTTGAATTAATTCTTTTCATAAAAAAAAGAATTTAATGAAATTTGAATCAATTCAAACGAATTAGGCAGAAATGAATTTCAATTCGTGTCCAATTAAAATGAACTTGTAGAATGAGTTGCAATTCCTTTGCAATTCAAATAAATTTGTAGAATGAGTTGCAATTCCTTTGCAATTCACTTGAATTTGTAGAATGAACTGCAATTCTATTTCAATTCACATGAATTTTTAGAATGAATTGCAATTCGTTTCTAATTCAAATGAATTTGTCAAAGTGAATTGTAATTAATTTCCAATTTGTTTGAATTGATTTAATTTTGAATTCATTCAAATGAATTAGAATAATGTATCAATTCAATTCAAATGGGTTGGTGAGAAATTGCTAATTACTTTTTCTAATTCATTTGAATTAATTTAAAATCAATTCAATTATTCAAATGAATTGGAAATGAATTGCAATTCACTTCGACAAATTCATTTGAATTAGAAATTAATTGCAATTCAGTCTACAAATGCATTTGAATTGGAAACGAGTTGCAATTCATTTGACAAATTCATTTGAATTAGAAATGAATTGCAATTATTTTCACCAAATTCATTTGAATTGACTCAAAGTTCATTCAATTCATTTGTTTGTGTGAAAAGAACTAATTCAAAATTTGCTAATTCAGAACATGAATGATTCATTTACAGCTGTGGTGTATAGTCTCATTGATGCAAAAAAAAAACAATGTCAGGCAGTTTTGTAAAGCTTATCAGCAAAGAAAAAAAATCGCAAGAAACCCAGCTTTCCCAATCTTTTTCTCCAGTCCCATGTTATGTTCTACAGTAAAAATATATATCCATTCTACAGATTATCGCTTTATTAAATAGAAATGACTGTAACCAAAAATTAATCAAGTGGCAAGTTTTTTTTTTTATATAAGAACAAAACTTTCAAGGCCTTATAAATAAAAAATATTTCTGGTTTATAAAAGATTTATAAAATAGAAAAAAATAATTTTTGTGAAGAATTCCGACAATATTTTAATAAAACAAACACACCCAGTTTCATAATGCATGTACAAACAAATTCATCGTCATGAATGACTGCATGTTAGTTGCAGCTTTTTATGAAAATTGGTGATTCGAAAATTGCGAATTCTTAAGTTTATTCATAATGGCATTGAAAACATCAATTACTTCGTAACTCTAGTTAAGTTTGTTAAGCGCCCACTCAATGAAAGAAAAGCTATATTAGGTATAAAAAAATTATATAAAATAATATTTAGTAAAAATAACTTAAAATAAAACAGAATAAAATAAATTCTTTTGATGGTCCCCTTAAATTATAAAACACTATTATTATACCAACGAGTTACGAACATCATTTTCATTTCGTACAAAAACTACAATCCACCTGCCAACCATTAAATGTCAAGCATGATATTAAAAAAAAAAAAGAAAATTAAACAAAAAACAATTTAATTAACTTTAGTTTTTTGTTTTCGATAAACTTGCATTTTGTTTTTGGTTTTTCTGTTGCAGACACATCATTCAACACCTCATAGTGTTCACTCGTTGCCACACCACCGCGATCTGCTGCGGGACCCTAGAGATCTGTATTATAGTAGTAGAGAACGCGAGCGTGATCGCGCTCGTTATAGGGACCGCTTACGCGACTACGATCCACGATATGAATATCGGGATCGAGAGCGTGAGTTATATGAACGAGAACGAGATCGAGAGTTGGAATATGAAAGAGAAAGGTAACGATAAAGTGAAGATAAACAAATTCAATAAATACAGTTCTCTTGTTGTATCTGTAGCTATAATCCCTTTTCCTTAATTTATTTTAAAAAATATATACATTTTATGTAATCTGTCTCTATAGCTATATACTGTGTTTTTCTTTACAGACTGGAATACGTAGCACCCTTGTCCTTTGAACAAGCGCTGGCTATGGGCAGAACGGGAAGAGTTTTACCCTCACCCGTTTTGAATGGCTATAAGCCAAAGGGCGGCCTTCATGCACGCCACTCCGATTCGGACGAAGAGGATTGGTGCTAGCAAAGGCTTTGATTGCGATCGCGTGATCGAAGGGAACAGATTTGGGTATAGCATCAGGCCATTTTACAAACCACACTATCCGCACCAGACTTAGATCACAATTTTGATACAATACCACTACAACATTTCGACAAAACATTTAAACCAACAGCCACAGGAAGAACAATACCAGCCGCCATGTCACATAACGATTTACTAACATTATTACAATGTAACCACCAAAGACTTTTAATGTCACCATTATCACCACCGCCAGCACCAACAACAACGCCGCTACTACAACAACTACCAACAACCATCTTAAGGCATAATTACCATATTGATGATGATGATGATGACGATATTGATATTGAGGTCATTATGGCAGAGACTTCTTTCATGCAACCAAATATTGCCACAACTAAAGTCTATTCAGATCATGAAATCAACTATTATGCGAATATATATTCTGAGACCAATAACAACAACACCCCAACAGCTACAACAACACCGCCAACTAGTACTACAACAATAATCGACAACACTTTTAGAGCTGCAACAACAGCAACAACAACAACAACAACAACAACACAAGCATTAACTACTAACGCTGCAATAGATTCAGCCGAATGCAAATTCAAGGAAGCGATATGTGAACAAGTTATTGGTGTGACAGCAGATCAACATAAACAAGAACAACATCTTTATCACACATTATAAAGCGTAGAGAAATAATAACACTTCAGCAACACCATTATTAAAATAAAATCATACAGAGAAATTGTCCATATAGAAACTTTAAATTTCTCACAACCGGATAGCATTATTATATCATTAGCAAAATTTCTGTTCATTTATTTTAGACAACAAAGACTTTTAAAATAGTTTTTATATTAAAATATATATTCGAAATATCGTCAGTTGAAAAGAAAATTTGTTAAAGGAAACTTATTTGCCATTTTAATAACTCGACCTTCTTGCGTGCTTAATGAAATAATTTTTCTTTTTCAGAAATGATATTAAATTAAATTTTTTAAGGCCTGCCAGTAAATGCTTGCTACTATATACTTATAATTATTTGTATTAATTTATATTGTGGCAAATAAAGGTCCTTCAACAACTCCAACCAAAACCTTAGCTTCATTTTAGTTTTTAATATTGTAAACCAAGCTTTAAAATACACTTTTAAGTATGTACCTTGAAAAGAAAAGAAATTATATATTAAAAGACAAAGAAGAAACCTTAATAATGTAAATGTTACGAAAAAAAATATATATTGCAAAATTTTTAACCGAAAAAACCACAACCAATAAAAACAAGTTGAAAAACATAAACTTAAAAGAAAATCAAGATTTTTACCTCCAGAATGAATTAAACCAAGGCCAAAGAATTGTTTTTAGATTTATTTTAAGCATAACTATTATCGCTATTATCGTTATTGTTATTATTTTTCTAAAACTTAAAAAAGCCATCTAAAGATTTTAGCTTCTTTTTATATAAGAAAAATAGAATATATACAAAAAAAATAATTTCATTTTTAATTTTAAGAAAAAGATTTTTGCTAACAAAAAATACACTCCAAATTAAGCACTTAAAATTTTAAATTTTTATATGGAATAGCATATATTTGTAATACATTGGCTCTTAAAGCATTTAAAAAAATATATATATAAATAAAGAAACTGACTAGAAGTAGAACTTTTGAATGCACTAATAAAGTAACTTATGGATCTCGTTATTTTGTTACTATTAAAATTAACTTAAATTGTTTATTCTTTTGTCATTTTTAATACTATGCAGATGCAAAAAGCAAACATATTAAAATATAATTTATTTTAAATCAAATCAATTTGTTAAAGCAGCCAGTCAGCCTATTATGCAATTTTTTAGAACTTTGTATTTAATATTTTAAAAAAAAAAAAAAAACAATTTATTATAAAAATATCACAAACAATGCATAATTAATTATAGAATGATCTCAGAAAAGCAAGGTAGAAGCTTAGAAAAGACAAGCACTAAGTAAAATGTTCTAATTAAATCCATTTTTTATACTAAGACAGCATACATTCAAGACTCTGCCTATATACATACATATGTACATACTAGACGTGAGCTCCAGCCATTTGCCTGCTTAATCTTCATGATGTACATTTTTGAATTGTTCTCTCTTTTTAATCGACTTCAACAAAAGGAAAAGGTTAAAAATTCGTCTCTATTTTTTTTTGGTGTTACTTCATAACTCGCTACATTTAGACCGATTGTAAATATTAAATTTTTTTTAAGTTGAAAAAATGGGGCGGGTCTAGCCCATTAAAATCTATTATTAACACGCACCCTGAACTCTGAAAAACACACAATCTTGCATTTAAAAAATGGGCGGAGGCACGCCCATTAAAATATAATTTTATATTTCACGTACTTCATCTTATCTTCTTCTATCAGATCTTTGCATTGAAGTCGGTTTTTTTTTTGGCAGAAAGAATTATTATTGCTCTTCATTAAAAGAGAACACTTAAACTGTCATTCTCTTGTATCGAAAGCATGCAACAGCATTTGCTTATTTGCCAAGCGAGGGCGTTAGTTATTGTAGTGTCGAAGCATATTTCACTATTGCATACCGATTGACAATAGTGTCGAATGAGAACACAAGTGTAAAAATATGTGTATGGGTAAAAGAAAAAAAAAACAAACAAAGCAGATTCTTTGAGCATGTTAATTCGCATGCGCTACGGTCCTAAGTTTTTTAATTTATTAATTAAACACTTTAAAAAATTAAATATTAAAATAATATTTTTCACAATGGAAATATTTGTAAAAACTTTTATTTTCACTGAAATATTACATGAAACTTTGATTTAGTGAAATGAAGTATGGTGCACTATGAAATGTATTACTGTTGTACAATGGGTTTGTTTCTCTTTTGTTTCCTTCCCAGTGGGAAAAGGTAATGAATAGTAAAGGGGAAGGTGATGCACAGTATGTATAATATTCATTCCAGAATTCATTACTGTTGACAAATAGCAAGTCCTAGAAAAGTAATGAATTATTTTAATGCATACATTACTTCTTCTGCAGATGTGGTAATGCACGTCTCGTTTCTAAGGGAATGCATTGTCCTGCTTCGAAAAATAATACATTATTTCTCCTATTATTATGTAATTAATGACCATTTTTCCCGCTTAGTTGTTCTCTCTATGTGCTTTATACTCAATTACAATTACCACTACAAAAAATAGTCGCTTTTAAAAAAATACAATACTGTGCAAATCATGGCTTGTGCTGACTTCTAGTACATACATATCGCTACCTTAATAAAGAAACTCGTTTTTTTCGAAATCGAGATTTTTGTATTTTTCGATTGAAATATACAAAAAACTCGATTTCAAAAAAATAATGAGTTAGGGCCATTCTATATTAAGGTAACGACATGCATATAATAAATATTAATAAGAATATATGTACATATGTACATATGTATATACAATAATTGCTTAATTAGAAAAACATTTTTTAATTTTTAAAACATATGGGTAATAACTTTGTGACCGGTGTGACCATGATACTCACATTTTTGTATAATTTAAAAATATAAAATTTTTAATTTAGGAAAAATGTGCGGCGGTTTATAAGGATGTTAATCTTAAGATCATTTAATTATACGTAGACACTAAAAGAATAGAATTTATGCTCAGAATGGCCAACAGAATAATGTGACGGGTGTGACCTTGCATTTCTAAGTTTTTACAGAATTATTGTTTTAAGGATATATTCTGTAAAGTCGTTCTTACAACGCACACTATAACTTTGGTGTAGTAAATTGTTCAAAGTCTTTTTATTATATTAAATGATTACTAGATGGAAAAAACAAATTATTAATTAAAAAAAAAAATACTTTTTTGAAAATGTTACGGATGTGACCTAGTATGGAATATCGAAAAGTTTGAGAGGAGCATGCAGGAATTGTCCAATTTTAAAAAATAATTAGATTTCCTTGCTTGAATAAATTGTAGCACTCGCCAACTGTCTTGTATAAGTATGTTTATTAAATTTTTTCGACTGCCAGTTTTTACGAAGTAGATATTAAATGTTAGCATTGTGTTTTAGCACTTTAATTATTTTTTAGCATTTTTCTTAAGCCAATTTAGCTGCAAAAATTTTTAGGATCTGGTCACACTGCTCGTACCTGTAAATTTTTCCCCCCGACTTCTGGCAACACTGACATAAAATCGTCTAACATTTATTTCTTGCTCCTAAGAGTATGCAGTTTTTGTTATATATATTATATATATTGGTTTTTTACATTTTAAAACTATTAGTTCAGTTTCCGTACATATACAGGCAAATCCCAGTATAACGGACGTTGTAATGTCGTTGTATCGCAAAGTTTTTTTCATGTGTTATTTTAACTTTTATTACTGTGACAATTTTTATTTTTGAAAAAAGCTACCAAATTCAAACTAATGGTACTACCACAATATTTTTGGAAAAATGCTGCTGTAGATTTTGTTTAATATTTTTTGCCGTTCGTTATACAGAGCAAAACATTCGCTACATAAAGTAGAAATAAATGTGAAATATGATGCTAGCAAGTTTTTGTTTTTATTTTGCGACTTTTTCTTTATCATTCGTTATATCCAGTATAAAATTAGGATATTATTCGCTATATAAGGTTGTTAATGTAAACTATTTGGACGTTCGTTAATAATCCATCTTGTCAGTCGGGTAAAAAAGTATAGAAATATTAATCATCAGTTTCGATTCAAAAATATCTTGAAATTTTTATGTATTCGATATCAGATACCGCAAAGGATAAAGACTTTACTACATACTTTGAAAACAGTTAGAAAACGAAGCTTACGCAATTTAAGAGAATTCTGCTGTTTAACTTTTTTCCCTGAATTCCACGTTTTGTTTCCTAGAAACTATTAAGACATAACTTTTGAAAATTTAGCAAAAAGTTGCTTTTGTGCTTTTCAAAAATTGTATTTTAAAATTTCTTTCAAAATAGTTCCATATGAAATAATGTGTTGTTAAATTATCGCGAAGACTTAATGCGAATGCTCACTTATTTTGCAGTTAACAATAGTTTAGCGAACGTCCTTGTCGCAAAACTTTTTCGCTTAAGCAAGCCCTAGCTCATTTTCGAATCCCCGATATTCCTCCAGTACCTTAACAAATCGTATGCGCAGAATTGATGTTGCCCTGTGTTTTGCAGGTTGGAGTATTTACTTATTGAAGCTCCCTAAGGTAGGCTTTCGATAGCATGTAAATAGTTCCACCAATTCTTTTACACGTCAAAAATGGCTTTTGCGATAGTTTTTTTGCGTGGAGAAAATTTGAAGTAACAATATACAAAAATATGAATATTTTTTAAGTAAGCTATTATATTATTATAAGATTATACGTCCAAAATTTTTAAGTAGTATCAATCACACAAGTTACATATATTAGCAAAAAAAAAAGTATTTTTTTAATATATGAAAAAAGTTGTAGTGCTTGTCTTTTTACAGAATATGTGATTCGAAAAACATTTTCAACTGCCTGTTTTTATAAATCAAATAAAAAATTTTAAATAACAGAAAAATCAGCTCAAAATTAGTGCGAGGAAAAATATTTCAAAACTGTTTATCTTTTAAATTCAAATACTTAAGGAACGAAACTTTTTTATTTTATTTACAAGAACAGGCAGCGAGTAGATATATTAAAAAAAAAATATTCACAAATTATTTATAATAATGCTTTAAAGTCTAGCTAGCAGAGCAGAGAGTGCTTAATTTGGTTAAACTGTTATTAGTTTTATTATAATTCTTTAAAGTTTATTAGACAGAAATATTAGTTAGAAAAATTTACATACAAACACAAAATATAATAACAAACTTCAGACTATTACAAAGACAATTTAATCATAACAAATAAACCTAATTAATAATATAATCAATCAATCCCGTATAATGTATATTATATACTATATACAAAATATAAACATTTCTATAACTTTGTACTCATAATATTCACATACATTAAAAAAATAATAATATCTAGTATAACAGATCATAAAATATTAAAAAAAAACAAACAATAAAAACAGCAGTAATGACAGACACACGGTGTAGTTAGAAAATTTATATATTTAATAAAACAAAATATATGAAAAAAAAGAACAAAATGAAATGAAATAAATTTTTTATTGCCAAGAAACAAACCAACAAGAATAAACATTATATAAAAAAAGCAATTGATCTTTAAAGGAGCAAACAAGAGAAAGCAAAAAACTCTAAAGTCAGCGATCGCAATACATACATAAAAAAAGAAGAAATTTAACAAAAATCCTCAAACCATCTCTATCGTAAATTAAAATTAATAGGCCATACACAATACAACATAAAATAAACTAAAAAAGATTTATAAAAACGTAAAATACAATTTTAATAAACATTGTTACACAAACAGACATGCATATACACATATTTTTAAAAATAAAACCGTTTTAATTTTTCGCAAAAAATATATTAAGCAATCATTCATTGTTAAGTATTTGTTTGAAAAAAAAAATTCATTGTTATTTTTTATGTAAATAGTTCAAGCGAAAAATAAGCAAACAATATCATTATACACTATACTTAAATACTACACATACTTAATAAAACACAAAACGCACTCATAAACATCAATCTGTTCATTCAGTCTATTCGAAATCGGATTCAATCGTAAACAACATTTTTCTTATAATAGTTATAATTGAAATAATCGATAAGAAAAACATAAAAACAAAACATACATACATAAGTGTAAATTTATTATATAATACTCGTAATTTTTTTTTTCAAGACGAGAGCGCACAAAATAGATTACATTCGATATCTATCGTTAACATACTCCTCCAAAAGTTCCCCTCTCCCACTATTTCATTCAGAAAACACTAGACATAGAAATACATAAATCTGTGTAGATATATAATGGTACGTTTAACCAAAGAAATATATAAAACATAAAAAATAAAAACTAGAAAATATATAAGACAAGCTAAAACAGTATAGAATGCGTTAGAAATGTGTACGCAAAACTTATTTCATGCAAAATGTAATCCTTACAAAAATAACCACAAACAATGAAGGTTTGTATTTTAAAAAACGGAAGCAGGACAAATAAATAAGTGCAGAGAATGTAGGTATATTTAAAGAATACATTCTCCTTTTATTGATTTCGATAAAAAAAAAGCACGAACGAACTTAATGTCACTTCCTTTGATTTTTTTTTTTTTTGATTGTCTGCACCTGCAGCCAATCGCAATTCCACAGGGTTGGGATTGAGAATTTTAGAATTGTACCAACAACTTTTTCACAAATTTTGTTGTGAATTCAGATGTTAAAGCATATACTCTATCATATCACATGACATTTTTTAATTTTCTCGTGGCGTTGTACTTTAACCACACTGTTTGCAAGTGAAAAGAATATGAGTACTCGTATCATATTGACATATATACAATTTTCAAAGCAATGAAATTACTAAAACTGGGCAGATTCCTTAAGTGTACTAAATTAACCAATGACGTACTATTGTACTTTTCGAGTTTGAATAGAACGAGTACCAAAAAAAAAAAATACAATAGTACCAATTTTGCCATCCCTGATTAAGCATTAAGCAAGACACCAGAAAAATCACTCTCAAATTAATAAAGCCCATAATAACATCAACGGCAGTAACATCTAATTTTTTTTATAGCTATGCTATTTATTGCGCGATACAGGAGTAAGCACGTGATTTTTCGTAACAAAAATAATCGACACTATTACAGTTATAAATTTATTTTTGTTTTGATTTCTTTGTACTTAAAACCAGAGTACTAAAATAAACGAAACAAATTGTTTGATTATATTTTGTTTGTAAAAACAATGAGAACGATTGCTCGATTGTTTCTTTTATTTTTGCGCATGCAAGCCGGCTAACAGCCGCCACCGGCCACAAACAATACATTAATTTAATCGTACGCTGCTAGAAAAGAAGATAGTGGGAAATAAATGGAAACGTTTTGAAATATCTGCCGCGAATTGGACATCATCATATAATATAATTTTATTGCATTGTTATTTAACACATTAAGTTTGTTTTATATAGCTAAGCAGCATAGCTATACCGGGTTTCCTAAGACAGCTCTCTTCTTTTTTTCAGTTTTTGGCAATTTTTCCTTAATTTGGCCTTTTTTCTTAGTCCTGGCGATTTTTTCGTGTTTGCGATATATTCCGTTTTTGGCGCTTTTTTATTCTTTGAGCAAAATCTATTATAAGCGATCGTAAATAGTCGATTTTCGTCAAAAAAAAAACCAAGTCCAAAAAATTAGTCGCCTAAGCTACTTTAGCGTTAATGGCTCGATATGAATGTACATATGTACGTATATGTTAGACTTCTGCTAAAGATTAAAATTTCGTTAGTACCTTTATAAAGCGAAAAGTGAGAGGAATCTTGAAAAAAAAAATTAATTTTCCAGGCAAAAAAAAAACTCTTGAAAATCTTATTAAATAATTATTAGCAAAACTGTATATTTCTCAAATACGGATAATAGAATACATAAAAAACTTTTGTGTAAATAAAATTTTAATAAAAAAATACATTTTGCGTTTGATACTCGTAAATTCCGTGAAAAATGTTTCTTTGGTTACTTATTCATTTAAAAAAGGAGAATGTGAAATTATGTCGGCGAATTTGTGGAATTGTATATAGTTTGTAAAACTTTTTCGAGCTCGTATGAAAAAACATGTCCAACCGGAAACCCTTTTGAAAAGCGTTTATAAATTTGTTATTACTGCCATATTTCACTTAGTTAAATAGAAAAAAAACACAATTATTATTTATTTAAATTTTATTTTTTACACTTAACACTATTGCCAAAATGTGGCTCTTTGAATATTGAGATTTATGGTAAATTTAATAAATAGACAAAATGACAGACAAAAAAGTATATATTTTAAAATAAATTTTCCATTTACACATACTTTTTTTTTAACAAAATTCCAAAACAAACATTTAGCTTGATCTGTTCCTTCGATTACGAGTTATAAATAATTAATCTTGAAACTTATATTAATAGAAAATATCAAAAAAAAAAAAAAGATTTTAGGAAATTTAAAAAGGTTTGTTTACCAGAACGTAAAATATGTGTAAAATATTAATAAAATAAATTTAGCATTATTAAAAAATAAAATCTTATAATGATTTAAACCAAAATATTTAGTTAAAAAAAAATAATAAACGTAATTAAATGTTAGTATTTGAAATTATTATTTAAATGTTTATAAACATCTTCCCTTATACCAACGCAAGTAAAACCAAATATATATAAAAAAAACATTTAATTTTATATTAAATTGCATTAAATAAACTTTTATAACTCAAAATGATAAAAATAAAAACAAAAACAATAATAATACATGATTATCATACAAAAAAAAATACAAAAAATAGGAAATACCTTAAAGACAGACATTTATAGATTTTTATAACAATTTCAAGTAATTTCATTTAATATTGTAAATTGAAACACAACTAAAAATTTATAAAAAAAAACCAACATTAAAAATACTTTATAATGCCTCTAACTTTGATTAATATTTATATATATATAAAATAAAATAATACCAAAAAAGAAAATTAATTAATTAATTAAAATTGTAAAATATATCTTAAAATTAATTAACTAGCCGGTTTATACAAATAATGTTTTCTATAAACAAAAACAAAACTATAAATATATAAAAAAAAAATCATAAAATATAAAAATCTAAAAAAAATCCCCGAATTAGATTAAAACCAAAAAAAAAATACTTATTTTAGAAAAACTAAACCAAAAATAAAAATAGGAAATATTTATGAAAAAATTATAATACAATTTAAATTAGTAAAAAAAAAAATAATGATATAAAAAAAATTTGAACTGTATTTATAAAAAAAAATAACAATATTAACACCTGCCTTCAACAAAAATTTTTTATTATACCTTAAAAATATAATATAATAAAAGATCATTATTTCTTAAAATTGAAAATAAAAAAGGATTTATATATTAAGTAAATATAAAAGTAAAGAACACGCTAAACATTTAAAAGGACTATTAACAAAGCAACAGCCAATTTTTACAAATATTGTAAATTAATAAAAAAAAAATTAATAAAAGTACATTTCGAATCAATCGTTTTTTTCATCATATCGTATGTATCATTGCAATCGGCCTTTAGAAATTATTTAAACACAATAGGTTAGGTTAGGTTTTTGTTTTTTTGTCTCTAAAAACAAATTATATCTTATATAAAAATTATTTTTGCCTTAATTTATATTAAAATACCCTTTTGCAGAGTTGCAGTTCATTTATTTCAAATTTATTCATGTTTATTTCTGTGCTCACACGCACAAAGTTTTCTTTTACAAGCCCCTTAAACTATGTTTTTCATCTTTGTATATGGAGCATTCCATGCGAAATAAGACAGTTTGAAATTTAATTTTTATTTTGTAATATTGTATTCTTTACTGGCACACCTCAAAAGAATATTGCTGGTAAGCTTTCAGATTTTTTTTATTAATTCTTTAAAAAGATATTAAATTTAAAAAAATATTTTTATGTTTTTGTTCATAACTACTTTCTTCATAATTAAATTGCAAATTATATTTTTTTTTTGAAATTTTAATTTTTTGATTAGAAAAAAAATTTTTTTATAGAAATACATAAGGTACTGATTTTTTTAAAATCAGTTTTGATATTTTTTCCTCATTAAAAGATTTTAAAAATAAATAAAAGTCAAACGTAATGGAGGCAAGTCTTAATCCTTATTTTGCCAACCATATTGTAATTCCAATTTCATAAGATCTGTTGGGACCGAAAAATGTATGTACGTGTACATCAAATTTCCGCAAAATAATGTTCAGTATTGGTGGAAAATTTTTTTACTAGCATTTTAGCGTTTTGCGTAAATCACAACATGAGGTACATATACATATGTGACCTTCTCCGAGAAAAGGGACCTAGTGTGTGAAAATCAAGTTTTGAGAAAAACTCATTTCATTTTATTATACACCCTTTTAGGTACCAGAATCCACTCTTAAGTCCAAACCCGTTTTTTGACATACTAGGTCCCTTTTATCGGAGAAGGTCACACATGCGAAATTTTATTTTGGGAACTAAGAATTGCTAAACCAAGAACTCATACCTTAATTGTAGCAATCTACTGTATGCATATTGTTGCTTATTTCTATAAAAAAAAATTTGTTATATTTTTATAAAATATTGAAAAAAAAGAAGGGAGATGTCTTAGGATACCCGTTTAGAGCTATGCTCCTTAGCTATATATATCAAAAAAATTTCATGTGTGAAATAACAATGCAATAAAACTATATTATATCTGTGGCAAAAAGGAATAAGTGCTCAAGTCGAGATAAGATGATTTTGAGTTAGTGTTACTCCTGGTCAAAATCTCCATTAATTTGTGTAATTTTTCAGGAAGTTATAGAACTATGACTTGCGACTTATCTCTTTTAGACCTGTAAACTTATTTGCAATAACAGTTTAATTTAGGTTATACTTTGGTATATTTCAACTTGAATGTATTATTTACAGCGTGTATAACGAGGTTTGCTTGAAAAAATAAAGGTTAACAGAGAATTTTACAATTTAACTGCAAAAGAAATACATTTCCAAAAATCGACTTAAAATTGCTCTCCGGCAAAATTGTAAAAAAATATGACTCAAGCACTTTTCCAAATTCTCCGCAAAAATATCAAAACTTTACTATTTATTTCCCATTATTTCCTTTTCTAACTGCGTATGAATAAATTAATGTATTGTTTGTAGTCGGCGGCCGCTGTTACGCGGCTAACAGCCTATCGGCTTCGCTCTCTGGTTTCTGCTCATGTACAAAAACAATACAAGAAACAAATTGCGCAATCGTTATCATTGTTTTTGTTTTGTTATTGTTTCACTCACTTCAGAGAACTAAACAAAACAAAATCAAACATTTTCTTTCATTTATTTTTATACTCTGCTTTTAAATACAGACGTGTTTCAGATTATCGTGAGCAACTGCCTTTACGGCCTTATCTCACGGTGGTCTAAGCATCGGGTGTAGGTTGGACACTAACCATCGCCCACATGCAACCTTAGAAAGCAGAATGTGACTTACCAAGAACACTTAGGTTGCAATCTTCGATCATAGTAGTTATCCCTGTACTATGTCAAGTACCTTGCTGAGGTACACAGAGCTATCTAAACTCTTTGCCGTAATGGCTTTAACAAAATAGTACTAACTGTTGCATGGCATTGGTCTAACACTAGAAAGCCAAGACTGTTCTCCCAGCGATTTTTTGTGGCAACCAACATACACCACGTACGATTCTACAAGTTCTCATGCCGCGAGTGTAGTTGCTTACACCCACAGCGAGTTCGCCAAGAGAATTCCTCACCATTATTGGCACAACTCAACCACTCATCAAGCCGGACGTATGACTGTGCTGCCAGCAATCCTTTGCCTACTCCACACTGCTCATCATACTTTTAACTTCGTGGGTTAGAACGAATCGACCTTTTAATAAAGGATCCCGACGACTACTACACTCACTAAAACTCTGGTACCCGTGCTACCAGAGACAAGCATCTTGTGATACCTCGAATTTCCACCCCGAAAGGCTTCACCTCTATCGTGTTTTGAACTCAGGGCAATTCCATGTGACGCTGCACCTGATTGACAAAACAGACCTGTTTCCCTTTATAAATATAAGGACATCCGTTGCTCTGTTGTCAGAGATTGGGTAGCAACGCATAAGTTCTATGGGTAAAGCACCAAAGGTACGTCAACGGAAAAAGCCACATTACCGTAGCTGGGGCCCCGGAATCGCCAACACTCCGGATTGCTTCTCTGAGGGAGCTTTTAAGTACAAAGAAATCAAAACAAAAATTAATTTATAACTGTAATAGTACCGATTATTTTTGTTACGAAAATCACGTCCTAACTCCTGCACCGCGCCATAAAGAGCATAGCTCCAAAAACACTTCAGACATTTCAAGCAAGGTACATTCAGCTCCAGGTAGTAGCAAGATTACAAAAATACAACAATGAAAAAAAGAAAACATGGCCTTTTACGAGTAGTTGAACCAAAATGTCAACAATAGAATTTGTATAACAAAATAAAAATAATTCACCCTTAGTTGCAAAAATTTCTCCACGGCGACTGGCTACCACTAACAAAATTGGCAACGTTAAGAACTTTTCACCATTTTTCAATATTTTTTTTCATATTTTAAAATATTTTTACAAAAATTTTTTTAGTAAAATATTATTCTTGTTGAAAATTTCTTAACATATTTTTAATACATTCTTCGTAAACAAATTTCTGGCTAACCTTAGGTTGAAAAAATAGGATCCAGCTAAGCCCCGCAATAATCAATTTTAATGTATGTATTTTTAATTTAATAAAATATTTTACTGAATAAGTAAAATAATAATTTGGGATTATTAAGTTCACTTAAATTGTAACAATTCCCCATAATAAAAAACACTAAATAGCTAGCTCCTTCATTTCCAGGAAAATTTATATGAAATCGAATGGTTCGAGCTCACTTCTATAAGAATGCAAGCGAATAAATTTGCCAAAATACAGTTTTGAATTAATAATTTGTCAACAATAGTATTTTTTGAAATATGAATTTTTGACAAAATATGACACAAAACCATGCATTTATACCAAAATATGGGACAAAAATATGCATTTATAACCAAATTATGCAAAAATATGTATTTTCAGCAAAATATGCAAAAATATGCACTAACAAATCGATGCCATTTTAACGCATATGCATTGTTACGTAAAGATATTTCATTGCGGCTATTATCAAGGCTAAGGGAAAGAATATGCATTTGCATGAAACCTCTGTCCCTGGTTATTACAGTTGACTCATTTAAATGAAGAGATTTTGCTAAAGTTGTAGGCTTTTCTGCATTTTTTAGCCGATTCAAAATTTTACTTTTGTCGTATAATGACATTGCATTACGTTTGGTAATTGTTTTTTTTTCGCTGGTGGCATTTTTTATGAGAAAACTTAAAATATTTTAAGTTGTATTAATTATGCTGATGGTTTATCATAAGCGGCAGTGGTGCATTTTACTTAAAATTAGTGTTGCCATCATTTTTTAAGCGTAAAAAAATCGCGTGAAACGGTTGCCATTATAAATCCGTGCTACAATATCGAAATCGCGTAAATATAGTACCGCGTAAATCGTGGGTTACTTGTACCTACAAAGCCAGGTTCCAATATTGATTATTAAGAGGGTGGTGTTGACTGAAGTAGTTAGCACATTGACTACAAAAGCGCAGGTCCTGGGTTCGACCCCGGTCCCAACAATCATTAAATAACAATACCACAAATTTTTCTGATGTGCAATAGTGTCCCTTTGCATCAGTTCTTCTAGGAAAGTTCAAGTGCTGAAGGCATAGTCACTGGTTCCTTAACTAAACCGACTTCAGCAGATACTTATCCTAATGTAACATCAGAGCGCCCTCCTTCGTTGTGTAGCAGAATCATCGGCCAAGTAAGATAACCAATAAAATGGCTACTAAGCACTGCATCGAAAAAAATTTAAAACGCCTCATTTAACACCAGAGGCGCTGCTACACTGCATTACTAAAAACGTGCAAAAAAGCAGAGTTGTAAAGGAATGAAGCTTTCCTCTATCTCTTCCTTCCACACTGGTGTTTTCTATCACTATTCCTTTCCTAAAGAAGGTAACACCTGGTAGGCATTCATTGCCTGAGTGTTACTTCTCTTTATACAAGAAAAAAAATTTTTTTGATTAATAAGTTTTAAATAAACATGCGCAATCAACTGAATCCTAGCTTCCAATAATAAATGATGACTGCATGAGTTGATGCATTCATTTAATCATAAGTGAATTCAGCTGACACTGACTAAAACTAAATTCAATTATCAGTTACCAAATTCATTGAATCAGAAAATATTTTGTATGAATGCAGTCCCACAAATAGTTTTGTAAATTCTGATAATTTTTTAAAGAAAATTTAGTTTAACAGAGTTTAACAAAAATTTCAACTCCTTTCATTATTAAGAAAGTTATGAACAAAAATCTAAAAAGGTAACTTTTTGAAACTTTAATATATTTTGAAGGAGTACTTTCAGTAATTTGAATTTAAAAATTTAGTAGAATTGATCTTTTGAGGGCTACTAAAAATATTACAAAATTGGCGCCACAAAGCAACTAAAAAATATCATTGCATTCGAGTTGGCGTGGAATGCCCCATATACAATACATTCACTCTTATTCCAGTTGTCGACATCGACATCACTTTAACACAATACCAAAAAATTGGGGCTTGTTTATACGCTCTCGAGAACAATTTTATGCAATTGACAATCTATTTCCGTTGCCTAAGGTATAGAAAATAGCATAAACCTGCCAACAGAAGTCAGTTGTTTTCGACAACTTGTACACAAGCCCCAAATTTTTTGGTATTGTGTTAAAGTGACGTCGATGCCGACAACTGGAATAAGGGTGATTATTAATGCTCAGCCGGTCAAACAGTTGGCTTAATATAATTTATTTGTTATTATTTATTTATATTTAATTATATAATTTACATATACGTTTTTATATATAATATATATGCATACAATATATATTATATATTAAAATATACACATCCTTCAGTTACTTCAATAGTGTCATAACTTAAAAAATGCGTGTTTTTTTTGCTAATAATAGAGAATAATTCGGCATTTCGTATTTTATCTTGTTTAAAAATTTCATATAAATAGCTTGTACTACCAACTCCTTAGACCAGAACTTTTTCCCATATCTGTAAATTGGAAAGTTTAAACACGTTTTCTGCAAAACTAGTTTTATTGATTATTGAAGTAAACGAGCGAGCGATACGTGCTTATGTATGTGAATTCCCTCAGTGTAGAAATGATACTCTCATTAAATTGCAATGCATCTATATTATGATTTCAATAATTTTCCCATGACATCCATTACAAAATTTATAATCAACTTCATTCATGTATTTTCTTATTTCTTAACAAGCCAAAAAAAATGCATACACAAAAACCAAACATGTATATATAAATAAATAAAAAAAAAAACTATAATTTGGCATTTAATATATAATAAATAAAATAACAACAAGAAAAACAAAATTCAATAAGAAAAAAAAAACTAAAATTTAATAATGAAAAAATACTTTTTTATTACCAACCAAACATCAGTCTTTAATAAAACTAAAAACTTAAAAACCGCTTATTTAAAATAAAAACAAGCATTTTTTTAAATTAAACTCAAAAATAATAAAAAAAATTATATAAAAAAACGCGTAAATTGTTTTATTTGTTGAAGCTAAGAATTTGTAAATACGTATTGAATAAAAACAAAAAAAAAAAGAATTATATATAAACTATATATAAAACAGGTAGTTAAACAATTTATATAAAATAATAATTTATTTCTATTAAATGAAAATAAAACAAAAAACCAAACGATTTTTTACCAAAAAATACAACAACAAAAAAAATAAAAGAGAAAGAAAATAAAAAAATCCCATTTACAAAAATAAACGCTAAAATTCTTAAATATAATAATAACAACAAAAACAAAACAACAACAAAATTTTCTTAACGTTATTTAAAAATATAATTAAAAAAAAAGTTTTAAATATTTAATTTTTTTTAAATTCAAATTTAAGAACTGAACCATTTTTCTGTTTGAATTAAATTTTAAGTTAATTCCAATTATGTGTTCTTTGTATTTTCAATTAATAAACTAAATGAGAATTGCTGATACTGGAGATACGAATTTTACTAAAGCAACTGTTGAACACATTAAAATTCATTTAAAAAATGTGTGCTTTTAAGTTTCTGTAGCAAAAGCTTATCTTAAATATTTCTATTAACATTTGGAAGAAAAGCTTAAGCTTGAGAGACTAAGGGCCAAATTCACCAACTCTATTTAAATATTAATTCATATTTAAATATCGATTTTCAGTCATTTTTGTATGAAAAAATTCATTTTAAATATCAATTCATATTTAAATGTCCATTTTGATTAATTTTTGTATGAGAAAATGACATTTAAATATGAATTGATATTTAAATAAGTGTGTGAAATTGGCCCTAAAGGGCAGTGAAGCGAGCATTAACGTATGAAGTTCTGTTACATGCAAAAAAAATAGTCTGTGAAACAATGGCGGTATTCGGTGTTTGATGCAAAGGATCTTGCGTAAATGGAAAATATCGTATCTTGTTTTTAAAATTTAACAACAAACTACACATACAATCCAAAAAAAAGCTACGATATTTTGCATTTACAGTTACGCAAGACCATTTGCCTCAAACATAGAATACAGCCAATGAGAAAACAATACCATCTGCATATATCTTAAGCTAACATTCAAGGAATCATATTTGAATAAAGGAATACTTCAAATTCATTCAGCAACACTAACCTTAAGTTTTGTCCTCATGCAAATTAACAATATCGATTTGTTATTTTTTGTCAAGGGTTTTGTGCTAGTATGTCAGTCAGTAAAACTTCAAAAAGGATAACGATGATCTCACACGATTGTGAGGTATGTTGCCGATTTCATTTTCCGACCAAAGTCATCGAAGTATGTAGTTTATAAACACCAGGTCCAACTTATCAATTTCCCAAAATATAATTATGCATCTTATTGGTGATTTCGGAGCCAGCCTTAGCAATTAATATTCGTAAAGGACATTTATCATTTGTGAAAGTTGTTATGCAGGTTTGAGTTCTATTACCAAATGTAAGAAGCCTGAGGCGAAGGTTTCTTTTCTGGAAAGAATTTAAGACACTTCGCTTACTTGGCATTTTTTCTGTCATTCCGATTCTAAGTCCAATAACCGGCTGTTTTAATATAAATGTACGCAAACACATTTACAAGCTAATCTCAGTCTGTGTAATAGTTTTTTCTTACAAATTCTGGCATCGCAACTGATTTCATTTTCTATGTCAAATTTACATCACTATCCAGCAAAAAAAAAAAAAGACCTTTTCAAGAAGTTAATAAACTACAGGATCAGGAATTGCCAATGATTTCAATGCAAACTTGTCCTTAAAGGAAGTTTTCTCTTTCTTTTTGTTTTAATTGAATTGGAATTTGTATTATAAATACCAAGAAAACTTTATTTCGTTGTTCCTTTTTTGCTGCAAACAAAATGGTTTTTTATTGACACTTTTCAGTTGGACATTTAGATACATACAATTTTAACAGCAATCAAAATCTTATTCCAGAAGATATATGATAAGTTTAATAATTCCCATTCATTCAAGAGTTATTAATTTATATATCAAACAACTTTGAGAGTGGCGTTGGCTGAAGTAGTTAACACGTTGACTACAAACCCGAGGGTACTGGGTGCTAGCCCGATTCTGAAAGTTATTAAATAACAACACCAAGCATTTTTCTGATGTGCATTAATGTCCCTTTATATCAGTTGTTGTAGGAAAATTGAAGTAATGAAGGCATAGGCACTGATCACTGAATTCCTCCTGCTTCAGCGGATGCTAATCCTAATGTAGCATCAGATAGCCCTCCTTCGTCGGTATTCTGTAGCAGAATTATCGGCGAAGTAAAATAACCAAATAACAAAAAAAATAGTGGCTGCTAAATACAGCTTCAAAATATTTAATACGGCTCATTGACACCAGGGGCGCTGCAGCACTACATTATTTAAACAAACAAAGTGAAAGCAGATTGAAGCTTCTCTTCCTTCGCCATCTGAATTCTCTATCAGTATCCCTTGCCTAAAGAAGATAACACGTAGCAATAGTAGTAGGCATTCAATGCCAAAGTGTTACTTTTCTAACAAAAAAAAATATATATATATATATATCAAACAAGAATAAATTATCGGAAAAACAATTAATATATCTGCTTTTAGAAGTTTCTGTATATCACTTCCAGAGAACTCGAAAAGATCATTCAGAGATACTAAAAAAAAATAAAAGTGAACACCGAATTTCCTAATTTAACTTGAACAAAAAACAAATTTCTGAAAATCGACCGTAAAATATATGACTCAAGCACTTTTTCCTTATTGCCACAGATTTTTCCACGAGTGTTACGGCAATTGGATTATTGCTACACCCGGTGTGCTTCGCTACCCCCATCATTGTTAAAAGTTACCCCTATCGTCTTTTAAATTTCATTTACATCGATTTGAAAGTTTTAGAGGGGAAATAACTAAGTACATTAGGTACATAGCTTATGCCTTCTTCTAAATGCATCAAAGCGAATTCACTATCA
This sequence comes from Tachina lurida, assembly GCA_944452675.1. Classification (NCBI taxonomy): domain Eukaryota; kingdom Metazoa; phylum Arthropoda; class Insecta; order Diptera; family Tachinidae; genus Tachina; species Tachina lurida. Next base: position 83,887,709 of record OX101755.1, read on the forward strand.
GGTGACCTTTTCCTCCCAGCTGATTATCAGCTGTTGATGTAAAACTGAACACTTTGTACCAAAATGTCAAAATTAACTTGGACATCTCTAACAGATTAGTTTTTGTAGCATAGCAAACTGCATGTTGCTTTTTGTGTTGTAAAATTGTTGTAGGGAAGAGGTCACCTACCTGATACTGAATTCATCTTGCTTTAAATTTCATTAAAATCGATTTCAAAGTTTCCCTGCCCCTGGCTTGTCTTATTTATGAGTGGTAACTATTTTTTAAATTTCACCAAAATCGAGTTGAAACTCAGAAATTGTCCCCCTTTCTTCATCCTGGTCCTAGTTAAGAAAATATTTATGGTCATTTTGTGACTTTCTGGATGCAGATCTATGTTATGAATTTCACTAAAATTGGTTTAGCTGTTTTAGAGGCACAAATTCCCCCCCCCCCCCTTCGCCCTCCTGGTTCTAGTTTTGAAGGTGTACATAGCCTATGTAACTTTTTAGACGCAGATCTATCTATGTTATGAATTTCATTACAATCGGTTTGAACGTTTCGCAGGGGCAGAAATTTTCCCCCCTTATCACCCTCCTCATCCTAGTATTGAAAATGTACATAGCGTGTGTGAATTTTAGATTCAGTTCTATCTATGTTCTAAGTTTCATTAAAATCGGTTTGATTGTTTCGAAGAGGCAGAAATTTCTCCATACATACTTCCTCCTGGTCCTAGAAGAAATTCAAGGCACATACGTGACCCTTCGGTTATAAGAAGACACTCGTTACATATGTATCTAAATTGATTTTACTGAACTCAGTACACTAACAGATTTAAATTGAAAATAAAATAGTTAGGACATCTGACACATCAGCATTTTTACTATATAGATTTGGTTTCCTTCTAAACGAAGGGTTATCTATATCTTAAATTTCACCAAAACCGAGTTTAGACTCAGAAATCGTCCTTTCCTTACTTCCTCCTGGTCCTAGTTTAAAAAATTGCTATGGTAATTTTGTGACTTTTTAGACGCAGATCTATTTATATGTATGTCTGTAAATTCCATTAAAATCGGTTTGAACGTTTCAGAGTGGAAAAAAATGTTCCTACTATCGCCCTCCTGGTCCTAGTTTCGAAAATGTACATACTCTATGCGAATTTGTAGATGCAGATCTCAATTTAAGTAATATCGGCTAGACTGTTTCGGAGAGGCAGAAATTTCCCTTCTATCACCCTACTGGTCCTACTTTTGAAAATGTACATAGCCTTTGTGAATTTTTAGACACAGATCTATTTATGTGCTAACTTTCATTAAAATCGGCTTGAAAGTTTCGGAGATGCAGAAATTTCCCAAATATTGCCCTCCTGGTTCTAGTTATAAAAAGGTAATACCCTTAAGCCTTAAGTGGCCGCCCACTTTTCTTAATAGTTATATTAATGATGCATACATTTTTATCTTTGGAGCATACCAAAAGCTTGGCAAATACAGCAGACTGGGCAATACTTCCCTTCCAAAAAATTCGGTTTGATTAACTTGTTCATGAACTCTCTTCCGAAAAACCTTTCAAAAGTTTCACTTTTTTCCTCTAAAATACAAGTGAACAAACAATTAATATAAAAGATTTTTTCCAACTCTTCTCATGTTTCAGCAAATAATTATTTGCAATTTCTTCAGTTTATGTTTTTTTTTCTTCATTTATTTGAATTTATTTATAACGTTAAAAAACATTTTATTTGGTTCAGTGTAATAATAAAAAAAATGCATTTTAATCGTTTAAACCATTTTGATTCTTTAATTTTTTTTGTATAAAAACAAAAAAAAAACAAAAATAAACCTATTTAATAAATAAAATTCTTGTCCACACCACAGACTACGAATGAAAACCAAAAAAAAAAAGTTTATAAAAAGCAACCAATAAGATAAAAATCCAAAAGAGATAATTTAGTTATTATTGTTATAAATAAATTATAAAATTATGAATAATTATAAAAACCGAAAAAACTGCAGTAAAAAAACTAAAAAATTTTTTTCAAATACATGAAAACATAAAAAATTTAACTCAAAAGTGTTTTATTTGCAAGTACCAGGGTATTTTATAATTATAATTAAAAAATATTATTTTAAAGGTAATTCGTTGTCATTTTCGTTTGAATATGGACCAATTGTATGTGTGGAATAGTTTTGTCTCAAACGTCCACCGATTAAAAAAATATTCCAGAGCTATTAAGCCGCATGATATTGGCCTATTACACAAAATTATTCATTCACAGTCGCGACGGTTTCTTTTCATATATCAATTGTGATACAGCAATCGTACACAGCTCAATTAATCATATGATTTTCATTTTATTTGAGAGAGAGACAGAGAGAGAGAGAGAGAGAGAAAGTACGGTATATATTTTATATACCTTCCTTGTCATTAGAAACATTATAACATAAAATCATAATTTGAACACAAAAAACTCATTTATTTATGCAGCAAGAACAGTCCTTGTCAAATGACCGGTCATTTGACCGACAGTGGTGATAGATTTCTTTATCTAAGTTTCTATCAGTTTGTTAAGGGCAATGTGGAAAAAGTGATGTAAGCTTTTGTGTACATGTGATTTTGCATCTTTGTCTAACAAATTAAAAATATCTACTATGGAACATATATTTCTGAGCTGCTTACTCTGTCGTATTTTTATTTGTCACTGATGATGCATGTCTTAGTCACGTCTGACTGATCACATTTGATGTACATAACCGTCATAGCAACCTAGTCAAACCAGCATAATTACATTAATAAACATAATTTTCATATTGTTTTAATTATTTTTTTTATTATAGAAGAATAAAGATATTTATAATTAAAATATTTAAAAACAAACAAAAGCAAAAACACAAAATAACGTAGATGGTCTAGCCTCTTCATGCTTCTTTCACACCTTGATTTTTATAAATACATATGTATATATATTTAGTTAAACTTTGTAAATTTATTTTATACCATAAATTTTTATATTTTACAATAAAATGAGATATTTTAAAATTTTTGGCATATTTACATTAGATGTTTCACTCTAACATACATGTTAGAGTAGAGCAACTATAACTAATAAATGTATACATCACCACTGCCGGTAAAGTTACCAGTCAATTGACTGTCACTGTTGATGTCAATATAAAATTGTTGCTAATGTGTTAGTGAAAGAATTGCGTTTATGTTTGTTTCAGTCATTCATTTCTTGTAGGGTAAGGACTAAATTTAGCAACACAAGATACTGCAGGGTTGGAAAAGTTGATACCATTGTAATTTTGTTGATAGCATATGATACTGCTTGATACTCTTAAAATGATTTTGGTATTGTACCTACAAATATTTTGGCATTTAATAAAGTTTAAAATTAGAAACCTGTTTAATTTGTAAATTGTAACATCACATTGCTCATGTCGGTATCAGCGCCACGTCAACACAATACAAACAAAATTAGGGCGTGTCTACGCGTTGTCAGAAACAACTAAGTCCTAATTTACACTAAGCAAGTCTTATTCCTAAGCTGATTAATTTGATGGAGAGAGAAAGACGAGGGGAACATAAAAGTTTGTTTTCCCTTCGTCTCTCTTTCCTAAAAAACTAATCAACTTAGCAATAAGACTTGCTGAGTGTAAATTAGGACTAACTGCTATTGACAGGCTCATGATATTTTCTAGACCTAACAGAAATAGACTGCCAATAGCATAAAATTAGTCTCGAGAGCGAGTAGACAGGACTCAGTTGCACGCTGCGTTATATTATGGTACGAGTATTACGCAAATGTATTATTCCTACAGAATTTGTATAGTTTTTTTTCTGCAGCAACTAAATAGAATATGTATTGTCAATGAAGAGTGGGTTAATCATACAATTAAATGGATATAAATTTGCTGTTTCTAAACGTACAATTAGATTTTTTTGAAACTTCGCGCAGTCAAAAAACAGGCAAAGTTGAGCTTTAGTTTTGAATTTTGTATTCCTTTAGGGGGCAATACTTTATTTAGATGGCTGCATTTCAGTTAAATTTATTTTGGCATGAATGTGGCTGTTTGTTCCTAAAAAATCAATGATCATTCTCAATTACTGTAACTTAAAATAAGGCTAGACAGAGAAAATGTCTGTGGTAAATAGCGAAACAACTTAATAATTTGTCTTGCTTGGTAATCTTACTTCCATTTCATGTCAACCTGTTTCATACATATGTTTTTTTGCACATACATACATGTATATATACATACATATATGCCATACATACATACATACATATATGTATGCCATACATAACACATCTTTAATGCCCTGTAGTAAATAAAATAATCAGTTGAGAAAAAACACTAACTTATAAATTAAGTGACTACAAATTGGTTTAAATCTCATGCAGATATCAACCAAACATATTGAATAGAAGCACACGTAAGAAATAAATAAAAGCAAAATAAGTAAATGAAAAGAAAATAAAAAAAATCAAAAGAAGCATGCCATGAAATCAAATGCCAAATGTTTGTGTTGAAAAAAAACTAAATAATTTCTTTAATATTTTCTATGAGCGGTTCGTATGTATGGATATATTTATGAACATATACATATACATATGTATGTACGAATTTTTTATTTTTAGTGAATATAATAATAATAAATATTTATATAGACATATGTATGTATATGTATTTATATATTTACATAGATATACTATATGAATATATACATATATGTATATATAAATATATATATATAATATAAATATATCTTTTTTTTGCTATTATATTAATTAACTACAAATTGGTTGAAAAATAAGTAGTTAGTAGTCAATTTAAAAGTCATGCAGAGATGGCCAATGGACTACCGCCTATGACATGCCTATGTTAAAACAGTGAGTCGGCGACAAGGAAAAAAGTCACTTAATAAACCAGTTGTGGTTAATAAAAAACCAGTTTGAAGTTACTTACAAATGGGTTTGAGTTCCTATAGGGTGTTAACTTTCAATATCCTAAGGAGACATAAAAATATGTTTTGGCTTATTAAAAAATTATTTGTGTGACCAAGTCCTATAGCTGCGTTTAAAAATATCCTTGGGGCACTATGCTTCTATTGCTGAGAAAACAAGACATCAGCAAATATTAATATTAACTTTACATTGTACACGCTAATCTACTCGTACAAGTACAAACACATTCAATGTGCATGTCAAATTCAACTAATTTTGCAATCAGCTAAACAGAGTTGTTCATTGAAATATTTAATGTGTACATTAGGGGTGGAATAGTGTTGTATGGATATCCTTAGCAACAGGATTTGGATAGGCTAGAAGCCCTTTTTTGAAGATTAGAAAAAAAACTCATGAGCCAAAAATTCTCATCGTAGTCAAAAGTAGGGGAAAACAGAGCAAAATCCACGAAAAGCCTCACAAATGTCCCTGAGTCGCTCCTGGAGGGATAAAATGTAAGAAGCCGGTCCGCACTAATATCCCCCCCCTAGCCCCCTTAAGGAGCGCATACATACAAAATATCATTTTTTATACAATTACCCTAGAGTGCCCTGGGAGTCAATTATATGACCGACATCCTATATTTTTGTTGGCTGCTCAGAACACACCTGGCCACCATCTTCAATTATTAGGGTGGTCCTCAAACACAAATTTTTAATTTCTAAAAAATATTATTAGGAATTGAAACACATTTTTTATAAATAAATAATGTTAATTATTGTGAAAATTAAATATTCATTTTTATTATTCAACGTCTTTGACATGTAACTTAAGCAATGCATTTTAATGGTTCTAGACAGCGCAAAATGAGCGCCGCAGAAAGTGGTTTTTTGGTAACTGACACGACGAAACACAGAGCAGACGTTCAAAAAAGGTGCATTCTGTGGTCGCTAAATGTTGAATGTTGTGAATTGAGAACATATTTTATATGATTATATTATAGTATGCCCTATGGTCGACGATTGCATCGTCTTGTCCATGGACGAAAAAAAAGCCGCCATTGTGATTCTTTAAAACAATTATTCACCATTATTCCAGTTGTCGATATCGACGTCACTTTAGCACAATACCAAAAAATTGGGTCTTGTATACCTGTTGTCAAAAACAACTGAATCCTGTTGGCAGGCTTATGCTATTTTCTAGACCTTAGGTAACGGAAATAGATTGTCAGTAGCACAAAATTGCTCTTGAGAGCGAGTAAACAAGCCCCAAATTTTTGGGATTGTGTTTAAGTGACGTCGACGTCGACAACTGGAATAAGGGTGATTATTTATTGTCTATGCTAGCAGGTTGGTGTATTTGCTTTATAATTTTGTTCCAAACATTATATCCCACATACATATTTTTCAAACTATTGTTTAATACCTTAATTTGATTTTTATGTTTTAAAAACATGGCAATAATATTTTTATTTTTCATTATAAAAGACAACAACCATTTTTGAAGAAAATAATTTAGACAATTCAAAGACAAGAACTCAAAAGCATTTTCAAACAAAAACGTCCTAAATCTTCTTAATTATAGCATTAATATTTTTTTTAAATAAAGATTTGTGTCTGAGGGCCACCCTAATGATTGAAGATGGAGTAAGTGTGTTCTGAATAAATGTTGGGGCCAAAAGAATGTATACGGTATCGGTCATATATCTGACTTGGGAGTCATTTTATAAAAAATTATATTATGTATGGGAACCCCCTTAAGTAGCGCAGATAGGCCGTTAGTATGTTCATTAAATATTAGTGTGGGTCGGTCTTACATTTTACCCTTCTAGGAGCGGCTCAGGGACAGTTGTGAACCTTTTCGTGAATTTTACCTCGTTTTGCCCCAATTTTGACACCGATGAGCAGCCATTTACCCCTCATACTACCACCCTAGTTTTTTGGCTCATACACTATTCCACCCCTTATGTACATATACAGGCATGTCCATATGTACCTATGTATGTACTTAGGTATCCCAGCAAAAAAAGTTGTTGAAATTTTAAGAATTTTTGACTCAAAAATATGTATGTGGAATATAGAGTGAGGTAGAAGTATTTGATTTGTCTTAAATTTTTTTAAAGATGCAGTGTCTAGTACGTAACCAGAAATTTAAAAAATTCAGTACATACAGCCTAAGGCGCCACTAAATACAAAATTTTATTGATATAAAGTTAACACACTCAATTAAACATTTACAAGAGCGTTTTTTAGTGAAACAGCACTGCTATTTAAATTCTGACTTTTAAGAATTTGCTCTTTTTGCTGACCACTGATTTATGTTCTTTAGCTAATAATCTGTGGATTATTCTTCTTGTATATAAATATTTTATTGGAAACATTTTTATTAGGTTTGTTCAAGTAAATTTTCGTAACACATCCAGGCCTACTTTCGATAGACTTTTAAGCATAAACTATTAATATGAATTTTAACACAAAGCAAAGGATCTTTTTCATGGTTACAAAATACAGTTGAAAAATACTAAAATTTATCCAGAACTTAACCTAACCTATGTTAAATGTAAAATTTATGATGGAAATGGAATCACTACAAAATCAGTCTTGTGTTAAGAAACGTGGAGTAAACATTATGGAATTCTAGCAGTCAATAAATCAAACATTAATAAATTGTCGTTTTTAAAATGTAAAATTATGACAATGTTGTATTTGGCGCCCTACGCTCCAATGGCAGTTAGAGAAATATACATATATGCATATATAATGCTGTGGTAACATAAGCTTACCTTAACTCCATCCTAATCAAGCAAAGGGTGAGAGTGGCGTTGAATGAAGTAGTTAGCACGTTGACTAGAAAACCGAAAATCCTGGGTTCGAGCCCGGTATCCAATAGTCATTAAATAATAACACCACACATTTTTCTGATGTGCTTTTAATGTCCCTTTGTATCAGTTGTTATAGGAAAGTTCAAGTGATGAAGGCATAGTCACTGGTCACTGAACTATACCGACTTCAGCAGATACTAATCCTAATGTAAGAGCAGAGCGCCCTCCTTCATTATGTAGCAGAATCATCGGCAAAGTAGAATAACCAATAAAATGGCTACTAAGATGCAGCATCAAAATTTAATACGCCTCATCGACACCAGAGGCGCTGCGACACTGCATTATTAAAAACGTGCAATAAAAAAGCAGAGTTGTGAACGAATGAAGTTTTCCTCTATCTCTTCCTTCAACATATGTCTTCTCTTTCGCTATCCTTTTCCTAAAAGAAGGTAGCAGCTAGTAATAGTAGTAGGCATTCATTGCTTGAGTGTTACTTCTCTTTATAAAAAGAAATAATAATCCAGCAGTGTCAATTTGGAGTTTTTTTTAAGTTTCTGCCTTTTGTACTTTATATGACGAATAAAACTGCTTGTGAGTATAACTTTAAGGATAACAGATTTTAACACAAAAATTATTATTTATCCCACACTACACCATTGTTGCCAGTGAAATTTCGAAAAACTTATATTTTAGTTTCTAAAATGATAAATTTTTTCACAAAACGACATATTTTGAAAAAAGTTTGAAAATCCATTTTTAACGTTTAACATTTATCAACATCACATTTTTGTTTCATATTTAATAAATAGTTTAAAGTAAATGATATCATGTAATGACAGCCATACACTACACAAGTTCACTGCACAAGTCTGGCACTGTACAGTGCGTTTGTGTAGTGTACGCATTGAACTTTGTAAATATCAAAACGATTTTGATATTTGCTCAAGTTTGAAAACTGTACAGTGAACTTGTGTGTAGTGCATGTTGCGAACGCTCAGTTTCTCAGTTTTTCTGTCGTAATTTTTCACGATTCATGTACCACTTTTTACACCATACGCGCATTTTTTTCTTTGTTTTCGTTTATTTTTTTATTGCCACAGCAATTAATAACATAGAGCATTATTTGAACATGTTGTCTTCTTCACTTATAGCTTTAAAATAAAAACTGCACAGTTTACTTGTATAGGGTGTGTCAGAAGCTTAGTTTACGCAGTGCCAGACTTGAGTACTGAACTTGTGTAGTGCATGCACACAAAAAAGTAATATGAATGATTTTGTAATATTAATTAAAATATTTGTAGCATCAATTAAAAAATTAATTAAATTTTCACCTATAAACAATTTGATAACATTAATTAAATTTTTCCACTCAAATTAATAAATACAATTAATTGAAAATATTAATTGGTGAATACTTTTTTCTGTGTGGCTGGCATAAGTTCATTTTGATATTTATCTAAGTCATAAATACTAGTTTGTAATTTTTAAAAATACAGTAAAAAAAAAACTTTAAATTAATTATATGTAACTATCTTTGGATGCTATCAAAACAAATTCATCGAAATTCAATTGGGATGTTATCAAAAAAAAATTCTGTACATTTTGCGTACAGATTCAAAAGATGCGAAAAATGTCAGGATTATATATGGTACCGGAAGTCATCAAAAGATACGAAAAATGCAATGATGCCATGCACGACACCCAATTTGACAAAGCCAATATTTTCAGATACCGGCAACTGACAACCAGTTTTCATAAGTGCTCTTAAAAAATTAAAACAAAATATTTAGTTTGTTTATCTTCACCAAATGAGAAAACATAGAAATGCCGGATATATTTGGAAACAAACAACTGATTATAAAAAAAATATAAACAAAACCCGTGTTCCAGTTCCATTCGAACATATGGTGACCACGAAAACAAACTCCGGCGCAACTATCGATTTGTAGGGGTTGTTTGGAAAAAAGAGCGGAAACACACAGGAAACGAAACACCTAATACAACCCCAAAGTATAAGAATTTTAGTAGAAAATTACTTTGGATATTAACACAAGTGCCAGATAACACGCTAAATAAACAAAATTGCTGATACGGAAATAAATTATATGCCTGCTAATTATTCACAACTAAAAGAAATAAATAAATACAAATAATGTGTTTAAATAAATTAAATTAAAATAAATACTCTTCTAAGAAAAAAGGCCAAAAAGAGAGCATATTTTATATGCCAAAACTACAACTCGCCTTTTAAAAAATTCTAGTTCTAGTGAAGAATTTAACAACCCACACCCTAATCCTGTTTCACATTAAATAATATACCAAAAATAGCTTTTAGCAACAACAAATAAATATAATATTTATTGACTTTTCGGTTTGTGTGCAAAAGCTATAAAAATTAAACGTGATTGCTAGAGTATTTAACTCTGATGTAAAATCAAATTTAAGCGACAAAAGCTATTTTATAAGTTAATAAAAGAATTATTTTTAATTATTTTAAATAGCATAGTAGATTAATTAAACGCTTCAATATGGAGATAAACTTTTCAATGCTGATACTGTTGTGTTTTATATTTTTTATAATTGGAGCAGTTTTTATACTACTGCTGCAATATTATGTGTATATGAAATTCTCCTTATTGCCCGAGGAGACAGCCGAGCAAAAGGATATTAATTTGAAATACAAATTACCAACGGTAAATTTCTATAATCCAGCAATTCCTTTAGTTTAATATAAATAAATAAATACTCGCTATAAATAAAAAAATATATTTTCTACAGAATCTTCATAAAACTGCTCTTTCCCTCAATCAGTCAACTGCTGCGGCGGCCGTAACATCCGCCCAAACAGCGACAGCATCTAGTGCGGCTTTACTCGTAACTCAGCAAACCTCACACCTTAATTTGAATGGTAAGGATACGGATGCCACGTCCTTGGTGTCATTAAATTTTGTTATGCAGTTCCTATTTCATGAATTGAAAAATTCAAATCGCGTGAGAAAATGGTTTTATCGCAAGCTTTCATTGGAGCTGGACGAGCTGATAGCAAAAACAACAACAGGCAAATTATTCGATAAATTAACAGTAAGTGCAAACAAAATTGTGTATATAAATACAAAAGTTATATTTATGACGAAAGCTAAAAAAAACAAACATTTCACTTTCACATTTGGCATTCGTTTTATTTACCCAATGTGTTCTTGTAGACGTTTTACACTCAATATAAAACAATTTAATACCCGTACACAACAAGGGCAATAAAAACAGCGAATTCAATGATGATTTTTGTGCCTCCTTTTAAAAGGAAAATTAATTAATTTACCTAAATTTTGATACATACATATTAGGGTTTGAGAATCGGGAATCACCGGTAAAAGTCTGCCTTATATTCCCGAGAAATTTCTTAGACTTTCCAGGGAAAAGCGGAAAAATATACAAAAAAAAAAAAAAACGTGTGCTTCAAGTGTACGTTACGTTTTTGTATGGAAATTTTGTTTTAGCGTGCACTTGAAGCACACATTATTATTTTTTCTTTGTATATGGGGGGTTAGACTTTTGTGACAAAAATTTTTATAAAATGGCGTAAGTGCAGCCGAATTTATTTTGATGCATATTAGAAATTTCTATATAATCCTGTTATACTTTAATATCAAAATTTTATTTTTTTTATATAAAGGGTGTTTTTTAGCTTGTCCCAACTTTGAGTTAAATGGGTGCTTTATTTGAGCATCCATTTAACAGCTGATAGCTGATTTTTGTTTAGTTTGCTTTGAAATTTCATTTTAAATCGACTTACACTAGAGCAACACTTGCAAATTGTTAAAATGTTTTATCAAAATAACTATTCTATTCATCAAACTCACCGTGCACTTCTTCCGTTTTCCGATGAAGCCCATTTCTGGCTGAATGGGTACGTAAATAAGCAAAATTCTCTCATTTGAAGTGAGGAGAATCCACGAGCTTTTGTCGAAACACCATTATATCCACAAAAAAATTACTGTTTGGTGTCCTTTATGGCGCAGTCATGCCCCCGTATGTCTTCGAAAACGATGATGGTCAGAATGTTACTGTGAATAATGGTGAAAGTTATGGGTACACGAATCGAATTTGTTCGCGCCTCAATTATGTGGCATTAATCTTGCTGATATGTGCTTCTAAAAGGACGGAGCCGCATGGCACACAGCGGGCGCTACCATTGATTTACTAAAAAAAAACTTTTGATGAAAAAATAATTTCACGTAATGGCCCAATTAATTGTGTGATTCAACCCCATTGGATTATTTTCTTTGGGGTTATGTTAAGTCGCTTGTCTACGTCGATAAACCACAAACAATTGAACACCAATATTCGAAGAGTTATCGGCGAAATACGGCCGAAAATGCTGCGAAAAGTTGTTGAAAATTGGTGTTGCAGATTGCGCCTATTGCGCGCCACATGGCAGAAATCATATTTAAACATTAATTTCATAAAATTTTCTTTCCATCAAAGCCCGTTTCATTGAAATTAAGAGTTTTCATAAGAACTCTTAAAATTGCCATTTGTGCAATTGGGCAAACTTGCGAGACTTGTTTCATGAATTCCCTTTTGAACTTTTGCGCAAACAGTTTGTATAAATTTGAAACAAATGTCAAAATGTTCATTTAATAAAAATAGAAAGAGAAAATTTCAATCAATTTTTAATTTATTTATTTCTATAAAAATAAAAAAGTGTGTGTGTGCATGTCTACAAAATTCCTAAAGAAATCCTAAAAAGCAAGAAGCAGTTATTTACAAAATGCAGATTTGCACAGTTTAAGTTTACGAGTCAAAAATATTGGGCAAACTTAACAGGTTTGTGCAAATAAATTTCTATACAATTTTTGACATTTGATTTACGAGAGTTTAAAAATACATTCTCATAAAAACCTTTTTTCCTTGTTTTATTATGATTTAAACACTCTATAAAAAACACCCTTTACTTTGGAAACACAGTTTTCACAGTTTCTAACATACAGTAGGGCAAATTTAAATTTAAACGAAGAACTCCTGAATATTCGAACTTCAAGAGGACTACTTGGACTGCTTGACCAATATTGTCCGCCCGCATCAACGCATTCCAAAAAAAAAGTGCGTAACTCTCAGAAAACTCCAAGTTAAACACTTGTCAATATCAAATGCATGCTTTTCAGAAATACGAGTAGATTCATGGGCAATAATAATAACAATTTCATCTCAAAACGTATATGGGATGTAGCGAAGCACCAAGGGTTTTGCCTAGTTAAACTTTAAAAAAAAATTTGGAATGAATTTTTATCAGCTACATTTTAATAAAAATAATGAATTACAAGAACTAAAAATTTTAAAAACCCCCGAATATATCTAGAAAAGTGATATCTTCTAAGCGGCTGGACCGTTTTTCTTAAAACATAGCTAAGAACCTTCTCGATCAAGTCACCTTTCAAAGAGAAAAAATCAAAATAGGTCCAGCTGTTTGGTCTGTACGTGGAATCGTACAGACACACAGATACATCGATACACAGACGCACACTACAAACTTATAGCACGCCTTTTTTTTGTCGGGCGTTAAAAATTTAAATTGAAATTTTAATTTTTGACCTATGAAAAGCGGTATGTCTGGGCAAGTTAGTGATGACTTTTTAGGGACAACGTTTTCGTTTGAAGCTCCTCGATAACATATCATATGCCATGAAAGTTCCCTTTTATGTACGCACGCTGTGTCCCTTTATATATAAACTTGCCAACTTGTCGCAGACGAGACTTTCATCAACGATTAGTTAAGGAAAGGCATGATATTTGTCGATTATGTTTTCTATATAGAATATAGATAAACTAACAGAAACCGTACTGAAAGACTGGGTAAAAGAAAAATTACTCTACTGGCCATGCATCAAACTAGTTGGTTGATATATTTATGATTTGAACGGGCTGATATTGTCCGCAGGCTAGTCTAGTTCAATTTGTGAAATTGTGTATAATTTCATTAAGTATTATCACACATAAAGTTTTCCTGCTTCTAACTACAGAAATGTTTAGAACAGGGAAACCCAAAAATGTTTTGCCGCTATATTGGTGAGATAAGTTGAAGTACAGTGATAAGAAAAAGTAGACACATAGGTTCTAAATAAAATTTAATCTCAGGAAGAAGTTTTAATTGTAAAAAAAAGGTAATACAGTGCAGTTCACACTGAATTTGCTATTTGTTGAATTTGTAAAATTAAAAAGATTTCAATACATTTTTCAAGTTTTACTTTTTAAAAAAGAAAATGCCTTGAAAATTTTACAATTTTATCAAGTAACCTAATTGTAACTTCCTTAATAAAAAGTTCATAGACAAACGACGGTCTACGTTACATAACAACTTATAAGGACACTACGCTGGAAATTTCTTTTCTTTAATTAAAATCTAATTTAGGTACTTATAAATTTTTTCGGGCATACACTACATGAATGGTTCTTTCTATTCCTGCAAATAATTAATTTAAAATATTCAATGCAATCAAATAATTTTTAAATTATAATTATTTCATTACGATGGTAAAGAAAAAGGACAATGAATGCCCCTTTCTTATAATAATATTTATGAATACATTTTGCTTCGAACTGCAAAAGATAGTAAACATGTTAAAGGAACACAATACACTTAACTATACGAGTTACTATACATAATTATGAAGGTTACTAATAACAATGCCACTATAATCATCGTGCACCATGTTGCACCTCCAATACTATATGTATATACATACTCATATTTAGAAACACACCATGTTGGAAGCTTAACTTTTTGACAAGATTATGAATGGAGCGTCTGCAAATTAATATTTGCTTTTGATGAGTAGAAAACATTTTGTCTGATACACTTTCGGCGGCGGCGGCAGTTGAATGATAAATTGTCGCATAATCTTTTTTATTCCAAGAATATTTTTTGCAAAAGAACTACCTAGTCAATAGTACCTACGTCACTAGTGTAGACTAGAGTTACTAAGATGCACTACTGAGTCTCTGTTTCTATTGCCCACATATGGTCCCAAATAAAATACCCTCTAGTCAACCTAGAACCATATGTCTCTATGTCAACACTCTTTTCTCTAGCGACAATTGCACTAGTTGAAATGTCGACAACTTTCGTTTTATGCGCGAGTAGAGATACGTTAGAGACAACAGTTCTAGTGTATTTCTGGTGACATTGTCAATGAAAGCGTAAATAGTTGCAATAATGTTAAAAACTTACGTACATATCTATGTATGTATGTATGTATTTAAGTTTGTTGCCCAACCCTTATAAAATTGTAGACGAGGGTCACTAAAATGAACTAGTGAATCTTTAGTTCAAATGTCTCCATATGGTCGATTACATTGGCTGCGGTACACGTATTCAGTTTTACTATTGACAATGTCACTAGTAAGTCACTACAATTTTACTATTTTCATCGAGCGAGGAAATATCGATATTATAGACTAGAGCCCCTAAAATTTACTAGTGAGTCTTTGGTGCCAATTTCTCCATGTGGTCCCAAAAGAACTAATTAGTCAGTATTGCTACAGTCTAGTGGTGGATTTTCAATGACAAGCTAATGCTAAATGTCAATAGATAATTACATTGGCTGGGGTACACCTGGTCAGTAGTACTACTGACAATGTCACTAGCAAATCACTACAATTTCAATATTCGCATTTTCTGCAGGTTACCTAATCACTAGTACAAAATCAAAAAAATCATTATCTGAGGTTTAACTTGTAAGTAGTAGTACTGACAAAGCCAATAGTCAATACTGTTCTACTATTGACACTTCCTACAGGGCACATACACCATATCCACTTACATACATAATCTAAGCTACATCTCACATAAACATACATGTGCAAAGTACACACCATGGCTGAATGAAAAAAATTAATTAATTAATTAAATCGTTTTATATAGTTGCCAATATTTGCTGACGACTCTTTGTAACTGCGAATAATGGTACAGAAATATACTCGTACATATGTGCTGGTGCATGTGTTATGACTATCATTCAATTATTTATTCCTACTTTTGCATTCCACCATTCATCTTATTGCTAGGAACACAATTGGGACGAACGACGAATTTTTCGGTGCGAACTTTCGTCATAAAAAATAAAACACATGTGTGCATATGAAAATGAACACAACACCGCCGTACAACGAAATTCGTCGTGCGTGACGAATTCTTAGATAGATTTATTTCTAATTTGTACGCCGACGAACGACGAAAAAACAATTTTCTCTCTCTCACTCTCTGTATTTGTACACACAACAACCAACTTTATCAAATACAAGAGAGGAATTCGCTGAGTAAATTCGTCGTTGTTGTGCTTTACACGACGAATTTACCCAGCGAACTCTTATCGACGAATTCGTCGACGTGGACGAAATTCGTCGTTCGTCCCAATTGTGTTCCTAGCATATTGCCGCCGATGACGGCGTTATTGAACTTGTTTTTATCGTAGCTAAAGTTTATTTTACAACAATAGGATGCTGTAATATGAGTGTTTGTGCTCATAAATGGCAAAAGCAAGTAAGTGACATAACAGATCTTTTATAGGATTCGCAATCATTGTAGTTTCAGGTTGGGAAATTATCCAGGCATGTTCTGAATATCACATTTTTCAAATCACATGTGATTTTGAAAGTTATAATGGTCCTGCAGACGTTTTTAAAACCACATACGACAAATTTGTTTCAGCAATGATAGATATTTCATGGTATTTGAGTCTATACAATAGAAAAATTAAAAGAACAAGAGAGTGAAAAAATATCTGCATGACCATTATTACTTTTTTTATTTAAAAAATTTGATTTTCAGAACAGTGCTGTATATATATGTATAAATTAAAATATAGAAGTACTAAAGCTGTATACTAATATAATTTTATACAACATTTATAATAACACTTATAAATTATACAACAATAATTAAAATTTTATTATTTTATATCGTTGTCAGCTCACGATGAAAATTTTATGATGTTACAATAATGCCATATTAAAATTTTTAAGTACTCATTGTGAATACCCTAAATATTTCAATAGCAGTATTTTATTTAGGTAATAAGTTCTCAAAAACTAAACGTCATAGAATAAATCTGTGAACCAATTTGGATTCAGCACACTAAATTCCATTAAAATCACATAAAAAAAATAAATTTGATTTTTCGTCGTTTGCCGGCGTAAGAAGAGGTAGAGGCGTATAGCAAATTTCGACCGGAGCTATGATTGTGTGTATTTTCGTACATACACAGAGAAAAAGTTCAACTTCAAATATACTTAAACAAGGTTAATTTAATCTTTTTTGGCAATGATTTTGAATCATATGTGTTTCATGTTAATCTAAAATTATTTATAGTAATTTTCAAAGAAAATGTTTTCTTTTGAAATAACTTTATTACACGTTGTTTTAACATTTACGTACTGTTTAAATCAAAATGAAGAATCATATTGAATCAAAGTTATTTCAAGTTGAAATAACACGAAGAACAACGTTGAATCAAAGTTTTTGCAAGTTGAAACTACATGAATTTAATTTAATGTAGTAATTGTATTTTATTAATTATTTAACTTAAGTGTGTTTGGCACAGGCATCAGAAAAATTTTTGTATATAAATTGGCTTCTCCGGTCAAGATTTGAAGTCGGAACTTATCGCTTAGTATTCAATGCGCTTACATCCTGCAGCCACAACAACTTTAAATATTCTTTAGATACACACTCGCTGCCTTATTCATAAAATATATTTTTGGTTTATAAAAGGTTTATAAAACTAATTTTGTATTGAAAAACTTTTATAAAACAAAGTTATGTTTTATGAATCAGACCATAAATACATCTACCATATTGAATAGAATTTTAATTCAACATCATTTAATTGAAACAGTTTCAGTAATCAGTTTGCTTTAAGACGAATGACTAATTAGGCCATAGCGTCCAAAACTGGTGTTGGGGCTGCCAACTATGCACCCAGGCTTGCTAAGTTGCTGCAGGTATTTACTCCATGCAGCGATTAGGGCTATACCGCCCCTGACTGGTCGTCAGAGCCTCGTTAGCGTGACAAAGGACACCAAATCTCGGGTGGACATTGTTACGGCCCTATGCTTCTTGTAGGAGTTAAAAGGGATAAATATATATATTATTTAATTGATAATTTAGCATACAATTTATTTGAAAAGTTTTAGTTAAACAAAATACAAAATACTTTTACTTGTCTCCAGGACTCCAACCTGCGATCCTTGGACTACAAGACAAATACACTGCTTATCAGCCAGCAGCACTTTGTCGGCTGTTTACAAACATCAAAATAAACAACAACAACACAAAAACAACCTACACAACTAAACACAAAATTGTATTGCAGCTATGAAAAAAGCAAATAAACACCAACACACTTAAACAACATATTATTTCTTGTAAATTTTAATCAACATTTTTGCATGGTGATTTCACATTGGTATTTTTTTCTGTGTGTACTTGTATACACAAATTTTCGCGTTCGTCCCAGCTGTGTTTCTAGCATCAATCGTATGCGACTGATATCACACACGTGGCTGTTGCCCAACTCTAGTGCACAATGAAAAACTATGCATATATTAACGATATAGTTAGTTTTAATGGTCATTATCATTATCTCAAGTAGATTCTTGTCCATGTCTAGAGTGTTGTTGTATTCGTATAGCACCTACTTGAAAATCATTTCCCTTTTTATAGTTTTCATCAGCATTATAAATGCACACAGGCACTTTTATCTTTTCCATTCTCTTACTGCCTTATGCATTTGCAATTTTTGTACATATCGCACGCTAAATGGTAAGTAGTTACAACTCAAAATTACCAAAGTGGTTTGGCTTTTTTATAAGCCAGTTAGTTGAACAAATCTTTAATGACCGCAACATTTTCTTTTGCAACACAGTCTTCTGACAGAATAAAAAATTCCGTTGTGCTTGCTTTTAAGCTACCCTGCGTTTATACGTGAAAGTACTTGCATGTAAGTTTTGTGTATTTATTATCCACGAAAATTTCGCAATAATGCCCGACTGTTTATAAAAAGTACAGAAATGTCCATAACATTAAAAAGTTTATATATTTATGATTTTGATTTTGATAAGGTTCGTATCGCTTTGTAAGCCAAATTACATGTGATGATTGTTAATGAACAAATAACACAGTTAATTGTAAATGTTCTGACAAACGTGTAGTAGAACGGAACAACTAGGGGTTTTCGAAGTCCACTACATCTTCATCATCAGCGTTCTTTGTTTGGGAGTAGACTGCAAGTGCTGAAAGTGTAGTTGTGCTAGTAAAAGAGTTTGAGTGTATTGAGTTTTTCGTGCTTGCACTTGCACGTGTAAACCATAGTTTACATACTTGCGCCATTTGTACAGTTCCAGTATCAACAGTTGTTTAACACTATTGAGCATTTGAAAATGTTTGAGTTGTAACTGTTTATGATTTACTGTGCGATATGTACTTGTGCATGAGTCAGAATGCTGTACACATACACATCTACATAGAAGTGGCGTTCATAGAGCATTTGAGTTTGTAGGTGTTAATTTGCAATAATAATTAGTGTAATTATTAACTGATTTGCTCATTTTGTTTGTCTTTTTTATACATATAATCTACTGTTGCTGTAGATAAAACAACTTGAACTGGGTGATCAATTTCCGGAGATAAAAACTTTAAGAGTGCATAATGTTGAATTGGATGAAAGTGGGGAACGAATTGAAAATTTAGATTTATTATTGGAAATTCATTATACCGGCAATTTTCGTACATCAATTGATGCTGATATGGTTTTGGGCAAAAAGGGTTCACTGACACTGAAAGGTAAGCAGATTAATTTTAATGAAAAATTAATTGCAATTAAGACAAAAAAAATGCAAACTTTCGCGAGCAGTGCTTGTTTTTTATGTGTGATATCTATGTAAGACATAATTTTTTATGTTTGTACCTCCCTACTTTCAGTGAAACAACTGTCTGGCCTAGCTCGCCTACAATTCACCCGTAATCCCTACACACATTGGTCTCTCAGTTTTCTGGGCGATCCCGAATTGGACTTAGCCATCGAATCAAAATATCAAGGAAGGCAAATGCAATCCAACATTACCAGTTTAATATCGAATCAAATACGTAAGGCTGTAAGGCGCAAGCATACCTTACCGAATTATAAGCTTCGTTATAAGCCATTCTTTCACAAGACTCCTGAGGAAGATGTTGGCGAATGTGACGGCATACAGCCGAATGGTGTGTTGGAAGTTAAGGTATCAGAAATATCACGTCTTATGTGTCCCACACACTTAACTGATATTTATTGTTCCATAACAATGGCATCATTGGCATTTGTGGAGGCCCATCAGCAGGACGACAGGCATGTGATGGTATCTTTGGATGTAGAAATACATAAGGCTAAAAATCAACAGATTGGCATTATTTTCAAGCAGTCCTCAGCTGATTCTGTGGAAATCGAGGCAGTGCTGCCTAATACTCCTGCCTGTAAGTCAAATTTAAAAGTTGGCGATATTCTTTTAGCCATTGAGGGTAAACGTGTGACTACAATACAACAAGTGGCCAAAGTTATAAAGAGTCTACAAAAGAATAGCTTTAGTCTACGCATTGATCGCATTATACCTGGTATAATACGTAATGATGCCATTTTAGAGGACTTGGACATTTACGAAGACTTGGGCGATAATAAAAGTGGCTACGGCTCTAGTACAAAACCTACTGACACTATTCCCATACGCAGTAGTATTGACAAGGGCACTAGCAGTGAATCAAGTTTATCGAATACTCCAACCAATTCTCCAAAAAAGACAAAACTTATTGCAAAGGCTTTAAAGAAAACTATAAGCCGTGATCATGGTGACAGTGCTAAGGATGAGGACTCGAAGGCAAAGTCTAAAGTTTTGGCCAAGCAAACTCCACTCCACAAAGTTCCGTCTAAAACGAATTGTGAAAGTCTAATTAGTTCGTATGCAAGTGCAAGTGTCAACGATGTGGAACACTACTATCAACATTCAACAATCGATTGCAAATTGGCCACTTTGATATACATGGAAGATGTTTGCAATTTCAAATTGGATGCTCAGTGTCGCTATTTGAATGTTAGTGTTTATGGCAAATGTTTGGGTGAAAATCAACTGTTGGGTTTCACCAATATACCAATCTATCAGATATTGGCGGAATGTTGTGAAACCAGCTTAAGTCAGTCTTTCAAAACGTATGAATTGAATCCACCCATACCACAGGACTTGTAAGTTGTAGAGCTATAATTATTTAAAGTTTTTTCTTTTGAAAATTTCAATTTTATTTATAGAAAAAATCATTACTTGTCCACTCAATCGGGCTTTGATTCCAATTTATGCTTTGGTGATATTCTATTTGCTTTCACCTGGGATGGCAATCCGAATTTGGGTGCAACGGAGACACCCTCCAAACATACAATGAAAGTTAAATCAAAGTAAGTGAATGTTAGCATGATGATTTTCGTTGATAAAATTAATAGCACATAAATTATTGACACTTAAATAATGACACAGCTGACATTTGTCTACAGCGAATATCGTTAAAAATGTTACGGAATAGCAAATTCAATAAATAATCGTTATAATTACAATGTACAACAGCCAAAATAGCCTTTAGATAAAAGTATGCGGACTATATGGATTTCGATGCGTTAAATTCAAATCTGCTGTCAGTTTTGCTCTATCACGTAGAGATTTTTTTTATGGGCGTGGCTAATTTTTGCCCCTAAATTAGTCGGCCATACTAATATATTTTACTATAACTCGAAAACCGCTATTTCGATTTTAATAAATAATAAACCAAAAGACGCGCCACAAAATTTTGTTAAAAAATATTAATAATCATGTTTTACCTATCTTTTATGGTTTCGGAGTTATTCAGAATTTAAAAAAGAAAAAAATTTTTTTTATGAAAAAATCGAGTAATTTTTTTAAATGAAAATTACAATAAAAAAATCAGAAACTCACAAGTTTCATATTTTTTACATTTTTCTTAAAACCACATATCCTAGGAATAAAACAAGCTATAAAACGTGAAAATCCAGCAATAAATCTTGATTTTATTCACAATTTAAAGCAGGTACCTAAAAATGGAAAAATGTGTGTAATGCATTAAATGCAGTCACATTTACATCTGGCAGTGATGGGAAAGTTGGTACGATCGTACTTTTTTTGATACTATTTGACATGAAAAAGTACCGTAGTACTCCCCTAAGAAATTTGATACTCTCACGGGCAACTTTGAAATGCAGTCAGAAGACTCGCACATGCATATATTTTGCCAAGAATTAAATTGTTTTTTCGACAAATAGAACGAAGCTTTATAAGTAAAGATCTTTTAGACAAGTGTAACCACAATTAAATATCAACGAAAACCATATTTCATTCAATGATATTTTATGTGGCACAGAAGTTGATCTATTGAAACAACTGTTTTAAATCAGTTTAAAGAAAATTTTAAAAAGTTTATATTAAGTTCTAAGGGCAAAAGTGGACTTTGACAATAAAATGTTAGTTTGGTTTAGTAAGTTTCCCCCTGAAAGTATTTTATCTGTTAAACCAATATCATTATACCACCTTTAATTAAAATGTTACCAGGGAAAAGAAAAAAAGAAAAGAAAAATAATTTGAATTTTATCCATGCCTCACTCCGCTGTAAATGTCGAAAGGATTTTCTTTTACCAAAATTTCATGAAAACAAAATATAAATCAACAGCCATCGTATTCTGTAACTCGCTAAAGCTAAATCTAATTTTCGGCTACGAATGCAATTTTCAAATGGGTATTGATAAATCAGGTAATGGTTTAAAAATGTAATTCGCCGAAATTTTATTGCTTTATGTCATCGCCAAAAATTTAAAATTTTCTATTTGTTCAACATTTTAGAGGTCGATTTTAGCTTTAGCTTTAGCGAGCCATGGAATACGGAGGCAAGCTTTATGTTCCAACAGTATTAAGTCTAATCCAGGCTACACCTATTTGTATATTTGTACCTATGTGTTCCTTTTTTTTTGTAAATGAATTTCTTATAATTAATTTAATTATTATTTTTCGAACTGTATTTGTTTCTATATTCTTATGAATTGAATAGGCTAAAGTTCGTAACGCTTTTTAAGCCAAATTACATGTGATAATTATTAATGAACAAATAACATCAAAGTTAGTTGTAAATATTCTGACAACAACACATAGTTGAACGGAACAGCCAGCCGTTTTCGAAGGCCACTAAACCTTCCTCATCAGCGTTCTTCTGTGTTTTGGTCCACTGTGTGTGGTGTCAGTTGATGTAGATGTCTGCCTTATATACGTAACTTTATTGCAAATGGAATATGTGAATTTGTTTGATTCATTGCATTTCAATTTGCCAATGTGTTTCGTAATGTATACGCAAGTTAACATCTATATATATATACCATCTTCTATATATATTACCATCTTCTATATATATTACAACAGTCTTACCATTGTCGTTTTGTTCCTTACTAACTATACACATGTTTGTTAATTTGCTTATTTTTGTTCTACTTAAGACAAACTTTTTTGGTTTGTTACTATTAAGTATATTTTTATTTTTAATTTTTGCCACAAGCCAATGACTATTAATTAGTTAATTTAATTATTATTTTTCGAACTGTATTTGTTTCTATATTCTTATGAATTGAATAGGCTAAAGTTCGTAACGCTTTTTAAGCCAAATTACATGTGATAATTATTAATGAACAAATAACATCAAAGTTAGTTGTAAATATTCTGACAACAACACATAGTTGAACGGAACAGCCAGCCGTTTTCGAAGGCCACTAAACCTTCCTCATCAGCGTTCTTCTGTGTTTTGGTCCACTGTGTGTGGTGTCAGTTGATGTAGATGTCTGCCTTATATACGTAACTTTATTGCAAATGGAATATGTGAATTTGTTTGATTCATTGCATTTCAATTTGCCAATGTGTTTCGTAATGTATACGCAAGTTAACATCTATATATATATACCATCTTCTATATATATTACCATCTTCTATATATATTACAACAGTCTTACCATTGTCGTTTTGTTCCTTACTAACTATACACATGTTTGTTAATTTGCTTATTTTTGTTCTACTTAAGACAAACTTTTTTGGTTTGTTACTATTAAGTATATTTTTATTTTTAATTTTTGCCACAAGCCAATGACTATTAATTAGTTAATTTAATTATTATTTTTCGAACTGTATTTGTTTCTATATTCTTATGAATTGAATAGGCTAAAGTTCGTAACGCTTTTTAAGCCAAATTACATGTGATAATTATTAATGAACAAATAACATCAAAGTTAGTTGTAAATATTCTGACAACAACACATAGTTGAACGGAACAGCCATTGTTCATTAATAATTATCACATGTAATTTGGCTTAAAAAGCGTTACGAACTTTAGCCTATTCAATTCATAAGAATATAGAAACAAATACAGTTCGAAAAATAATAATTAAATTAACTAATTAATAGTCATTGGCTTGTGGCAAAAATTAAAAATAAAAATATACTTAATAGTAACAAACCAAAAAAGTTTGTCTTAAGTAGAACAAAAATAAGCAAATTAACAAACATGTGTATAGTTAGTAAGGAACAAAACGACAATGGTAAGACTGTTGTAATATATATAGAAGATGGTAATATATATAGAAGATGGTATATATATATAGATGTTAACTTGCGTATACATTACGAAACACATTGGCAAATTGAAATGCAATGAATCAAACAAATTCACATATTCCATTTGCAATAAAGTTACGTATATAAGGCAGACATCTACATCAACTGACACCACACACAGTGGACCAAAACACAGAAGAACGCTGATGAGGAAGGTTTAGTGGCCTTCGAAAACGGCTGGCTGTTCCGTTCAACTATGTGTTGTTGTCAGAATATTTACAACTAACTTTGATGTTATTTGTTCATTAATAATTATCACATGTAATTTGGCTTAAAAAGCGTTACGAACTTTAGCCTATTCAATTCATAAGAATATAGAATTTCTTATAATTTTTTGTTAATAAAATTTAAATAAGAAATATTATAATTTTTGGTACTCTCGGGATCAAAAAAGTACTAAAAAAATTTGTTTTTGATACCGAAATGCAAATCTCATTTCCCATCACTGACATCTGGTAATGCTATTGAAAGGGCATTGCGGGCTGGTAACAGAACTTTAAATTGTGAATAACATCAAGATTTATTGCTGGATTTTCACATTTTATAGCTTGTTTTATTCCTAGGATATGTAGTTTTAAGACAAAAGTAAAAAATATGAAACTTGTGAGTTTCTGATTTTTTTATTGTAATTTTCATTTAAAAAAATTACGCGATTTTTGCATAAAAAAAACTTTTTTCTTTTTTAAATTCTGAATAACTCCGAAACCATAAAAGATAGGTAAAAAATGATTATTAATATTTTTTAACAAAATTTTGTGGCGCGTCTTTTGGTTTATTATTTATTAAAATCGAAATAGCGGTTTTCGAGTTATAGTAAAATATATTAGTATGGCCGACTAATTTAGGGGCCAAAATTAGCCACGCCCATAAAAAAAATCTCTACGTGATAGAGCAAAACTGACAGCAGATTTGAATTTAACGCATCGAAATCCATATAGTCCGCGTAATTTTATCTAAAGGACAGCCAAAAAATTTTATTTTGTTGTACAGTGTTATTTTAAATATGCGATTATCGTAAAAAAAGTTAGTAAATTGCACTGCTGAAATGTCACAATATTTAAGTGATTGACTCAGCTCTAAACTCATCAAATTTGAAGCAGTTCTTACTATTTAAGAACTAGTCACATTATAAATTGTGCCGTTAATTATGAAAGTGATCTAAGGCATATATTTCTTTGGTTGAGATAGTAGATTATATTTCAACAGTTTAAGAAATATTTTTATACTTTGCAACATTTTAATTTAGAGTGGTGCTAGTCTCGACTTATACACACAAATTTATTTAATATTTTTTAAATATTTATGGAAGTTTTTTTTACGATTTATTTGATATTTCGAAGCACAATGACTTAGACCACTTTCATAATAAAGGGCACAATTATATGCTGCATTGTGAAGCAATTTTCATTGCGCTTTTGGACGATTTTTTATAAGTATATATGGGGTTCGATTTTTGCAACTACGGTTTAATATTGAACTATTTAGTTGATGTACATAAGATATAATAAATAATAATTTTTTTTGTAACAAACACAATCCGCGAAGCGATTAGCTTGCCTGCAGAAAATATTCAGAGTCTATGGCTAGCATCGCTACCACTCAGATACAGGGGCACCCTAATATCATCATATATAATAATATTATTTAATAAGAAAAATAATGACAAATTTAACATGTTTTTTTTAGATCTACCATTTCTGTGGATAAGACAGATGACAGCGGTTACTCTGACACAGTTTCCATCAAGTCCACTGACACCGCAACAAACCAAGCTAGAGCCCACAATTTCATACGCACACATTTCCAACGAGCTACACAATGTGATTTTTGTGGGAAGAAAATATGGCTGAAAGATGCCGTTCAATGTCGTGACTGTTTCATGTGTTGCCACAAGAAATGCATAAATAAATGTCAGAATGCTACAGTATGCGGTCCGGTAGATTGTTCCTCTGCAATACAACAAACCACCTCGACGGTAGTAACACCCGAGTTTATGGTTACCGAGGCCGAGATTGATACGGGAGTGGAACCAGAAACCGAAATAAATTTTAGTGCTGAAAATGCAGAAAAGAGATCGACGGCAACTACACCAACAGCCAGCAATTTGGAAGTACATCGCTCAAGTTTGACTGGTTTATTGGCTCAGGGCATTAAACGTGTTAATTCAGCCAATAATCTAGCCATACCTGGCATAGTATCTTCAATAGCTGGTGTTAGCTCTAATGCTGGTATTAACAGTGCGGGTGGGATAACACCGGGCTCGATAACAAAAAGTTTACCACCAAGTCCCCAACATACTCCCTCAAGGTAAGTTTCATTTGTTTGTTTCTGTTTTTCTAGTTTTTCTAGCCCCAAACATTAAATGGACTATTTTATTTTTAGAAAATCATCAGTAATTTCCTTAGGTCCGAGCACTTTTGAATTGGTCAACCAACGCTTGGAAGCTTTGCCCTCCGATGTTACCAGTTTTTCAGCTGAACATATTATTTCTATTACCGAGCATATAATGCAGCTACCTAAGGATGAAGATGTCATGAGTTTAGCTAAAACTGCAAGCAAAAATCTTTACAATGATTTGAGTGGCACTGAGAGAGTAGATAAAATAAATTTGTTGGTAAGTGGCTTGCTTCAACGCCATAAGACTGTGAAGACTTTTCAAGCTCTCTTCCATATTTAATAACCAATATATTCCTCAATTGAAAGTGATCTGTGACAGTAGTATGACTGAGGAAATTAGCTCTTATGAGGTTGACAGGTCGCCGAGGAATTAAATGAAAAGTATTCGTTTCAAATCTGTCCAATCAATTAGACCCCTTTTAGCAATATGAGACTCTTGCCATAACCGCCAAAATAACTTAAGCGACATAATTCTCGAAATTAATTTCTTGACCACAATCGGTCATTTGCGATCGTGAATGACCATTTTCGTCCAAAAAATTAGGTCCAAAAAATTAGGTCCAAAAAATGTGTCGGTTAAGCTTTTTTTTGGCGGTTCTGACTCGATGTTATCTTTAAATCAGCTACGTCCAAGCCATATGCACAATGTGCAAACTTTTACAAAAGTGCTTTTGTGCTTTTACACCGAATAGATCAGAAGAGAGCACAACAGTCAATCAGATCTAGGCGACAAGAATGCTTGCTCCTACTTTAAAAAGAAACAAGAAACAATTCAAGAGCTTTCAAAGCTGTTTACCTCAATAAAAAATGGGATAAAATATCTCGTGATTCTATAGCAGCTACGTTCAAACACACATACTTTGACAAATTGCATTTGAGGTAAACAATTTTGAAAGCTCTAGAATTTATTATTGTTTCTTTGCAAAGTAAGAGCACGCACTGTTGTTACCGCGATTTGATTGGCTATTGCTCTATCTTATGCTCTTGTCGGTGTAAAAGTACAAAAGCTCTTTCGTAAAAGTTTGCACATTGTGCATATGGCCTCGACGTAGCTATTCTCTAGAATCTAGAACATCTACGCCCAAGCAATATGCACAATGTGAAAACTTTTACAAAAGAGCTTTTGTGCTTTCACATCGACGGGAGCACAACAGCCACAACAACAACACAATAGACAACAATGCTTGTTCTTTCTTTGCAAAGAAACAAAAACAAATTTAAGAGCTTTCAAAGCTGCTTACGTCGAACGCAAATATCAGAGTATGTGTGTTTGGACCTAGCTGTTCTAGAATAGCGCAAATTTGGATTTATACATCCCATTTACATATCGTCGGTTGATAATTTAAATGTTATATGTGGATTTTTTGCGGCTTTGAGTTAAGATCGATTCCTTAGGGTTTCCGACCGGATCTTTCATTTGGCGTAATTAGTTTTTCGATACCTCACACGGTTTTCGAGATATGGAGTGTTGAGTTTGTCGTATGTGGGACTTACTGATACAATTTTCAAACTTAAAACTCAATTTACTCGAAACTATCAAAATCCACATACGATAATTAAACTATCAATGGACGATATACCTTTTTTCCTTCTAATTGCAGCTAACAAAATTACGCTTGGCTTTGGACAGCGAAACTGCTATACATGCAAATTTAGCGGCAACAATAAAAAATGGCAGCAGTGAGCTTTTGGCAGCAATCGATAATGCAACACAGCAACAACAATTGACAAACAAATCAAATACTTTAGGGAAGTCTGATGAACGTGTACAAGCATTGAGCGTTGTAATGTTGTACTTGTGTACTGGATTGCAACATGCTCAGGGTGTTGCAATGCAGTAATTTTGCATTAATGTGCATATTATATTAAAAAGTTTAAAATAAGGCTGATTTATTTCAAATTATTTTATGGAATTTCGAAGTAGTCAAATTATATTATAATGCAAAACAAAAACTATAATTAAACCTTAATGTTTAGAACTATAGATAAAAAGTAGAATTCCAAAATCCATAAAATTTAAAATGTATTTTAAATGTATTTTATTTCAAATTATTTCATACAAAATTTTCTTAAACTACATTTCAAATACATTTTTTTTTTTTTGTGAATATAAGCCTCATACTAGTGTAATTTTTTTAAATGAGTAAATGTTTTAAAAATTAAACTAAATGTTTACAAAAAGACATGGCAATGAAAGGGAGAAGAAAAAAAAGTACCAATAAGGTTGTAAAGAAATCTCCCTGGTTCTACATCACGTATTAGCAAACATTGTAATAGATGCTAAATGTAATTTTCAGTTTCGTTTAAAAGATACCGCACCATAATGTATGATTAAGTGTTTTAAATTTGTTTTATTTATTAAGTCCAGTACACACGAGGCAACTATTGAAGCAACATGTTGCTGAAATCGATTTCGCTCACTAAGTATTTCTTTGTTTCAAACCGCGTACGGGTAAAATACTTCAAGAATAGGTTTGGCTTACAACAAGCTAAGATACCAACAATAACAATATACAACGATACAGATCAGGCAAAAGATTTTAGTATACATGTACACATTATAATAAAATAATTTAAAACATTATAAAAAAAAATATTTTATGTTTCCAATAAGATTGTGGCAACATGAATTCTCATGGCAACAAATTTGAACTCGCAGCAAAAGTGAAAATAACATGATTAGATTACCTGTTATCTTACGGTTGCCTCGTGTATAATTAACTTTTTATTGTAGTCAAATATTGACCGTTTGTGTTACTTTTAATGTAAAATAAACTAAAAAATAATAGTTTTTAACAAAAGAAAATTAAGCTAGGAAAGTTAAACTTTCTGCTATAAATACACCAATTATATTTTAATGTTTTGAAAAAGTATATGTATACATACATATGTATACTTAGATAATATATGGGACATTCCAAGCCATACATTAGACTTGTTGACCCGAATCTTTCCGATTTTGCTATTAATGGCAAATGATAAATATTTTCATCGCGGCTGTCAGTGAATTATGAATTCTTATAAGGCTAATAGAAATACATACACGCCTTGGAAAACATGAAGATTAATCTAAAGAAATTCGATCTTTAAAGCTGTCGACGTTCTCTCAGATATTATGCTAGATTTAGTGTTACTAGTACTGTTATTCACTAACTTTTTTTAACGATAATCGCATCGCTAAAATATTAAAATCGAACATTTAAGCGACAATAATTTATGTGCTGTTGATTTTAGCAACAGAAAATATCAGCTACTCTCAGTACTATCGTTAGAAAAAGTTACAGAATCACACAATCGTTATTACAAGCGACAAAATGTGTAGACAAAAATAACGATAGTCGTATCGTTAAAATTTACTGAATCGCACCACAGATCCTAGAACTTAAATTGGCTTAAAAAAGCTACAAATTTAAAAAGTAAAAGTAAAAGAATGATAGTAAAATTTTACACTAATTTTTTTTGTGCTTATCTTTGTAATTTCTGCATATATTGCTTTACAAATATTTCTTCCCTTTGATTGACCAACAACAAATTACTTATAGAACATAAAAAGTATAAAAACACAGAAATATACGGCGTGTAGGCATAAGGCACTGGTCACTAAACTACGCTAGCTTCAGCGGAGGCTAATCCTAATGTAACATCAGAGCGTCCTCCTTCATCGGTATTGTGTAGCGGAATCATCGGCGAAGTAAAATAACCAATAAAATAGCTACTAAACACAATTTCAAAATTTAATGAGCCTCATTGACACCAGAGGCGCTGCAACACTATATTATTAAAAAAAGAGTGCAAAAAAGTAGAGTTGTAAAAAATAGGATGAAGCTTTTCTCTAGATCTTCCTTCAACACCTGTCTTCTATATCACTATCCCTTCCCTATCTCCCTCTCTCACTAACTGCTCTTCAATTCATAGGTAGCAAAAAGGGATTATTTTATTGGAGCCAAGTTAGCTGGACTTTAAATTTCACCATTCGTTACCAACAGCCTGCTAGCCTAACCTAACCTAACCTACAGCCTGTTCCACGATATCGATCGAAAACGTTCAATCAACAACTTATATTGGAAACAATAATAATATAATAAAATTTGTTATTCTGGGATCAGCCGATAAATTCCCAGCCAGTTCTTCGATAGCATAACTATTTTTTTACTAATGTTTCGTTTATAAACAATATCGTTTGTACCCCGTTTCCACAAGTCAGGCAGACGACTCGTCTACAAGGCTTGTATGAAAATCACTCAAAACAATGAGTGCTTTTCATATAAATTTTCTACTCAAGTCAACCGTCCGTGTTGTGGAAACAGAGGGTTAACAATTTATTTTTGGAACATTTTATAAGGAACATTTTCACAACTTGCCGTTAGCTAAAGGTAGGATTCTGTCTGCCCGACAAATAGATTTGCATTATTACAAGTTCCATTTTTTACTGTTATTATTATCAATAATAATAATAATAATATAAAATGTATAAAAATAATAATAAATTATTGCCTTTAGCTAACGGCAAGTTGTGAAAATGGTCCTAAGACCATTTGGTCGTATAACCAAAACGACATACAACAAGTAAGAGTACTATATTCGGTTGAGCCGAATCTTATATACCCTTCAACCATGTATATATGGAGTATATACATACATACATAACTACATGCTTTTATACATACATATAAGTTTTGTGAAAAAATTGATAATTTAGGTTTTGCTCTAGTGCAATTTATATTAAGTGACCTATGGGTATTTTGCGACTAAAGAATGCAATTCAAAAATTGTATTTTCTATTTCACACATGTATTAAAAAGAAAAAATAATCTTTCTTCAGTTATTTTTTTTATCAAAAAAAAATTAAAATTTTCCAACCCTGGAACCATGTTTTTAATTTTTTTGATTTTTGGTAAAAATTTATTTAATTCTAAAATATTAAATATGTTTGATTAACAAAGAAAAAATAAGGAAAGTAAGGCGAAACTAGTTTTATTTAGTTACTTTTATATATGAAAAAAAGTTTTCCAGCTCTGATACTATGTGTTTTCAATTTTTTTTTTGGTTAGTTATAGTTTGGTACTATTTCTCTCTAAAACATAAAATCTATTTAATTTATAAAGAAAAAGAAAAAAAAATAATTAGACTTAGTTAAAAATCACAATGGACCCAATAGGGTCTCATATAAAATCAAACTAAAGTGAAAAAAGAGAGGTGTCTTAGGACACCCGATTACAGCTATGCTGCTTAGTTATATAACACAAACTTCATGTGTAAAATAACAATGCAATAAAATTATATTATATGATGATGTCCAATTCACCGCAAATATTTCAAAACGTTTGCATTATTTCCCATTATTTTCTTTGCTAGTGGCGTACGATTAAATTAATGTATTAATTGTAGCCGGTAGCTGTTTTTGGTTTGTGCTAATGTGCAACAACAATACAAAAAGAAATTGAGCAATCGTTCTCATTGTTTTTGTTTTGTTTTTGCTTCACTCACTTCACAGAACGAAACAAAACAAAATTACAAAATTATTTTCGTTAATTTTTGTATTCTGCTTTTAAGTACAAAGCAATCAAAACAAAAATAAATTTATAACTGTAATAGTGTCGATTATTTTTATTACGAAAATCACGTCCTAACTCCTGTATCGCGCAATAAATAGCATAGCTATGAAAATATGAGTGTTATTTACTTTTTAAGCTATTTCCAATACTGTCAATTAAGTTATATACCTACAAAAAATTAATATAAATAATTTTGTAATATCAATTAAAATATTTGTAATATCAATTACAAAATTAATTAAATTTTCACCTATAAACAATTTGATAATATCAATTAAGTTTTTCCACTCAAATTAAATTCTTAATTTAAAACATTAATTGGTGAATTATTTTTTTCTTTTTTGTTTTTCAAAATGCGTTGTGGAGACGAGATCAAAATATTTTCGTTGAGAACTGAGGAAAGTGTACGAATATCTTAAAAAAGGGGGTTTATTTCGTATCTAGTTTCTTCGGTAAGATGAAATAATTTATATAAAAATGAAGCGTGAAATAGTTTTAATAGAAGCAACACATATACCAATAATAAGGTAAAACGGAAAGTTTCGGATCAAAAAGTATGCGATGTAGTTTGAAAGTCCTAATTTTTATTTGTGTAATTAATATATATTTAAATCAAACAAGTGTTAAAATTTTTGTTTAAAAAACTTTAACTAAGAGAAACAAAACTAATAATAACAGTATTTGACGTTTTAATTATAAAAATAAAAACATACTTATACATACAGGTATGTATTTTATTAGTTTTTAAAAAAATAATTGTTATTAACAAAAATCAATTAAAAATCCAAAGGAAAAATATTTGAGAAAAATAAAATAAATATACTTACATACATACATACGTAAATATAATCATCTTTTAATATAACAATTTAATGATTTTACTTTTATTGCATTAGTTGCAAATAAATCGACTTCAAAACTGAAATTCTGGGCTTTTACTTGTTTACGACTATTCTACATCTCTTTTTTTATACGTGCAAAAACAAAATCCTGCAGAAACATACATGCAACATATGGAAAACTTATGGCGTTTTCTTTTCTGAGAAATATGCTGCATTTATGCTGCCTTTTACATTTCTTTGTGTTCTTTTCTGAAAAGTATGTATTATTTTAAAAATCAACGCGTTCTTTTCTCATGATGTTACCCTTAAAAAGAAGAAAAATGCTACATGTTCAACACTCATTTTCATTAAAGGGGCATGAGTGCAGCATTATATTAACAGCTGTTTTTGTTATTGTCTATGAAAAAAATGAATCATTTTATAGTTAGTCATTGTTTTATGTCGAAACTTGTTGGAAAATTGTTCTTTCAAGCGCGTAAGA
This sequence comes from Tachina lurida, assembly GCA_944452675.1. NCBI lineage: Eukaryota > Metazoa > Arthropoda > Insecta > Diptera > Tachinidae > Tachina > Tachina lurida. The sequence continues at coordinate 83,921,458 of OX101755.1, forward strand.
TTAAAAGAAGATTACAGCAGTGCGTTGTCCCGCGACTAGGAAGAAAAAATATTTTTACATCAAGTCGTTGCCCAAAATAAAAAGATATATCCAACACATGCCAAAAATAAATTAATGATTTAACAAAGAATTCTTTTTTTGTATGGGGACCACCTTAATGGTTGAATATAGATAAAAAGTATGTATATAAAATATTGGACTAAAAAGTAAGTAAGTAAAAAATTATTGTGGGTCCCCCTGGGAGGCACCATAAAAGCGGAATAAGCGGGTTTCTTAAAAAAATATTATTCAAAAATAATTTTTTTGTACGGGGACCACCTTAATGGTTGAAGATGGGCGATAAGTATGTTCTGAGGAAATTTTCTTATTAAAAAAATTGGAGGTCGGTCATACATTTGGCCTCAATAAGTACGCTTTAGGGGCAGTTAGAGCCCTGCAAGTAAATTTTATAAAAATGTCTCCTTAAGGAGAGGAGTTAGGCGGTCGGTGTATTTTAAAAGATGTTGGGCGGAGAAAATTAATGAGTGTTGGAAAGTTATATGATATTTTGTAAATTTTTTTTGCTTTTACCCTCAACTTTGAGCACGATGAGGCGACCTTTGCCCCCATCTGACCGCCCCCATTTTTTTATCTCAATTATTTGTTTTCAGAACCTTACAAAATGAGGGGTCCTTGCATGTCGAAATCGATAAGTAGTCCACTATGTCATACCTAATGTATATACTTTGATAATTTGGCATTACCACTATTTATATCCGCCATATATGTATGTAATGCCTCGTATGTATGTAATTGCTAAGTCCATTAATATATCATGTTTCAATATAATTTTCAGTTTATTCTGGTCAAAATTTCAAATATTGAAGTTTTTAATTCAACCACTAGCTTAATTGACTTCGAACTTATTTTATTTAATTATTTTTCGGTAATATTTAGTTGCAACTCAAGATAAGTATTTAAAATTATTATATTACAAATAATTTTATTAATTAATACGATTTTATAAGGAAAACAAGAAAATTTAAACTAGACTTCAGCTGCAGGAAATGCCGAAATTTTTTCTGTGCAGCCACGCATTTCATTAGTACCCATATCTACATATTTGGGCATAAATAAAATTTAATAAAATGGAATTTGAGAAATGGTTTGATTGTATATACAATTATGGATTTACCATAGGTAAATGTATTTGTAAGTATAATTACTCATTTTCTGTTTTTCCGTTTTTTTCTAATTTTTATGTTCAGGTTAGCACAAAGTTATATCACGTTTATATTCCAGAGTACAGAATTGAAATGTCCTTCAGATTCCCTAGTAAATGTAGTATATTACAGTCAGAGTTATATGCCATTAAAAGATCGGCACACTGGCTAAAGTTCTATCGGATTTCAAATAGAGATATCTATATTATGACTGACAGATGTGTTTAATATTATCGTGAGCACCTGCCATTATGGCCTTATCTCACGGTGTTCTAAACACCGGGTGCAGAAAAGACGCTAACCATCGCCCCCTTGCACCCTTTTAGACACGTAGGTTGCAATCTTCGATCATAGTTGTTATCCCTGTACTACATCGAGCACCTTTCTGAGGTACTCAGAGCTAGCTAAACTCTTTATGCCGTAATGACTTTGTCAAAACAGTACTATCTGGCTGACCACTAGCATTGGTATAACACTAGAAAGCCAATACTATTCTCCCAGCGATTTTTTGGTGGCAACCAACAACCACCATGTTTAATTATCAAAGTTCTCACGCCGCAAATGTAGTTGTTTACCCTCACAGCGAGGCCCCTAAAAGAATACCTCAACCATTGCCGGCGCAGCTTAACCATTCATCAAAGATGGACCCATGCCTGTATCGCCAAAAATCCAGTGCCTATTCCACATTGATCAAGATCATCCCTTTATCCTTGTGGTGTAGGACTAAGTCGACCTTATAGCAAATGATCCTGACGACCGCTACATACACCCAAACACCTACAGCAGGTCGAAGTTCCACCATAAAGGCTTCACCTCTATCGTCCTTTGAACTTGCACCTGGTTGACATAAACAAACCTGTCTTCCTTTTATAAATATGTGCACATCCTTTGCTCTATTGCCAGAGATCGGGTAGTAACACATAAGTTCTATGGGTAATGTACCAAAGGTACGTCAACGGAAAAAGCCACATCACTCCAGCTGGGACCCCGGGATTGCCACAGCCGTAGTCAAAAAAAGACTTACCTGGGGGGATTATGACTGACGGAAAATCTACTACTAAATCCCTCATAGGGGTGTACACCACATCCTTTCTTGTTCAAGAATGTCGTAAAGCCCTGGATGAACTTGCGCAGCACTCAAAATCTCGTTAAACAGGTTGCATGGACATGGCACTATTTTAGGAAACATAGTTGCGGATGACCTGACAGAGAGGGGAAGCCTATTAAGAGAAATCGATATGGACAATTTTTGTGGTCTCCCACACTCATCCTGCTGGAGACGTTTCGATGTTTATTTATTTATTTATTTTAACATATTATACAAAGTAGATTTGCATAATATGCTGTTGCACAACTATGGGCGGAGTAACTAAGACCATATGCCCACATTTCGATGTTACCTTTCTTGAATTAGCTCAAAACATATGGCAAGAATCGCCTGGCTCCGTCTGGACTCCCGTAGAACTAAAAATCTCATGAACTGCAATAGGAAGTACTTGAGGAACACAATGTCCACGTTGAGCGGTGACTGTACCTTCGGAACCCATGCTAAGCGTATGGGTCTCCCGTATAATGAATACTGCTACAATTGCAGGAAAGTACCATGCATCTCCTGTGTCTTTGTCTAGCTCTGGAGTATCTCCGTCTGCACCTCCTTGACAGAATATCCTTCGGAAGCTTATCCGAGTTATCGGAAATCGGGCTCAAAAACCTGAGCCACTATATTAGGATTAGTGGCTGGTATAATCGCTAACCCCCTCCCCCATTTGCTAAATGTCTTGGCCCACTCTCATCTCACAACTCCCTGAACAATTTTTATCTCATTTCTACTTCTACTCTTCTCACCCTCCTCTTGTTCTCTCTCTCTATCTTTCTTTCAACTTACAGGTAGTACAAAGGGATCATTATATTGGACCCAAGTGAGCTGGACTCTAATTTTATACTTTTCCTTGCCAGCGGCCTGCTAACCTAACCTAACCTATATCACTTACATTAAGCTGCTCTGGGCTGATGAACAGCTTTCGCGTTGTATCACGTCCATACAATACCAAAAAAAAAATTTGGCTGGTATACCCGTTGTAGGAAACCGCTGACTGCTGCTGACAGCCATTTTCGACACCTAAGGGAACAGAAATAGACTGTCAATGGAACAAAATTTGCTCTCGAGTGCAAGTAAGCAAGCCCCAAGGTTTTGGTACTGTATTGACGTGAAGTCGATGTTGACAACTGGAATAAGGGTGAATTATTTCTTAAGTGTGGTCAGGCTCGCGTGTGAGGTCGGGCCTTCATGAGTTTTTCGTCTCGCTCGCACTGGTTGACTGATTTGCCAAAAATAACTGTATATTATTGACGTGCTTTTGTGAGATTTCGTTGACAACCACGATGTTATTTCCTATGTGAAGGCATAGGTCAAGCATAGTCAGTCACAAAAACTTTTTAAGAGAATTTACTGTTATGATATTATGGCACTTGGTTTAGACACTCCGCCCATTTTTGTGCAAATATATTTCAAAAATTTACTTTGTAAAATACGTATATACCAAATAAAATTTTTTTTTTTTATTAATGCATGATTTTTATTTATTGTATCTTCATATATGAACTAACAATAAGTATTCAAATCTTAAATCTAAAAAATATAATTAGGCCCGACCAATGTCGGACATAAGCTTAGTAGTAGTTATATATAATACATATGTAAGTAGTGATAGTCAAAAGGAAAAAAATAAAAGTATTTTCAAGAAGTCCCATCTGGAGTGCTATGAATAAGAGCCCTTGTGTCCCTCTTTTTTAGGCGGATATGTCCAGTAAAGTTCAAAATATTACGGGCAAGCGGATTGGGATGTGACTCGAGTTTTGTTAAATATTTGCCAGCGTATTTTGCAATTTCTTCAGTCACTAGTGGCATATTTAAATCACGATGTATATTTGAATTTTTTATATACCATGGACCCAATGTTATTAACCGTAAAATTTTGTTTTGCCTTCGTTGGATTCTCTCGACATTAGAAGCTGAAGCAGTGCCCCATAACTGTATTCCGTAGCACCATATTGGTTTCAAAATCGACTTGTATATTAAAAGTTTACAATGTAGACTGAGTGTTGAATTTCTACCAATCAGCCAATGTATCTGAGTTAATTTCAGTTTCATTTGTGTTAGCTTTGAGTCAATATGGGGCTTCCACGTAAGCCGTCGATCAAGGTGTATACCAAGGTATTTTACGTGTGAATGTTGAAGAACAACTTGATTGTTGATTCGAATTGGCGAACAAGTATCTCTTCGCAGGGTAAATGTTACCTGGACACATTTTTGCTCGTTTACTTTGATTCTCCATAAATTTAACCATAGTTCCAGTTGTGTAATATGTTCTTGTAGATATCGGGAAGCCTCGTGAGGGTTTTCGTGCATACTAAGGCAGGCTGTATCATCGGCAAACGTAGATGTATGGATATTGCTGCTCAAAGGCATATCACAAGTGTAAATCAAATACAAAACAGGCCCCAGTATGCTCCCCTGTGGCACACCGGATGATATAGATTCAGGCACACTCATGAAGTCTCCTTCCACAACCGTAAACTTCCGGGTAGTAATATAACTGTCTAATAGTCTCAGAAAATTTATTGGTAAATATGATTTCAAATTTAAAATAAGACCTTCATGCCACACTTTATCAAATGCCTGAGAAACGTCGATAAACAGCGCAGAACAATACTTCTTTTCTTCAAATGTTCTTCTTATAAATTGAACCAATCTATGAGTTTGTTCGATAGTGCTATGCTGACTTCTAAAACCAAATTGATGGTCCGGTATGCACCCACTACTAACTAGAATTGGGGAAAATTTTGTCATGAGCAGTTTTTCGAAAAGCTTTGACATTGTTGATAGGAGACTTATTGGCCTGTATGACTCAGCCTTGGTAAGGTCTTTGCCCGGCTTTGGAATCATTTTAACTTTGGCAAATAAATAAATAAATATATCACTTTAGGTACCTACGTAGGTGATGTTTGTATCCCGATCCATTTTAATGGATTGATGGATCACGAGCGTATGCTACATGTTCAATATTTATCGCGTCAGTGTTTACGTTATTTTTGTGCTGTGGGGATCGTTTATTATTATATCATGATGCAAATCGTTTATTATTATTTCACTTCGTATTAACGTATCGCGATCTAATATCATGAAAATGCTACACGTTCAATATTTATCACGCAATCCGCGATCCGCAATCTGGATTCCATAACTTAGGCCATTCTGCGATATGGATCGCGATCCATCAATACTGCATGCGACACGTTCAATAAATATCGCAATACTGGATCGCGCTCAATATACATATTGAACGTGTAGCAGTGCCCTATGTTCAGCAATTATTGTTTACCTTTTCTTGCGATCATCACTTTCACTAGTTCTGCTTATTAGATATATATATATATATATATATATATATAGCGACGCATCGGAACGTACACACATGTAAATATTTTTTTAGTGAATATTATGCTATATTATTGTTGCTTTCAACAGTTGGTTTGACATACATACGTATTATATCTAAGTTAAGCAAATATCATAAATTTCAAACAGGTTTCTAACAATTTTATTATTATTATTTAAATATTTCTTAAGTTTTCTTTGAACAAAAAGCCCAATGACAATGAGTTTACTTTTCTTCGTCCCTAAAGTTATTCACTTGGTCCATATTTTTCTCATGTTTTTATACATGCATGTGACTCAGACACACGTTATGAAAATGTGTGATGGAAAATCACCTTATGCGTATTTACCTTAAGGCCATTGAATTAATACGTTTTAAATGGCTGCTTTGTAGCGAGATTCCTATAATTTTTCCATAATTTTTCATTTGTTTACATTGTTTGTGCTTTCTTTTCGTTTCCTTAGTTCACCATCACTGCCTGTCCGTGTAAATTATAAACACTTGCAACATCAACCATATAAAAATAATAAAAACTTATTGACCGAGTCACGGCGTTCAGGAAATATTTCTCTTTTTTGGCACGCTGCCAAATTATATTTACGTTTTGTTTTAAAATAAATAAATCTAATAAGAAATTTATAATTTCTTCTCTGTGTTTCGCAAATCAAACATAGTCCACAAATTGTGTCATATTGATAAAAAAAACGTTTTTGCTTTTTTCAAAGAAAGAAAAATTGGGCGTTTGTTTTTTTTACGCTTTCAACCACGACACTTGTCATCACTATTATATCAAGACTTACATACGTGATGTTTCTTAATCGTGGCAATTGTATCATCAGTGTAATGACATACCGAAATCAGTATATTTATAAAACCGAATCAAATTTTAGACATAAAGTCATCAATGCACTGACTAACCTTGAGAATTTAGTGACAACCTGTCATCATTGTAATAACTAGTTGATACTAATTTCCTGACAAAGTTTCCTTCCTCAATATACTAATTAAGAGTCATTAACATTATGAAAAAAAAACAAATAAAAGCTGCAGCCGCCTTTAAAAATGAAATAGCCGCTGTACACGATTGTAAAGAAGAATTCGGTTACAACAAACTCGGAAGGACCTGGAAAAAGGCTACGTTTAGCTTACGATGGGTTCTATGTATCTCTGCCGTAAAACGTTAACTTGAATACTAATATCAATTTGTATACTAAATAAATGAGAATTATTTTATACTAACATAAATATTGGTAGCTAAACTCTTTACTAAATCAATAAATGTTATCATTAATAGCAAGTATTATATAGCAAGTATTAATCGCATTAATGAAGAATTCTTTCTTAAGTTGCATGTAGATTATGAAACTTCATGCATATAATGAAAACTTTCAATAAACTAATGAAACATTTCATTCATACAACCAAGAGTTATTAATGATGCTGAATTAGCTGATTGAATATTTTTCTCAGTGTGTAGTCTGAAAAACGCGTGAATTGTGTTTGATAGAAATACGGGAAGTTTTTTACATTGAAGCAATTTTGTTTTCATGAAACTTTCAGCAAATTGACGCGCATTCCTGTATGAAAGACATTTATATTTGAGTGGAAATATGCTTTTTATTGCGATGCTATTAATGCGTCGAAAATATGCTCTCACTGAATCTTTTGAAATCATGCAAATGTCATGCCTCAAAAAGAACTCTCACTTTTCTTACAAAACTTTGTACACATATTTAATCACAAATAAAATTGTTTTGAAAAATTGAATTCCATTATTTTTTTTTTTTTGCTTTATTAAATTAATGTTCGTTTTGGAAAAGATTATGCCAAGGTTAGTTTTAGATGGCAGTTTGTAGCAGAAAACCACAAGAAAATAGTCTTAACTTTAGTAACTGCGTATAATCATAATTCCCAATAAAAAAAAACACTCCAAAAAAGTCATGAAAATGTAGAGTTTGCGATCTGGAAGTAGTGGAAATTTCGATCCGATCTAATGATTTTTACATAGGGTTGTCATTGCAAGAAGTTCTCTTTTTCGATGCCTGGTCACCGAGTTGGAAGCGATTTTAAGAAAAATTTCCTTTTTTGTGTTCAATGATAATATTTTCATCTAGGAAAAAGGGTTAATAGTTACCTATTTCAACAATTAGTTTATTTTTATAGAAATTTGAACGCGAAACAGTATTTTCATGTAAATTAAAGTAAATAACTTCAAAATTTTAGAACAAAATTAGTTCATAAGTTTCGTAAAAAAAATCGAGTTTTTAAAAATTCTGGTGAGTAATTTCTAAAACTATAGAGGAATTTCAAGGTTTTGTATGACTAAAATAAACTTCTACTTGGTTTTCTGCTAAGTATTGGCAAATTAAAAATATCGATTTTTTGGAAGCAATGAAAATGTAGTTCCTTTGGAATGACTTCCAATTTTTTTTACTGGGTTGTAGCGCAAACATTTCGTACGCTCACATATGCGAAAAACTAAAATACGCAACAACTTAAAATAAAAAGTCACATGCGTATCCAGCGCTTGACTCTCTCTCATACTTATAGTCTAAGTATGCTTATACTCAGGCTATGGATATTTATGCGGACAAAAAAAATATATGCATGATGCTCGAGATATTTACTTATCATTCGCCACCATGTACATACATTTGTGTATATAAAATGGAATGGAAGATGTTTGAGTGGCTTGTTTGAAAATATACTGTGTGTGTGTGTGTTAATAGAACAGCCTTGTATATACGCATTTGTAGCCGATTAATACTCAGAGTATTTTTATACTCATGCGTATGATTGTAGCTCAGACAGTCCATACATTTTAGTTGTAGTCGTTTGTGCTCCAAAACTTAAGAAATGTGTGTGAACATAGTTGTGGGTTGTTTATAGTTACGTATATTTATCTTAAAAATTTAAAAATATTTTCAAAACATACTTTCATAAAATTTAATTAAAAAACTAATTATTAATGTTATATTCCCATATTCATAAAAAAATAAAATGAATCTGGTATCCATTTTAGGAAAATTTTCTATGAAAAATTTGAAATAAATCTCATTTCAAATTCATTTTAAATTTTATGAATATGGAGGATATAGTTTTCAGAGAAACTGTTTTAAAAAATACCAAGCAGTTATTTTGTTCTTTATAAGTGCATGTAGGAACACAAATTTCTAAAAAAAAATATAAACCACGATAAACCACGAACAATTGAACACCTGCAAATCAAGATTCGAAGTGTTATCGGCGAAATATGGCCGCAAATGCTACGATAAGTTGTTGAAAATTGGTATTCCAGATTGCGCCTTCTACGCGCCAGCCGTGGCGGCCACATGGCAGAAATCATATTTAAACATTAATTTAATAAAATATTCTTTCCAATAAAGCCCGTTTCATTGAAATTAAAAGTATATTTTCTTTTTATTATGATTTAAACTTGTGTCACTCTATAAAAAAACACCCTTTTTTCTAGACGCTTGAAATTTTAAAAGTTAGTATATTTTTATGCACACTACACCAATTAATACTGAAATTTAAAAAAAAAATAATTAAAGGGTATTCTATCAGTTAATGTAATTTTGACTATGTAGTTTTGACAACTTGTTGTATTTTGGAAAAAGTAAAAGGCAAACTCATGACACAAAAAATGGGTGGAACGAGATTCCAAGAGAGTTCCATCACACCTGGGTGGATCCTGGTCCAACTCGCACTCAAAAATTCTTAATTCTAAAGGAGTAATATATTTTATTATTAATTTAACATACATTTTATATTAGTTTAATGTTCTCAAGTCTGATATGTATATGCTATGGAAAAAAATTTCCAAAGACTTATGCCACATACTGTGTTTAGTTTCAATCAAAAATTATTAACAAAATATATTTGTAATCTGCAAACTGTTTTATTTTCCAATAATATATAATATTTCTAACTAGTTTAAGCAGTTTAACAGCCTGTTTATGTAAGACGTTGATGATTGAAATCTTGACGTTTCTGTAATAGATTAAAGAAAAATTGTACAAGTTTCTTTTAATCTATTGCAAAAACCCCAAGATTTCCATCGTCTACGTCTTATACAAACAGGGGATTAGTATCTTTTTTATACCCTTTACCAACAAAAATGGTAAAAGGGTATATATAGGTTTGTCATTCCGTTTGTAATTTCTATAATATCAATAAGCGACCCATATAATATATATATTCTGTATCCTTATGCATAGGGAAGACGAATAAGCGATGTCCGTCTGTCCGTCTGTCCGTCTGTCCGTCTGTCCGTCTGTCTGTACGTGAAATCGGTTTTCCGAAGCTCCCAGAAAAGCTAGAGACTTCGTTCTTGGACTGGTGTGTCAGAAATTTTCCAAAATAGATTGGTATTGAAATTCAGCAAAATCAAGCAGACGGTTGCAGAGCTGGAAAACGTAAACTTCATTTTGCCATATAAAAGTAACCACCGAAAACAAATTTTTATTTTTTTTTAATAAATGAACTTATTTTTCACTTCAGTACGACTAAAATTAGGATTTTAAATTAAAAAAATATAAAAAAATTAAAAAGACGTTTCCAGGGTTGGAAAACTTTAACTTTTTGTGTTATGTAAAGTTAACTATGTCTAAAACTATATTAGTATTTTCTCGAGAACCGTTAGAGCTACGGACCTGAAATTTGGACACAGTATGTAGACCTTTGGCCGCTACAACAACAAATACATGATAATTGGAAATTAAAGGGTGTTCCAAAACGAGCAACGAAAAATTTTAAAATCCCATGTAGTATATATACAATTGTATGTATATACACTTGAAATTTGTAAGGTTGGTGTATTTTTATACAGACTACAAAAATTAACACAAAAATTAAATAAAATTTAAATTAAAGGGTGTTCCATCAGTTAATGCAATTTTAACTATGTAATTTTGACAATTTGCTGTATCTTGGAAACCGTAAGAGCAAAACTCTTGAAATTTTCAAAAACGGTAAAACTGAAAAAATAAAAAATTATAAAATCGCCAAACCGAAAAAAATCGCCAAAAACAAGAAAAAATCGCCAAAACGAAAAAAAGCACCAAATAAAAAAAAAATTCTAAGACTAAAATAAATCGCAAAAAAAACGGAAAAATTGCTAAAATGAAAACAAAAATCGCCAAAATGAAAGAAAATCGCCAAAATGAAAATCGCCATAATGAAAAAAATCACCAAACGAAAAAAAACCCAAAAAAAAACAGAAAAAAATCGCCAAAATGAAAAAAATCGCCAAAATGAAAAAAATCGCCAAAACGAAAAAAACCCCAAAAAACAGAAAAAAATCGCCAAAATGAAAAAAAGCCAAAAACAGAAAAAAATCGCCAAAATGAAAAAAAACCTCCAAAAACAGACAAAATCGCCAAAACGAGAAATAAGCGACAAAACTGAAAAAATCGTTTTAACTGAAAATAACTTCAAAAAAGAAAAAAACCTTCCTTTCGTGCGCGATTCAAAGTCGCACTTAACTGAATTTTTTAATATTAAAGGAATTAAATGAAACTAAGTTTTTGCTTATTTCGTTCTTGCTTTTTTCACTTAACATATTTTATGTATTTTTTAAAGAACTAGATTGGTATCAATAATCAGAAAAATCCAAAATTATGACTTCAGGGTTGGAAAACTTACACTTTTTGTGTTATGTAAAATTAAATAGGTCTAAAAATTTTTTTCTTTTTCTTTATAAATTGAATATATTTTGAAATTTGAAAAATGAAAATTATAGCTCCAAAGATGGAAACTTTAAAAAAATGATAAATTTTTTCACAAAACAAATATGTATGTACGTGTCTGTATACTATATATATGTACGTACGTTGGTAAAGGGTATATAAGATTCGGCACAGCCGAATATAGCACTCTTACTTGTTTTCGTTGCATTGGATTGGAAATAAAAAGAAAGAAAATCGACTGATATTTAAAAATATATCGTATGTGCCGACTAGTTAAGCTTGATTAAAATGGTTCGAACTTTTGCTGAAAATTTTAACACAATTTTCATCTACGTAAGATTTGGTACTAAAAATAAATAATGATCATAAAAATTATTTATATTGACAAACTATTGTGCATACATAATGCATATATGCATTGGCATAGCAAGAATTTTTTTAAAAGGGGAAGGGGGGCGGGCAATATGACTGGTGATTTTCATGAGTAATATAAAAATATATAATTACAAGCAATTTGTAATAACTCCAAGGGGGCAACAGCAATTCTTTGGGGGGGGGGGGGGGGGCAATGTACTATGCACCCCCAGAATGGCCTTCCTACGCCTATGCATGTACTATGTGTATAAAAGAAAATTAAGGCCAAAACATATATAGACCTTTGCGACCTCAAGAAATCTAGCTTGCTTAATATTTTCGATCGTAATTATTACAAGTCCTTCAACTCAAAACAATTGCCAACGTACATACATACATACATATTTCTATTTCTTACAACATAATCACATGACATTTAATGTCTGTCTGGTGTGCAGCAGATACAAAATTAAATAACAACAGCAAACCAAAACAACAAATAAATTTCGTTTTGTACTAGATCTATTATTCATTGTATAGAATGCATTTCTTAGTAATGAATGCGTTTTTGATTTCTAATTTTATTGCATTTGGTAAGCAAAATTAAGCAGAAGAACAGCAAAATAAATAAAAAAACGAAACGTTCTAAGATGTGTGTGCCAAAATTTTCTAATTGTTTAAAAATAAACATTGGCACTTTTACAAAATTGGCGTACTTCTTTTTAAATAGCAATTAAATAATACGAAAACCATAACATTTGAATTCAATTAAACAACAAAGATGCAATAATTTAAGAAAACAAACGCATGCATCAAGCTAAAGCTAAAATCAGTAATACATACATACATACATACATACATACATATGTACATATGTACCTGCAAAATTTTAATTTGTGAAAAGAACAAACAAAATTAAAAAAATTTAAAATAATTAAAAAAAAAATTGGCCAAAAGAAATTGTATTTTATATTGATATGAAACGCTAATGGCGTGTATTTTTGTAGGGCCAAGAGACAGATGCTACATCATAGGAGATAAAAGCTTTAAAGCTTTAAGCTGCAATTTTAAAGTTGCCATCAAATGGTGAGCTATTATTCCCGACTCTATTGAAATCTGAAGATGGTAACCGACGTAAACTGTGGAAGGAATTTACCAATTTTGAAAGAATAAAGTTGAGAAGCAAATATTGGGGGGATAACAAACTTTTGGACTTTTAAGACCCACAATCTTCCCATTATTTAATTATTTGAAACAAACATATGTATCTTGCAGTATAAATTTGCACAAAGGTTAGGTTGGTTAGGTTAGCAGGCTGCTGGTGAAGAATGAAAATTTAGGGGTCCAGCTCACTTGGGTCCAATACGATGATCTCTTTGTGCTGCCTGTAAGTTGAAAGTAGTTGAATATGGGGGGAGACTGGCAGTATAGCGAAGATATAGATGGAAAGTTTCTGTAGAATAAGATAGAGTAAAGGAGAGGAGAGGTGGGACAAGAGAGGGTCTAGTACATACACATGCCATAGCCTTCCTAACGGCCATACCACCCGCTGCTCCTAATGTATTGACTTAGATTTCTAAGTCATATTTCCGATAGCTCAGACAGGCTATTGAAGGATATTCTGCCAAGGAAGTGCAGACGGAGATGCTCCCAAGCAGGGTAGAAGCAGAGAAAATGCGAAATGCTTTCTTCCTCTTCCTCATCATTGCAGCTGTAACAGTAATCATTATACGGGAGACCCATACGTTTAGCGTGGGTTCCAAAAGTGCAGTGGCCGGTAAGTGTGGCCAAGAGATTCCTCAGGTGCTTCCTGGTAAAGCTAATGAGGTTTTTGGTTCTGTTGATATTTAGGCGAGGCCAAAGGGTTTTCGATGCAACGCAGGTAGACTCATTGCCCCATCTTTCCTGAGCTGAATTTAGAAAGGCAGTATCGAAGCGTCTCCAACAGGACGAGAGAGGGAGCTCACAGAGATTGTCAATATCGACTTCTCCGAGTAGGGTTCCTCTCTTTGCCAGTTCATCCGCAACTAGATTGCCTGAATTGGTCCCATGTCCACGCACACAATATAGAGTGATGGTCGAGTGCTGCGCCAGTTTATCCAGGACTGTGCGGCATTCTTGGACAAGGAATGATGTAGAATACACACCTGCACAAAGCTGTGAATAAATTTAATTTGGAAATTATACTCGTACACTACATTGTTCAATGGATTCGTATATTTTTTTACTTTTTCCTTAAGTTTTTGTTAAATTACTTAGTCCTAGTTTACAAGTCTTACTGCTAAGCTGATTACTTTTTAGGAGAGAGACACAAACGGAAAAGAAACGAGTACTCAGCTTCATGTACTGTCAATATGTTTTGCTTTCCCATTCGTAATGTTAAAAAAGCTCACTTGCATATACACAAAACTATGCATAAAAAATATGAGCTGAAAAATAAGACTTGAGTTGTGTGGACGCCGATGAAAGTTCACAGAAGAAAAGCAATAAGACTTGGCTAGTGTGAACTGAGACTTATTTACTAAAGATATTCAAATAATTAATAGCCACAGCATGTACATACTTTAAATTACAAAACCTTTCCTCAATACTTTTCTTTTTTCTCACCAATACAATCATATTTTTTTTTGCGGATCACTGGTTTAGAACTTTAAGCTTAAAATAAAATCTTTAATTTTTTCTTTAATGAAAATTAATGCATACACAGAGGGAATAGATTTGGTTAAAAATCTGTTTGGATCAACAAATATTTAATTATGTATTCCAATATTCCATATTTGTTATCAGGGTGCCGCTGTGACTGAGTGGTAGCAATGCTAGCCTTTCAGTCCAAAGGTCGTGAGTTCAATTCCCGCCATAGACCCTAAGTCTATTGACAAAAATAAATTGTTCAGTAAAATATTAATTTGAAATTTATTTGCTGGTGGTTCAGCGATGTCTATATGCATTTCATTGTTGCTGTAACAAATCGTCAGTAGACTTCACACATTTTGAACAGTCACAAACCTCTTATCTTATGTACAGACTTTCAAAAACTATTTGAGAATTCACAAATAATAATATTTTTGAAAATCACAAAAGAAAAATAAGCATAGTAGGCTTACAAACTTATACAAAACCCAGCAAATAATTTATATTCGATATGAATCTATTCTATTTTTTAGAAACTATACCGACTTCATCAGATACTAATTCTAATGTAATATCAGAGCGCCCTCCTTCGTTGTATAGTAGAATCATTGGCGAAGTAAAATAACCAATAAAATGGCTACTAAACACAGCTTCAAAATTTAATACGTTTCATTTGACACCAGAAGACGCTGCAACACTGCATTATCAAAAAACGTGCAAAAAAGCAGAGTTGTAAAAGAATGAAGCTCTCCTCTATCTCTTCCTTCGCCACCAGTCTTCTCTGTCACTATCCCTTGCCTATCACCCTCTCCCACCATCTTCTCTTCAACTATCAGGTAGCACAAAGGGATCATTGTATTGAACCCTAGTGAGTTGGACTCTAAATTTCACCCTTCCTTACCAGTAGACTGCTAACTTAACCTAATCTCAGATATCTTTAAACGATTTGGTGGGTGAATGTATGATAAATCAAGTTTTGTGACTTAGCGCGTTCTAGCGCGTTTTGAGAAGGGGATTAGCGCGTTTGGGTTATAAATAGTTGGCGTCGCTGATTACAGACTTACAGCAAAAGGTTGCTTATATTTATTTTCCCCACTCTGCTAAGTTTTTCCCATGTTAATAATACGATTACATGTGCAGGCAACTCTAAACGTTTTAGCCATTAAAAAGCTTTTGGTAAAAGTTTAAATAATGAGAGTGAGAGTAAAACAGAAAACACACGTATTAACAAACAAGCAACCAAAAATAAAAGACGCAAATGTGCGATCGATCACTGCACATTTCGGCTGCCTTTTATCATTAATTAAAAATAAAAACAAAACGGATAAAAATCACGTCACAATGAAAGCAAAAACTAATAAATAAATAAATAAATAATGTTGGCTTTTCATTTTTATTTCGCCTCACATTCATACATACACATACATACGTACTACGTACTCATGAATTTTGGACGGAATGTTTTTTCTTTTGTTGGGAATTTTCTTTTGTTTGCGTTTTACAGCGGTATAAAAACAGCTGATGCAAAAGCTTTTGAAACATTTGAATAACGGAAGACTTACCGGACGGTTTGTAACTGAAAATTAAAGAAAATTTCATTATTAGAAATTATTTTAATAATAAATTTACAAACAAGTTTAAAAAAAAATTAAAGAACATAAAAAAATTACAAGAAATAAGAGGGTGAAAAAAATTAAACAATAAGATATTACAAAGATAAATTTGTAAAGTGAAAAGTGCAGCAAAATCTTAAGAACTTATTGTAAAAAATCTTAAAGAAATATTTAGCTACGTAACAGAATTTAAGGAAAATGCGTCCATTCGGTAACGATATTACCAATATTGCCAATAATGGCAGTAACAACAATAATAACAACAACAATAACAACAATAATAATAATAATGGCAATAACAACAATAACAGCACAAGCTTACAGCACTTGACAGATGATCCTCGAGTGCCCCCTCATATCGCCAGAATTGGTGGAATTGTTACATTTTCACCTGTAGCTGGCCGTGGTGTTATTCGAGTTGTGGGACGCTGTGAGGATGCCAAAGAGAACAGTATGCTGGGTGAGTTATCTTTAGTTGTTTTTTTTTATCAGAAATAATTTCTTAATCGGGCTTAAGTTCAGTAATTTCAATTCTTATTGAATGAAATATTTTTATTAATTAACTACTGTGAGTTTCTAAAGAAGAGAAGAAACCAGTTTAAAAATTGATAACATAGTAAAAACAAAATGATCGCAAGGTTTATTTAACCTTGAATAGTTGGATTAATCAGACATTTACTGCAAATCAGTTTGTTTGTTTTTTTTAAGTGAATTTATTTCTTTTAGTTGTGTTGATGTTTTTGTTATATTTTTTATTATTATTAAACAAAACTTTATTAAAGCAATTGTATTTTAGGGCAAATAAATTAAGCTTTGAAAGGAAAATTATTTGCAATTAAAAGGCCTTGTGATTTCACATAAATTTCGCAGTTAATTAAGAAAACTATTTTGAAATATCAACATTTGAAAAAAGTTTATATTTCCGGCATTTTTGATTTTCAACAAGAAGAAAATAAATAGCTAAATTTTAACAAACTTATTTATAAAAATTATTAAGGCTTTATAAAAGCTTTTTAAGATAAATTTTGTATGAAAATTTGTTTTAAAACGCCTTAATAAATTTTATAAATAAAGCTATAAGTTCATATGTATGTATATCGACGACCTTTAGTGCTTAGTTATTTAATTTTCTGATCTATCGGTTGATCAGCGCCAACTTTTGAATTACTTACATTAAAAAATTTAGAATTCAAAAAACCTAAAAAAAAACTGTAACGGAGTGAACGCGGTACAATTACTCATCCCTTGGCAGAAGTCAAATATAACTTCTCCAGCCTTTGAGCTTTTAATTAATAAGTCCCGGTTTACACACTTCGACTTTTGTTGATCAACTCTTGATTTAGCTATAAGAAAGGGGGAGGAGGAAATACAAATACCTCTTTCTTACTTACAGCTGAATAATGAGTTGATCAACAAAAGCAGAAGTGTGTGAACCGGGACTAAAGAAACTAAAATCTATTTCTTTGTCAATATTTCGAAACATTTGGCAGTCCCTTTACATTGAAAAGCCCCTTTGGCACACGATATTGTTTAAAATATTTGTTTTTTAATAGAATTGAATTAATATTTTAAAACTGAACTTGAATTGAAGAACCATTTTCTTAATTAGCACAATAAATTTTTTTAATATTTTTGAATTATTGTGATTATTATTTATTCTTAAATAACTGGACGTGCATTGAAATTATGATTATGATCTAGATACAATACTTATTCAGTCAGTTTGTAGTTTTTTTTTCTTTTACCCCAACATCTTATAAGACAAATAATCAAACGATATAACAATATTTAATTATGTTTTATATGGTCCTTCGGACCGCATCTTGTACATTTTGCTGAAATAAAGTATTTAATTCTCAGCAACAAGAGAAATTAAAAAATTTTTAAATCAATTTCTTAGTTAAATTAGAGTTAGCTCAGTGTTAAAAAGTAATAAGTATTTATGACGCGCAAAGATATTCCACGTAGATGTTCAGAATAAATTTATTCTAGCAGTTAGTGATTTCTATTTCTATTCTACGAGTATAATGGATAGGATTTTCACCTGATTAAGAAACATTATTTATTTTATTTAGAAACGTAGAAAAATCCAAAACGTGTCATGCCGCGCAATAGCCTTCAAATAAATAGAAATATTTAATACACGCTGGTTGCTGTAAGCACAAGCGAAATAAAACGCAACACATGTAATTTATTTTATAGAAAAACGTTTTCGAAACACATACATATATGTACATATATGCAAACATATCTAAAGGGTGTTTTTTAAAGAGTGGCACAAGTTTAAATCATAATAAAACCAGGAAATATATTTTTAATATCAATGAATCGGGCTTTACTGCAAAGAAAATTTCATGAAATGAATGTTTAAATATGATTTCTGCCACGTGGCCGTCAAGGCTGGCCCGTAGAAGGCGCAATCTGTAACACCAATTTTCAACAACTTTTCGCAGTACTTGCGGCCGTATTTCCTCGATAACTCTTCGAATCTTCGTGTTCAATTGCTTGTGGTCTATCGACATAGACAAGTGACTTAACATAAACCCAAAGAAAATAATCCAATGGGGTTAAATCACACGATCTTGGTGGCCAATTAATTGGGCCATTATGTGAAATTATTTTTCATCAAAAGTTTATTTGAGTAAATTAATTGTAGCGCCCGCTGTGTGGCATGTGACTACGTCCTGTTGGAACCACATATCGGCAACATTAATGCCATGCGAAATCTGAATACCGGCGAAAATGTTTTATGCATTAACATTTTAGTTGTTAATGATGAAAAATAATAATATAAAATAAAATTAATAAATTAGAAAAATAAAATAAAAGACTAGTGAAACTAAAAATATCTCGGAAAAAAGACAAAGCATGTCAAATAATTTTAATATTTATTTATTTTACTTATAAAACTAGTGGGCGTTTTACTATGCAATTTGTGTGGAAGCTCATCTCTTTCATTAAATCTTGTGATGCAACTGGTGTAGAATTTGTAAATGCCTTTCACATGTTGTTAACAAAGAACTTGTGGATAAAGATTAAGAAATTTTCTCTTTTTCCACCAAACTGTACAAGTGATGCGACAGAAAAAGTAAAAGTACTGGCGACTTTCCATCATTTAACCAAACAGAGTGGAGTTAATTCAAAAGTGGCTAAAAAATTTATTCTGGCTCTTACAGTCAGATACAACGCCTTTATATCAATGACGTCGTAGGTTAGGTTAGGTTAGGTTAGGAAGGGTGGTGCCTACCGCACCTCCACTCGGAGACCCAACTGGGTCCATTGTGACTCCCTTCTATTGCCCATTACTGGTAATATTTACCCCTCCCATTTTTGGCCAATAAATGACGTCGTAACTCAGACAAAAAGCGATTTTAAATGTAAGCACAACTTAATGGAAAAATAAAATTTTATTCTCCTTTTAAGAGTTCACTAACTATACAAAGACATTTGCACGCAATTTTTACACCAAATGAACAGCGATATGAACATAAATATTTCATTATTAACTTCAAATTAAGTTTTTTTTGTTATGACCTTATTTTAGTAAGTGAGCGATATGTGCAAACAGTTTTGTGTATTTAAGCACGTATCGCAGTACAGCTGTAATATATAATTTTTTTTTTGTTTGCAAAATGCACTCAATAGAATCTCGCTATTTCACGAATTGCTGAATGGAAATTTAAGTTTGAGCAAGTCAAATAAATTATGACATCCTCGGCTTGAACCACAATGTCGACAAGAAAGTTTCTATCACTCACATACATTAGAAACGTAATTCAGCCAAAAATTAAACCGACTTCAATGAAAGATCTGCCAGAGGAAGATAAGACAAAGTACGCGATATATAAAATTATACTTTACACAGAGAAAACAGTGCCTACTAAACACCTCACAAAATTAATAAGAAATCTCTATTTTTTTTAATAAGGAAATCTTATTAATTTCATAGAGAAAACCTTTTTGAAAAAATCAAGAAGAAATCTTGTAGTTTTTATGAGATTATCTTATTGATTTTTTCAATAAAAAATAAAAAAATATTGCGTCTTTATTCTCTGTACTTATGCATTTTCATTTAAATTCTATACGATATACTATACATATGTATGTATGCATGTAGTATATTGTAGATGTTATTTATTTATACATACATACATACATACATACATGCATGCTATGTTATATTCTTAACTAACTTACTCACCAAGTATTGAACCAGCAAACTTCTACCTGATAGGCAAGCACTCTAACCAATATGTTAACAAGCAGCCTGAATAACCATTGAAATTATTGCACAAACATTCTTATACAAAAATTAAAAAGATCATAAAAAAATTGTCTCTATGTCTATTTATAGTAACGAAATAACAAGAAACCTCATAAAATCAAGAAGATTTCCTTATTAAAAAAATCAATAAGAAGCTTTACACATAATCATATAGCAACCTACTAAAATCAAGAAGAAATCCTTATTGAAAAAATCAATAAGGCAACCTAATAAAATCAAGAGGAAAAGCTTTTTTTTTTTTTTTTTTTTTTTTTTTTTTTTTTTTTTTTTTTTTTTTTAAACAAACACAAAACACAACCCGAGGTCGGGCATTGTTCAACACAATTTCAAAAATGGGCTTGGACGTCATTTCGAGTGGGGAGCCCACTTACTGGCCTACGGACATACAAAAAATTCCGGATGTTATAGATTTTGGAGTCATGAAAAATATTTCTAGGGAATTAGTTCATGTTGAAGCGTCTCAAGATCTTTCCTCCGATCACTCTCCCACGATCGTTACAATTTGTAGCCCACTAAGTAGTGACTTACCTCACCCGTATGTGAAGACGATCAACCGTGTTAATTGGCTGGGGTTCAGAAAATATCTCAGTACTCATTGTACGGAAAACATTATACTAAGAACATCCGAAGATATTGAATTTAACATTGGCAATCTTATCAAAAATATAAAACAGGCTGCTGAACATGCGACTACCTCCTACCCGCAGACTGGATTTAATAGAATTTATTCTACGGATATTGAACGTCTTGTAAGTGAAAAAAGAAGAGCTAGAAGGGAATGGCAACAGCACAGATCACCACAACATAAAATCAGATTTAAAGAGTGCACTAAACGACTCCAAGACTTGCTTGCATTTGAAAAAACTGCATCTTTTAAAAACTATCTGGAAGGTCTTGATGCCACACCAGCATCTAATTACTCCTTGTGGCGCGCTGCTAGAAAGCTTAAAACACCTGTTGCGTTTAAACCACCTCTGCGTACATCTACAGGGGGTTGGGCAAGAAGCGATACTGAAAAAGGTAAACTATTTGCTGAGCATTTAAAATCAGTATTTACCCCTAACTCGTGTACTGGTGTTATTGATTTGCCGAATGTAGTGGCGCTACCCCCTCGACCCATAAAATTTAGAACGTGTGATGTACAAAAAGTAATTGCTGAACTTAACCCGAAGAAAGCTCCGGGTATTGATGGAATTAGTAACCAGATGCTAATAAAGTTGCCTCGTATTGCAATTAGAATCCTATTATTTATTTTTAACGCCATTTTACGACTGGAGTATTTTCCAAATAGCTGGAAGCTTGCCAAAGTTAAAATGATTCCAAAGCCGGGCAAAGACCTTACCAAGGCTGAGTCATACAGGCCAATAAGTCTGCTATCAACAATGTCAAAACTTTTCGAAAAACTGCTCATGACAAAATTGTCCCCAATTCTAGTTAGTAATGGGTGCATACCGGACCATCAATTTGGTTTTAGAAGTCAGCATAGCACCATCGAACAAACTCATAGATTGGTTCAATTTATAAGAAGAACATTTGAAGAAAAGAAGTATTGTTCTGCGCTGTTTATCGACGTTTCTCAGGCATTTGATAAAGTGTGGCATGAAGGTCTTATTTTAAAATTGAAATCATATTTACCAATAAATTTTCTGAAGCTATTAGAAAGTTATATTACTACCCGGAAGTTTACGGTTGTGGAAGGAGACTTCATGAGTGTGCCCGAATCTATATCATCCGGTGTGCCACAGGGGAGCATACTGGGGCCAGTTTTGTATTTGATTTACACTTGTGATATGCCTTTGAGCAGCAATATTCATACATCTACGTTTGCCGATGATACAGCCTGCCTTAATATGCACGAAAACCCTCACGAGGCTTCCCGATATCTACAAGAACATATTACACAACTGGAACTATGGTTAAATTTATGGAGAATCAAAGTAAACGAGCAAAAGTGTGTCCAGGTAACATTTACCCTGCGAAGAGATACTTGTTCCCCTATTCGAATCAACAATCAAGTTGTTCTTCAACATTCACACGTAAAATACCTTGGTATACACCTTGATCGACGGCTTACATGGAAGCCCCATATTGACTCAAAGCTAACACAAATGAAACTGAAATTAACTCAGCTACATTGGCTGATTGGTAGAAATTCTTCACTCAGTCTAGATTGTAAACTTTTAATATACAAGACGATTTTGAAACCAATATGGTGCTACGGAATACAGTTATGGGGCACTGCTTCAGCTTCTAATGTCGAGAGAATCCAACGAAGGCAAAACAAAATTTTACGCTTAATAACATTGGCTCCATGGTATATAAAAAATTCAAATATACATCGTGATTTAAATATGCCACTAGTGACTGAAGAAATTGCAAAATACGCTGGCAAATATTTAACAAAACTCGAGTCACATCCTAATCCGCTTGCCCGTAATATTTTGAACTTTACTGGACACATCCGCCTAAAAAAGAGGGACACATGGGCTCTTATTCATAGCACTCCAGATGGGACTTCTTGAAAATACTTTATTTTTTTCCTTTTGACTATCACTACTTATGTATTATATATAACTATTACTAAGCTTATGTCCGACACTGGTCGGGCCTAATTATATTTTTAGATTTAAGATTTGAATACTTATTGTTAGTTCATATATGAAGATACAATAAATAAAAAATCATGCATTCAAAAAAAAAAAAAAACAAAACACAACCCGCAAAGCGATTAGCTTGTCTGCGGAAAACACCCAGGGTCTATGGTGGGAATCGAACCCACGACCTCTGGACTGAGAGGCTAGCATCGCTGCCACTCAGCCACAAGAAACCTCATAAAATCAAGAAGATTTCCTTATTAAAAAAATCAATAAGAAGCTTTACACATAATCATATAGCAACCTACTAAAACCAAGAAGAAATCCTTATTGAAAAAATCAATAAGGCAACCTAATAAAATCAATAAGAAATGCCTATAGTTTACAATTTATAACAAAACCTAATAGAATCAAGAAGTTTTTCTCTATGGATTGTTTTTTTGGTGCTAAAAATAGCGAAAATTGAGTAAAAAAGTGGTGAATAATAAGATTTCTTCTTGATTTTATGTGGTTTTCTTCTTGATAAAATTAATAAGATTTACCACATAAAAACAATAAGGAATCTCTATGAAAAAATCTTCGCTTCTTTCTGCTGGGATACCCCTTAGCCTAAAAACGGTTCATAGAGAAAATCTTATTGATTCTATGAGTCAATGTTTTCTCTGTGTAGTTGTTGTGCCTCCACTTATTTATTAAATGCAATATTGTGTGTGTTTTCAGAGCTCAGGGTACGTGTTAGTTCTTGTAAAAATTGGTAAAATAGAACCACTTAAAATGAAATATTAAATTTTAATGGGCGTAACTCTGCCCATTTTTTTAAAAATAGAGGATTTTGTCTATTTTATAGCTCATGGTGTGCGGTAAGGTAGAATCGCGTGAAATATTATAATAAATTTTAATGGGCGTAAGCCCACCCATATTTTCAGCTTTCAAATTGTGTAATTACAAAAAAGAAAAGAATGTTTACAATCGCTCTAAAATGTACCGATTTATGAAGTGACAACACCAAAAAAAAATAGAGACGAATTGATAACATCGTCCTTTTTTTTGAAGTCGGTTAAAAGCACGTTTTAGTTTCAGCCAGGCCGTGAATAAATTTATTTGTTGTTGGTTTAGCATATGGGCGTTTCTACGAGAAATTCCACCTTTTTGTGCGACAGCAAGCAATTAACCTTGTATTTCTGAACAACTCGATTTTTCTTAAAATTGTACCTACGTAGAGCTGCTGACGGCCTGCACAAATATATAAAGGAGGAAAAAAAGTATCGATTTCTATGGAAAACCAAGCACATGTGCTTGGTGTCGCACGCTACAAAAAGTCGGCATTCCTGTGGAAATGTCCATATCTAGATGCCTTTTCTTGCAGCTAACCCTACGTCTCCACTAGCCATCGACTTGGGCATGACATGAACAAGACGACGGCAGAGCAACTGTGAAAAAATCATCAACTTCTTTGTTGTGGTGAATACGTGCGATGTCCATGTTCAGGAATATCAAAATATTTTGCACTAGTGCAATACAGATGGAATATTTACTACCTTTGTTCTGTCTCTTTTCTTTCTATTGCAAATGGTTGCCGACTGAGAATCTCATGGCGAACATTGTTGCTCAGACATATGCTCGGGCATTGATGTCAGAGCATGAACAAAACGTGGACATGAGCGGTCTCCATTAGCCATTTTCGATGTTCGACATGATGCCCATACCAAGTTCATGGCTAGTGGAGACCGCCTGTAAGCAACACTTATGCATTAAACACATTCACCACAGCAAGCTACCGACTACCAAATGTCAAGAATAGAATACACATGTTTATATGAGAATTATTTCTTTTGAAGACAGCAAGCCAAAAGGGCGACAGGTTATTGTCTATGCTGATTTTGTCGTTGTACTCCAATTAAACTAATTTATATTTCTTTGGCTACAATGAGGAAATGCAGTGTTGCCACTATAATACAAAATGTTGAATGAATGATATCGTACAATTATGTCATATTATTTACCAGAAACAATATCCAAAAATTTATGTAAAGAATAAATTGATTAATTTTTGTACTTTTACGTGAAATAAGTATATTTTAAAAGAATAATTAATTTTCATAAATGCAAATATATGAAAGTGGCAATACTGAAGTATGTATTTGTACTTGAATATCAGCTGCAGATGGTGCTGCTGCCGTCTCCTGCTGGCTACGAGGCGGCAAATGCTTTTAGCGGCATTTGAAGTTGTGTGTTCGTGTAGCCTGCTGTGGTGAATGTGTTTACTGCATTAAGTAGATTTCAGCCACAATTCAAAACAAAAAATTAGAATTTTTAATCTATTTGCACTGCACGCATTACATAAAACTAAAATATTGAAATAAATAAATTATATAAAAACAAAGAAAAATTTTACAACTAAAAAGCAAGTAATAAAAAAATATGAAACATTCTTTAAATTTTGTGAAATGACAGAAAAATAGAAATAATCCCTCCAGTCCATCCTCTACTCCATTTTTGCCAGTGTCAGAAGTCATATTTCAAATTAATTTTACCAAGTGCCTGCCCAATAATTTATTAAATATTGAAAAATGCCTATAGCCCATAAAGAGAGATAAAATGCTATAACGCAGTTTAAAGTCGTTCGAATAAATAATCAAATTAAGTATGAGTAATTTTTAAATATCTATAACGTTTTAATAATTTGATAGATAAGATACAGAAATTCAAAATAATAACGCAATTATAGTTAACAATTTAATATCCCAGCGAAAAATTGGTAATAACTTATATTATCATTATTATTAACTTATATTATTATTATCGAATATAAAGTTTAGTGTATTCTGGTACACATTTTAATTATTGAGTTGTTTAGTTCAATCCAGCAACGAAATCATACATAATTTCAATAATTTTTCATTGATCAGAAAAAATTTCCTATTTTAAATTTTTCCAATTCTAAAACTATATTCCTCGTGAGTGAAATTTCTAAAGAAAATCACGAATCAAAGTTTTAAGCAAAGGATAGAAAAATCTTCATTTGGTAAAAAAAAACCAGACACCTACTTTGAGAATTAGAAAAATGAAACACAAATAGAAGAACTATTATTAAGTTCTTTAGGTTTCAAAGTTATCCGCAATCATTTAGGATTTGAGCAGGACGGTCTTTCAAATGATTATAAACTCGTTATTCAACTAAAAATAACTAAAAATGAAGATACGCAGTGGTGTAGGGTAATAAAAGCATATTGCATGTAACAAACTTTCATTCTCATTAATTTTTATTATTAGATAGACTCTCCTCACACAAACTGACCGAACATACATACGGACTACACATGTAACAAATGAAATATATTACTTTTTACAATTTTAAAAAAACATTTTTAACGTTTTATGTAATTTAGACAATTGCTGGCAAGCAAAAAAAAAAACACACAAGCCCCAAATTAGTATGAAGTATTTAATGTTTGAAAATATAATCGAATAAAAGCATAGAAAAAAAAGTTAAATTTAATCTAGTAAGTTTGTAGATAATAAAAAATAATTTATATATTTTTCCGCAATTGAAAGTGCATGTTGTAAACAAACAAAAAAAAAATAAATTAATAAGAAAGAAAATTTTGAAATATTTTGTTTTTACTCATAGCGATCATCACCTTACAAAATTTTTTTTTCCAAATGCAACTAGTAACCTAAAAATGCTGTTTTTAAACTGTCAGTTTTAAATTTATTTAAAAATTTTTCTTTTAATTTATTTGTTTGTTATGTTACTAACAAAAATAAAATAAATAAAATAATAACTAATCCGTCTTAAGACACTAACTAACACGCCACGCCAGTGGCTGCTGTGCTAGCCAAGTGACTGTCTAAGTGGCCTGTGAGTTATTAAATATGCGTATTAATTAACTAATACCTGCATTACAAAATCAAGTTAAAATAAAAGTTTTGTTTAAAGTTTATTAAATAGTTAATTATTACTTCTTATTTTTTTATATAAAACAGTTTTACTATGGGTTTACTATATTTTTAAGGCTTCAGTTACTAGAGATATAATAGTAAGCCTTCATTTAAACAAATGGTACCTTAATCCGCAAAAAAAAGCTTAAGCGACATAATTTTCGCACTTAATTTTTTGACTAAAATCAACTATTTACTCATACCATCGTAAGTATCAGTTTTTTTTTTTTATCAGAAAACGAAGTTTAAGAAAACTCTCGCTTAAGCTTTTTTCGCGGTTATGGCTGATAATCAGAAGTACAGACAGAACTCTCGTTAAAAAAAGGTTTCTACTGCTCATCAAATTCAGTGTTTATGTGTGAGAATTTTGGTCTCCTGTACGAGAATTTTGCGAAAGCGTACTCCTACAGTCACAGAACTGAGTTAAGTAATATATTCATAGTTAAAACAAAAATCATCTGCTCTGATACTCAACACAATAAATTAGCAAAACTAAAAAAAAAAAAATTGGCAAGTCCCCGTTAACACACATTTTGGACCAATACCTAGATTCAGTAACTTTTATTACAATAATCGCATCGTTATAATAAATATAACGAAAATTTATCGACTTTACAATTCAGTAGCATATTTTAACGATATTCGCTGTCGGTTGGGGCAAAAAATAAAATCATAAGCTCTAATTCATTGAGTTTTCTTTATTATTCCTTTAATCGTTTTGCTTATTGTTCACATTTTCTATACAGAGATACAAAATAATATTGAATTAAATTAAATAAAATTAAAAAATAAAGCTGGAGACTATCGTAAAAAAGAAATCACAAATATCACAATATCACGTTACTGCAAGCGAATAAATATGTTATAAATATTACGACATTTGGTATATTTATCGACATGTTTATTGGCTTGCGGTAACGATAATGTGATTCCGAAATTTATTTTTTAACGATAGTCTCCAGCTTTATCTTACTCACCATTTAATCCAATATTATGTGGTATATCCCTGTATATAGAAAAAGTGAAAATAAGCCAAAAGCACAAATAATAATAAAGAAAAACTCAATGAGTTTTATCTAGTTATTTATTTATTTTATTTCTCCAACCTACAGCAATATCGTTAAAATATGTTACTGAATTACAAAGTAGATAAATTTTAGTTATAATTATTTTAACGATGCGATTATCGTAAAAAAAAGTTAATAAATCGCCCTACAGGTAAATCGCACTACAGTAAAGTCAAAATTTAATATCTGTGTTTTTCTTTAACAACAGTCCCTGTCAAAGAATAAACTTTTTTGAAGCTTATGCAAAGATCTGATAAAACATTTTTTATTAAAATTTATAGGATATAAAATTTAATTTTAATGGGAGTTCCGCCGCGCACACAGGGTGTGTGTTAAGTTTTGTAAAAATCGGTTGACTAGAACCAAGTGAAATGTAATAATAGAATTTAATGGTTGTAGACCCGTCCATTTTTTCAACTTTAAATTTTGTGTAATTGCAAGAACCGAAGGTATTTGATAGGTTTCGCAGCAATCAAATAAGCAGAATATCATAAAATCAAGTCAAAAAAAGTGTGGGCGTCTCCGCCCATTTTTTTACGTGCCACCAATGGGAAGCTGGCGTGTCCCCGCCGACTTTTTTTGCAATGGGACCAATGGGAAGCTATACCCTATCGGACAATCAAAAAAATTACAATCGGTCTAATATGAACCGAGTTACAAAGTAACACTCCCAAAAATAGAGACGAATTGATATAACCTCCCCCTCGGCTAATAAACAAGAAATTAAGACAATGCGATTTTGATAATTTTTCTTACATTAGTTAAAGTCTTTAAGTGTTTTGAATTTGGATGATGCACAGAGAAAAAACTGCCTCATAGAATCAAGAAGATTTTCTCTGTGAAACGTTTTTAGGCTAAGGGGTATCCCAGCAGAAAGAAGCGAAGATTTTTTCATAGAGATTCCTTATTGTTTTTATGTGGTAGATCTTATTAATTTTATCAAGAAGAAAACCACATAAAATCAAGAAGAAATCTTATTATTCACAACTTTTTTTACTCAATTTCCGTTATTTTTGGCAAAAAAAAACAATCCATAACAAAAAACTTCTTGATTGTATTAGGTTTTCTTATAAATTGTAAACTATAGGAATATCTTATTGATTTTATGAGGTTGCCTTCTTGAATTTTTTAAAAACGTTTTCTTCTTGATTTTATTAGTTTGCCGTATTGATTTTTTCAATAAGGTTTTCTTTTTGATTTTAGTAGGTTCCTATATGAGTAAAGCATCTCATTGATTTTTTTAATAAGGAAATCTTCTTGATTTTAGGAGGTGTCTTGTTATTTCATTTCTATAAATAGACATAGAGAAAATTTTTTTCCTGATCTTTTTCATTTTTGTATAAGAATGTTTGCACAATAATTTCAATGGTTATTCAGAGTGCTTGTCTATCAGCTAGAAGTTTGCTGGTTCAATACTTGGTGAGTAAGTTAGTTAAGAATATAACATAACATGTATGCATGAATGTATAAATAAACAATATCTACAATATACTACATACATACATACATATGGATATGGTATAGAATTTAAATGAAAATACATAAGCACAGAGAATAAAGACGCAATTTTTTTTTATTGAAAAAATCAATAAGATAACCTATTAAGAACTACAAGATTTCTTCTTGATTTTTTCAAGACGGTTTTCTCTATGAAATTAATAAGATCTTTTTATTGAAAACAAACCATAGAGATTTCTTATTAATTTTGTTCTATCTTATGAGGTATTTAGTAGGCACTGTTTTCTCTGTGTACAAATTTACAACAAATAATTTTTGGCTACTTAATTAGTACTTTTGGCGATTTCCTTCTAATATTTTTATTATAATTTAAAAAAATTTGTAGCCTTATGTTTTTATACGTAAATTGTCGCTTACGATAAAATTGTACAGCCTGTAACTTAAAAGTTATCAAAAATTTTGGCATTTTAATAATTCCAAACAATGGATAGGTCCATAAAATTTTCATTTCAATAAAAAGGTCTATTTTCGACAACAACGGTAAAATCGAAAATAAGGCTCGATATATTAAGAAAAACTAAATAAAATGGATTTTAACGAGTTTTGGTGATTTTTTACATCAATTTGGCGAAATAGGTCGAAAAAAATGTGACATCCCTGATTTTATCGATAGCTTTCGATTTTGATTTGGAAAACCAATATTTAAAAATGACGAAAACATCTACTCAAGTAATTTTGTAAAGTATAATACTGGGCCCCATAAAAAGTATTAAGAAATTTTTTTATGTTTTTTTTACTTCATAAAAGTGCTCAAAATAGTGGCCTACCTATTTGGGTCTTAAACCATGTTTTATTTTTCGTCTGCGAAATATCCAGATGTTCCCAAGAGCATAGTCTTTATTTTAAAAAAATACCGCAAAAAAAAACATGGGGTGATTAGTTTTGCCTCCACACGGTCGGTACATACAGATGTACATATGTAAGTGCTGCCAAGTTTCAAATTTATTTTAAATAGTTCTAGTAACAACGTACTAACAACCAATAGCTTTAAAATATACATAAATTAAACAAAATGCGATTTCGAATAGATTTTGAAAAATTAAATCGATTAAAAAGACGCATTTTAAATAAAATTTTGTGTATATGTGTCTGGTTGAGTCTTAAAAAAAAATTTCTTGTAGAACTCGTGATTTAAACGTAAAAAGAAAAAAAAGAGCATTTTCATTAATGTCAAAATGGAAGAGGGCAGGGACTTATGAATGGCGAAATCTTTTGTGTTTAAATTTATTATGTCGCTGTTCAAATAAATAACGCATTTTCTTTAGCGTTAAAATTGTAGTCATCGTTTTTGCTGTTTAAAGTGTGAAATAAGAAAAAACAAACGTACAAAAAACGCACAACGACTGTAAATAACGAAAAAATTATTATTTTATTATTGTTTTCCTTCTTTTTTCCTCGCTATTGGCCAGAAACATTTAAAGCTTTCCATGTGTTTTTCAAAAAAAAATTTATGATTTTGTATAAAATGACGTTGCAAAATCTACAATATGTTTTCTTTATAATTACGTTTTTCTTTCTTTGAAATGTTATTTTATTGTATATATGTAGACCAAATACTGAAGGAAAATTTTTTGGCAACTTTTCAGAAACAAATGCAATTTTGCGCACTTATTAAAATTGTTATACTTTGAAAATTAGAAAGAAAAGTGTATTTTCAAAAAAAAAAATAATAAAAAAAATAAAAACATACGCAGGCACTTGTGGCAAAAGATACAAAAGGTCATTTACTTACATACATTTTTATGTATGTATATACAAACATAGATGATAACTATGTTGACCGAATTTTATTTTATCTATTAAATGTTAAACAATTTATTTAATTTTTATTTTTTAATGTTAAGCAGACTGTATGTCGCTTACGTCAAATTTATAACAAATAGAATGACCAAAGTCAGTGTAGGAAATATATCGAAGTAGATCAGTAGTTCTAGGTGCTTTGTTTTGATATATGTAAATGGCTTTTTGGCAACATCTGGGTCCATTACTAAACATCTTTGGTTTAATGGGGAAGGATTATACTTGTACTCCCAGCTTAGACAGAATATATCCGATTTTGTAGAACAACGTGCTTACCCACAGGAAAAAGTTGGATTTAAATAGGATGGGAGTCTGAAGTAGACGACCAAAATCGTTAATAATTTACTTTTAAGGCAAAAATTTCAGACAACACAATGGCAAGAATAAAGCCCAAACCTCAATTATACTGAAATTTTATAGGATTTATCAAAAAAAAA
Source organism: Tachina lurida (assembly GCA_944452675.1). Classification (NCBI taxonomy): domain Eukaryota; kingdom Metazoa; phylum Arthropoda; class Insecta; order Diptera; family Tachinidae; genus Tachina; species Tachina lurida. The sequence goes on from OX101755.1 coordinate 83,953,030, forward strand.
ACGTCTTGCAAAGTACGATGCACACTGTCGCGAGGGCGGCCAAAACTGAAAAAAATTAGTTTTGAATTAATACGAACAGATAACTTTGTTTCGTGTGCAATATTCTAATTAAGTAAAATAAAAAATAGTTTTTTAAAAAAGGTTTATGTTTTAAAAAGTTTTGACGATTCAAAGTCAACAGTTTTAGGCCAGTATGAAACTATTTGAAAATATGGTACGTACACATGCAAACTTTAACAGGTTAATTAAAAAAATTATTAGATATTGCACCAGAGAAACAAGTCGAGGCAAAATTATCGGCGACGGCGGTGCAGTAGTTTTGTGACTGGCGGCGGCGCGCCGTGAGAATTTTCGGCGGCTCAAAAGAGCATATGAAAATTTAGAGAGAAAATAAAAATTGAAACTGAAAATCTATTTTAAAATTTTTTTCTTCGAAATTTGTCTTTTTTTGCAGATGAAATTTCAGCTGGTTTTGAGCCGATGCGAGCCGATACAATCGGCGGCGGCTTGATAAACAGAAAAATAACCGGCGGCGGTGCGCCGTCGGCTTCGAGCCGATCGACTTGTTTCTCTGTATTGCACTACAACTTCCAATAAAACATAAGCGGGATATTGTTATAATATGGCTGCAATATATTTTTTCTATATTTTGTAACTCATATGCTACTATGCGCTATTGCTTATAATGTAAATGGAAAGAAAAACATCTGTAAGTCCTAATTTACACTATGCAAGTCTTATTGCTTAGCTGATTAGTTTGTGGGAGAGAAACAGGTAAGTTTCCTTTCCCCTCGTCTCTCTCTTGTAACAAACTAATCAGCTTAGCAATAAGACTTGCATAGTGTAAATTAGAACTAAGTGAAAAAAGTACGAGTTAAGTGGTCTATAGAAAAAAAAAATATTTTTCATACTTTCACAAGTAACTAGATTGAAAATTTTTTGTATTTTTGTCCACCTTTTCCCATTCTTACAATTTAATTTTAGAATATTTTTTAAGTTATAATTTGTATATTTTCAGTATATTATTTAGTTCCGGGACAACATTTGAGAAGAACACTTGTCCTTGAAATTTAAATGGCCAAATTGTAGGTGTGATTTATATTATGTATTGCGTCTAGTTAACGATTTAACTCACTATAAGTGAAGAGAATTTGTTTTATTCCTTTTACTCTTTTGAAAAGGACATTCTTGAGGTATGCGTATCCTTTCTTTGAATTGACCGAAATTTTTAGGAAGCATTAAATATGTTAATATTAGTGTCTTTTTACACGATTTCATTTAGTTACAATTATTTTTCACTCTGTTATGGTAATTTTTTATTTCAGGATATATGGAAAGGACATGAATCCTTGGAAATTAAATGGCCCAATTTTATGTGTGATTATATTTTAAGAATTTTCCAAATTTTAATTCTTTACGATAACTCCTTGTATTTTTGGACGCTCGTTGTATGAACTCACGACACTGTGCGATGGTGCGACAGCAAAATTAAATTAACTTTGGGACCAAGCCCGAACAGAATAGATAAATATTCGAGAGTTTGATCGAAAGTGTGCCTACTCGCATTTGCACAAGGGACTATAAAACTCAAAATCAAATAAATTTTTTGACGCGTGCAAAAGTAGATCTCTTGTATAAAACTGACTAATTCTTAAGTTTAACTTTTAATATTCATGAATTTCATATCTTCTTTAATTGATTGATGTTTAATTGGATCACTCAAATAATTGTTTTTCTTCCAGTTTGTGAGTTAACCTCGATTTTCTGTAGTATTTGTCAAGAATGTCTATGCACAATTGCTCCGCACTGTAAATATTTTCTTTGTCGTATTTATTTCCTGCTAAAATTGGTTTATGTGTGCATACATACATACATACATACATACATATGTACATTATACATTTACTTATATTTTACAATAACAATTCGTGCGAATTGATGTCATTCATGTTGGCGGTGGAAAAGCGTGCCATGTTTGTAAACATTCCCTCCCGCCTGCAAAATGCTTTTGTTTTGATTTTATCTTTGTTAATACATATTTTTTTCATAATTTACCTTTTCTTTGTCGATTTTTCTTTCAAGCGTTTTCTTTTTTCCTCTACTAATGGCTAATTATATATATCGTCGCTGTTTTAACAAACTGACCGCACTGACATTATTTTGAAAAATGAGTTAAGTCTACTAATAGAATTTTTGAGTCATAATACAGCTTGTTTACAATTTTTGTGACTGTAAACATTATGCCGAGTACACATTATGGCATTTTGTGACATCGCAGTAGTGTGGCATTGCTTTTCATATAAAAAACAGAATGTGGACGGCGTTGCACACATTTTTAAAATGACAACCCAATACATTTCACACAAATACACCTTGTCACAAAAATTTATTGCATTAATGTAAAAAGCATTTGTACAAATAAAGCTACATATATTTTGAATATTACAGTTTATACTAGGGAAGTAACGATATAACGTTTTGCCGATGCGATACCAATACCGATACTCAAAAATGAAATATCGCCGATACCGATTCCGATTCCGATACGCATATTAAACTTGAACTCAAATTAAAATTAACAAAAATCAAGTGGAGTAATTCTTTTATTATACAAAACTAAAGTGTAAGGGATTATTAATATTTGAATTCATTCTGAAATTAACAAAAAACAAATTATATTTTTTACCAAAATAGCAAAACAAAGATACAATTTCATATTTCTGTTTTGACTTTATATTCTGCTTTCAATATGTTTATTTTTCTTAGTTGAATTGTTTGTTCAAAACAGCTCTAAAAAAATTAAAGAAGTATCGTCGTATTGACAGCAAAATATCGCCGATATCGATATATCGGTATAGGTATACGTTACATGCCTAGTGTATACTATGATTTTACCTTCTCCTATAAAGTTACAATTATTTGAGTTAGGGCCTTTCTACTTCAGACCAACGATATATACCTATGTACATATCGTTACCTTAATATAGCAAGGCCGTAACTCATTATTGTTTTGAAATCGAAATCTATCGAAATATACACAAAACTCGATTTCAAAAATATAATCGAGTTAGGGCCTTTCTATATTAAGGTAACGATATGTCCTAAACATACATATCTGTGAACATTTGACCAAACGTCTTCTTTCTAAATCAACAACTTTTCAGTAGCGGGAAAAAGGTGTTTTAAAATGAAAAAAAAAATTAACAAAAGCTAATACATAGTTAGAAATTTAAAGAAATTTTATGTTTGGATATTATAGACAAGTACTTAATGAAAATTTTGTGATCTATTTTTCCCTCTAAAGGCAACAGTTTTTTTTTTTACTACAACAGCAAAAATAAGATTTTTTCTCAAATGGATTTTAAACTAAAAAATTAATTTCTACCATCCAAGACGTTTTGTCAAAATTGATTAAATAAAAAAATTATTTTAGTCGCTTAAGTTAAGACAAGCTGCTTTTGATAAAACGAATTCTTTCGAAAGCAGCTGTTTTATCAAAGGGATTTGGCAAAAACGGGCCAGAACTAAATGGAGACAACAAGCTGTTTTGTCAAATGGCAGTTATGAGTTTTTTGTTTGAATTTTCAAATTATTTTCAATTCTCTGAAAGAAGTTGTTTTGTCAAATTGAAATTGGGGAAAATCTGAAAGAAGTCGATTATTAGATTGTATATCTTGCGTTCTAAAGGTCGTAGAAATACATACAAAAGAAGAAATACATAAAATTTTATATAATTTATAATTATTATATTATAAAATTATTATATTATTATTTTATATAATTTATAATTATTATATAATTTTATAATTTAATAAATTTATATGTATATAAAAAATCTGGGAAAATTGTCTTGTCTCGAGAGAAGCCATTTTGTCAAATGTCCACAGATATGTATGTATTAGGGATGTAACGAATGTTCGCATTCGCTTTCGCATTCGCAAATAATTCGCTTACTTTTGCTATTTGCATTCGCTTTTGCATTCGCTAAAATGTATGCGAATATTTAAAGCGAATACTAAAGAAAAAAATATTGGAAATATTTTCCAGTTTTTGAAAAAGAAAAGGCAGTGTTTGAATTGCGCGAAAATATTTTCTGCTTAAGACTAGTCTGTTGGAACTTTTGAAAAATGGTAAGCACATCATTACTTAGTTCAAAAATTTTTAAATGCAAAAATATTAACTATTCCTTCTTTGTTGTAAATTTTTTGCGAAACAAGTGCCACTCATATTATTTCGCATGTAAATTTAATATGTTGAAGATATATTTCATATGTTTTTCCCAAGATGAACAGAGTACTACTTCTGGAAAAAATTTTCATGAACAATTCATTCCAATTTTTCTTAATCGCCCTTATTCCAGTTGTCGACATCGACGTCACTTTAACACAATACCAAAAAATTGGGGTTTGTTTACTCGATCTCGAGAACAATTTTGTACTACTGATAATCTAATTCCGTTCCCTAAGGTCTAGAAAATAGCATAAAACTACCAACAGGAGTCAGTTGTTTTCGACAACGGGTACACAAGCCCCACTTTTTTGGTATTGTGTTAAAGTGACATCGATGTCGACAACTGGAATAATGGTGAATATGTATTTTGATAGCATTTTACAGGAAATGTTGAACTTAGTACAAGGTCTTAGGGCCAAACTACGAATGGGATGATTGCCTAATATTTTGTAAATTTATTTTTAATTATTATCTATACTTATTTTAATATGATTTCATATATTTTTCAGTTTAACAATTTTTATTTCTAATAATATAATAAATATTTGCTGAATTCAAGACTCAAGTAGATCTATGTATACAACACAACTTTATGTTCTTACATTAATTAATTTTCATGTGATTTTTTAACGTATTGTAATATTTGCATTCGCTTTCCCATTCGCATTCGCATTCGCTTTCGCAAAAATTAAAATGTATTATTCGTTTTCGCATTCGCATTCGCTAAACTGATATTCGTTACATCCCTAGTATGTATGTATGTGCATATGTATGTACAGTGGAATCTCCCTTAACGGACACTTCTTATAGGCGGACACACCCTTTAGACGGACACTTTTGACAGGTCCCGGCAGCGCTGCATTTAAATGTTTAGTTTTCTCTTGACCGGACAGTACCCTTGTACGGACATATTTCAATGGTCCCTTCAGTGTCCGCTCAAGAGAGATTCCACTGTATATGTATTTATGTATTATGTATTTAATTAAAGTTAACAAAATTTACAGTTTGTGATCATATTGTTGCACATACATACATACATATACATACATATATGTATGTACATAAATGCAATATCTACTTCCTCTTAAAAAAAAGAAGACAAGTGCAATAAATAAAACAACAACAACAACCAACAAAATAATAAAAACAACAACTGAAAGATTTGACGCATTTCTTTTGTGTAAAACATATACATATGTACATGTACGTACATACCCAGCCAGCATTTTGTGAAAATAATGATCAAAAAATAGACACATTTGAATATTCTAGATGATTAAAACTATCAAATATGCAATCATTTTCTAATCATAAATGATTCTGTCATCGGGAGAAAATGGTACCCTGCATGTGACTATTCCTGAATAGTCATTTATGATCTCTGCTTTAATGTAGTTTTCATGTACATTTGTTATCATATGTGATAATATTTTCTGTTCACTTTTTAGTTGAATTTGCAATCATTTTATGATCACATTCTGCTTCATTTTCGACCCATTTTTGAAATCGTTTAATGATCATATTTTGTATGATATTCGATCAATTTTTGAAACGAATCTTACCATAATTTGAAGGCATATTATGATCATATTATGTATAATATTTGACCCTTTTTTTAATAGAAATCAGACTATAATTTGATATATGTAGTTTTATGATAAAATTTTTATTATAATTCAATTCTTATGCATTTACAAAACAAAACAATAAAACAAACAATAATACAAAAATAATAAAATAACTTCTTAAATTCATTGCTCTTAAGTCTAGGGGAATAAAATTATGTTATATATACATATACGATTAATTAAAAAACCAAATAATAATAAAATAATTTCAAGAATTCATTTTACTTACTAAAATTGCATGACATAATTTTTTCAGCTTCTCTTTTAGCAATGCGTCTAATATTTTTGGCTGACATAATTTCACTTGAGATATTATTAGATTTTATTGAACTATAGTGAATTTTAATCAGAAATAATTTCTTAATCAGGCTTGAGTTCAGTAATTTCAATTCTTATGAATGAAATATTTTTATTAATTAATGTGAGTATCTAAAGAAGAGAAGAAAAATTAAACTAGACACTATTAGCTGGGGGAAATACCGATATTTTTCTGTGCAGCCACGCACTTCATCAGCACCCATGTCTATCTACTGGGGTAGAGATTATTATTAACATCAGCTATTAAACTTAAATTTCTATGAAATGGAATATGAGAATTGATTGTGTATACAATTATTGATTTGCCTTTGGCAAACACATTTGTAAGTATCACTATTCATTTTCTGTTTTTCCATTTTCTATTTAGGTTAGCACGAAGTTATATCACTCTACCACTACTTTTTTAAATTGATTTTTTAAATTTTCTAATTTTTTAATTTATTTTAAATAGTTATTAGTATCTTGTTTATTATAATTATTAACTTTTTTTAATTTTTTCAATAAAAAACTTTTTTATTACAAAAATAGACACCAATTCTCACTTTAGCGATCAAAAACAGGACTTCTCACTATGCAATCAAAATACAATATATAATTTTTTCTGCATTGCTTTTCCTTTGACTTGTTGGTTAACGGGAACTTGTTTACAAGCTGATCACCTTTTATGTTTGCGAAATGGTGGGGGTAAAAGAGTAAGTAACTATCACATTTTGGTCACCAAGAATAGTCAAAAAGAACTCAAGCAAATGATAAAAATAATTGTAATCAGTTTTTAATCATAAAGAATAGACAAATTTGACTGTTGTTCTTGATGAATTGTATGAAAGCCCAGTTTTTAATCACCATGAGTAATCAAAAATGAGTAAGTAAGATGACTACCAAATTGTATCGCATTTTGGTCACCAAGAATAGTCAAAAAGTACTCAAGCAAATGATAAAAATAATTGTAATCAGTTTTTAATCATAAGGAATAGACAAATTTTACTGATCTTTTTGATGAACTGTATGAAAACTCAATTTTTAATCACCAAAACTAGTCAAAAATGAGTGAGTAAGATGACTACCGAAAATTCAATCATCCAAATGCTAGCTGGGTATGTATGTATATAATCATTGTATGCAGTTGTTAATTTATTTGTTTATCCAAATGTTTATCTTGACGTTCACGTGTCTTTTATTGTTAATAGCAGTATATGTATACATACATACATACATATGTAGGTATGTACGTATGTATGTTCATATGTATGGTACACATACATAGATAGTACATTGTTTTGGCTCTTAGTCAAGTTTTATATGCATGTAAATATGTATGTTGAATGAATATGTATGTATATGTATACGCGTGTATGTCAACATATCTGTATATATTTTGTTCAGTGTAATGACCTGTATATACCAAATATTTAATTATAACTTTTATATTTGCAACACTAATTACTCAAGAACATGAGCTGGCTAATAACGTTCTCTAGGTGAATATTTTAATAGCAAATTTGTTAAAAAAGCTTTTGTTAACAAATGTGCATTTAGTGAAAAAGCTTTTGATATACAGTCAAATCCCGATAATTCGAAATCGCAAGGGACCGGCCATTTATTACGAATTATAGGGGTTTTCGATTTAGCGGGGTTTCGATTTAACGGGGTTAGAATAAAATAAATACGAATTAACGGGGGTTTTACTAAAACTATAAAAAATGAACATAAAAAACAATTGTCAAAAATAAAATACAAAATAAATAAAATAAATACATAAAGTAAAATACAAAATAAATAAAATAAATACATAAAGTAAAATAGCAAATTCATTTACTTAGCGTAAAATACGTGTACTATTAATAGCAAACAAAAAACAATAAAATAAAAATAAAACTGTTAAATTCATTTCATCATTCTTTCCATGTTTTTGTTGTTTTTATTACGATTTATAAGAGGTAAAGAAGATTTTATTAAAAAAAAAGAACTAGCGAGGGGACCAAAATGTATGGAAATTTTACGAATTACCGAGATTTTTTCAAGGGACCGACAGTTTATTACGAATTATCGGGAATTACGATTTATCGGGGTACGAATTATCGGGATTTGACTGTATCTACTATCTATAGGTATTTGGTGAGCGAAGATAATGGTTGCTAGATACACACAATACCTTTGTTTGTCTAATCCAACTTATGGCATGATATCTCCCAAATATCCCCTATATTTTGTATTACTTCATCTTAGGTCGCAAATGACTTTTGGATACACTTATACCTATTATGTCTTTAGCGAATATAACGATGAACAAAATATTAATTTTGATTAGAAAATGTAAACAAGTAAACAATTTTTGAATTGCTTAATTATTAATTAAATTCTGAAGCTCTTATTCACAAAAATATTTTTGGTATACATGGGTACATTTAGGAGGTTTTTTAAAAAAATGTCATAAACCCTTAATAAAACAAAATTACAGTGAGAAATTTAAATACATTCCTTTCCACACATTCCTGTCTTTCATATAATCTTGCACAGAAAAATATTATGATTAGTTTTTGTTTTAACAAACAGGGGTTTAAAACTGATTTTAAGTTTTATTATAAGTAGCTAGTAGGTACATTATTTTAATAAAGATAAAATGTGTTTTTCATTCTATTAAAGTTTAGCGAATTTTGATATTTAGTTTCCGAATTCTATGCTACTTACATAGGTACGACTTCAGTAAATATATTATTTGATTTTTTGAATTTAGTAATTGAATGCAAAATAAAGTTTTTGTGTGTGATACAGAACTCAATGAATGCAGCTTTTACTCTCTTCACAATCAGGGTTCCCGGTATTATTTTATACCTTATCCCCAATTTTTAACTTTTTATTTCCAAAAATCCCCACAGCTGCTTTAAAATAAAAGCAAGTTATTTCATAAGATAAATTTGCATGTATATATTTATTTATTTCGTTAAATCAATTTGTATTAAATGTTTTTAAAATAAATTTGTTTGTACCTTGAGTTCAAAAACTCAAGAAACAAGAATCACCAAATCAAAAAATTTTTAATTATACATACATATATTACCCCCAAAAATCCCCAGCGAAAAAGTGTCTTTTTCCCCCAAAAATCACCTGGGGATTTTCATAAAACTGTTGTCCCAAGTTTAAAAAAAATCCCCCATTTGTGAACAAATCCCCAAAACTAATTCACAATTTAACGAGCAGATTATGCTGAAAATGGAGAAGTATTATTAAGAGCAATTCTCTTGGGAGGTGTTTTCGTGATATCTGATCTGAATATTCCTTGTGTGTGTGCCAGTATTGGGTCTCGTGGCACAGTTGCACTAATTTTTGGACATAACTTTATTGCTTCGTCAAACATTTCCGTTCTTCATATAAAAGACTAGCTTGCATTTATTTTTTCTAAATATTTTAACAAATAAATATACGCAAGCTCGATTCCCACCAAAGACTTTGATGTCCTTCAATACAATAAAAAATTATATTTACGGATATAACATTCATATATATGTATGTACATATGTATGTATATATACATACATATACATATGTATATTAATATTACAATTTTCTTCATTAATTGACAATATTCAGAAAGAAATACCAGAAATTTCTTCCTTATTTTTGTACATTTTCAAACGTGTGATTTTTTATGGAAACTTTTTAAAAATTATATGTACTATAATATTGTGTTATATTTTTTTATATTCAAAACGTAAATACATACATACATACTATCTACAACCTTCAAAAAATTAGAAATGACGTAAAATTTTAAATGCAAAGCAAATACAAACCACGTGCCAAGGCGAATCCATATTAGGTGGCCTCAATTGCTCCAGTGAATAGGTACTCGCCCTTTGTAATTTTAATACCCTTAAATTTTAACACATACTTTTCAGTACATTTTTTTACATCAAAGTACCTATAAATTTTTCAAAGCGAATTGTGCCAAGTATAGCTTATGAATAAAATTCCGTGAGAAATTTTCGCGGGGAACAATTCCAACTAATAGCAAGTAGTTAATAGGGAAAACAAAAAATTCCAATTGGAAAAGGGAGAAATTTTTCGCGGAATCTTATACACAATTGTCCTGTATATGAATATGCCTTGGTTCGGGTGCTAAATGAAAGATTGTCATTTCTTTTCAATGATTTGATTACTTTGGAAAAACTGTCCAAGCTAACACTAATGAAGCATTAATTTTATAACTTTCTACATAAAAGCGAGTCCTGGTACTATTAGTGCTAAATTGGTACAATTTTTACAAAGAGGCAACATGGCACGCAAATTATCTTATCCCAAAAGTGATATTCATAATACGACTAAAGTAAAATATATGTATACATTCATACACACATACATACATACCTACGATACACAGGCCGACAAAGAGAAAAAAATTCAACGCACGTTATAAGAAGACTCAATCAAAAACATTTATTTAGTTCAAGCAAAATCGTGAAAGTGAATAGAGGCTCAACTGTGGGAGCAAGCGAATACAGATAAAAAGTTCTAGAAAATTCTTAGCAAATTTAAAAAGCAAATATTATTAAATATTTATAAATAAAACATTTTGTTAAATAAGTGAAACATGTTGTACTATCTTAATACCAAAACCATACAACAAAAATATGAAGGTGTGCTGAAAAAAATATTCAGAGATTTTTTTTCTTCCAAATGGCTAAAAGAAATTTTGAAATTTTAAGAGAAACGAAAAAAAAATAAAGTTAACTCTTAAGATACTCGTATTACCAAAATATTTGACAGCTATTAGTTCCAGTGTTGTCGATTTCTTTAAAATAATTCAATAAAATTAAAAACAAATAATTTAAAAATATTAAAATTAAAATTATCCATAACCGAGTTTGGGAACAATACAATATAAGTATTGAATGATCTTTCTGAGAAATAATTATTTGAGCTTATGCTTACAACAAGATACAAGTTTCCTATTACTTTAAATATATGAATACCCCCAAATGCAAAAAAAAAATTAACGTGTGCGTCAAGTGTACGTTACAATCAGTTTTTGTGTGGAAATTTTGTTTCAAGCACACGCTAATTTATTTTGCATATGGGGCTTAAACTTGCTGCAGTAAGACTTTAAAATAAAAAACTATGTTTGTGAATTTCCTTCTTTTACAAATTTAAAAATTGTAATAAATTTCTCAATTACACTGTGATACACAAAAAATATTCAGGGATTCTAATGTACCAATTCTATTTTGTTGGAGTTCATGGATGACGAAAATACCGTTGGTTTTTTTCGGTCACTTCATAAAGTGATTTTATAACGGTAAATGTAGTGAAAAACGGGGTTTCTTAGATTTTCAGTTGTAACTTCTTTGTTTCCCAACGGATTTCTTTTAACTTTTCGTTGGTTAAAAGGATGGAATATTATCTTTCAACCAAGATATATTTTTTGTAAATCGACTAACAAATGGCTAAGTTACAGTCGTTGAAGTGTAAAAAAAAACCCATTAAAAAGTATTCTTTTGTTTTCCTCAGGCCATAAGTTGCTTATGAGTTACAAAAGAATACTTTTTTAATGGGTTTTTTGTACACTTCAACGACTGTAACTTAGCCATTTGTTAGTCGATTTACAAAAAATATATCTTGGTTGAAAGATAATATTCCATCCTTTTAACCAACGAAAAGTTAAAAGAAATCCGTTGGGAAACAAAGAAGTTACAACTGTTTAAAACTAAAAATCTAAGAAACCCCGTTTTTCACTACATTTACCGTTATAAAATCACTTTATGAAGTGACCGAAAAAAACCAACGGTATTTTCGTCATCCATGGACTCCAACAAAATAGAATTGGTACATTAGAATCTCTGAATATTTTTTTTCTCAACTTTTGTATCACAGTGTTATTTTTATTTAAATTAAACTAAAGATTGCTATTAGAGTCAGTGCAGTGTTTAAAATTTTGTGTAAAATTAAACTTAAATGTCGGCAACACTGAATTACACACATGCCTTTTAGTAATCTCTCAATTGGCTGTTTCTCATTCGCTAAATTTAAACTGGTCGTGTGTGTTGGAAAATTTAACCATTTGCAAGAAATTCTAAAATTCATAATTGAAAATTTTTTATCAATTTTGATCAAACGTAATCCTAAAATTTTCTAAATTTATTCAAAGTTTTTGTTAAAAAAATTAATAAAATGGCCCATTTGGTTGTACAAGTTGTTGAGCGGTGTGAAAAGGCAGAAGAAAGTCAACATTTAGGTAAATTTCTTAATTATAATAATTTTTTATGTGAATGACTAAATTTAAAATATGAGTGTTTTTTACCATTTGTAGATAAAATTCAATAACAAAAACAAATATTATGCTAAAACAGGGATGTTTAGTGAACGATCATACATACAGAGTTGCCAGAACAGACTTTTTATTTTTCAATTAGAAATTTTCTTTTAACCCAAAAGAATTGATACATTATTCTTTTTGTATATATCATTACTAAGGGAATTGAATAATACGTAAGTAAGCTATATTTGTCAGCGTACGTTGGGAGCATTAGAATTATAATTTGTATAAAAACAATTTTTTGATAGGGAACTGTAGGAACTTCCCCAAAGGAAAACTTCCCAACTCTGTCGTTTTCCTTACTTACACCCTGTTTCCGCAAGTCAAGCAGGCGACTCGTCTAGAAAATTTATTTGAAAATAACTCAAACAATTTATACCCTGTTTCCACAAGTCAGGCAGGAGACTCGTCTAAAAAATTTTTATGAAAATCACTCAAAGAAATTAGTGCTTTTCATATAAATTTTCTACTCAAGTCAACCGTTCGTGTTGCGGAAACAGGGTGTTACTGCTTTTCATATAAATTTTCTACTCAAGACGACCGTCTGGCTTTGTTGAAAAAGAGAGATAATGTGCTATTACTTGGAATTGAGCAGATCTGCCCCCGTATTCTGTAACTCGCTGAAGCTAAATTTCTATCGCTAAAATTCTATAAAGACGATTTATCGATTTCCGGCTATGAATACAACTTTCAAACGCTTATTTTTAATCGGGCATTGGCTCAAAAATTTAATCCACCGAAATTATAGTGTTTTATTTAGTTTAATTAGTTTTTAATTTGTTTTGGATTTTAGCGATCGAATTTAGCTTTAGCTTTAGCGAGTTACAGAATACGGGGGCAGAGCTACAAAAATATGTACTTTCAAAGAAGCGACAGTGTTTTGTTGCAGTGTATTTTATAGTCACCCCTATTATGAATGACAATGATGACTCACATCATGTCGACGGTTCAATATACGTGATACGGTATCGTATCAATGACAGATATCGCATACTACTGTCGGTCACTTGCTATTTTCAACGGAAAAGGTTTTTTTTAATATTAAAAAAAATATATAAAATTAACCACCGGTAAACAGTTTGAAGTATAAATTTGGATTTAGTAAGAAGAATAGTAGCAAAGGAATTTAATCGTGAGTCAACTCGACAAGAAAGACATTGTGGTTCCTTATTAGGAGTGAAAATCTTATTAGGCGTACCATCCACGCAGCCAACAGCATCAACAAATCCCGTTTTTTTAAACTTCCAATTTATAATGGACCCTCTCTTCTTCTGTCATTTCAAACTTGTGTCTCCTCTAATATTACACTCGTAGATACCGCAGATTGTGACAATCCTAGACTAAAATCATTCCCAACATTTAATTACTATTATTAATTGCTGCGAGCTTTGTGGCCAGAACCGGAACTTTGATGTATTGGAAGTGAATTTTGATCAAAGCCGACCAACTATTCACTGAAGGCTGTATTTTATTCAAAACTAATGGCAAGACTGTTGTAAATTTAGAGATGGTAAAATTGAGCTTTCATTAAAAAAAGCTTTTGACTAATTGTAATACGATGAATCAAAAAAATTCACATATTCCATTTGCAATAACGGCTGAGTATATAAAGCAGAAATATGCATCAACTGACACAAACACAAAAGAACGCTGATGATGAAGGTGTAGTGGTCTTCGAAAACAGTTAGGTGTTCCGTTCTACTGCATGTTTGTCAGAATGTTTACAATTAACTTTGTTGCTATTTGTTCATTAATAATTATCATATGTAATTTGGTTTACAAGGCGGTACGAACTTTAGCCTGTTCAAATCACAAATATAAACCTATTTCTTATAAATTATCGATAACATGTCGATGTCAACATTACGTAATGTCGATTTAACATTGAAGTGGTGTCGCTGTTGAACCAATACGACAGCCTCTTCAAAGTGACGTCGATGGAGACAACAATTCGCATAATTAAGTAACACTTTTTTCGAAACAAATTTCGAAAACTAAATAGATATTTTAGTCGATGTCAAATCGTTTGGGGGGTATGTTTGCACCACCATATTCATAAAATTTAAAATGAATTTTAAATGTATTTTATTTGAAATTTTTCATAAAAAATTTTCCTAAAATGGATTTCAAACTCATTTTATTTTTTTATATGAATAAATAATATTTTTAATATTAAAAATTTATAAAAAAAAGAAAAACAAATTTTGTGAAATTTCGTGAAAAAAAACTACTAAATTACTGTAGCATTAATTATTTCTTTTATTTTTAATTGTTCTATTGCAGATTTATCCGAATGCGAATTGATGCAAATCCCCGATGCTGTTTATCACTTAATGCGCAATACAGAATTGAAAACCTGCGATCTCAGTGGCAATGTGATCAAAAAGATCTCGCCAAAGTTTGCCACAAAATTCAGTTTAATAACAGGTAAATATATTATTGAAATATTCTAATGCAAAAGCAAAAAAGAAGTTTTAACGCAAATATGAAAATTTTTTACAGACTTAAATCTCTCACACAACCAAATGTCCAAACTTCCCGACGAATTAGCTAACTTGATGAATTTGAGCAAACTGAATATATCACACAATTCATTTATTGTATTACCGCCAGTTGTTTTCAAAATGCCCAAATTAAAGGAATTAGATGCCAGTCATAATGCCATCATAGGTAAAGTGTTTAATAATGAAATTAATATGATAAAAAATTTAACGAAATTCCCCATGAACTTGTTTTAGAAATTGATACAGATGATGTTATAACCAGTGACAGTTTAGAGTCGGTAGATTTACGTCACAATCCCTTGGGACGCACTTGCCATCGTAGACTGAAAAATGCCCAAACACCTTTTCGTCTAGAAATCTCAGAACTCAATGAGGACGATGAAGACTGGTAAAATTTTAATTCTCAATAGAAAATATTAGGTTACGAGACATAATGAATGATATTCATTTCTGAACAAGTTTAGAAGGAAAAACGCCCTAAAGATATCTCAATATTAATAATTCAATAGACATTTTAATATATATGTACTTAAACATATCGCTCACTCTCTTCTTAACACCTTAGTTGTAAGTTTTTAAAAATAGTTAATAAGTATTGATTTTAAGTTAAAAAAAAAGAAAACATTAAAATAATTGTAAAAAAAATTTTTTGAGAAACGTAATAATAATTTTGTGGAAAGATTGATATTTCAAAAAAAAATTTGATCCTATAATTTCAATTAAAATTAGACTTCAGTTATAATTGCTTCTTGTCTTTTTTAAACAAATAAATAATAAACATTTCCCCAAAACTGTTAACAACTTGCGCAGGAACTATTATAGTTCCAGGACTAATTATTTGGGAACAGTTTGCTTTAAAAATTAATGAATATTAAAAAAATATTTGCAAGAAAACTGAACTAAACTGCTTAAGGTAATTCAAGTAGGCAAAAATATGTGAATTTCTCCGAGAAATAAAAGTATTTTTGTCACGTGCGACATTAAGCAATTAACCTTGTATTTCTGAACAACGTGACTAGATTTTTCTTAAAATTTTACGTAACGTAGAGCTGGTAACGGCTTACACAAATATATAAAGATGTAAAAAAAAGCTTTCGTTTTCTTTGAAAAAACAAGCATATTTGCTTGCTGTCGCACGCTACAAAAAGTTGATATTTAATATTACTACGTTTATACGCATGAGTTACTCGCAAATAAATATATTGCAAGTGGCTAACTGACGAAATAAGTCCTGAAGTAACTTTTCTATAGAAGTGCTACCAAGTTTTTTTACTTTTGTTAGGCCGTATAAACAGTGAGTTAACTTATTTGCAAATAGTGCGCGTATAAACGTAGCATATGTTGCGTTTCCTTAAACACTGTTTAAACACTTTAAAATGTTTAATATATTCAAGATTTGCATCATATGCAATTGGCTTGAGTTGCTTTAGTGCACTGACCCCACATAAATTTTCAGTGCTACACAAAGTCGTAGAGATTTTACAATTTCATTGAAAAGGAAATGAACTTCGTCCCTCATATATCATAATTATAAAATAATAATTTAATTTAAAATGTTTGCATAAGTTTTGAACTTTTAGTGTGCAAATATGTATGTACATACACACATAAATATGGGTATATTCGTAAATGCATCACTGCGCTGCAAATGGAAATTTTGAATATTCTAAACTGGTTCACTGAAGTACATAACGCCCAAAAAATATCAAATATGGTGTACAAACCGGATTACTACTAAAACAGATTATCAGCGAACTTGTATTATATTTTAAATAAAAGTTTGCACGTATGATGCAGAGCAGTGATGCATTTACGAACTCACCCTATATTATTTCTTTTCATAAAGTTTTTACAATTAAATACGTATTTAAGAGACGATCCAAAGATTTAGCAAAATCACTTTCTTAATGTTGAGCACACATCTTTTTAATATACTCGTAATAATGAACTTAGTGTAAGAAAAACAACACATTTATTTAGATAAATAAGATTTTTTTATTAAATGTTAAACTGTGATTGTCATTGAATAATTTTATTTGTTATTTGATTTTTTTTTAATGTCCTATTTTTATATTTATTGTATATGATTTTATTTAAGTTCATGCCCTTTTTCTAATACATACATATGAGGGAGCCGCAGAACAAAAGGTGCTTTTTTGCTCATTTCAAATTTTTGTGAAATGGAGATTTAGTTTTTTCGCCCCTTTAAAAAACTGCTAGAACCTAGAAATGCTAACAAGTTTTTTTACTTATCTACAAATGCATCTAACTGTCATAAGTCACCCCATTAAATGTTATAGATGTTTGATATAATTCCATTTATATTTCGGAAAAAGCACCTTTTGCAAAAAAGTAAAAAAACACCTCTTGTTAAAAAAAAGTAAAAAAACATCTTCTGTTAAAAAAAGTACGTTTTGTTAATAGAAGGAAAAAGTACATTGTGTAATGCGATACCACATATATGACGATAAAATTTTTACTGAATGTGGTTCAAACTGATCTAATATATTTAAAAAAGCACCTTTTGTTAAGCATAACTTTTTTAGAACCCATTTACTTTGTAAAACTAAAAATAATAATAATGCTAACTTGATTGTTGCTACAAGATTCCAACCTAAATATTATAAAAATAACAAAAAACCAATTTTTCAAGAAATGCGAAAAAGCACCTTTTGTTCTGCGGCTCCTGATATGTACTAGTCTTTTTCTTAAATGAAAATTTTTCATGGATCAATCACTTACTGCCTTTGTATTTCATATTTTATTTTATATTTATTTTATACTCCAGTTTTTTAAGTGTTTCAATTATTTGTTGTTTTATCTTATTCACTATCGGATTTTATGATTTTTTAATGAGAAAAATAATAAAAAAATGTTATTTATTTAACTCTTATGAAACAGATGACAATCAATATGTATGCAGTTTTATTTGGAAATATTTATAGGCGTATTAGGAAAATTTTCAAGAGGAGATGTAAGTCGTAATACAGAAGTAGTTTCGAGTAAAACCACGTTTAGAGTATATACGTTTTTTGAAAAACTCAAAAGCGGAAAATTAAAGTAATTCTTTCGTAACGTAAAGATTACTGTATTAACGAATGCGAATTGCGAAAATGTACTTTGTATGACTTTTAGTAAGACTTTGGTAAATACATTGGATTTCGAACATCAGTCCGCTCTCAAAAAATGGTGTTATAATTTTTTGGCCAACAAACTAATTCAGACTTAGTGATAGCGCTTTACTATATATAGCAATAATGTCCACTAAATAAATAAGATTAATTAATTAATTAATGACATTTATTTATGTTATAAGATTTTACTCCGAAAAAATCAGTTCTTCATGCAAATTTTTTTTTGCAAAAGTAAAGTAAAAAAATTTGTTTCATTTCTTTCAGAATAACTAACAGGGCCTCCCTAATTTTTTGCTAATAATATGTGGTAATATATTCTGAATGTGTGTAGGCACCCTAATAGGACTTATAGATCACTTTCTATAAAACATTTTTTTTTTCGGAAATCATATAATTAATGCACACTTTTGAATTGAGTTGTTTCACTACGGGGTTTCCCAAAAAAAAATGTACAGTCTAGCAAAAACGAAAATTTAACAACCGCAGTTATTTAAAGAATGTCGGCTGCTGAAGTTCTCCGTTGTGTTTAATTTTTCGTTTCATGGGTTCCCTTGGACTGCGACTGTTTACATTTTCAGAAGCAGAAGTGTAAGCAGAAGAAAAAGCAATTACACATATCAGAAGTTTTTAAACGTTTGAATACCTGCTAACAAGAGTGGGCTCTGGTTTCGTAAACATGCACTTACCCTAACTGTCCTTAAATCTCAATAATGCACAATGATCTATTCAAGTGCTTTAGAATACTATCATATACATAAATCTAAAAAAATTTACATTGCACCGATAAATTAACGGATAAGGTCAGAATTACATATATTCTAAATATTTCATGGATATAAAGCAAAAATTATGCACAAAAATTATCAATTTTTTATCAAAAATATTTAAAATGTTAATTTTTAGGGTTAGGTTAAAATTTTTCCGCTCCTGAAACCATGCCGCCCTAGGCCCGATCCTCAGGGGCCTATACGTAAGTCCATCACTGACCAGCGTATTAATATTGTGTTGCTTATAACCAGGGAAATCGAAAATGTGCAATTGCATGTTTTTTCTTGTGTGACGTATTATCGTAAAGCAGAGATAAGATATTTATCCATTTCAGAACTTTTTATGAATTTTGGCATCGATTTGTTAATGCATATTTTTGCATATTTCACCCTTTAAAGCATGTTTTGCATATTTCAGTGTTAGATAAAATATGCTAACAATTATTTTCGGACTTTTAGAGCATAATTTACGCTTTTAGGGCATATTTTGATACTTTATAGAGTTTTTTTATTTTATTCCCTGCTTATAACTTTATAATAAGCTTCTTTAGAGACATGTGAAGATTCCTTTGTAGAATTTTGTAGTCGACTTATGATGTTATTGCTTTTAAGCACATATCGAGCATTATTTTCGATATTATCGTAAACGATATGTTATCAGAAATATACTTTTTTAGTTAATTATTATTTTTCGAACTGTATTTGTTTCTTAAATTCTTATGAATTGAATTAGGCTACTCTTCGTAACGCTTTTTAAGCCAAATTACATGTGATAATTATTAATGAACAAATAACATCAAGTTAGTTGTAAATATTCACAACTAACTTGATGTTATTTGTTCATTAATAATTATCACATGTAATTTGGCTTAAAAAGCGTTACGAACAGTAGCCTAATTCAATTCATAAGAATTTAAGAATATACTTTTTTGTTGAAATTAAAATTTTATGTGCCTACCCATAGCTTAGAATTATCAATATGCCAAAATTTTTGATCACTTTTAAGATACGGACTATAATATTTTATCCTAAGCGACAATTTACGTATCTAAAACAAATTTGAATATTATAAAAAACCCATCTCCTGAAAATTAAATTTTTGCTGCTTACGATGAAATCGAAAATAAGAATCGATATGTACATATATCAGCATTTGCCTTGATCAAAGGTTTACGTCAAAAATGACCGACTGAATGATTTCCGAACGTCGAACGAAACTCGTCCTGCATAACGAACTCTGAGATAGATTTATTTCTATTTCGTACGCCGACGAGCGACGAAAAATCAATTTTCGCTCTCTTTTCTGTTATTTATTCGTCCTTGTTGTGTTTCACACGACGAATTTATTCATAGAATTCTTATCGCCAAATTCGTCGCCGTGGACAAAATTCGACGTTCGTCCCAGTTGTCTTCCTAGCATATAGCGGAAGTCTTTAAAGAATATGCTAAACGAGTTTTTAAGCAAATTTGAAAATGTTAAAATAAAATCAACCAAATAATTGGAGCATTGACGAATTTATTCATAGAATTCTTATCGCCAAATTCGTCGCCGTGGACAAAATTCGACGTTCGTCCCAGTTGTCTTCCTAGCATATAGCGGAAGTCTTTAAAGAATATGCTAAACGAGTTTTTAAGCAAATTTGAAAATGTTAAAATAAAATCAACCAAATAATTGGTGCATTGATGTGTGATCCTACATTTAGCATTAGTAATTACTAGGGCAAGGAATCTCATGCACTAAAATATCGAAAATATGCGCATAAAACATGCACTTAAAATTTGAAAATATGCACTAAAAACACAGAAAATATGCAATTAAAAATATTTTTTTAATATTTTATTTAAAAACAATTTAACAAAAAAAAGGCAGAAAACAATTCATTTAATATACATATTTATCTACATATAAAATTAGTATAAAGAAAAACAAAACAATAAATTCAACAACAAAAAATTAAGTTAAATAAACGGCCTGGCCCACGATGTCACCAGATATCGTTCGATCGACAACTTGTATTGCAAACAACAATAACTTTAGAAAATTTATTTTTGTTTGCAATACAAGTTGTCGATCGAACGATTTCTCGTGACATCGTGGGCCAGGCCGTTCATTTCCATAATTTTGCAGAAAAAATCTCAAAACCAACTCACTTTCCATTTAAAATGTATTATGTTGTGTAAAGTTACAAATTTTCAGCGAATTCCCGAACAAAACAATAAAAATGTTGTGTAAATATAAAAATTTAGAGTTCAACAGGGTGATTCAGGTAAATATTTTGTAACAAATTATGTGTCAACTTTTACCAGAAGATGTCGCACTAAGTATCAGGAGCGTTTTACTTTTTCAAATGGATGCTAACCAATATAGCAAAAATATGCACAGAAAACATGCATTTATTAAACAAGTAAGAGTGCTATATTCGGCTGTGCCGAATCTTATATACCCTTTACCAACGTACGTACATATGTACATATATATAGTATACAGACATACATACATATTTGTTTCCATCTTGGGAGCTTTAATTTTCATTTTTCAAATTTCATACGCTAAACTTTTCTTTCAGAAGCATAAAATATATTCAATTTATAAAGAAAACGAAAAAAATTTTTAGACCTATTTAATTTTACATAACACAAAAAGTGTGAGTTTTCCAACCCTGGAGTCATAATTTTGGATTTTTCTGATTATTGATACCAATCTAGTTCTTTAAAAAATTTATAAAATATGTTAAGTGAACAAAGCAAAAACGAAATAAGGAAAAACTTAGTTTCATTTAATTCCTTTAATATTAAAAAATTCAGTAAAGTGCGACTTTGAATCGCGCACGATTCAGGCAGGCTATTTTGCTTTTCCGAAAATTTTTTCAGTTTAAACGATTTTTTCAGTGTTGTCGCTTTTTTCTCGTTTTGGCGATTTTTTTCTGTTTTTGGAGGTTTTTTTCTTTTTGGCGATTTTTTTCTGTTTTTGGGCTTTTCTTCATTTTGGAGATTTTTTTTCAGTTTGGAGATTTTTTTTCAGTTTGGCGATTTTTTTTAGTTTGTGGGTTTCTTTTAAATAAGCGATTTTTTTTTGTTTTTTTCATTTTGGCGATTTTTTTCTGTTTTTTGGGGTTTTTTTCGTTTGGCGATTTTTTTCATTTCGGCGATTTTTTTCATTTTGGTGATTTTTTTTCATTTTGGCGATTTTTTCTGTTTTTTAGGTTTTTTTTCGTTTTGGCATTTTTTTCATTTTGGCGATTTTTTTTCATTTTGGCGATTTTTTTTCATTTTGGCGATTTTTTTTCATTTGAGCAATTTTTCCGTTTTGTGCGATTTATTTTAGTCTTAGAAATTTTTTTTAATTTGGTGCTTTTTTCCGTTTTGGCGATTTTTTTTTTGTTTTTGGCGATTTTTTTCAGTTTAGCGATTTTGTAATATTTTGATTTTTTAGTTTTACCGTTTTTGAAAATTTCAAGAGTTTTGCTCTTATGGTTTCCAAGATACAGCAGTTGTCAAAATTGCATAGTCAAAAGTGCATTAACTGATGGAACACCCTTTAATTTAAATTTTTGGAAATTTTAGTGTTAATTTTTGTAGTCTGTATAAAAAGTGTATATACATATAATTGTATGTATATTACATGGGATTTTAACATTTTTCGTTGCTCGTTTTGGAACACCCTTTAATTTCCAATTCTCATGTATTTGTTGTTGTAGCGGCCAAAGGTCTACACACTGTGTCCAAATTTCAGGTCTGTAGCTCGTACGGTTCTTGAGAAAATACTAATATAGTTTTAGACATAGTTAATTTTACATAACACAAAAAGTTACAGTTTTCCAACCCTGGAAACGTTTTTTTAATTTTTTTATATCTTTTTAATTTAAAATACCAGTTGTAATCGTACTGATGTGTAAAATAAGTTTATTTATTAAAAAAAATAAAAATTTGTTTTCGGTAGTTACTTTTATATGGCAAAATGAAGTTTACGTTTTCCAGCTCTGCAATCGTCTGTCCGATTTTGCTGAATTTCAATACCAATCTATTTTGGAAAATTTCTGACACACCAGTCCAAGAACGAAGTCTCTAGCTTTACTGGGAGCTTCGGAAAACCGATTTCACGTACAGACAGACGGACAGACGGACAGACGGACAGACGGACAGACGGACAGACGGACAGACGGACAGACGGACAGACGGACAGACGGACAGACGGACAGACGGACAGACGGACAGACGGACAGACGGACATCGCTTATTCGTCTTCCCTATGCATAAGGATCCAGAATATATATATTTTATGTGTCGCTTATTGATATTATAGAAATTACAAACGGAATGACAAACCTATATATACCCTTTTACCATTTTTGTTGGTAAAGGGTATAAAAATATGCGCAAAAATATGCAAAAACGAGTATTTTTAGCAAAATATGCAAAAACGATTAAATGCCATTTCAAAGGAAATTTCACGATTCGCAAAGATAACTTAACCGTTTCCGTTTTATGATGCCCAGTGAAAACATGCATTTGCATGAGATTCCTAGTCCTAGTAATTACTAATTAGACACCGCAGAAATTATAAAGGCCTAACAATGTGATTTTTATTTTATAACCATAAGTAGAGCCACCTACTGACATAGTACGAAACTATTTCTTATACTTCTATCCACGACACAAACCTTCACAAACATTTCTAAAAGTCTCCACTGAAATACATCGTATCAGTGCTGCCACTATTTTTAAAAACCTAAAACAAAACTAGGTAGGCAAGATTTTTTTCTTAATCTTTTCCATTTAGTTTGAAAGTTTTCGTTCCACAATCTTTTTACGGAGTATCGGTATCTCATATAAAATATCTTAAGGATCCAGAATGGAGAAAGTGAATAAAATATATGGAGGAGAATCGTTTCTGTAACGTAACTTTTGTAAGTTTTTGAGTCAAAAAGTTGTTGTTGATACTTCTGACATTTTTGTGAGTTTATTTAAGTTTTTATATTAATAATCATGTAAAAAATAGGACAACCAACATCATTATTTAATTTTTCTCTAACGAGACACAGGTTTCTAACTAATCTGATTATTAGATAATAAGGCCAGGCTAACAGGCAAGGAAATAAGTTAGATTTCGCCTCGAAAATATTAAACCTGCTTACGGGTAACATACCACTTACACTTGCAGTGGATCTTCTTATAATGAAGGTGTATGGGTCTAGAAAATCACCTTATTATAGAGAAACTTCATTACAATGGAAATTAAACGTTTCCACTTTATTTACATTAGTACAATTCACAATCTTGTGCAAATGGTCTTGCATCGTTGCATGTGCAAAATGGTATAGTATATTGATACTCACCACTAAGAATTGTTAAGTGGTGAGTAGCAATATGCTATACATACCATTTTGCACATGCAACGATGCAAGACCATTTGCACAAAATTGTGAATTGGCCTATTTGATACTAAATTTAACTTTATATAAGACTTTTTTTAATATAATTTTTTAGAAAATAATCGTGTAGAAATTTAACAGAAAATCGCCAAAGTAGAAATAAAGTCGCCAAAATATATATTTTGTAAATTTTTCTCATCCAAAATGAATTAATTAAAATAACTAATATAAGAAAAATCATCAAAATCAAGTTGGTTTCATTTCTTGCAGACGAGTTTTGGTAGGATTTATTTTTTTATCTACTCGTTCAACAAACTAATTTTCCTGAATTACAAAAATTTTTAATTTAATTTTTGTTAAAAAAAATAGCCACAATATCGCCAACGAATTTATTTATCGCCCGAAAAATCGCCATGTCGCCAAACCAAAAATTTAGATGCCAAACAAGTTGAAAATCGTCACGTTTGGCGAGAAATCGCCACACTGACAGCCCTGCGTGTGAATGCTCTCTTACAGTGTTTGTTTGTGTTGGCAATTGTCAAAATCTGCTGCCAACACAAAAAATTACTGTGTAAACCGTAAATGTTAGTGTTCGAACACATGTTTGGAAATAATTGCTCAAACACAAGTCTCAGCAATTATGTTAGGACACAAGCTGTCAAATTCACCTTTTTCGTAGAAAATAATTGCGGAAAACTGGAAATGTGCTAGAAATAATAAGTTTATTACAAAAAAAATCAAGCAGAAGCATTAAATATATCCTCTGTGTCAGAAGTATTAAGAAATCAAAACTTAAAACGCACACTTTGTATGCAAACGAGAACTTAAATTTTGATTTTTAACATTATATGTCTAGCCACCCCTTAAAATAAGTTTGAACACAAACTTTTTTGTGACGTCATTCTGCCGACGTTATTTCTTATGCTCAGAAATAAAAATTGCTCGTCTATTCGTACTGTTAACAATTGTGCAAAGAAACAGCGATGCGTTTTAACTATGCTAAAGGCGCCTTTTTTCATCTTACCGCTTTTAATAAAAAAAAACGCGCTAAATTAGCGCGTTTTGAATAAAGTCAATAACATCATTTCAGTTCAAAATTTTTTTGTTTTTTTTTAAATAAATTTAACAATTTTCTAGTATCCAAAACTCTGATAAAATTGTTTAAATTGTTTAATGATCCATCTGTCTCAATAACAAGACGTATGTATTTACATTTCAAGACTGCTTGCGCAGGCCTCTAATGTGTATGCATGTATGTATGTATGTATAACAGTTATGAACTGAATAACTTTTTTTATAAACAATAATAATAATAAAATATTACTTTAAAAAACTTTGCGAGATAAAGAATTTTTAGGTATAATGAATGGGCCTGACAGTATATCGATCGTTATACCGGCAATTGCCTGTATATAATAAATGATCATGAATCAAGAAATACAAGATTACGCATTCAGCTTTTGAAAAACATATTTTTCTGCGCATGTACGTCACATTAGCCGATAAACATGTACACAATCACACACACACGTGTATTTGGTATAGGGCAATTTTGTTTACATTTAAATTTCTACGTAATTTTGACGTCACACCAGCGCACTCAAATTGAGAAACATGCGCAATGCGTAATCTTGTATTCTTTGATTCATGATAAATGATCACTTTTGGTAAGGCTAATTATAATTAAGAGAATTATTTGCGTGTTCAGAGAAAACAACTTACCCCTTCATCTCATTTCTAATAATTTAAATTTTTATCATTTGTATTATAAACGCGCGTACCGACAACCGTTTTATTCTTATTATTATTATCATTAATATTAGTGGCAACCACACCAAAAACAAAAAACACTTGATGCTGTGTTGTTGCAAACAAACATAAACACTAAAGGGATTTTATGAATTTTCTTTATTACACTCATTCGCTCTGCTTTTTTATTTTATTTTGATATATTTTCCCTCTCTTAAAATTGGCAATTGCAATAACAACAACAACAGCAATTCCCTATTGCACTCGAAGTGCAAATATAGATACACACTTGTTCGGCAAATAATTTTTTTTTTTAGAAAAGCAAAAGCAATACCTACTGAAAATATTAATTTAACAAGAACTTTTACAATTTCACCTTAAGATATTTAAAAACCTATAAGAAAACTTTAATTTATTTGATTAATTTTATCACAACCCTGCTTTCTTTTAAATGATTTCCGTTATTTAACAATATTTTATAATTTTGATATTTATTTGCCAAAAAAAAATGCACTTCAAACCGCACAACGACTAGCAACGACCGATTGTATCAATGACTTCGTGAGAACTAAAGTTATTATGAAATTATGTTGGATGGAGTTGCGAGTGCCAGTAGAATAAGCTTACATTAAAGGAATTGGAATTGACATGCGCGATAGGATTCATTAGGAATTTAAGGGAGAGATGATTTTTGAGTGAGATTTAATTTGCAGTAGTATGGTGAGTGCATGTACATATGTATGTATGTAGAAGAATTTTAGAATTTTTACTTTGTCGACATGGCGGTTTTAAAAAAAAATTTTTTTAATTTTTGGTTATTTTTTATTGTGATACATACATATGTATGTATGTGTTTTCATGTTGATGTCATAAAATGTATTATTTTCTTTAACACATTCGGAATCCATATTACAAGATATGTAAATTTAGAACAAAAGGGTTGAGATACAATGAAATTTTTCATTAAATGATAAAAACGTTCAATTTATTTATAATGAATTATCGACGAGTCGTCGCATTATTCATTCGATTTTTAGGGTTCCGTACACCAAAGGTGAAAAGGAACCCTATTGTTTTCGCTACGCTGTCCGTCTGTCCGTCTGTCCGTCACAGGGTATTTTCTCGAGACCTGAAATTTGGACAGAGTGTGTAGACCCTTGGCCGCTACAACAACAAATACATGAGAGTTGGAAACTAAAGGGTGTGCCAAAACGAGCAACGAAAAATGTTAAAATACCATGTAATATACATACATACATACAATTGTATGTATGTATATGCACTTGAAATTTGTAAAGTTAGTGTATTTTTATATAGACTACAACAATTAACACTAAAATTAAAAAAATTTTAATTAAAGGGTGTACCATCAGTTAATGTAATTTTGACTATGTAATTTTGATAACTTGCTGTATCTTGGAAACCGTAAGAGCAAAGTTCTTGAAATTTTCAAAAACGGTAAAACAAAAAAATCCCAAAATTATAAAATCGCCAAACCGAAAAAAATCGCCAAAACAAAAAAAATCGCCAAAACGAAAAAAAAGCACCAAATTAAAAAAAATTCTAAAACGAAAATAAATCGCAAAAAACCGGAAAACCGCCAAAATGAAAAAATCGCAAATTTCCAAAATTAAAAAATCGCCAGAATGAAAAAAATTGCCAAAATGAAAAAAATCGTTAAAATGAAAAAAATCGCCAAAATGAAAAATATCGTTAAAATAAAAAAAAATCGCCAAAACAAAAAAAAAACGCCAAAACGAAAAAAGCACCAAATTAAAAAAAAATTCTAAAACTAACATAAATCGTGAAAGACCTGAAAAATCACCAAAACGAAAAAATCGCCAAAATGAAAAAAATCCCCAAAATTAAAAAAATCGCCAAAACGAGAAAAAAGACTTTTGAACGAATTCGACCCAAGACTAGGTTCGAACCAAGTCTAGGTTCGACCCAAGTCTGTAATGAATGAGTTCAACACAAGTCCACAGCTAAAACAGTTTTGCACTTACATACATATCTGCATCACATATTATTAAATAATATAAATACATATGAAGTCTTTGAGTAGAATAAATCTTTTATTTAATCTTAATATTTAAATGAGAATTCTACATAAAACTATTACAAAATTTGTATGATTTTGTATCTTTTTTTTGCCAAATTTAATTTTTAAGTAAATGTACATTAAACTATTTTTATATGTGTGTATGTATGTATGTATGTATGTATTTTAATAACTATCAGCTTAATAAAAAAGAACTATAAATATTTAAATAGGAAAATTATGGAAATTTTAATACACTCGCACTTACTTCAAGTATTTTAAGAGATGTATATAATTTTAAGTATATGCTTATTTAAAATTTTTGTAAATATACGTATTTACATATGTTTATTTATTTTGTAGGTATGTATATGGGAAATTCCACAGAATGTCACGTACGTTGATCAATCAATTAAGCTTGTATTTCAGAGAGAATTACAATTTTTTCTTTATTTCTTTATGTACTTTTGAGGAGCGTAAGTAGATCTACATTTAGTAAGATATAAGGAAAAATCTAACCACATTGATCTGAAATACAAGCTTGATTGATTGGTCAAAGTAAGTGACATCGTACGTGACATTCTGTGGAATTGCCCATATGTATTTTGATGATTTACTTTATTTATGTGTGTATTGCATTTATTAGTTTATACCAGGGACCGTAACTGTTATAACTTTTATCGTAAAAGTCAGAAAATAAAAGTTATTTTTTGACTTTTATTTTTTCGAGCAGAAATAAAAGTTATTTTTTGACTTTTATTTTTTTGAGCAAAAATAACAGTTATTTTTGACTTTTATTTTTTCAAGCAAAAATTAAAGTTATTTTTTGACTTTTATTTTTTCTAGCAAAAATAACAGTTATTTTTTACTTTTATTTTTTCGAGCAGAAATAAAAGTTATTTTTTGACTTTTATTTTTTCGAGTAGAAATAAAAGTTATTTTTTGACTTTTATTTTTTTGAGCAGAAATAAAAGTTATTTTGTGATAAATTCATTATATTTATTATAAATTTTGGCGCTTTTGCAATAGTGAATCGTTAAATTTACTTATTTAGAAAAGAATATTTGGAATATTAAATAATAATTTCTTTGTCAAAGGGGTTGAAAACACAAAAATAACTTTTATTTCTGCTCGAAAAAATAAAAGTCAAAAATAACTGTTATTTTTGCTAGAAAAAATAAAAGTCAAAAAATAACTTTTATTTCTGCTCGAAAAAATAAAAGTCAAAAATAACTGTTATTTTTGCTCAAAAAAATAAAAGTCAAAAAATAACTTTTATTTTTGCTTGAAAAAATAAAAATCAGATTTTTAAAAAGCATCGTATTTTCTGACAATTTGGTCCAATACTTGCAAAATGGTATACTTGGTTTCATTCTCCGACATTTCCTTGAGGTTGCTTTTTTTAATCAAAAATTCAAAAATAACAGTTATTTTCGGTCCCTGGTTTATACCTTGTTGCAAACAGAGTTTTATTTGGGAGCAAATCTAATATAATACCATCTAATCTGAGTTCAATAATCCAAAATGTGACAAAAATATTTTTAATGTATATTTATTGTTCCTGGTATTTAATAAACTTTTTTTATACATACTAGGTATATAAATTTCTCGTTTACTTTTAGCAAAATACTTATTTACTCCAAACTCTGACTATCTTATATTTAGTAAAGTGTTAAAACATTTTATTGTTTATAGATTTTTAACATTTCTTAAAATTTTCTCTTCAGTGCTAACAGCAATAATATCACAATATTATACCTACTTGCATATTTTTTTGGGTTAACAAAGTTTTTCTTTTGCACTTTTCATTATTAATTTCATGTTTTTTGGAGTTATCCTTATTTTTGTTTGTTGTAATTTAAACATTAAAGAATATAATTGAATTATATAAGAATATATTCAGTTTGTACTTAAAAACCACAAAGTTTTGAGGTTAGGATGAAATTTAAGCAAGAAGAAGTAATAGAAACGTATAACCAACAAATCTATTACTAACTTTAATAAGTTTAATTAGTTTAATTTTAACTATTCGAACTTTATTTGTTTCTATATTTCTGATTTTGATTAGGCTAAAGTTCGTATCGCTTTGTAAGCCAAATTACATGTGATAAGTATTAATGAGCAAATAACACCAAAGTTAGGTGTAAATATTCTGGCTAACACACATTTGAACGGAACGGCTATTTTCGAAGATCACATGTGATATTTTTTAAAGATCAACTAACAGCAAAGTTAATCGTAAATATTCTGACAAACACTAGCAGAACGGAATTTTAACTTGAAAACACTCTAAAGGCCTCATTAATTTTTCGTTGCCATTCTGTGTTCTTCTTTCTGTACACACAAAAATATTTTATTGTTTTATCAAGAATTTGACTTTTTAAAAATAAAAAATTATATTTTTCCCCAAATAACATTTTACATTTACATATGCCGTGGTGAAAAAATGAGAACTAATTTATTAATAAGACTAACGTCCCTTTTCACAATGTATGGTTAAGAGTTAACGTGAACTTTAACTGTAACTTCTTCATACAAAACTTGCCGTTAAAGTATGTGTTATCTTTTAACCATACATTGTGAAAAAGTACTTAAGTGTATTTTAATCTAGGCGTACTGTAGTGCGCCAGGCCAAGTTGCGGCCAATGCACGCAGTGTGTATATTTACAGGAAGCCATTCGTCGTGTTTTACCTCCCCTTTAAACTTTGTTCCCCATCGTAATATTCTAAAATTTTATTCATAATTTATATGCCAAGTTTTAAGGTTTTACAATGAAAGCTTTCTGAGATATGAAGGTGCAAAAAGTGCATATTTTAACACATACTCACTGACTCACTCATCAAAATCCCGCTTTTTGCAAAAACCACTGGTCACGTTATGTGTACCACAAGAAGAAAAGAAAGAAGAGCCAAAAAATGTCAATAAAAATGTGCACATCATGTGCATAAAATACAAAAAAAATTCGCGCACACACGAGTGTCCAATTTTGTTTTGTTACCAATTAGCGCATGAACATGAGTAAAAAAACAGAAAAAGGCATAAGCATTAATGTGCGTTGATTACAGTGTTGCCGGAATGAAAATTAAATTTTACGCAGACAAACCTTCAAAATTATCCAAAATTTTACAAATTACACAAAACAAATTTTGTGTTTGATAACAAGCAAATCCTTTTATTTATGAGAACATGAACAATTATTTTAATACATAAATAAATATGTAAATATGTAGATATACATATCGTCGGTTTGTTTCTGGTTTGCTTCAGGCATAACGTATTTTGAATATACTGTGCCGCAAATCAGAAACCAACCAACAAGATATATGTATGTTCGTGTATAAATTGATTATCTACATTTGCGAGTACATATTTGGATACAAAAATAATTACCTATAATTATTTCAAACATTTGTACTTTTCTGTTCGTAAAAATATTTTTTACATTCTATACAGTATGTTAACATAAGTATGTACAATGTACATATATATATATATTTAATACATTGCAATTTTTAATTCAAATATTTTTTTCCATACATACGTATGTCTTTAGTTGATTCAAAATAGTTCAACTATTTTGTTCTATACCTTCCTTTGCGAAAAAAATTGACGCGATGGTACCAGACAATTTATTCCTCATATCAATTTTTGTTAATTTTAATTTTCTGAAAATTCTCTCTACTGAACAGTTCAAAAATGGCGTAATAATAAGGAAAGTTATTACAGTTTTTAAACAAAGGCTCACTAAGTAAAATGAAAAAGTAGAAATGATTTAATTTGAAAGGATTTTCCATACTTTGGTTCACCAATTTCTCAAATCATCATCAAAATAAAGCGTTTTTTTCTTTATTTTGCTAAGCTTTTGAACATACAAATTTCCAACATTGCTATAAATTTTAATCTGGCCATCTTGAGAACAAACGTAATTCAATTTTTGAGCTAATAAATATATATATACATATATACAATTTTGTGGGACGAAAAATTCATTATTGGTATGATCAATCAACTATATATTTGCTTCTTTTAAAACATTGATTTTAATATAATTTGACATGTACAAATTTAACAGTTTATTAATTTACCTTTTTAATTTGTACAATAATTTCGAGGGATCGTCAAATACTTAAGAAAGGATCTCAGTTTTCAATAAAAGATTTCAATAAGCCGAAAAAGTAATACAATATCTGTATTAATACCTCCTTATCGCAAACAGAACACAAATAGTGCGAACAAAATAATAATAGATAAAGTATGCATAGTGTTGTAAAACGAAAAAGCCAAACATTACCGAAGCAAAAGTTTAAGAAATACACAAATGTTTGGTTGTAAATTTACAGACTGAAATGTTTTTCAAATAAAGTGAAAACGTTTTAGTTGCATATGAAATAATAATGAGGGAAAATTACACAAAAATTTCACAAAAAATTTTATGGTCCAAAAATAGTTCAAGAAAATTTTTTTTGTCCCATTTTTGGATAATTACACAGAAATCGGTAACGCTGGTTGATGAGCATATTTTTTTTGTTGCTTCATTTATGAAAATAAACACAAGGTAAAAATTTTAGAGTTTTCATCATGATACAATTATACAATTATATCATGGTTTTCATTTATGAAGAAACCAGGACTGCCAGATAAAATTATCGAAGAATCGTCGAAATCCCGATTAACTATAAAATAATCGTAATTTTAACTCGAAAAATCAGCTAAATCAAAATTAATTTTTAACGTGTTTACTAGGACGGGCCCAATTGGGTCTTCGAGTGGTGATACGGTATAGCACCACCCTTCCTAACCTAATAGGCCGGGTCAATTTTTATGGATGAATAATATTAAAATATCGTATAGTAAAAACAAAATCTACATATAATTCTAAGAAAGTTGACCATGCGTCTAAGATCAAACCCTATTCCACGCCTCTCGACATGAAGATGTATTTACTCTTCCTGAGCTGATTCTTGTTTGGCTACTGCCTGCCTTACTTAAACACATTGAATTTAAAGATGAAAATGAGGAATCAAACAAATATTATGGATAAATCTAAGATAGGTCGCGAAAAAATTAAAAGCAGAGATTACGTACGCAGGAGGAAGAAAATTGATTCGAATGTAGGAGCATTTATTTCTGTTTGAAAAATTGTAATATAAAAAAAAAAAATCTTAAGAAGAGGAAATACATTTTCATGTCGAGAAGTACGGAATAGGAGCATATTTTCAGAATTTCGTGTAGATTACGTTTATTGGGAATTTGAAACCATTCTCTTTTTTTAACACCTCAGTGGTAAAATTTTTGAAAATATTGCCAACTTATTTCCAAGTTTTGGTCTCAGTACTTTAGATGGGCAAAATTTTTAAAGGAACTTGGCTTTTTTTACATTTATATTTTTTGAGATTTTCAATTTACACAGATATAAATATATAAAATAAAGATTGAGCAAAATTACACCAACATCTTATATTAGGTAAGTAATACATAAATTGTAGTAGTCGATTTTTCATTAAAAAAAAACTACATACTTGGACTTATAAAAAATCGTATATTTTAAGGAAAAAATCGTCAAATCGTCATTTTGCTATTTTCGGCACCAAAAATCATCAAAATAACGATAAATCGTCAAATTTGGCAGCCGTGGAAGAAACTCATAAATATTTGTTCTTTTAGAGCACACATGAATATTTCGGTACCAGTGATGCCAACTTAGCCTTTTTCGGGCTAGATTTATCCCGTTTTCAGTCACTCAAAACGCGAAAAAAAATTTTGGCCTGAAACTATAAAACGGGTTTATCTAGCACTTTTGACAACTATCTTTCAGCCCTTTTAGACCCTTTTAACTTTTTGCTCGATATGTCTACATTTAAATTTTTACGAACTTTTTTCTTCCTTTAATCTAGCAATATCGACTTATGAAATAACGTGACAGCATTGTTTTACTAATTGTCTTCTCTTATTTTGCTTTACAAATTTAAAAAAGAAGAAACAATATGGAAAAATTTTTGTGCTTTCAAAGATTTTCAGTATAGCCTAAAACAGATTTTTATTTATTAAATTTAAAATTGACTTACGTATGTATACTACTACTGTATGTATGTATACTACTACTGTATATATACAATATACATAAACACTATTTAAGCAACGTATTTTCCTTATTGAAATGTAAAGGAAATATGTATGTACCTTATTGAAATGTTATATATCAAGCTATGTGTTCATCTCATGGCAGTTATTTATTTTCTAACAAAATACTTTACTTTGGCTTTGATTTTCAACAGAAACGTTTAAAACTAGCCACTTTTCGCGCTTTGTCCAAAAATTTTAGTTTATGTTGCATTAAAAGTATATTTTTTTAGTTTAGCCCTTTTTTCAAAAATTTTTACGCGTTTTGAGTCTAAAAAGTTGGCATCACTGTTCGGTACTATGCTTCAGAGAACGAAACAAAACAAACTCAAAGAATTTGTTTCGTTTATTTTCGTACTCTGTTTTTAAGTACACAGAAATCAAGACAAAAACAGATAAGAGTGCTATATTTGGCTGTGCCGAACATTGTTGCCATTTTGGCATTTTCGCTGCCAGATTTTCATTTCCCGAAAAGCATTCAATTTTTAAAAAATTCTGCCAAATGCTTTTTGGCAGAATTTGCTTAAAATAAAAAATGCTAATTTGTGAAATTTTGTATTTCAGTGTAGAGAATAATTCCTTTTATAAATGTAATTTTTTTTACAATTATGTTTTTCCTACGTAATGTAGATACAATGAATACCTATGTATTATATACTATGTATTATATGTAAGTATATTATATATACTATGTATTATATGTAAATATAATATACATATTATGTGTGTATATGGAGCCCTTATAATTTTCAATTATCAGTAGATAAGCGACAAAAATTAAAGTTTTCGGAAGATGGTTTTATATTATTTAAATATATTTTACGTCATACATAAGCTGTCCCTTACGATAAAATTTTACCGTCTGTATTTTAAAAGATATCAAACATTTCGACATTTTGATAATTCTTAACTATGGATAGGCTATTATTTTAATTTCAATTCAAAAGTTTATTTTTTACAACATCTTGCTTACAATTAAACCGAAAATAGGTATCGATATACATACATAGTACATACAA
The DNA here is from genome assembly GCA_944452675.1 of Tachina lurida. Lineage (NCBI taxonomy): Eukaryota > Metazoa > Arthropoda > Insecta > Diptera > Tachinidae > Tachina > Tachina lurida. The sequence continues at coordinate 83,988,223 of OX101755.1, forward strand.
ACATATATATATGTATATAATTAATGTTTGAAAATACATAAACATTCATATCTATGAAGGAAATGTCGATGCTGAAAATGTCAGTACATTTTCACTTTTGGCTTTGTCACCAGTACTACTCTCCAGTTATTCGCCATACAATACTTTGTGTTATAGACATTTAGCATGTGCTTGTCACTGAAAATCTAATAGTAACATTAATACAATTGACTAGGTAGTGACAAGTAGTTCTTATGGGAACATGGAGACATACCAACCACTGGTATATTTCTATACCTTACTACATGCATACAAATTTACTTATATTGGCAGGTTGCTGCAAAATACACCAGAAATACACCACATCTGTTTTCTCTATTTCTTTTATACTGACGAACAGAAGAGAAATTGTAGACAATGTAACTACTACTACGATTTTAATGTTGACATAGACACTTGTATGTGCTATAAAAACACCTGTAAATAGTAGTAAATTTGCATAAACATGAAATTCAAAGCTACCTATTTCAATATATTTTTTTTAATTTAAATTTGGCATTATGCTTTTCTTTAGTAGAACATTTTAGCAGAATTTTTTTACGGATCTAGCATTCTCTCATCATCATTTTCTGGCAACACTGGTGCCGAATCTTACATACCCTGTCGTATACAGATCTATACACAAGTACTTTCATACATACATATTTGCTCTGTTTATAATATTTTGTTGTAGTGCAATTTTTAGTAAGTGACCTCTTGGTTTTTTTCGACTAAGTTATTTGCTTGAGTAAAGATCTTCCTAAAATATGAAATATGTTTAACTGAAAAATTAATTATTTTTAGTTAGTTATTTTTTTACCCAATTTTTTTTTTAAATTTCCAATCCTGAAAACGAATTTTTCGGTATAATGAATAGGACTGACTTTATATCGTTTGTTATACCGGCATTTGCCTGTATGTAATAAATGATACGTGTGCAAAGAAAAACAACTTACCCCTTCAACTCATTTCTAATAATTTAAAATTTTATCATTTGTATTATTAACGCGCGTACCGACAACCGTTTCATTCTTATTATTATTATCAATAACATTAGTGGCAACCACACCAAAAAAAAAAAACACTTGATGCTGTGTTGTTGCAAACAAAACATAAACACTAAAGCTTAAATTAGACGTGACATAGCCATAACGCCATAGTCATAACCATACCAAAATTCAATTGCTTATGTCAGTATCTCTTACTCTCACTCTCACCATAGAAATCAATTGAATTTTGGTTTGGTTATGGCTATGGCGTTATGGCTATGTCACGTCTAATTCAGCTTTAAAGGGATTTTATGAATTTTCTTTATTACACTCATTCGCTCTGCTTTTTTATTTTTGATAGGTATTTTTTTTTCTCTCTTAAAATTGCCAATTGCAATAACAACAACAACAGGAATTCCCTATTGCACTGGAAGTGCAAATATAGATACACACTTGTTCGTCAAATAATTTTTTTTACAAAAATCAAAAGCTGAAAATATAAATTAAACAAGAACTTTTAAAATTTCACCTTATTAAGATATTTAAATATAAGAAAACTTTAATTTATTTGATTAATTTTAGCACAACCCTACTTTCTTTTAAATGATTTCCGTTATTTAACAATATTTTATGACTTTCATATTAATTTGACAAAAGCGCACTTCAAACCGCACAACGATTAGTAACGACCGATTAAATCAATGACCTCGTGAGAACTAAAATTATTGTGAGATTATGTTGGGTAGAGTTGCCAATGCCAGTAGAAGAAGCTTACATTAAAGGAATTGGAATTGGCATGCGCGATAGGATTAATTAGGAATTTAAGGGAAAGATGATTTTTGATTGTGGTTCAATTTGCTGAATTGTGGTGCATGTATGTATGTGAGAATTTTAGAATTTTTACTTTACCAACATGGCGATTTTTAAAAAAAGTTGAAAAATTTTTGCTTAGTTTTTATTTTAATATGCGTTTTTATGTTGATGCCATAACATGTATTCTTTTACACATTTGGCATTAATATCACAAGATAAATTTAATTATCATTGACCGTTAAAAATTATATAAAACGTTCATATTATTTATAAAGAATTATCGGCGAGTCGTCGCATTATTCATTCGTTTTTTATATTTATTAACCCGATTGTAGACAAACGCAATCCATTTAAATCTAGATTTTCAGCCTGATAACATGGATGCAGGAACAAACATTCCAACCAAAATGTTTAAAACCACCAAATTTAAATTGTAAAGAAAATATTAACAACACTTTGATAATTTTAGGTTCGGTCATTGATTTATCGGACTCATTTGTATGCCCAGAAGCCATAGGTTATGTAACCGAATTCGGAAATAAACAACAAAATCTAGATTTAACAGCAGATTAAAAAAAATTTGTTAAGAAAACTGTTTTCTACATAGAAAACAACCTTCCAAAGAAGTGTTGAATCGTTTACCAGGATATATGAAAATTTTTTAGAGTTTATGCAGAATTTTCAATAACAAAATGTATAACTTCGTTAAATTAATTAGAAATTGCAAGACTTCAAGATGCATTGAAATTATTTATGGGCAGCGTAATATTTACTTTCTTATGTATAGAAAGAAGTGCTGAAAGTACACAATTTTAATGTTTATATGTTAAAATTATTTTGTAATAACCTTTTACTTAGGAGGTGAAATTTTGGGATATTTGTAATGACGTGGTGATAAATTTTATACCTTTTAATTTTTGCAAATATGTTTAATAAAATTCATTTCTATATCTATGGTTTGATTAATCTAAGGCTCGTACCGCTCTGTAAGCCAAATTACATGTGATAATTACTAATGAACAAATAACACCAAAGTTAATTTTAAATATTCTGAAAAACACTAGTAAAACGGAACAACTAGTTGTTGTCGAAGTTCACTGCACCCTCATCACCAGCGTTCTTTGTGTTTGGTCCACTGTGTCAGTTGATTTAGATTTCTGCTTTGTATACTCAGCTTTTTATTGCAAATGGAATAGCCTAATCAAGCTATAAAAGTATGAACAAATGAAGTTGGAACAATAATAATTAAAACTAACTTAAAAGCATTTTATTTAGGCAGCATTTTTGATTTAGAACCGAATAAGCTATTGATAAAAAAAAGTTGTATGAAGTGCAACAAAATGGGCAGTTTATTGTACTTGCATTTTTTTAAACACAAATATAAAACTAAATTTAAAGAAAAACATGACTTTGAATTCTGTCGAAATGCAATTTTTTCAAGCAAAGTTATAGGGTTTAATAAAATAAAAGAGACCACAGAAGATAAATATAGTTGTAGGAACTCCGGGTCAAACTGTTTAATTTTTTATTCATTTAAATATAACTATATTTGTATAATGTACGTACATTATCTTGCTATAGTATATGCAAATTGCTAAAGCTACGTATAGACGATTGTCAGATCTTACAATATTGTCAGATCTGGAAATGTGCTGACAATGTATTGGCAATCAAAAATTGCCAGCACAAGGTAGTTTTCCAGTTCACACGGTTCTATCAAATTTGGCAGATAATCTTAAAATTTATTGCCAGATGTTTGTATGACAATAAATTCCATCTGACAAAATCGGCAGTCGAAAAATTGTCAGTTCACACGGTTGTTATATAAAAAAATTTTCAGATCTATTGTTATGCGTTGAAATTGTAGAATTGTAGAAATTGTTAAATATTAATAGTTTGTGGTTGTGTTAAATGTAAAAAGTGAAAATATTAATTATTATGGACCCTAAAGAAGCAATTTCAATGATTTTGTCTGCATATATTTTATTACATATATAATTTTTCTTTAAAATCAAGCATGTGCAATGTTGCCCAGAGAAAGAATTATCTTACAATGACGCCATTGTCAAATGTATAAACTTCAATATTAAAATGTCTGACAAATATCTGGCAATAATCTTACAATGTGTTCACACGATTGTAAGATGTCTGACAATTTCTTGCTAGATGCTAGTCTTGCAATGGACTGACAATGATTTTTCTGGCAACGACGTCTGACAAAAATTTCCAGTGCACATGGTTGTAAGAAATTTTAAGCACATTTTACTGGACACATTTTACTAACAGCCGTATGTACATAGCTTAAGGCAATGAGTTTCTTTAATTCACTATGATCTACAATTACAAATTTCTTGGTACGTATCTTATAGAAATAGATTTTTAAGAGATTTCTTAAAAATAACAAATTATTTCCTTTTCAAAGCTTACGTATTATGGACGTGTGATAATTTTTACCCCATCGTATAGATATTTCGGATCAAGCTAAAACAACATCTGCCAAAATGCAACTGAATGTGAAGAACGACGATTTAGGAAAATACAAAAAGGGCGACGCTACTAGAACGTAATTCAAAAAGTAGTTTAAAAAAAGTAAAAGTCGGTGTTAAATGTATCACCAAAAGGGTAAAAGCTAAGTGATTTTGTTTTCCGACTTTTGGCGATTTTGGACTACCGTTTCGGCGATGAAGGTAATAAAAGTCTGATAACCGTGGTTTTTACACAATATGTATGCATGATGCTAGGAACACAACTGGGACGAACGACGAATTTTTCGGTGCGAACTTTCGTCATAAAAAATAAAACACGTGTGTGCATATGAAAATGAACACAACACCGCCGTACAACGAAATTCGTCGTGCTTGACGAATTCTGAGAAAGGTTTATTTCTAATTTGTACGCCGACGAACGACAAAAAAACAATTTTCTCTCTCTCACTCTCTGTCTTTGTACACAAAACAACCAACTTTATCAAATATAAGAGAGGAATTCGCTGCGTAAATTCGTCGTTGTTGTGCTTCACACGACGAATTTATGGTAGCAACACAATTGGGACGAACGACGAATTTCGTCCACGTCGACGAATTCGTCGATAAGAGTTCGCTGCGTAAATTCGTCGTATGAAGCACAACAACGACGAATTTACGCAGCGAATTCCTCTCTTATATTTGATAAAGTTGGTTGTTTTGTGTACAAAGACAGAGAGTGAAAGAGAGAAAATTGTTTTTTCGTCGTTCGTCGGCGTACAAATTAGAAATAAACCTATCTCAGAATTCGTCACGCACGACGAATTTCGTTGTACGGCGGTGTTGTGTTCATTTTCATATGCACACACGTGTTTTATTTTTTATGACGAAAGTTCGCACCGAAAAATTCGTCGTTCGTCCCAGTTGTGTTCCTAGCATTACGCAGCAAACTCTTATCGACGAATTCGTCGACGTGGACGAAATTCGTCGTTCGTCCCAATTCTGTTCCTAGCATGAATCAAGAAAACAAGATTGCGCATTGTGCAGGTCCGTTACATACATTTGTTTGTGGAATTTGCTCTCTCTCTCTCACACACTTTTTACAACAAACACACGTGAGTATTCTATATTGACGTACATGTGCAGTAGAAAATTTTTTTGTACGGCTGAGTGCGCAATCTTGTTTTCTTGATTCATGATATGTATGTACACATGTTTATAAACCGCATACCTAAATAAGAGCGGGAAGCGTTGCGTTAGCAGCAGGGTACGCATTTTCAGTACATTTAGATGTGGAAGCATTACTTGATTGATACTGCAAATACGTACCCTGCTGCTAACGCGACGCTTGCCGGTCTTATTTAGGTATGTGGGTAAAGGCTCAGTTACCCGACTGTAATGTAAAGTAACTGCAACGTAGGAAACAGCTGATCGATATTTTTATATGAAAACTAGGTTACGTTACATTACATTTGCAATACTTTTCACATAACAATATCGATCAGCTGTTTCCTATTGTTGCAGTTACTTTACATTACTGTCGGGTAACTGAGCCTTAAGTATGTATGTACATACCAGTGTTGCCATATTTATTTTTCAAAAATCTTCGAGTCGAGCAAAAAACAACTTATTTTTTAATTAAAAATCTTTTTTTGTTATTTTATTGAACGAAAATAAGTTACAATTTATTTTGTTTCCAGGGAACTATTAAGTGTAAAGGTAAATAACACAACATTAAAATATGTGTAAGATTATTATGAAGCATATCAGAAAATATGTAAGTAGTTTAGTCCGGAGGCTCCTCAATAATATATTAAAAGTAGCAAAGTCACATTTTAAAAAATCTTATTTTCATCTAAGAAATCTTTTTTGTCGTTTTTTCGTGTCTAAAATCTTCAAAAACAAGATAAATCTTGACATATGGTAGCTCTGGTACATACATATCGCTCATTTACTCAAACAACGTTATAACTAAACTTGGGTCGAACTCGTTCACTAGTTCATTTTTGCCATAAACCAATGATCAAACCCATTTAAATAACATGGGTTTGATCATTGGTTTGTGGAAAAAATGAACTAGTGAACGAGTTCGACCCAAGTCTAGTTATAACTCAAAAAGCTATTTGCTCGAAAACGAGTTTGAAGTTTTCAATTTACAAACAACTTAATGGAAAAAGAAAATTTTATTTTCCTCATAAGAGGTGAGTAAACAAGATATTAGTGTGATATTTTTACACAATACGAAGAACGATCTGAAGATTAATTCTGCATCAAGGCTCAGTTACCCGACTGTAATGTAAAGTAACTGAAACAGTAGGAAACAGCTGATCGATATTGTTATGTGAAAAGTAATGTAAATGGTTATAGAGATGTAATTTAACGTAACCTACTTCTCATATAAAAATATCGATCAGCTGTTTCCTACGTTACTTTTACATTACATTACCGTCGGGTAACTGAGCCTTTACCCGATTGTAACTGCAACGTAGTTAGCCGACTTTAATGTAACTGCAATAGTAGGAAACAGCTGATCGATATTTTTATGTGAAAAGTAGCTTACTTCACATTACATCTCTATAACCATTTTTATTGCATTTCACATAACAATCAATATCGATCAGGGGTTTCCTTCTATTGCAGTTACATTACAGTCGGCTAACTGAGCCTTTACAGTCGGGTAACTGAGTTTTTAAACAAAAAATACATTGTTTTATTTCTCAGACGAAATGAGCGATTTTACATAAGTATGTATGTAATTATATACATACATATGTATGCTGCAAATTTCTTAATACGGTGTGGAGCAGCACTCAAAAATTTCTCATTTGTGTGATTGCTTTTGCTTCTACTTCTGCTTCTTAAAATGCAAACATATAGTTGCACTCAAAGCACAAACAAAATTCGAAAAGTTATACACTATAATGCACTCATCAGTCGACGGCTTTCAGTGTGACCAGATTTTAAAATAACATTAAGCTTAATCACGTTTAAAAAAGAGCTAATAGTATATTTCCACCGACTTTAAAACAAGTAGGTTTAAGTAAATCACTTCAAAGTTTTTCCACCGAGCTTGTGAGTGATTTCTTGTTCGAATTTTCATACTCAATTTATGCACGTACGTTATAAGGTGGGCGCAGCAGGTCTAATGTGAATGTTATTCACATATGGTTGACATTTAAAATTTATTAATTATTCCTTAATGTAATTTTTTTCGAAATTGTCCACACGTTCAATTCAACTCAAAGATAACTCCTTAAAAGTTATAAATAAACAGTTGCCATTTTGTAATTTTAAAATGTGAATGGTATTCACATATGGTTGACATTTAAAATTTATTAATTATTCCTTAATGTAATTTTTTCGAAATTGTCCACACGTTCAATTCAACTCAAAAGTTGTTGCGCTACTCTTGAATGTTTGTCTTATGCTATGTTTAGACGACGAGTTGAATCACCTGCTTCGCTCTCTGAATCATGTTTATGAATCATGCTGTTTAGACTACGCATTCGTGCTTCGTTTGCATCGTGCCAATTTAGTGCTTTTCGTACTAGATTTAGAGTTTTTTAATTCATAACAGTGCGGAATTTTTCAAATTGTTGCTTTAAAAAGAAATTAGTGCCTTTTTTTTGGTGCTTTTCACCTTTGATTTTAGTGCGTTTTACAAATCTACTAAATATTAATTTGTTAAAGTATGGTGGCTTTATTTTCACTTTCAAAAACTATCTGCTTTCACCCCTTTTAGACATGCAAAGTTTCCTTTGCAGAATGTTAATTCAGCTTGGTGAAATATGAAGGAAGAAAAACTTTATCTTTCATAGTGAGAAAAAATAATATATTTCTAGCAATTACAGAGGATACCATACACGTTATAAAATAACTTAATTACAATAATCTAATGGAGTGGAGGCTCGAAAAAGTTAAGTCATAGAAAAGTTAAGTATATGGAAAAGTTAAGCACCTTTTATTCACCATTGGTGACTCCAAAAAGTTAAGTAATTCTCAACTTTTATGAGACAATTTTTTTATATATAGTTTTTTTTTCTCTTTCTAAGATAATCTCAACTTTTGTATATATATCCTCAATACATATTTATATACATAGTGAGTCATATACGCCTGTATACATGCAAAAATAAAACCGTTACCGTTATATATTTTTTTTGTGAATTTTATATGCATAATGTAGTTGCTCTCATCAGTTGGTTGTAAAAGAAATTAGTCGTAGAATTTGTTTTGTTCTGATTGCAACAATGACAATTAAAAAATAAATAAACAATGTACAAATACACATATAACGTCTTGAATTTTCCATACTAGGGAAAAGTTAAGATTTCGGAAAAGTTCATCACCCCCAAAACAAACTACTTAACTTTTTTGAGCCTCCACTGTATAAGCTAAAAGATATTAAATCAAGTCACCTTAAAAAAGAAAAATCAACCGAATATAGGTATCCAGAAAAGATGTGATATCTTCTTTTAACCTTTAATTAGGCGCATGGTGTCAAGAGAAATTAAAATTGAAAAATTTAGACGTTAAAATGTTCGGAGCGAACTTGTTTTTTCTATAGCTTCATACATTTAAAAAGAGAACGTAGGTACATTAGTTGCAATTAGATCGCTAATGCTATAAACACAATCATGTCCACCGACCATCGACTACAAGATGTCAAAAATAGAATACATGCGTGCTTATGAGAATAATTCTTTTAGCCGCTACACGACTTCCGACTACACGACTACTTTTGTAGCCCGTAGCCAACTTAGGCTAATTTCTATTTTTCTTGGCTACGAAAAACAGATTAGTGCTGCCAATACAATAAATGCATGAAATGGTGGTTTTAAAAACTCAATACATTAAATATCGCTATTAAAAACGCGAAAAACTATTATAGTGGCACCATTGAAAAATAATAATCATTTCATTTGTTTCATTTATATTTATTTTTTGGTTTTTTTATTGAAATTGGTAAGTATATAATATTCATTTTTACTGTTTATATGTATTTATTATATTGTTTAATGTAATGATGTTTAATCTAATGATGTTTATTTTTTGTAGTTAGTGGTCGGTAGTCGTTAAAAGAATTAAGTAGCTGGCGACTTGGCTATTTTCGTAGGCAGCTACTTTTGTAGTCGGTAGTCGATGGTCGGTAGCCTTTGATTGTGTTTATAGCATAACGCGTACACACGTGTCGCTTTACTAATACATGTTGACCCGATGCGACTAATAGTGTAACTTTTTTTAATCGTGGTAAGTATTTAAAAAGTTTCAACCAAATGTAATGCCGTTTGGCAGCTACGGCGTCAGAGATATAAACGATTTACTTCAAATATAGCTAAGAACACTCTCGATCAAGTCACATTTAAAAAATACTAAATCAAAATCGGTCCAGCCGTTTGATCTATAAGCGGACTCGGACAGACACTTATAAGACCCTTTTTTTTTTTTTGATCGGGGTTTAGAAATTATTCCTCATTAAAATTCCTTCTAGTTCAATTAAATTTAATCAGTTACAACATTGTTTTCCTAATTTTTTTTTCGTCCAACAAATTTTATTAATTCCCAAGGTAACAAATTTAAAATTGTATTTTAAAAATTGCTTTCTAGCACATGATTTTACAAATTGTATTATGTACTATATGAGAGTTACTCACCTGTTAAAGTCTTTACAACTCATTTTTTTAATTTTTATTTTTTATTTATTTATCGCCCGAACCGAAACCCGTTTTATATATAAAATTTCACTAATAAATTTTCACTCAGAACTTAACGCTTTTTATTTATTTTATTTGCTAGCCATCACCAAAACGCATCTCACATGAGAAATGCTTTTTTACTACTTCCCACTTTTACGTACAAAGTACGCAAATAATTGAGAAATAGTACGAAACCAACAACATTGTGCGTGCGCTGCTTTGATGATGTCTGTTCTAAAAAAAACCGGGAAATAAATTGATTTATTTGCTCTGCTTTAATACCTACTCAGAATTCAACTCTTATTTTCTCTTGATTTTTTTCTTTTCCTTTTTAACCAGCCAAACTCACTCAAAACTCAATTTTTATTAAAACACGTTTATATTACACAAGCACTCACACAACCACAAACGAACATGTATTAGGGCAACAAGTGTTTTAAGCCAGAAAATATTGCAGCACAACTACCGCTATTCACAACAACAACAACAAAGGAAGAACTTTTGCATTTTATTTGACTGGATTGATTTACTTTATTAACCAAAAACTATATTTTAGCTTCCTTTTGAATAAACACTAATTAATTTAATATTTTAAATAATATTTAATGCTTTTTGCATTCAACTTACACAATTTAATATGAAATTTTACTTAACGAGAATCGAATCCGTCTGAACTTGCCGGCGACCGTGTGAGAACTAGTCTAGCATTGTTGAAAAATGAAACAGAGTTGCCAGTAATTACTAGATTAGCTTACGTCAAAGGGTTAATTATAATGCCTCAAATAATTTTAGGGAAATAGAAAATATGTATGATCCAAACATTTATACAAACATGTTATTTATTATATGTAGGTATAAGTGTTAGAAATATATGTAAAACTGAGACATCTCCTACCACAGCTATTATCTTTTCTTGGTTGGAAAAAATTCCAGACTTCAGAGAACTCTTTCCGAGCTTTTTCAAAACGCCACCTGTCAATGTCATCAACGTTTTCACTGGTAGTATCTACAAACATATTAATATACACACATACAAGCATACACGTGTTGTATATGCCTACACAAATAAAGAATAAACCATCTATACACCCATAATTTTTGGGGTTTTAGGTAACTTGGGAAGACATTTAAACAATTTAATAATGCCACTATATAGCCTGCTAAGAAATATATTTATACGAAATATAAAAAGTAATTCATAATTACGAGTATAATAACAACAAAAGTAACAAAAATAATCTTTTATTTAATCTTAATATTTAAATGAGAATTCTACATAAAACTATTACAAAATTTTTATGATTTTGTATTATTTTTTTTTTTGCCAAATTTAATTTTTAAGTAAATGTACACCAAGCTATTTTTATATGTGTGTATGTATGTATTTTAATAACTATCAGCTTAATAAAAAATAACTATAAATATTTAAATAGGAAAATTATGGACATTTTAATACACTCGCACTTACTTCAAGTATTTTAAGAGATGTATATAATTTTAATTATATGCTTATTTAAAATTTTTGTAAATATATGTACGTATTTACATATGTTTATTTATTTTGTAGGTATATGGGAAATTCCACAGAATGTCACGAACGTTGACCAATCAATTAAGCTTGTATTTCAGAGAAAATTACAATTTTTTCTTTATTTCCTTATGTACTTTTGAGGAGCGTAAGTAGATCTACATTTAGTAAGACATAAGGAAAAATCTAACCACATTGATCTGAAATACAAGCTTGATTGATTGGTCAAAGTAAGTGACATCGTACGCGACATTCTGTGGAATTGCCCATATGTATTTTGATGATTTACTTTATTTATGTGTGTATTGCATTTATTACTTTATACCTTGTTGCAAACACAGTTTTATTTGAGAGCAAATCTAATATAATACCATCTAATCTGAGTTCAATAATCCAAAATGTGACAAAAATATTTTTAATGTCTATTTATTGTTCCTGGTATTTAATAAACTTTTTTTATACATACTAGGTATATAAATTTCTCGTTTACTTTTCGCAAAATACTTATTTACTCCAAACTCTGACTATCTTATATTTAGTAAAGTGTTAAAACATTTTATTGTTTATAAATTGTTAACATTTCTTAAAATTTTCTCTTCAGTGCTAACAACAATAATATCACAATATTATACCTACTTGCATACTTTTTTGGGTTAACAAAGTTTTTCTTTTGCACTTTTCATTATTAATTTCATGTTTTTTGGAGTTCTACTTATTTTTGTTTGTTGTAATTTAAACATTAAAGAATATAATTGAATTATATAAGAATATATTCAGTTTGTACTTAAAAACCACAAAGTTTTGAGCTTAGAATGAAATTTAAGCAAGAAGAAGTAATAGAAACGTATAAGAAACAAATCTATTACTAACTTTAATAAGTTAAATTAGTTTAATTTTAACTATTCGAACTTTATTTGTTTCTATATTTCTGATTTTGATTAGGCTAAAGTTCGTATCGCTTTGTAAGCCAAATTACATGTGATAAGTATTAATGAGCATATAACACCAAAGTTAGGTGTAAATATTCTGGCTAACACACAGTTGAACGGAACAACTAGCTGTTTTCGAAGACCACATGTGATATTTTTTAAAGATCAAATAACAGCAAAGTTAATCGTAAATATTCTGACAAACACTAGCAGAACGGAATAATAATTTTAACTTGAAAACGCTCTAAAGGCCTCATTCATTTTTCGTTTTCGTTGCCATTCTGTGTTCTTCTTTCTGTACATACAAAAATATTTTATTGTTTTATCAAGAATTTGACTTTTTAAAAATAAAAATATATATTTTTCCCCGAGTAACATTTTACATTTACATATGTCGTGGTGACAAAATGAGAACTAATTTATTAATAAGACTAACGTCCCTTTTCACAATGTATGGTTAAGAGTTAACGTGAACTTTAACTGTAAGTTCTTCATACAAAACTTGCCGTTAAAGTCTGTGTTATCTTTTAACCATACATTGTGAAAAAGTACGTAAGTGTATTTGAATCTAGGCGTACTGTAGTGCGCCAGGCCAAGTTCCGGCCAATGCACGCAGTGTGTATATTTACAGGAATCCATTCGTCGTGTTTTACCCCCCTTATAACTTTGTTCCCCGCCGTTGTAAAAGTCTAAAATTTTATTCATAATTAGAATTAATTCATGTTACGTTATATGCGAAGTTTTAAGGTTTTACAATGAAAGCTTTCTGAGATATGAAGGTGCAAAAAGTGTATATTTTAAGACATACTGACTCATCCCGCTTTTTGATCGATCAGTCCCGCTTTTTGCAAAAACCACTGGTCACGTTATGTGTACGACAAGAAGACAAGAAGGAAGAGCCAAAAAATTTCAATAAAAATGTGCACATCATGTGCGTAAAATACAAAAAAAATTCGCGCACACACGAGTGTCCAATTTTGTTTTGTTTTCAATTAGCGCATGAACATGAGTAAAAGAACAGAAAAAGGCATAAACATTAATGTGCGTTGATAACAGTGTTGCCGGAATGAAAATTAAATTTTACGCAGCCAAACCCTCAAAATTATCCAAAATTTTACAAATTACACAAAACAAATTTTGTGTTTGATAACAAGCAAATCCTTTTATTTATGAGAACACAAACAATTATTTTAATACGTAAATAAATATGTAGATATACATATCGTCGGTTTGTTTCTGGTTTGCTTCAGGCATAACTTATTTTGAATATACTGTGCCGCAAATCAAAAACCAACCGACGATATATGTATGTTCTTGTATAAATTGATTATCTACATTTGCGACTACATATTTGGGTACAAAAATAATTATAATTATTTCAAACATTTGTACTTTTCGGTTCGTAAAAATATTTTTTACATTCTATTCAGTATGTTAACATAAGTATGTACAATGTACATATATTTAATACATTGCAATTTTTAATTCGAATATTTTTTCCATACATATGTACGTATGTCTTTAGTTGGTTCAAAATAGTTCAACTATTTTGTTCTATACCTTCTTTTGCGAAAAATATTGACGCGATGGTACCAGACAATTTATTCCTCATATCAGTTTTTGTTAATTTTAATTTTCTGAAAATTCTCTCTACTGAACAGTTCAAAAGTGGCTCCCTAAGTAAAATGAAAAAGTAGCAATGATTTAATTTGAAAGGATTTTGCGTGATTTGCTTCAACAATTTCTCAAATCATCATTAAAATAAAGCGTTTTTTCTTTATTTTGCTAACCTTTTCAACATACAAATTTCTAACATTGCTATAAATTTTAATCTGGCGAAAAATTCATTATTTGTATGATCAATCAACTATAGATTTGCTTCTTTTAAAACATTGATTTTAATATAATTTGACATGTACAAATTTAACAGTTTGTTAATTTACCTTTTTAGTTTGTAGAATATCGCAGATTCAGACTGAAACATTAAAACTCTGTTAATTTCGAATGATCGTCAAATACTTAAGAAAAGATCTCAGTTTTAAATAAAAGATTCCAATAAGTTGTTTTTGTTGTTGTTGTTTTTCCAACCCTTGAATCATCCTTTTTTATTTTTTAATTTCCTTATACCAATCTTGTTCTTTAAAAAATATATCAAATATGTTGACTGAACAAAGAAAAGAAGAAATAAGGAAAATACTAGTTTTATTTAGTTACTTTAAATTAAAAAAAAGTTTAAATTATCCAGCTGTGGAGCTGTGGTTTTTATTTTACTAATTTTCTATACCCAACTTTTCTTTCCAAAGCATAAAATATATGTATATAAATTGAAATTTAAAAAAATAGTAAAACGTTAATTTAATGTATCACAAAAAGTGTAAGTTTCCCAATCCTGGATTTATAATTTTAAAATTTTCTGATTTCTTACACCAATCTTTTTCTTTCAAGAATGTAAGATACATATTTTAAATTTATAGATAAAAAGGAAAAACTAGTTTTAGTAGGTTATTTTTATATAACAAAAAAGTTAAAGTTCCAACCGTGGAAACATCTCTTTGATTTTTTTTTTAATTTTTTTTTATATTTTTTATAAAAATTTTATCAGTATGGAAATATAAAATAAGTGTATTTAACAAAAAAAAATCAAAAAACTTGTGTTATCTCGTTACTTTTATATGGCAAAGTCAAGTTTAAGTTTTCCAGCTCTGATACAGCAGTTTAAGACCGAAGTCTGTAGCATTTCTGGAAGCTTCGAAAGCACCAAATTAAAAAAAATTCTAAAACTAAAATAAATCGTGAAAAACCTGGGTTTGATCATTGGTTTGTGGAAAAAATGAACTAGTGAACGAGTTCGACCCAAGTCTAGTTATAACTCAAAAAGCTATTTGCTCGAAAACGAGTTTGAAGTTTTCAATTTACAAACAACTTAATGGAAAAAGAAAATTTTATTTTCCTCATAAGAGGTGAGTAAACAAGATATTAGTGTGATATTTTTACACAATACGAAGAACGATCTGAAGATTAATTCTGCATCAAGGCTCAGTTACCCGACTGTAATGTAAAGTAACTGAAACAGTAGGAAACAGCTGATCGATATTGTTATGTGAAAAGTAATGTAAATGGTTATAGAGATGTAATTTAACGTAACCTACTTCTCATATAAAAATATCTATCAGCTGTTTCCTACGTTACTTTTACATTACATTACCGTCGGGTAACTGAGCCTTTACCCGATTGTAACTGCAACGTAGTTAGCCGACTTTAATGTAACTGCAATAGTAGGAAACAGCTGATCGATATTTTTATGTGAAAAGTAGCTTACTTCACATTACATCTATATAACCATTTTCATTGCATTTCACATAACAATCAATATCGATCAGCTGTTTCCTACTATTGCAGTTACATTACAGTCGGCTAACTGAGCCTTTACAGTCGGGTAACTGAGCTTTAAAATAACATACCATTGTTTTATTTCTCAGACGAAATGAGCGATTTTATATAAGTATATATGTATGTACATACATACATATGTGTGTATGCAAATTTCTTAATACGGTGTGGAGCAGCACTCAAAAATTTCTCATTTGTGTGATTGCTTTTGCTTCTACTTCTGCTTCTTAAAATGCAAACATATAGTTGCACTCAAAGCACAAACAAAATACGAAAAGTTATACACTATAATGCACTCATCAGTCGACGGCTTTCAGTGTGACCAGATTTTAAAATAACATTAAGCTTAATCACGTTTAAAAAAGAGCTAATAGTATATTTCCACCGACTTTAAACCAAGTAGGTTTAAGTAAATCACTTCAAAGTTTTTCCACCGAGCTTGTGAGTGATTTCTTGTTCGAATTTTCATACTCAATTTATGCACGTACGTTATAAGGTGGGCGCAGCAGGTCTAATGTGAATGTTATTCACATATGGTTGACATTTAAAATTTATTAATTATTCCTTAATGTAATTTTTTTCGAAATTGTCGACACGTTCAATTCAACTCAAAGATAACTCCTTAAAAGTTATAAATAAACAGTTGCCATTTTGTAATTTAAAAATGTGAATGGTATTCACATATGGTTGACATTTAAAATTTATTAATTATTCCTTAATGTAATTTTTTCGAAATTGTCCACACGTTCAATTCAACTCAAAAGTTGTTGCGCTACTCTTCAATGTTTGTCTTATGCTATGTTTAGACGACGAGTTGAATCACCTGCTTCGCTCTCTGAATCATGTTTATGAATCATGCTGTTTAGACTACGCATTCGTGCTTCGTGTGCATCGTGCCAATTTAGTGCTTTTCGTACTATATTTAGAGTTTTTTAATTCATAACAGTGCGGAATTTTTCAAATTGTTGCTTTAAAAAGAAATTAGTGCCTTTTTTTTGGTGCTTTTCACCTTTGATTTTAGTGCGTTTTACAAATCTACTAAATATTAATTTGTTAAAGTATGGTGGCTTTATTTTCACTTTCAAAAACTATCTGCTTTCACCCCTTTTAGACATGCAAAGTTTCCTTTGCAGAATGTTAATTCAGCTTGGTGAAATATGAAGGAAGAAAAACTTTATCTTTCATAGTGAGAAAAAATAATATATTTCTAGCAATTACAGAGGATACCATACACGTTATAAAATAACTTAATTACAATAATCTAATGGAGTGGAGGCTCGAAAAAGTTAAGTCATAGAAAAGTTAAGTATATGGAAAAGTTAAGCACCTTTTATTCACCATTGGTGACTCCAAAAAGTTAAGTAATTCTCAACTTTTATGAGACAATTTTTTTATATATAGTTTTTTTTTTCTCTTTCTAAGATAATCTCAACTTTTGTATATATATCCTCAATACATATTTATATACATAGTGAGTCATATACGCCTGTATACATGCAAAAATAAAACCGTTACCGTTATATATTTTTTTTGTGAATTTTATATGCATAATGTAGTTGCTCTCATCAGTTGGTTGTAAAAGAAATTAGTCGTAGAATTTGTTTTGTTCTGATTGCAACAATGACAATTAAAAAATAAATAAACAATGTACAAATACACATATAACGTCTTGAATTTTCCATACTAGGGAAAAGTTAAGATTTCGGAAAAGTTCATCACCCCCAAAACAAACTACTTAACTTTTTTGAGCCTCCACTGTATAAGCTAAAAGATATTAAATCAAGTCACCTTAAAAAAGAAAAATCAACCGAATATAGGTATCCAGAAAAGATGTGATATCTTCTTTTAACCTTTAATTAGGCGCATGGTGTCAAGAGAAATTAAAATTGAAAAATTTAGACGTTAAAATGTTCGGAGCGAACTTGTTTTTTCTATAGCTTCATACATTTAAAAAGAGAACGTAGGTACATTAGTTGCAATTAGATCGCTAACGCGTACACACGTGTCGCTTTACTAATACATGTTGACCCCATGCGACTAATAGTGTAACTTTTTTTAATCGTGGTAAGTATTTAAAAAGTTTCAACCAAATGTAATAAATGTATAAATGTGGTAAATTTATTTGTCAGCAACATGTTTTCATGTTCTGCGCTGGATGCAGAACATCACAACCTGCTGATGAGTCTGACTGATATTTTTTACAAATAACTGTTTAAACATAGGAAAGATCAAGTCACTTTTCAAACGAGAAGAACAAATTAAAATCGGTAATGCCGTTTGGCAGCTACGGCGTCAGAGATATAAACGATTTACTTCAAATATAGCTAAGAACACTCTCGATCAAGTCACATTTAAAAAATACTAAATCAAAATCGGTCCAGCCGTTTGATCTATAAGCGGACTCGGACAGACACTTATAAGACCCTTTTTTTTTTTTGATCGCGGTTTAGAAATTATTCCTCATTAAAATTCCTTCTAGTTCAATTAAATTTAATCAGTTACAACATTGTTTTCCTAATTTTTTTTTTCGTCCAACAAATTTTATTAATTCCCAAGGTAACAAATTTAAAATTGTATTTTAAAAATTGCTTTCTAGCACATGATTTTACAAATTGTATTATGTACTATATGAGAGTTACTCACCTGTTAAAGTCTTTACAACTCATTTTTTTAATTTTTATTTTTTATTTATTTATCGCCCGAACCGAAACCCGTTTTATATATAAAATTTCACTAATAAATTTTCACTCAGAAAAACAACTTAACGCTTTTTATTTATTTTATTTGCTAGCCATCACCAAAACGCATCTCACATGAGAAATGCTTTTTTACTACTTCCCACTTTTACGTACAAAGTACGCAAATAATTGAGAAATAGTACGAAACCAACAAC
The DNA here is from genome assembly GCA_944452675.1 of Tachina lurida. Lineage (NCBI taxonomy): Eukaryota > Metazoa > Arthropoda > Insecta > Diptera > Tachinidae > Tachina > Tachina lurida. The sequence continues at coordinate 84,006,941 of OX101755.1, forward strand.
ATTGTGCGTGCGCTGCTTTGATGATGTCTGTTCTAAAAAAAACCGGGAAATAAATTGATTTATTTGCTCTGCTTTAATACCTACTCAGAATTCAACTCTTATTTTCTCTTGATTTTTTTCTTTTCCTTTTTAACCAGCCAAACTCACTCAAAACTCAATTTTTATTAAAACACGTTTATATTACACAAGCACTCACACAACCACAAACGAACATGTATTAGGGCAACAAGTGTTTTAAGCCAGAAAATATTGCAGCACAACTACCGCTATTCACAACAACAACAACAAAGGAAGAACTTTTGCATTTTATTTGACTGGATTGATTTACTTTATTAACCAAAAACTATATTTTAGCTTCCTTTTGAATAAACACTAATTAATTTAATATTTTAAATAATATTTAATGCTTTTTGCATTCAACTTACACATTTTAATATGAAATTTTACTTAACGAGAATCGAATCCGTCTGAACTTGCCGGCGACCGTGTGAGAACTAGTCTAGCATTGTTGAAAAATGAAACAGAGTTGCCAGTAATTACTAGATTAGCTTACGTCAAAGGGTTAATTATAATGCCTCAAATAATTTTAGGGAAATAGAAAATATGTATGATCCAAACATTTATACAAACATGTTATTTATTATATGTAGGTATAAGTGTTAGAAATATATGTAAAACTGAGACATCTCCTACCACAGCTATTATCTTTTCTTGGTTGGAAAAAATTCCAGACTTCAGAGAACTCTTTCCGAGCTTTTTCAAAACGCCACCTGTCAATGTCATCAACGTTTTCACTGGTAGTATCTACAAACATATTAATATACACACATACAAGCATACACGTGTTGTATATGCCTACACAAATAAAGAATAAACCATCTATACACCCATAATTTTTGGGGTTTTAGGTAACTTGGGAAGACATTTAAACAATTTAATAATGCCACTATATAGCCTGCTAAGAAATATATTTATACGAAATATAAAAAGTAATTCATAATTACGAGTATAATAACAACAAAAGTAACAAAAATAATCTTTTATTTAATCTTAATATTTAAATGAGAATTCTACATAAAACTATTACAAAATTTTTATGATTTTGTATTATTTTTTTTTTGCCAAATTTAATTTTTAAGTAAATGTACACCAAACTATTTTTATATGTGTGTATGTATGTATTTTAATAACTATCAGCTTAATAAAAAATAACTATAAATATTTAAATAGGAAAATTATGGACATTTTAATACACTCGCACTTACTTCAAGTATTTTAAGAGATGTATATAATTTTAATTATATGCTTATTTAAAATTTTTGTAAATATATGTACGTATTTACATATGTTTATTTATTTTGTAGGTATATGGGAAATTCCACAGAATGTCACGAACGTTGACCAATCAATTAAGCTTGTATTTCAGAGAAAATTACAATTTTTTCTTTATTTCCTTATGTACTTTTGAGGAGCGTAAGTAGATCTACATTTAGTAAGACATAAGGAAAAATCTAACCACATTGATCTGAAATACAAGCTTGATTGATTGGTCAAAGTAAGTGACATCGTACGCGACATTCTGTGGAATTGCCCATATGTATTTTGATGATTTACTTTATTTATGTGTGTATTGCATTTATTACTTTATACCTTGTTGCAAACACAGTTTTATTTGAGAGCAAATCTAATATAATACCATCTAATCTGAGTTCAATAATCCAAAATGTGACAAAAATATTTTTAATGTCTATTTATTGTTCCTGGTATTTAATAAACTTTTTTTATACATACTAGGTATATAAATTTCTCGTTTACTTTTCGCAAAATACTTATTTACTCCAAACTCTGACTATCTTATATTTAGTAAAGTGTTAAAACATTTTATTGTTTATAAATTGTTAACATTTCTTAAAATTTTCTCTTCAGTGCTAACAACAATAATATCACAATATTATACCTACTTGCATACTTTTTTGGGTTAACAAAGTTTTTCTTTTGCACTTTTCATTATTAATTTCATGTTTTTTGGAGTTCTACTTATTTTTGTTTGTTGTAATTTAAACATTAAAGAATATAATTGAATTATATAAGAATATATTCAGTTTGCACTTAAAAACCACAAAGTTTTGAGCTTAGAATGAAATTTAAGCAAGAAGAAGTAATAGAAACGTATAAGAAACAAATCTATTACTAACTTTAATAAGTTAAATTAGTTTAATTTTAACTATTCGAACTTTATTTGTTTCTATATTTCTGATTTTGATTAGGCTAAAGTTCGTATCGCTTTGTAAGCCAAATTACATGTGATAAGATTAATGAGCATATAACACCAAAGTTAGGTGTAAATATTCTGGCTAACACACAGTTGAACGGAACAACTAGCTGTTTTCGAAGACCACATGTGATATTTTTTAAAGATCAAATAACAGCAAAGTTAATCGTAAATATTCTGACAAACACTAGCAGAACGGAATAATAATTTTAACTTGAAAACGCTCTAAAGGCCTCATTAATTTTTTGTTTTCGTTGCCATTCTGTGTTCTTCTTTCTGTACATACAAAAATATTTTATTGTTTTATCAAGAATTTGACTTTTTAAAAATAAAAATATATATTTTTCCCCGAGTAACATTTTACATTTACATATGTCGTGGTGACAAAATGAGAACTAATTTATTAATAAGACTAACGTCCCTTTTCACAATGTATGGTTAAGAGTTAACGTGAACTTTAACTGTAAGTTCTTCATACAAAACTTGCCGTTAAAGTCTGTGTTATCTTTTAACCATACATTGTGAAAAAGTACGTAAGTGTATTTGAATCTAGGCGTACTGTAGTGCGCCAGGCCAAGTTCCGGCCAATGCACGCAGTGTGTATATTTACAGGAATCCATTCGTCGTGTTTTACCCCCCTTATAACTTTGTTCCCCGCCGTTGTAAAAGTCTAAAATTTTATTCATAATTAGAATTAATTCATGTTACGTTATATGCGAAGTTTTAAGGTTTTACAATGAAAGCTTTCTGAGATATGAAGGTGCAAAAAGTGCATATTTTAAGACATACTCACTGACTCATCCCGCTTTTTGATCGATCAGTCCCGCTTTTTGCAAAAACCACTGGTCACGTTATGTGTACGACAAGAAGACAAGAAGGAAGAGCCAAAAAATTTCAATAAAAATGTGCACATCATGTGCGTAAAATACAAAAAAAATTCGCGCACACACGAGTGTCCAATTTTGTTTTGTTTTCAATTAGCGCATGAACATGAGTAAAAGAACAGAAAAAGGCATAAACATTAATGTGCGTTGATAACAGTGTTGCCGGAATGAAAATTAAATTTTACGCAGCCAAACCCTCAAAATTATCCAAAATTTTACAAATTACACAAAACAAATTTTGTGTTTGATAACAAGCAAATCCTTTTATTTATGAGAACACAAACAATTATTTTAATACGTAAATAAATATGTAGATATACATATCGTCGGTTTGTTTCTGGTTTGCTTCAGGCATAACTTATTTTGAATATACTGTGCCGCAAATCAAAAACCAACCGACGATATATGTATGTTTTTGTATAAATTGATTATCTACATTTGCGACTACATATTTGGGTACAAAAATAATTATAATTATTTCAAACATTTGTACTTTTCGGTTCGTAAAAATATTTTTTACATTCTATTCAGTATGTTAACATAAGTATGTACAATGTACATATATTTAATACATTGCAATTTTTAATTCGAATATTTTTTCCATACATATGTACGTATGTCTTTAGTTGGTTCAAAATAGTTCAACTATTTTGTTCTATACCTTCTTTTGCGAAAAATATTGACGCGATGGTACCAGACAATTTATTCCTCATATCAGTTTTTGTTAATTTTAATTTTCTGAAAATTCTCTCTACTGAACAGTTCAAAAGTGGCTCCCTAAGTAAAATGAAAAAGTAGCAATGATTTAATTTGAAAGGATTTTGCGTGATTTGCTTCAACAATTTCTCAAATCATCATTAAAATAAAGCGTTTTTTCTTTATTTTGCTAACCTTTTCAACATACAAATTTCTAACATTGCTATAAATTTTAATCTGGCGAAAAATTCATTATTTGTATGATCAATCAACTATAGATTTGCTTCTTTTAAAACATTGATTTTAATATAATTTGACATGTACAAATTTAACAGTTTGTTAATTTACCTTTTTAGTTTGTAGAATATCGCAGATTCAGACTGAAACATTAAAACTCTGTTAATTTCGAATGATCGTCAAATACTTAAGAAAAGATCTCAGTTTTAAATAAAAGATTCCAATAATTTGTTTTTGTTGTTGTTGTTTTTCCAACCTTTGAATCATCCTTTTTTATTTTTTAATTTCCTTATACCAATCTTGTTCTTTAAAAAATATATAAAATATGTTGACTGAACAAAGAAAAGAAGAAATAAGGAAAATACTAGTTTTATTTAGTTACTTTAAATTAAAAAAAAGTTTAAATTATCCAGCTGTGGAGCTGTGGTTTTTATTTTACTAATTTTCTATACCCAACTTTTCTTTCCAAAGCATAAAATATATGTATATAAATTGAAATTTAAAAAAATAGTAAAACGTTAATTTAATGTATCACAAAAAGTGTAAGTCTCCCAATCCTGGATTTATAATTTTAAAATTTTCTGATTTCTTACACCAATCTTTTTCTTTCAAGAATGTAGTTTTAGTAGGTTATTTTTATATAACAAAAAAGTTAAAGTTCCAACCGTGGAAACATCTCTTTGATTTTTTTTTTTAATTTTTTTTTATATTTTTTATAAAAATTTTATCAGTATGGAAATATAAAATAAGTGTATTTAACAAAAAAAAAATCAAAAAACTTGTGTTATCTCGTTACTTTTATATGGCAAAGTCAAGTTTAAGTTTTCCAGCTCTGATACAGCAGTTTAAGACCGAAGTCTGTAGCATTTCTGGAAGCTTCGAAAGCACCAAATTAAAAAAAATTCTAAAACTAAAATAAATCGTGAAAAACCTGGGTTTGATCATTGGTTTGTGGAAAAAATGAACTAGTGAACGAGTTCGACCCAAGTCTAGTTATAACTCAAAAAGCTATTTGCTCGAAAACGAGTTTGAAGTTTTCAATTTACAAACAACTTAATGGAAAAAGAAAATTTTATTTTCCTCATAAGAGGTGAGTAAACAAGATATTAGTGTGATATTTTTACACAATACGAAGAACGATCTGAAGATTAATTCTGCATCAAGGCTCAGTTACCCGACTGTAATGTAAAGTAACTGAAACAGTAGGAAACAGCTGATCGATATTGTTATGTGAAAAGTAATGTAAATGGTTATAGAGATGTAATTTAACGTAACCTACTTCTCATATAAAAATATCGATCAGCTGTTTCCTACGTTACTTTTACATTACATTACCGTCGGGTAACTGAGCCTTTACCCGATTGTAACTGCAACGTAGTTAGCCGACTTTAATGTAACTGCAATAGTAGGAAACAGCTGAAAAATACGAAAAGTTATACACTATAATGAACTCATCAGTCGACGGCTTTCAGTGTGACCAGATTTTAAAATAACATTAAGCTTAATCACGTTTAAAAAAGAGCTAATAGTATATTTCCACCGACTTTAAACCAAGTAGGTTTAAGTAAATCACTTCAAAGTGTTTCCACCGAGCTTGTGAGTGATTTCTTGTTCGAATTTTCATACTCAATTTATGCACGTACGTTATAAGGTGGGCGCAGCAGGTCTAATGTGAATGTTATTCACATATGGTTGACATTTAAAATTTATTAATTATTCCTTAATGTAATTTTTTCGAAATTGTCCACACGTTCAATTCAACTCAAAAGTTGTTGCGCTACTCTTCAATGTTTGTCTTATGCTATGTTTAGACGACGAGTTGAATCACCTGCTTCGCTCTCTGAATCATGTTTATGAATCATGCTGTTTAGACTACGCATTCGTGCTTCGTGTGCATCGTGCCAATTTAGTGCTTTTCGTACTAGATTTAGAGTTTTTTAATTCATAACAGTGCGGAATTTTTCAAATTGTTGCTTTAAAAAGAAATTAGTGCCTTTTTTTTGGTGCTTTTCACCTTTGATTTTAGTGCGTTTTACAAATCTACTAAATATTAATTTGTTAAAGTATGGTGGCTTTATTTTCACTTTCAAAAACTATCTGCTTTCACCCCTTTTAGACATGCAAAGTTTCCTTTGCAGAATGTTAATTCAGCTTGGTGAAATATGAAGGAAGAAAAACTTTATCTTTCATAGTGAGAAAAAATAATATATTTCTAGCAATTACAGAGGATACCATACACGTTATAAAATAACTTAATTACAATAATCTAATGGAGTGGAGGCTCGAAAAAGTTAAGTCATAGAAAAGTTAAGTATATGGAAAAGTTAAGCACCTTTTATTCACCATTGGTGACTCCAAAAAGTTAAGTAATTCTCAACTTTTATGAGAAAATTTTTTTATATATAGTTTTTTTTTCTCTTTCTAAGATAATCTCAACTTTTGTATGTATATCCTCAATACATATTTATATACATAGTGAGTCATATACGCCTGTATACATGCAAAAATAAAACCGTTACCGTTATATATTTTTTTTGTGAATTTTATATGCATAATGTAGTTGCTCTCATCAGTTGGTTGTAAAAGAAATTAGTCGTAGAATTTGTTTTGTTCTGATTGCAACAATGACAATTAAAAAATAAATAAACAATGTACAAATACACATATAACGTCTTGAATTTTCCATACTAGGGAAAAGTTAAGATTTCGGAAAAGTTCATCACCCCCAAAACAAACTACTTAACTTTTTTGAGCCTCCACTGTATAAGCTAAAAGATATTAAATCAAGTCACCTTAAAAAAGAAAAATCAACCGAATATACATAGGTATCCAGAAAAGATGTGATATCTTCTTTTAACCTTTAATTAGGCGCATGGTGTCAAGAGAAATTAAAATTGAAAAATTTTGACGTTAAAATGTTCGGAGCGAACTTGTTTTTTCTATAGCTTCATACATTTAAAAAGAGAACGTACATTAGTTGCAATTAGATCGCTAACGCGTACACACGTGTCGCTTTACTAATACATGTTGACCCCATGCGACTAATAGTGTAACTTTTTTTAATCGTGGTAAGTATTTAAAAAGTTTCAACCAAATGTAATAAATGTGGTAAATTTATTTGTCAGCAACATGTTTTCATGTTCTGCGCTGGATGCAGAACATCACAACCTGCTGATGAGTCTGACTGATTTTTTTTACAAATAACTGTTTAAACATAGGAAAGATCAAGTCACTTTTCAAACGAGAAGAACAAATTAAAATCGGTAATGCCGTTTGGCAGCTACGGCGTCAGAGATATAAACGATTTACTTCAAATATAGCTAAGAACACTCTCGATCAAGTCACATTTAAAAAATACTAAATCAAAATCGGTCCAGCCGTTTGATCTATAAGCGGACTCGGACAGACACTTATAAGACCCTTTTTTTTTTGATCGGGGTTTAGAAATTATTCCTCATTAAAATTCCTTCTAGTTCAATTAAATTTAATCAGTTACAACATTGTTTTCCTAATTTTTTTTTCGTCCAACAAATTTTATTAATTCCCAAGGTAACAAATTTGAAATTGTATTTTAAAAATTGCTTTCTAGCACATTTTACAAATTGTATTATGTACTATATGAGAGTTACTCACCTGTTAAAGTCTTTACAACTCATTTTTTTAATTTTTATTTTTTATTTATTTATCGCCCGAACCGAAACCCGTTTTATATATAAAATTTCACTAATAAATTTTCACTCAGAACTTAACGCTTTTTATTTATTTTATTTGCTAGCCATCACCAAAACGCATCTCACATGAGAAATGCTTTTTTACTACTTCCCACTTTTACGTACAAAGTACGCAAATAATTGAGAAATAGTACGAAACCAACAACATTGTGCGTGCGCTGCTTTGATGATGTCTGTTCTAAAAAAAAAACCGGGAAATAAATTGATTTATTTGCTCTGCTTTAATACCTACTCAGAATTCAACTCTTATTTTCTCTTGATTTTTTTCTTTTCCTTTTTAACCAGCCAAACTCACTCAAAACTCAATTTTTATTAAAACACGTTTATATTACACAAGCACTCACACAACCACAAACGAACATGTATTAGGGCAACAAGTGTTTTAAGCCAGAAAATATTGCAGCACAACTACCGCTATTCACAACAACAACAACAACAACAAAGGAAGAACTTTTGCATTTTATTTGACTGGATTGATTTACTTTATTAACCAAAAACTATATTTTAGCTTCCTTTTGAATAAACACTAATTAATTTAATATTTTAAATAATATTTAATGCTTTTTGCATTCAACTTACACAATTTAATATGAAATTTTACTTAACGAGAATCGAATCCGTCTGAACTTGCCGGCGACCGTGTGAGAACTAGTCTAGCATTGTTGAAAAATGAAACAGAGTTGCCAGTAATTACTAGATTAGCTTACGTCAAAGGGTTAATTATAATGCCTCAAATAATTTTAGCGAAATAGAAAATATGTATGATCCAAACATTTATACAAACATGTTATTTATTATATGTAGGTATAAGTGTTAGAAATATATGTAAAACTGAGACATCTCCTACCACAGCTATTATCTTTTCTTGGTTGGAAAAAATTCCAGACTTCAGAGAACTCTTTCCGAGCTTTTTCAAAACGCCACCTGTCAATGTCATCAACGTTTTCACTGGTAGTATCTACAAACATATTAATATACACACATACAAGCATACACGTGTTGTATATGCCTACACAAATAAAGAATAAACCATCTATACACCCATAATTTTTGGGGTTTTAGGTAACTTGGGAAGACATTTAAACAATTTAATAATGCCACTATATAGCCTGCTAAGAAATATATTTATACGAAATATAAAAAGTAATTCATAATTACGAGTATAATAACAACAAAAGTAACAAAAATAATCTTTTATTTAATCTTAATATTTAAATGAGAATTCTACATAAAACTATTACAAAATTTTTATGATTTTGTATTATTTTTTTTTGCCAAATTTAATTTTTAAGTAAATGTACACCAAACTATTTTTATATGTGTGTATGTATGTATTTTAATAACTATCAGCTTAATAAAAAATAACTATAAATATTTAAATAGGAAAATTATGGACATTTTAATACACTCGCACTTACTTCAAGTATTTTAAGAGATGTATATAATTTTAATTATATGCTTATTTAAAATTTTTGTAAATATATGTACGTATTTACATATGTTTATTTATTTTGTAGGTATATGGGAAATTCCACAGAATGTCACGAACGTTGACCAATCAATTAAGCTTGTATTTCAGAGAAAATTACAATTTTTTCTTTATTTCCTTATGTACTTTTGAGGAGCGTAAGTAGATCTACATTTAGTAAGACATAAGGAAAAATCTAACCACATTGATCTGAAATACAAGCTTGATTGATTGGTCAAAGTAAGTGACATCGTACGCGACATTCTGTGGAATTGCCCATATGTATTTTGATGATTTACTTTATTTATGTGTGTATTGCATTTATTACTTTATACCTTGTTGCAAACACAGTTTTATTTCAGAGCAAATCTAATATAATACCATCTAATCTGAGTTCAATAATCCAAAATGTGACAAAAATATTTTTAATGTCTATTTATTGTTCCTGGTATTTAATAAACTTTTTTTATACATACTAGGTATATAAATTTCTCGTTTACTTTTCGCAAAATACTTATTTACTCCAAACTCTGACTATCTTATATTTAGTAAAGTGTTAAAACATTTTATTGTTTATAAATTGTTAACATTTCTTAAAATTTTCTCTTCAGTGCTAACAACAATAATATCACAATATTATACCTACTTGCATACTTTTTTGGGTTAACAAAGTTTTTCTTTTGCACTTTTCATTATTAATTTCATGTTTTTTGGAGTTCTACTTATTTTTGTTTGTTGTAATTTAAACATTAAAGAATATAATTGAATTATATAAGAATATATTCAGTTTGCACTTAAAAACCACAAAGTTTTGAGCTTAGAATGAAATTTAAGCAAGAAGAAGTAATAGAAACGTATAAGAAACAAATCTATTACTAACTTTAATAAGTTAAATTAGTTTAATTTTAACTATTCGAACTTTATTTGTTTCTATATTTCTGATTTTGATTAGGCTAAAGTTCGTATCGCTTTGTAAGCCAAATTACATGTGATAAGATTAATGAGCATATAACACCAAAGTTAGGTGTAAATATTCTGGCTAACACACAGTTGAACGGAACAACTAGCTGTTTTCGAAGACCACATGTGATATTTTTTAAAGATCAAATAACAGCAAAGTTAATCGTAAATATTCTGACAAACACTAGCAGAACGGAATAATAATTTTAACTTGAAAACGCTCTAAAGGCCTCATTAATTTTTCGTTTTCGTTGCCATTCTGTGTTCTTCTTTCTGTACATACAAAAATATTTTATTGTTTTATCAAGAATTTGACTTTTTAAAAATAAAAATATATATTTTTCCCCGAGTAACATTTTACATTTACATATGTCGTGGTGACAAAATGAGAACTAATTTATTAATAAGACTAACGTCCCTTTTCACAATGTATGGTTAAGAGTTAACGTGAACTTTAACTGTAAGTTCTTCATACAAAACTTGCCGTTAAAGTCTGTGTTATCTTTTAACCATACATTGTGAAAAAGTACGTAAGTGTATTTGAATCTAGGCGTACTGTAGTGCGCCAGGCCAAGTTCCGGCCAATGCACGCAGTGTGTATATTTACAGGAATCCATTCGTCGTGTTTTACCCCCCTTATAACTTTGTTCCCCGCCGTTGTAAAAGTCTAAAATTTTATTCATAATTAGAATTAATTCATGTTACGTTATATGCGAAGTTTTAAGGTTTTACAATGAAAGCTTTCTGAGATATGAAGGTGCAAAAAGTGCATATTTTAAGACATACTCACTGACTCATCCCGCTTTTTGATCGATCAGTCCCGCTTTTTGCAAAAACCACTGGTCACGTTATGTGTACGACAAGAAGACAAGAAGGAAGAGCCAAAAAATTTCAATAAAAATGTGCACATCATGTGCGTAAAATACAAAAAAAATTCGCGCACACACGAGTGTCCAATTTTGTTTTGTTTTCAATTAGCGCATGAACATGAGTAAAAGAACAGAAAAAGGCATAAACATTAATGTGCGTTGATAACAGTGTTGCCGGAATGAAAATTAAATTTTACGCAGCCAAACCCTCAAAATTATCCAAAATTTTACAAATTACACAAAACAAATTTTGTGTTTGATAACAAGCAAATCCTTTTATTTATGAGAACACAAACAATTATTTTAATACGTAAATAAATATGTAGATATACATATCGTCGGTTTGTTTCTGGTTTGCTTCAGGCATAACTTATTTTGAATATACTGTGCCGCAAATCAAAAACCAACCGACGATATATGTATGTTTTTGTATAAATTGATTATCTACATTTGCGACTACATATTTGGGTACAAAAATAATTATAATTATTTCAAACATTTGTACTTTTCGGTTCGTAAAAATATTTTTTACATTCTATTCAGTATGTTAACATAAGTATGTACAATGTACATATATTTAATACATTGCAATTTTTAATTCGAATATTTTTTCCATACATATGTACGTATGTCTTTAGTTGGTTCAAAATAGTTCAACTATTTTGTTCTATACCTTCTTTTGCGAAAAATATTGACGCGATGGTACCAGACAATTTATTCCTCATATCAGTTTTTGTTAATTTTAATTTTCTGAAAATTCTCTCTACTGAACAGTTCAAAAGTGGCTCCCTAAGTAAAATGAAAAAGTAGCAATGATTTAATTTGAAAGGATTTTGCGTGATTTGCTTCAACAATTTCTCAAATCATCATTAAAATAAAGCGTTTTTTCTTTATTTTGCTAACCTTTTCAACATACAAATTTCTAACATTGCTATAAATTTTAATCTGGCGAAAAATTCATTATTTGTATGATCAATCAACTATAGATTTGCTTCTTTTAAAACATTGATTTTAATATAATTTGACATGTACAAATTTAACAGTTTGTTAATTTACCTTTTTAGTTTGTAGAATATCGCAGATTCAGACTGAAACATTAAAACTCTGTTAATTTCGAATGATCGTCAAATACTTAAGAAAAGATCTCAGTTTTAAATAAAAGATTCCAATAAGTTGTTTTTGTTGTTGTTGTTTTTCCAACCCTTGAATCATCCTTTTTTATTTTTTAATTTCCTTATACCAATCTTGTTCTTTGAAAAATATATAAAATATGTTGACTGAACAAAGAAAAGAAGAAATAAGGAAAATACTAGTTTTATTTAGTTACTTTAAATTAAAAAAAAGTTTAAATTATCCAGCTGTGGAGCTGTGGTTTTTATTTTACTAATTTTCTATACCCAACTTTTCTTTCCAAAGCATAAAATATATGTATATAAATTGAAATTTAAAAAAATAGTAAAACGTTAATTTAATGTATCACAAAAAGTGTAAGTCTCCCAATCCTGGATTTATAATTTTAAAATTTTCTGATTTCTTACACCAATCTTTTTCTTTCAAGAATGTAGTTTTAGTAGGTTATTTTTATATAACAAAAAAGTTAAAGTTCCAACCGTGGAAACATCTCTTTGATTTTTTTTTTAATTTTTTTTTATATTTTTTATAAAAATTTTATCAGTATGGAAATACAAAATAAGTGTATTTAACAAAAAAAAAATCAAAAAACTTGTGTTATCTCGTTACTTTTATATGGCAAAGTCAAGTTTAAGTTTTCCAGCTCTGATACAGCAGTTTAAGACCGAAGTCTGTAGCATTTCTGGAAGCTTCGAAAGCACCAAATTAAAAAAAATTCTAAAACTAAAATAAATCGTGAAAAACCTGGGTTTGATCATTGGTTTGTGGAAAGAATGAACTAGTGAACGAGTTCGACCCAAGTCTAGTTATAACTCAAAAAGCTATTTGCTCGAAAACGAGTTTGAAGTTTTCAATTTACAAACAACTTAATGGAAAAAGAAAATTTTATTTTCCTCATAAGAGGTGAGTAAACAAGATATTAGTGTGATATTTTTACACAATACGAAGAACGATCTGAAGATTAATTCTGCATCAAGGCTCAGTTACCCGACTGTAATGTAAAGTAACTGAAACAGTAGGAAACAGCTGATCGATATTGTTATGTGAAAAGTAATGTAAATGGTTATAGAGATGTAATTTAACGTAACCTACTTCTCATATAAAAATATCGATCAGCTGTTTCCTACGTTACTTTTACATTACATTACCGTCGGGTAACTGAGCCTTTACCCAATTGTAACTGCAACGTAGTTAGCCGACTTTAATGTAACTGCAATAGTAGGAAACAGCTGATCGATATTTTTATGTGAAAAGTAGCTTACTTCACATTACATCTATATAACCATTTTCATTGCATTTCACATAACAATCAATATCGATCAGCTGTTTCCTACTATTGCAGTTACTGAGCCTTTACAGTTGGGTAACTGAGCTTTAAAATAACATACCATTGTTTTATTTCTCAGACGAAATGAGCGATTTTATATAAGTATATATGTATGTACATACATACATATGTGTGTATGCAAATTTCTTAATACGGTGTGGAGCAGCACTCAAAAATTTCTCATTTGTGTGATTGCTTTTGCTTCTACTTCTGCTTCTTAAAATGCAAACATATAGTTGCACTCAAAGCACAAACAAAATACGAAAAGTTATACACTATAATGCACTCATCAGTCGACGGCTTTCAGTGTGACCAGATTTTAAAATAACATTAAGCTTAATCACGTTTAAAAAAGAGCTAATAGTATATTTCCACCGACTTTAAACCAAGTAGGTTTAAGTAAATCACTTCAAAGTGTTTCCACCGAGCTTTTGAGTGATTTCTTGTTCGAATTTTCATACTCAATTTATGCACGTACGTTATAAGGTGGGCGCAGCAGGTCTAATGTGAATGTTATTCACATATGGTTGACATTTAAAATTTATTAATTATTCCTTAATGTAATTTTTTTCGAAATTGTCCACACGTTCAATTCAACTCAAAGATAACTCCTTAAAAGTTATAAATAAACAGTTGCCATTTTGTAATTTTAAAATGTGAATGGTATTCACATATGGTTGACATTTAAAATTTATTAATTATTCCTTAATGTAATTTTTTCGAAATTGTCCACACGTTCAATTCAACTCAAAAGTTGTTGCGCTACTCTTGAATGTTTGTCTTATGCTATGTTTAGACGACGAGTTGAATCACCTGCTTCGCTCTCTGAATCATGTTTATGAATCATGCTGTTTAGACTACGCATTCGTGCTTCGTGTGCATCGTGCCAATTTAGTGCTTTTCGTACTAGATTTAGAGTTTTTTCATTCATAACAGTGCGGAATTTTTCAAATTGTTGCTTTAAAAAGAAATTAGTGCCTTTTTTTTGGTGCTTTTCACCTTTGATTTTAGTGCGTTTTACAAATCTACTAAATATTAATTTGTTAAAGTATGGTGGCTTTATTTTCACTTTCAAAAACTATCTGCTTTCACCCCTTTTAGACATGCAAAGTTTCCTTTGCAGAATGTTAATTCAGCTTGGTGAAATATGAAGGAAGAAAAACTTTATCTTTCATAGTGAGAAAAAATAATATATTTCTAGCAATTACAGAGGATACCATACACGTTATAAAATAACTTAATTACAATAATCTAATGGAGTGGAGGCTCGAAAAAGTTAAGTCATAGAAAAGTTAAGTATATGGAAAAGTTAAGCACCTTTTATTCACCATTGGTGACTCCAAAAAGTTAAGTAATTCTCAACTTTTATGAGACAATTTTTTTATATATAGTTTTTTTTTCTCTTTCTAAGATAATCTCAACTTTTGTATATATATCCTCAATACATATTTATATACATAGTGAGTCATATACGCCTGTATACATGCAAAAATAAAACCGTTACCGTTATATATTTTTTTTGTGAATTTTATATGCATAATGTAGTTGCTCTCATCAGTTGGTTGTAAAAGAAATTAGTCGTAGAATTTGTTTTGTTCTGATTGCAACAATGACAATTAAAAAATAAATAAACAATGTACAAATACACATATAACGTCTTGAATTTTCCATACTAGGGAAAAGTTAAGATTTCGGAAAAGTTCATCACCCCCAAAACAAACTACTTAACTTTTTTGAGCCTCCACTGTATAAGCTAAAAGATATTAAATCAAGTCACCTTAAAAAAGAAAAATCAACCGAATATACATAGGTATCCAGAAAAGATGTGATATCTTCTTTTAACCTTTAATTAGGCGCATGGTGTCAAGAGAAATTAAAATTGAAAAATTTTGACGTTAAAATGTTCGGAGCGAACTTGTTTTTTCTATAGCTTCATACATTTAAAAAGAGAACGTACATTAGTTGCAATTAGATCGCTAACGCGTACACACGTGTCGCTTTACTAATACATGTTGACCCCATGCGACTAATAGTGTAACTTTTTTTAATCGTGGTAAGTATTTAAAAAGTTTCAACCAAATGTAATAAATGTGGTAAATTTATTTGTCAGCAACATGTTTTCATGTTCTGCGCTGGATGCAGAACATCACAACCTGCTGATGAGTCTGACTGATTTTTTTTACAAATAACTGTTTAAACATAGGAAAGATCAAGTCACTTTTCAAACGAGAAGAACAAATTAAAATCGGTAATGCCGTTTGGCAGCTACGGCGTCAGAGATATAAACGATTTACTTCAAATATAGCTAAGAACACTCTCGATCAAGTCACATTTAAAAAATACTAAATCAAAATCGGTCCAGCCGTTTGATCTATAAGCGGACTCGGACAGACACTTATAAGACCCTTTTTTTTTTTGATCGCGGTTTAGAAATTATTCCTCATTAAAATTCCTTCTAGTTCAATTAAATTTAATCAGTTACAACATTGTTTTCCTAATTTTTTTTTTTCGTCCAACAAATTTTATTAATTCCCAAGGTAACAAATTTAAAATTGTATTTTAAAAATTGCTTTCTAGCACATGATTTTACAAATTGTATTATGTACTATATGAGAGTTACTCACCTGTTAAAGTCTTTACAACTCATTTTTTTAATTTTTATTTTTTATTTATTTATCGCCCGAACCGAAACCCGTTTTATATATAAAATTTCACTAATAAATTTTCACTCAGAAAAACAACTTAACGCTTTTTATTTATTTTATTTGCTAGCCATCACCAAAACGCATCTCACATGAGAAATGCTTTTTTACTACTTCCCACTTTTGCGTACAAAGTACGCAAATAATTGAGAAGTAGTACGAAACCAACAACATTGTGCGTGCGTTGCTTTGATGATGTCTGTTCTAAAAAAAACCGGGAAATAAATTGATTTATTTGCTCTGCTTTAATACCTACTCAGAATTCAACTCTTATTTTCTCTTGATTTTTTTCTTTTCCTTTTTAACCAGCCAAACTCACTCAAAACTCAATTTTTATTAAAACACGTTTATATTACACAAGCACTCACACAACCACAAACGAACATGTATTAGGGCAACAAGTGTTTTAAGCCAGAAAATATTGCAGCACAACTACCGCTATTCACAACAACAACAACAAAGGAAGAACTTTTGCATTTTATTTGACTGGATTGATTTACTTTATTAACCAAAAACTATATTTTAGCTTCCTTTTGAATAAACACTAATTAATTTAATATTTTAAATAATATTTAATGCTTTTTGCATTCAACTTACACATTTTAATATGAAATTTTACTTAACGAGAATCGAATCCGTCTGAACTTGCCGGCGACCGTGTGAGAACTAGTCTAGCATTGTTGAAAAATGAAACAGAGTTGCCAGTAATTACTAGATTAGCTTACGTCAAAGGGTTAATTATAATGCCTCAAATAATTTTAGGGAAATAGAAAATATGTATGATCCAAACATTTATACAAACATGTTATTTATTATATGTAGGTATAAGTGTTAGAAATATATGTAAAACTGAGACATCTCCTACCACAGCTATTATCTTTTCTTGGTTGGAAAAAATTCCAGACTTCAGAGAACTCTTTCCGAGCTTTTTCAAAACGCCACCTGTCAATGTCATCAACGTTTTCACTGGTAGTATCTACAAACATATTAATATCAAGGTTGGAAAACGGTATCGTAAAAATACCGATACCGATTCAAATACCGCTAAAATTAGATACCGGTATCGTTACCGATACCGAAATCCATTTCGGTTAGAAAATACCGGTATCCAGACTACCGTTTACGTCTATACCGGTACGTACCGGTATACCGATTCTGGGGAAAAAAATTATTGAAAGGTGATTTGCCAAACTTTTTTAACCGTGAGACAACTGATTTTTTTCAGTTGTATTTTGGTTTTTATTTCGTCCATTGTGTTCGTTTTGCATCATTATTTCAGACGCCAACCAATCCCATTTGTGAACTAATATTATTGCCATGTTCATAAAACATAGAATCTCAAGGAAAAATAGCAAGCCCAGAACTAAAAATATTTAAAATGTTCTGTAATGAATACTATGGTTTAAAAAAACATAGCATAGATAAGAACCTTTGTTTTAATTCGAAGACAACTAAAATTAGTTGTTATTCAGAATACCAAAAAAACTGTTGTTTAAAAGTTAAGTTGTTTCAGTTTCAATCCAACCTTAGTTGATCTGTAAACCGTAATATGGGCAAAATTTGCAAAAATATATTTCAATTAACTTTCTTTATTTGGTTTTGGTCTTGTTTAAACACTTCACCGTAATAAATAAGGTTGATAGAGAAAAAATTTCTAAACTTTTATATTTGAAGTTAAAGATTCCTCTCTTGAGGTGAAAAAAGTACCTGCTTTAAGTTTTTTAATGTTAATTGTTTCTTTGTTTTTAAGTTGGCTAAAAGAATATTGTTTATTCTTTGAATTGAAATATTTAAATTTTCGGTTCGTCTGAATTGGGGGAGAAAGTTATAAATAATGTGGGTCTAGTACAAAAATATTGCATAAGAATGTGTCCAAAGTATAAAAGTGTCGAAAAAAAACCGAAAAAATTATATTTGGTGAAAAGTATAGACATACATTTGAAACTTACTGAAACAAGATATATGTATATGGTTCGAAAGGTCTTAGTATCTTCTTTCTGTATCCGTTTATAAATTTTAAATCGGTTGGTATTTAACTTAGTTAGAAGTTGATAAGTGCCTACGGGTACGAAAAAGCGGGGTTTTCCCCGTAACTCAAGATTTTGGAGGCGTCTGGAAAATTTCGAATACGATTTTTGTTATACTCGACAATACCTAGCAGAAAAATAGTAACACGTCCAAATTTTAACTGCAGTCTCCTTGTTTCACTTTTTAATAAATTATTGTTTAATAATAGTATAAAAACATATATAGAAACATATAAGTATATATCCTTTTATATGTAAAAATACACCATTTTTTTAAGTAATTTAATAAAAAAAAAGATTTTTGCTAGGTCCACTGCCTGAAATAATAAATTTATCAGTAATATCGGTATACCGGTATTATAAACTCAATAACGGTATGTACCGGTAATACCGATACCGAAATAAAAAAAATACCGATACCGCTACCGATACCGAAATTTAAAAAATAATTGTACCGGTATCAATACCGATACCGTTATTTGTTTCGGTTTCCAACCTTGATTAATATACACACATACAAGCATACACGTGTTGTATATGCCTACACAAATAAAGAATAAACCATCTATACACCCATAATTTTTGGGGTTTTAGGTAACTTGGGAAGACATTTAAACAATTTAATAATGCCACTATATAGCCTGCTAAGAAATATATTTATACGAAATATAAAAAGTAATTCATAATTACGAGTATAATAACAACAAAAGTAACAAAAATAATCTTTTATTTAATCTTAATATCGAGCCTTGAGCGCAACATTATCGTAAGCGACAATAACCAAACTTTACAGGAGAGCCTTTTTATTGATTATTTCCAAATGTATGGATAAAATTGAAAATGTTTTTATGCAGTTCGTGATAATTTTGTCCTGGCCAGTGATTGGGAGCAAAAAGAATTTTGTATTTTCATATTTGGCACTAGTTATGGCGCTTACGATAATTTTTTTTTTCATATTAATGGAGGAATTAAAAAAATTTTGTCGCTTACGATATTTTTTTGTGTGTTTTTTTTTTATTTAATAGAAAAATAAATTGGTACATTTGGGTTTTTTTCAATCTGATTACAATTAGGTTGTCAAAACAATATTATTTTGGTAAAAAATAGGTATTATGTAGTATAAACAATATTATTTAAATATTATAAAGTGTTTTATTAATATAATTATGTTAGGTATTTAGTAATAATACTTATGGAAATGACTTTAATTTTTTTTTAATTATCATCATCGTCACTCTCAGCTAGTATATCTTCAATTTTATCATTACTTTTCATATTAATGTATTCTTGATGATATCTTTCAGAGATTATTCCGTTGTCACATAATGTTCACAAATCTTTAAATTTTTGTGCTATTTCTAATTTTTGTGAATAAAGAAATTGCGGTCCATTTTCAAGGAGCTCTGTATTTTTTCTTGAGTGCTTTATTAAATCTGCGATTTTATCATCATTGTATCCATACTTTAATTATGCGCGAAACTTATTTTTGTTAAAGTTAACTGATCGTAAATTATTAAATTTTATTTTAATGTTATGTGGCAAAAATACGTTGGAGTATGTCTTCCAATTTTGAAAATCAGTATAATTTAGTACAATGCGAATTAGAAATTTGTGATGCCCATTCAAAAGGTGCCCAAATACTTCTATTTTTTATGAAATTCTCAATTGTGGCGTGAACGGAGTCTACAGGTATCATTGTTTGTCCTGGTAACAAAAAAGTTACTTTTACAGATTGCAAGCACTTAGACGTTTTCAAAAAGTAGGGAATTACTGTTAATAAAACTTAAAAAAAAAATTAAACCGCCTTCAAAAATAAGCACTAAAAAGCTACAAATAATATAGATCTAGTTAAATAAAAGATTTTTATATATGTTACCTACAGTGCCGTTTGAAGTTGGTGCCAGCAACATTGGTAATTAAGCACATACATATGTACTTAACAATTACTTGCAGTTTTTTTACCGGGCATGTTCCTATGTGTTTAAAAAGTTTTATTTTTACCTTTATAGTGCATACTTTTGAGCTCTGGTCAATTCAAAAAAGTTTTATTTGTAATTATCTTTTTTTTATTTAGTAATATGGCCCAGTTTCGTAAAAATCGATTAAGTAAAAACACGTGAAATATACGGGTATGTTCTGTATTCCACGTGAAATTAAAAGGTGTGGAATTGCTATAGAATTGTTGCTGGAAATATGTATTTATAACAACAATTCTGTGGCAATTCCACACCTTTTAATTTCACGTGGAATACAGAACATACCCGATAGTATTAAATTTTATGGGGCGTGGCTACGCCTACTTTTTTAAAACAAGATTGTGTATTTTTAAGAGTTCAAGGTGTGTGCCAAGTTTCGAAAATAAAGGTTAAGTACAAGCACATGAAATATTATGCTAAAATTTAATAGGCGTGCCCCCCACTTTTTTGAACGCAATTTTGTGCCATTATTAAAGCTTAGGGTGTGTGACAAGTTTCGTAAGAATCGGTGAAATAAATTTTCATTTAATTTTTCCAATAGTTTATATGTTTCATAATTAAAAATAAAATATCTCAATAAATATGTGTCGCTTACGATAATTTTTATTTTTTTTTAATGTAAACATCTACTTACGATAAAATCTCAAGCGCCGTATTTTTGAAACTATAAGCAATTCTGATATTTTGACAATTTCAAATTTTGAGCTATGTCACGAAATCTTAATTTCTCAAATAAAAAAAATTTTTACCGGATGTCGCTTACGATAATTTTGCGCTCAAGGCTCGATATTTAAATGAGAATTCTACATAAAACTATTACAAAATTTTTATGATTTTGTATTATTTTTTTTGCCAAATTTAATTTTTAAGTAAATGTACACCAAACTATTTTTATATGTGTGTATGTATGTATTTTAATAACTATCAGCTTAATAAAAAATAACTAAATATTTAAATAGGAAAATTATGGACATTTTAATACACTCGCACTTACTTCAAGTATTTTAAGAGATGTATATAATTTTAATTATATGCTTATTTAAAATTTTTGTAAATATATGTACGTATTTACATATGTTTATTTATTTTGTAGGTATATGGGAAATTCCACAGAATGTCACGAACGTTGACCAATCAATTAAGCTTGTATTTCAGAGAAAATTACAATTTTTTCTTTATTTCCTTATGTACTTTTGAGGAGCGTAAGTAGATCTACATTTAGTAAGACATAAGGAAAAATCTAACCACATTGATCTGAAATACAAGCTTGATTGATTGGTCAAAGTAAGTGACATCGTACGCGACATTCTGTGGAATTGCCCATATGTATTTTGATGATTTACTTTATTTATGTGTGTATTGCATTTATTACTTTATACCTTGTTGCAAACACAGTTTTATTTGAGAGCAAATCTAATATAATACCATCTAATCTGAGTTCAATAATCCAAAATGTGACAAAAATATTTTTAATGTCTATTTATTGTTCCTGGTATTTAATAAACTTTTTTTATACATACTAGGTATATAAATTTCTCGTTTACTTTTCGCAAAATACTTATTTACTCCAAACTCTGACTATCTTATATTTAGTAAAGTGTTAAAACATTTTATTGTTTATAAATTGTTAACATTTCTTAAAATTTTCTCTTCAGTGTTAACAACAATAATATCACAATATTATACCTACTTGCATACTTTTTTGGGTTAACAAAGTTTTTCTTTTGCACTTTTCATTATTAATTTCATGTTTTTTGGAGTTCTACTTATTTTTGTTTGTTGTAATTTAAACATTAAAGAATATAATTGAATTATATAAGAATATATTCAGTTTGTACTTAAAAACCACAAAGTTTTGAGCTTAGAATGAAATTTAAGCAAGAAGAAGTAATAGAAACGTATAAGAAACAAATCTATTACTAACTTTAATAAGTTAAATTAGTTTAATTTTAACTATTCGAACTTTATTTGTTTCTATATTTCTGATTTTGATTAGGCTAAAGTTCGTATCGCTTTGTAAGCCAAATTACATGTGATAAGATTAATGAGCATATAACACCAAAGTTAGGTGTAAATATTCTGGCTAACACACAGTTGAACGGAACAACTAGCTGTTTTCGAAGACCACATGTGATATTTTTTAAAGATCAAATAACAGCACAGTTAATCGTAAATATTCTGACAAACACTAGCAGAACGGAATAATAATTTTAACTTGAAAACGCTCTAAAGGCCTCATTAATTTTTCGTTTTCGTTGCCATTCTGTGTTCTTCTTTCTGTACATACAAAAATATTTTATTGTTTTATCAAGAATTTGACTTTTTAAAAATAAAAATATATATTTTTCCCCGAGTAACATTTTACATTTACATATGTCGTGGTGACAAAATGAGAACTAATTTATTAATAAGACTAACGTCCCTTTTCACAATGTATGGTTAAGAGTTAACGTGAAGTTTAACTGTAAGTTCTTCATACAAAACTTGCCGTTAAAGTCTGTGTTATCTTTTAACCATACATTGTGAAAAAGTACGTAAGTGTATTTGAATCTAGGCGTACTGTAGTGCGCCAGGCCAAGTTCCGGCCAATGCACGCAGTGTGTATATTTACAGGAATCCATTCGTCGTGTTTTACCCCCCTTATAACTTTGTTCCCCGCCGTTGTAAAAGTCTAAAATTTTATTCATAATTAGAATTAATTCATGTTACGTTATATGCGAAGTTTTAAGGTTTTACAATGAAAGCTTTCTGAGATATGAAGGTGCAAAAAGTGCATATTTTAAGACATACTCACTGACTCATCCCGCTTTTTGATCGATCAGTCCCGCTTTTTGCAAAAACCACTGGTCACGTTATGTGTACGACAAGAAGACAAGAAGGAAGAGCCAAAAAATTTCAATAAAAATGTGCACATCATGTGTGTAAAATACAAAAAAAATTCGCGCCAACACGAGTGTCCAATTTTGTTTTGTTTTCAATTAGCGCATGAACATGAGTAAAAGAACAGAAAAAGGCATAAACATTAATGTGCGTTGATAACAGTGTTGCCGGAATGAAAATTAAATTTTACGCAGCCAAACCCTCAAAATTATCCAAAATTTTACAAATTACACAAAACAAATTTTGTGTTTGATAACAAGCAAATCCTTTTATTTATGAGAACACAAACAATTATTTTAATACGTAAATAAATATGTAGATATACATATCGTCGGTTTGTTTCTGGTTTGCTTCAGGCATAACTTATTTTGAATATACTGTGCCGCAAATCAAAAACCAACCGACGATATATGTATGTTCTTGTATAAATTGATTATCTACATTTGCGACTACATATTTGGGTACAAAAATAATTATAATTATTTCAAACATTTGTACTTTTCGGTTCGTAAAAATATTTTTTACATTCTATTCAGTATGTTAACATAAGTATGTACAATGTACATATATTTAATACATTGCAATTTTTAATTCGAATATTTTTTCCATACATATGTACGTATGTCTTTAGTTGGTTCAAAATAGTTCAACTATTTTGTTCTATACCTTCTTTTGCGAAAAATATTGACGCGATGGTACCAGACAATTTATTCCTCATATCAGTTTTTGTTAATTTTAATTTTCTGAAAATTCTCTCTACTGAACAGTTCAAAAGTGGCTCCCTAAGTAAAATGAAAAAGTAGCAATGATTTAATTTGAAAGGATTTTGCGTGATTTGCTTCAACAATTTCTCAAATCATCATTAAAATAAAGCGTTTTTTCTTTATTTTGCTAACCTTTTCAACATACAAATTTCTAACATTGCTATAAATTTTAATCTGGCGAAAAATTCATTATTTGTATGATCAATCAACTATAGATTTGCTTCTTTTAAAACATTGATTTTAATATAATTTGACATGTACAAATTTAACAGTTTGTTAATTTACCTTTTTAGTTTGTAGAATATCGCAGATTCAGACTGAAACATTAAAACTCTGTTAATTTCGAATGATCGTCAAATACTTAAGAAAAGATCTCAGTTTTAAATAAAAGATTCCAATAAGTTGTTTTTGTTGTTGTTGTTTTTCCAACCCTTGAATCATCCTTTTTTATTTTTTAATTTCCTTATACCAATCTTGTTCTTTAAAAAATATATCAAATATGTTGACTGAACAAAGAAAAGAAGAAATAAGGAAAATACTAGTTTTATTTAGTTACTTTAAATTAAAAAAAATTTTAAATTATCCAGCTGTGGAGCTGTGGTTTTTATTTTACTAATTTTCTATACCCAACTTTTCTTTCCAAAGCATAAAATATATGTATATAAATTGAAATTTAAAAAAATAGTAAAACGTTAATTTAATGTATCACAAAAAGTGCAAGTTTCCCAATCCTGGATTTATAATTTTAAAATTTTCTGATTTCTTACACCAATCTTTTTCTTTCAAGAATGTAAGATACATATTTGAAATTTATAGATAAAAAGGAAAAACTAGTTTTAGTAGGTTATTTTTATATAACAAAAAAGTTAAAGTTCCAACCGTGGAAACATCTCTTTGATTTTTTTTTAATTTTTTTTTTATATTTTTTATAAAAATTTTATCAGTATGGAAATATAAAATAAGTGTATTTAACAAAAAAAAAATCAAAAAACTTGTGTTATCTCGTTACTTTTATATGGCAAAGTCAAGTTTAAGTTTTCCAGCTCTGATACAGCAGTTTAAGACCGAAGTCTGTAGCATTTCTGGAAACTTCGAAAGCACCAAATTAAAAAAAATTCTAAAACTAAAATAAATCGTGAAAAACCTGAAAAATCGCCAAAACGAAAAAATCGCCAAAATTAAAAAAAATCGCCAAAACGAGAAAAAAGACTTGTGAACGAATTCGACCCAAGACTAGGTTCAAACCAAGTCTAGGTTCGACCCAAGTCTGTAATGAATGAGTTCAACACAAGTCCACAGCTAAAACACTTTTGCACTTACATACATATCTGCATCACATATTATTAAATACATATGAAGTCTTTGAGTAGAATAAATCTTTTATTTAATCTTAATATTTAAATGAGAATTCTACATAAAACTATTACAAAATTTTTATGATTTTGTATTATTTTTTTTTGCCAAATTTAATTTTTAAGTAAATGTACACCAAACTATTTTTATATGTGTGTATGTATGTATTTTAATAACTATCAGCTTAATAAAAAATAACTATAAATATTTAAATAGGAAAATTATGGACATTTTAATACACTCGCACTTACTTCAAGTATTTTAAGAGATGTATATAATTTTAATTATATGCTTATTTAAAATTTTTGTAAATATATGTACGTATTTACATATGTTTATTTAGTTTGTAGGTATATGGGAAATTCCACAGAATGTCACGAACGTTGACCAATCAATTAAGCTTGTATTTCAGAGAAAATTACAATTTTTTCTTTATTTCCTTATGTACTTTTGAGGAGCGTAAGTAGATCTACATTTAGTAAGACATAAGGAAAAATCTAACCACATTGATCTGAAATACAAGCTTGATTGATTGGTCAAAGTAAGTGACATCGTACGCGACATTCTGTGGAATTGCCCATATGTATTTTGATGATTTACTTTATTTATGTGTGTATTGCATTTATTACTTTATACCTTGTTGCAAACACAGTTTTATTTGAGAGCAAATCTAATATAATACCATCTAATCTGAGTTCAATAATCCAAAATGTGACAAAAATATTTTTAATGTCTATTTATTGTTCCTGGTATTTAATAAACTTTTTTTATACATACTAGGTATATAAATTTCTCGTTTACTTTTCGCAAAATACTTATTTACTCCAAACTCTGACTATCTTATATTTAGTAAAGTGTTAAAACATTTTATTGTTTATAAATTGTTAACATTTCTTAAAATTTTCTCTTCAGTGCTAACAACAATAATATCACAATATTATACCTACTTGCATACTTTTTTGGGTTAACAAAGTTTTTCTTTTGCACTTTTCATTATTAATTTCATGTTTTTTGGAGTTCTACTTATTTTTGTTTGTTGTAATTTAAACATTAAAGAATATAATTGAATTATATAAGAATATATTCAGTTTGTACTTAAAAACCACAAAGTTTTGAGCTTAGAATGAAATTTAAGCAAGAAGAAGTAATAGAAACGTATAAGAAACAAATCTATTACTAACTTTAATAAGTTAAATTAGTTTAATTTTAACTATTCGAACTTTATTTGTTTCTATATTTCTGATTTTGATTAGGCTAAAGTTCGTATCGCTTTGTAAGCCAAATTACATGTGATAAGATTAATGAGCATATAACACCAAAGTTAGGTGTAAATATTCTGGCTAACACACAGTTGAACGGAACAACTAGCTGTTTTCGAAGACCACATGTGATATTTTTTAAAGATCAAATAACAGCAAAGTTAATCGTAAATATTCTGACAAACACTAGCAGAACGGAATAATAATTTTAACTTGAAAACGCTCTAAAGGCCTCATTAATTTTTCGTTTTCGTTGCCATTCTGTGTTCTTCTTTCTGTACATACAAAAATATTTTATTGTTTTATCAAGAATTTGACTTTTTAAAAATAAAAATATATATTTTTCCCCGAGTAACATTTTACATTTACATATGTCGTGGTGACAAAATGAGAACTAATTTATTAATAAGACTAACGTCCCTTTTCACAATGTATGGTTAAGAGTTAACGTGAACTTTAACTGTAAGTTCTTCATACAAAACTTGCCGTTAAAGTCTGTGTTATCTTTTAACCATACATTGTGAAAAAGTACGTAAGTGTATTTGAATCTAGGCGTACTGTAGTGCGCCAGGCCAAGTTCCGGCCAATGCACGCAGTGTGTATATTTACAGGAATCCATTCGTCGTGTTTTACCCCCCTTATAACTTTGTTCCCCGCCGTTGTAAAAGTCTAAAATTTTATTCATAATTAGAATTAATTCATGTTACGTTATATGCGAAGTTTTAAGGTTTTACAATGAAAGCTTTCTGAGATATGAAGGTGCAAAAAGTGCATATTTTAAGACATACTCACTGACTCATCCCGCTTTTTGATCGATCAGTCCCGCTTTTTGCAAAAACCACTGGTCACGTTATGTGTACGACAAGAAGACAAGAAGGAAGAGCCAAAAAATTTCAATAAAAATGTGCACATCATGTGCGTAAAATACAAAAAAAATTCGCGCACACACGAGTGTCCAATTTTGTTTTGTTTTCAATTAGCGCATGAACATGAGTAAAAGAACAGAAAAAGGCATAAACATTAATGTGCGTTGATAACAGTGTTGCCGGAATGAAAATTAAATTTTACGCAGCCAAACCCTCAAAATTATCCAAAATTTTACAAATTACACAAAACAAATTTTGTGTTTGATAACAAGCAAATCCTTTTATTTATGAGAACACAAACAATTATTTTAATACGTAAATAAATATGTAAATATGTAGATATACATATCGTCGGTTTGTTTCTGGTTGGCTTCAGGCATAACTTATTTTGAATATACTGTGCCGCAAATCAAAAACCAACCGACGATATATGTATGTTCTTGTATAAATTGATTATCTACATTTGCGACTACATATTTGGGTACAAAAATAATTATAATTATTTCAAACATTTGTACTTTTCGGTTCGTAAAAATATTTTTTACATTCTATTCAGTATGTTAACATAAGTATGTACAATGTACATATATTTAATACATTGCAATTTTTAATTCGAATATTTTTTCCATACATATGTACGTATGTCTTTAGTTGATTCAAGATATTTCAACTATTTTGTTCTATACCTTCCTTTGCGAAAAATATTGACGCGATGGTACCACACAATTTATTCCTCGTATCAATTTTTGTTAATTTTAATTTTCTGAAAATTCTCTCTACTGAACAGTTCAAAAATGGCGTAATAATAAGGAAAGTTATTACAGTTTTTAAACAAAGGCTCACTAAGTAAAATGAAAAAGTAGCAATGATTTAATTTGAAAGGATTTTGCGTGCTTTGGTTCAACAATTTCTCAAATCATCATCAAAATAAAGCGTTTTTTCTTTATTTTGCTAAACTTTTGAACATACAAATTTCTAATATTGCTATAAATTTTAATCTGGCCATCTTGAGAACA
Organism: Tachina lurida; assembly: GCA_944452675.1. NCBI lineage: Eukaryota > Metazoa > Arthropoda > Insecta > Diptera > Tachinidae > Tachina > Tachina lurida. Next base: position 84,035,359 of record OX101755.1, read on the forward strand.
AACGTAATTCAATTTTTGAGCTAATAAATAAATATAAATACAATTATGTGGGACGAAAAATTCATTATTGGTATGATCAATCAACTATAGATTTGCTTCTTTTAAAACATTGATTTTAATATAATTTCACATGTACAAATTTAACAGTTTGTTAATTTACCTTTTTAATTTGTACAATATCGCAGATTCAGACTGAAACATTAAAACTCTGTTAATTTCGAAGGACCGTCAAATACTTAAGAAAGGATCTCAGTTTTAAATAAAAGATTCCAATAAGCCGAAAAAGTAACACAGCTGTGCTATCAACAATATCTGTATTAATACCTCCTTATCGCAAACATAACACAAATATTGCGAACAAAATAATAATAGATAAAGTATACATAGTGTTGTAAAACGAAAAAAGCCAAAAATTACCGAAACAAAATATCAAATGTTTGGTTGTAAATTTACAGACTGAAATATTTTTCAAATTAAGTGAAAACGTTTTAGTTGCATATGAAATAATAATGAGGGAAAATTACACAAAAATTGCACAAAAAATTTTATGGTCCAAAAATAGTTCAAGAAAATTTTTTTTGTCCCATTTTCGGATAATTACACAGAAATCGGCAACGCTGGTTGATGAGCAGATTTTTTTTGACAGTTTTCATTTATGAAGAAACCAGGGCTGCCAGATAAAATTATCGAGGAATCGTCGAAATCCCGATTAACTACAAAATAATCGTAATTTTTTACTGGAAATATCGTCAGAAAAATCAGCTATTTTGAAATCTGTTTGAAAAATTGTAATTTAAAAAAAAAATATTTCCAAAGAGGAGAAAATACATTTTCATGTCGAGAAGCATGGAATAGGATCATTTTTTCAGAATATCATGTATATTACGTTTATTTGGAATTTGAAACCATTCTCTTCTTTTAACACCTCAGTGGTAAAATTTTGAAAAATATTGCCAACTTATTTCCAAGTTTTGGTCTCAGTACTTTCGATGGGCAAAATTTTTTTAAAAAATTAAAACTTCGCGTATAACGTAACATGAATTAATTCTAATTATGAATACAATTTTAGACTTTTACAACGGCGGGTAACAAAGTCATAAGGGGGGTAAAACACGACGAGTGGATTCCTGTAAATATACACACTGCGTGCATTGGCCGGAACTTGGCCTGGCGCACTACAGTACGCCTAGATTCAAATACACTTACGTACTTTTTCACAATGTATGGTTAAAAGATAACACAGACTTTAACGGAAAGTTTTGTATGAAGAACTTACAGTATGTAAATGTAAAATGTTACTCGGGAAAAAATATATATTTTTATTTTTAAAAAGTCAAATTCTTGATAAAACAATAAAATATTTTTGTATGTACAGAAAGAAGAACACAGAATGGCAACGAAAACGAAAAATTAATGATGCCTTTAGAGCGTTTTCAAGTTAAAATTATTATTCCGTTCTGCTAGTGTTTGTCAGAATATTTACGATTAACTTTGCTGTTATTTGATCTTTAAAAAATATCACATGTGGTCTTCGAAAACAGCTAGTTGTTCCGTTCAACTGTGTGTTAGCCAGAATATTTACACCTAACTTTGGTGTTATATGCTCATTAATACTTATCACATGTAATTTGGCTTACAAAGCGATACGAACTTTAGCCTAATCAAAATCAGAAATATAGAAACAAATAAAGTTCGAATAGTTAAAATTAAACTAATTTAACTTATTAAAGTTAGTAATAGATTTGTTTCTTATACGTTTCTATTACTTCTTCTTGCTTAAATTTCATTCTAAGCTCAAAACTTTGTGGTTTTTAAGTACAAACTGAATATATTCTTATATAATTCAATTATATTCTTTAATGTTTAAATTACAACAAACAAAAATAAGTAGAACTCCAAAAAACATGAAATTAATAATGAAAAGTGCAAAAGAAAAACTTTGTTAACCCAAAAAAGTATGCAAGTAGGTATAATATTGTGATATTATTGTTGTTAACACTGAAGAGAAAATTTTAAGAAATGTTAACAATTTATAAACAATAAAATGTTTTAACACTTTACTAAATATAAGATAGTCAGAGTTTGGAGTAAATAAGTATTTTGCGAAAAGTAAACGAGAAATTTATATACCTAGTATGTATAAAAAAAGTTTATTAAATACCAGGAACAATAAATAGACATTAAAAATATTTTTGTCACATTTTGGATTATTGAACTCAGATTAGATGGTATTATATTAGATTTGCTCTCAAATAAAACTGTGTTTGCAACAAGGTATAAAGTAATAAATGCAATACACACATAAATAAAGTAAATCATCAAAATACATATGGGCAATTCCACAGAATGTCGCGTACGATGTCACTTACTTTGACCAATCAATCAAGCTTGTATTTCAGATCAATGTGGTTAGATTTTTCCTTATGTCTTACTAAATGTAGATCTACTTACGCTCCTCAAAAGTACATAAGGAAATAAAGAAAAAATTGTAATTTTCTCTGAAATACAAGCTTAATTGATTGGTCAACGTTCGTGACATTCTGTGGAATTTCCCATATACCTACAAAATAAATAAACATATGTAAATACGTACATATATTTACAAAAATTTTAAATAAGCATATAATTAAAATTATATACATCTCTTAAAATACTTGAAGTAAGTGCGAGTGTATTAAAATGTCCATAATTTTCCTATTTAAATATTTATAGTTATTTTTTATTAAGCTGATAGTTATTAAAATACATACATACACACATATAAAAATAGCTTGGTGTACATTTACTTAAAAATTAAATTTGGCAAAAAAAAAATAATACAAAATCATAAAAATTTTGTAATAGTTTTATGTAGAATTCTCATTTAAATATTAAGATTAAATAAAAGATTATTTTTGTTACTTTTGTTGTTATTATACTCGTAATTATGAATTACTTTTTATACCTATTTCGTATAAATATATTTCTTAGCAGGCTATATAGTGGCATTATTAAATTGTTTAAATGTCTTCCCAAGTTACCTAAAACCCCAAAAATTATGGGTGTATAGATGGTTTATTCTTTATTTGTGTAGGCATATACAACACGTGTATGCTTGTATGTGTGTATATTAATATGTTTGTAGATACTACCAGTGAAAACGTTGATGACATTGACAGGTGGCGTTTTGAAAAAGCTCGGAAAGAGTTCTCTGAAGTCTGGAATTTTTTCCAACCAAGAAAAGATAATAGCTGTGGTAGGAGATGTCTCAGTTTTACATATATTTCTAACACTTATACCTACATATAATAAATAACATGTTTGTATAAATGTTTGGATCATACATATTTTCTATTTCCCTAAAATTATTTGAGGCATTATAATTAACCCTTTGACGTAAGCTAATCTAGTAATTACTGGCAACTCTGTTTCATTTTTCAACAATGCTAGACTAGTTCTCACACGGTCGCCGGCAAGTTCAGACGGATTCGATTCTCGTTAAGTAAAATTTCATATTAAAATGTGTAAGTTGAATGCAAAAAGCATTAAATATTATTTAAAATATTAAATTAATTAGTGTTTATTCAAAAGGAAGCTAAAATATAGTTTTTTGTTAATAAAGTAAATCAATCCAGTCAAATAAAATGCAAAAGTTCTTCCTTTGTTGTTGTTGTTGTGAATAGCGGTAGTTGTGCTGCAATATTTTCTGGCTTAAAACACTTGTTGCCCTAATACATGTTCGTTTGTGGTTGTGTGAGTGCTTGTGTAATATAAACGTGTTTTAATAAAAATTGAGTTTTGAGTGAGTTTGGCTGGTTAAAAAGGAAAAGAAAAAAATCAAGAGAAAATAAGAGTTGAATTCTGAGTAGGTATTAAAGCAGAGCAAATAAATCAATTTATTTCCCGGTTTTTTTAGAACAGACATCATCAAAGCAGCGCACGCACAATGTTGTTGGTTTCGTACTATTTCTCAATTATTTGCGTACTTTGTACGTAAAAGTGGGAAGTAGTAAAAAAGCATTTCTCATGTGAGATGCGTTTTGGTGATGGCTAGCAAATAAAATAAATAAAAAGCGTTAAGTTGTTTTTCTGAGTGAAAATTTATTAGTGAAATTTTATATATAAAACGGGTTTCGGTTCGGGCGATAAATAAATAAAAAATAAAAATTAAAAAAATGAGTTGTAAAGACTTTAACAGGTGAGTAACTCTCATATAGTACATAATACAATTTGTAAAATCATGTGCTAGAAAGCAATTTTTAAAATACAATTTTAAATTTGTTACCTTGGGAATTAATAAAATTTGTTGGACGAAAAAAAAAAATTAGGAAAACAATGTTGTAACTGATTAAATTTAATTGAAGTAGAAGGAATTTTAATGAGGAATAATTTCTAAACCCCGATCAAAAAAAAAAGGGTCTTATAAGTGTCTGTCCGAGTCCGCTTATAGATCAAACGGCTGGACCGATTTTGATTTAGTATTTTTTAAATGTGACTTGATCGAGAGTGTTCTTAGCTATATTTGAAGTAAATCGTTTATATCTCTGACGCCGTAGCTGCCAAACGGCATTACCGATTTTAATTTGTTCTTCTCGTTTGAAAAGTGACTTGATCTTTCCTATGTTTAAACAGTTATTTGTAAAAAAAATCAGTCAGATTCATCAGCAGGTTGTGATGTTCTGCATCCAGCGCAGAACATGAAAACATGTTGCTGACAAATAAATTTACCACATTTATTACATTTGGTTGAAACTTTTTAAATACTTACCACGATTAAAAAAAGTTACACTATTAGTCGCATGGGGTCAACATGTATTAGTAAAGCGACACGTGTGTACGCGTTAGCGATCTAATTGCAACTAATGTACGTTCTCTTTTTAAATGTATGAAGCTATAGAAAAAACAAGTTCGCTCCGAACATTTTAACGTCTAAATTTTTCAATTTTAATTTCTCTTGACACCATGCGCCTAATTAAAGGTTAAAAGAAGATATCACATCTTTTCTGGATACCTATATTCGGTTGATTTTTCTTTTTTAAGGTGACTTGATTTAATATCTTTTAGCTTATACAGTGGAGGCTCAAAAAAGTTAAGTAGTTTGTTTTGGGGGTGATGAACTTTTCCGAAATCTTAACTTTTCCCTAGTATGGAAAATTCAAGACGTTATATGTGTATTTGTACATTGTTTATTTATTTTTTAATTGTCATTGTTGCAATCAGAACAAAACAAATTCTACGACTAATTTCTTTTACAACCAACTGATGAGAGCAACTACATTATGCATATAAAATTCACAAAAAAAAATATATAACGGTAACGGTTTTATTTTTGCATGTATACAGGCGTATATGACTCACTATGTATATAAATATGTATTGAGGATATACATACAAAAGTTGAGATTATCTTAGAAAGAGAAAAAAAAACTATATATAAAAAAATTGTCTCATAAAAGTTGAGAATTACTTAACTTTTTGGAGTCACCAATGGTGAATAAAAGGTGCTTAACTTTTCCATATACTTAACTTTTCTATGACTTAACTTTTTCGAGCCTCCACTCCATTAGATTATTGTAATTAAGTTATTTTATAACGTGTATGGTATCCTCTGTAATTGCTAGAAATATATTATTTTTTCTCACTATGAAAGATAAAGTTTTTCTTCCTTCATATTTCACCAAGCTGAATTAACATTCTGCAAAGGAAACTTTGCATGTCTAAAAGGGGTGAAAGCAGATAGTTTTTGAAAGTGAAAATAAAGCCACCATACTTTAACAAATTAATATTTAGTAGATTTGTAAAACGCACTAAAATCAAAGGTGAAAAGCACCAAAAAAAAGGCACTAATTTCTTTTTAAAGCAACAATTTGAAAAATTCCGCACTGTTATGAATTAAAAAACTCTAAATCTAGTACGAAAAGCACTAAATTGGCACGATGCACACGAAGCACGAATGCGTAGTCTAAACAGCATGATTCATAAACATGATTCAGAGAGCGAAGCAGGTGATTCAACTCGTCGTCTAAACATAGCATAAGACAAACATTGAAGAGTAGCGCAACAACTTTTGAGTTGAATTGAACGTGTGGACAATTTCGAAAAAATTACATTAAGGAATAATTAATAAATTTTAAATGTCAACCATATGTGAATAACATTCACATTAGACCTGCTGCGCCCACCTTATAACGTACGTGCATAAATTGAGTATGAAAATTCGAACAAGAAATCACTCACAAGCTCGGTGGAAACACTTTGAAGTGATTTACTTAAACCTACTTGGTTTAAAGTCGGTGGAAATATACTATTAGCTCTTTTTTAAACGTGATTAAGCTTAATGTTATTTTAAAATCTGGTCACACTGAAAGCCGTCGACTGATGAGTTCATTATAGTGTATAACTTTTCGTATTTTTCAGCTGTTTCCTACTATTGCAGTTACATTAAAGTCGGCTAACTACGTTGCAGTTACAATCGGGTAAAGGCTCAGTTACCCGACGGTAATGTAATGTAAAAGTAACGTAGGAAACAGCTGATCGATATTTTTATATGAGAAGTAGGTTACGTTAAATTACATCTCTATAACCATTTACATTACTTTTCACATAACAATATCGATCAGCTGTTTCCTACTGTTTCAGTTACTTTACATTACAGTCGGGTAACTGAGCCTTGATGCAGAATTAATCTTCAGATCGTTCTTCGTATTGTGTAAAAATATCACACTAATATCTTGTTTACTCACCTCTTATGAGGAAAATAAAATTTTCTTTTTCCATTAAGTTGTTTGTAAATTGAAAACTTCAAACTCGTTTTCGAGCAAATAGCTTTTTGAGTTATAACTAGACTTGGGTCGAACTCGTTCACTAGTTCATTTTTTCCACAAACCAATGATCAAACCCATGTTATTTAAATGGGTTTGATGATTGTATGTACCAGAGCTACCATATGTCAAGATTTATCTTGTTTTTGAAGATTTTAGACACGAAAAAACGACAATAAAGATTTCTTAGATGAAAATAAGATTTTTTAAAATGTGACTTTGGTACTTTTAATATATTATTGAGGAGCCTCCGGACTAAACTACTTACATATTTTCTGATATGCTTCATAATAATCTTACACATATTTTAATGTTGTGTTATTTACCTTTACACTTAATAGTTCCCTGGAAACAAAATAAATTGTAACTTATTTTCGTTCAATAAAATAACAAAAAAAGATTTTTAATTAAAAAATAAGTTGTTTTTTGCTCGACTTGAAGATTTTTGAAAAATATATATGGCAACACTGGTATGTACATACATACTTAAGGCTCAGTTACCCGACAGTAATGTAAAGTAACTGCAACAATAGGAAACAGCTGATCGATATTGTTATGTGAAAAGTATTGCAAATGTAATGTAACGTAACCTAGTTTTCATATAAAAATATCGATCAGCTGTTTCCTACGTTGCAGTTACTTTACATTACAGTCGGGTAACTGAGCCTTTACCCACATACCTAAATAAGACCGGCAAGCGTCGCGTTAGCAGCAGGGTACGTATTTGCAGTATCAATCAAGTAATGCTTCCACATCTAAATGTACTGAAAATGCGTACCCTGCTGCTAACGCAACGCTTCCCGCTCTTATTTAGGTATGCGGTTTATAAACAAACATACATATCATGAATCAAGAACACTGTTGCCAACTTTTTTCCAACAAATATCGCTAAAGTAGACATGAAAATAGCTAGAAAATAGCTAAACTTCAAAAATAATGGAAAACTTAGCGATAAATAGCTAAAAAACAAATTTATTTTTAGGATGTTTCAGAAATTTTACTGTAACTTGTTAACTTCTTTCATATTTCCAAAATGTCCCTAGAAATTTTATAAAATATCAAATAAGAGCAATATAAAAGGCTTGTTTTATTAAAAACATATACATCCAGCCTGCCCAAATTATCACCAAGGTGCCGAACAACAATTGACTTCTTATACAAATGAATACACATACGCGAATACATTTCTCTCGGTGGCCTGCTCTGATATACATACAAAATTATACGCGGTATTATATTTAACTAAAAATTTTAAGCGAATCTTCAACATTAATATTTTCGTAGGTAGAATTGGTACCAAATTTGCTAAGTACTGAATTCGGTACTACCATAGTAAAAAAATTGCTTCAAATAAAGCAGGCTTCTGCTAGTTATTATAGAGTAAAAGTAGCGCTCACAATCCTGCTGATTTTTGTATGACGAGTTCACTGTTTGGAGTACTACATTTTTGCTCACAAAAGCCCTTTTTTGAATTTTTGTGGCTATAATCAATCACCATTTTCCCATAGCTTCCTTCATATACGTTCACTTTTCTAATCAAGCTCACATTTGAAAGCGAATTATGATGCACAAAAAATCGCTAGATTTCCCGCTAGTAGCTAAATCATATTTTTTCCCGCAAAATGTACTTAGAAATCGCTAGATTTGACGAGAAAATAGCTGAATTGGCAACAGTGATCAAGAAAACAAGATTGCGCACCAGTGATGGGAAATGAGATTTGCATTTCGGTATCAAAAACAAATTTTTTTAGTACTTTTTTGATCCCGAGAGTACCAAAAATTATAATATTTCTTATTTAAATTTTATTAACAAAAAATTATAAGAAATTCATTTACAAAAAAAGGAACACATAGGTACAAATATACAAATAGGTGTAGCCTGGATTAGACTTAATACTGTTGGAACATAAATCTTGCCCCCGTATTCCATAGCTCGCTAAAGCTAAATTCGACCGCTAAAATGCTGAACAAATAGAAAATTTAAAATTTTTGGCGATGACATAAAGCAATAAAATTTCGGCGAATTATATTTTTAAGCCATTACCTGATTTATCAATACCCGTTTGAAAATTGCATTCGCAGCCGAAAATCGACAAATTGATTTTATGGATTCTTAGCGATAGAGATTTAGCTTTAGCAAGTTACAGAATACGATGGCTGTTGATTTATATTTTGTTTTCATGAAATTTTGGTAAGAGAAAATCCTTTCAACATTTACAGAGGAGTGAGGCATGGATACAATTCCGTAAGCTACTCTCGATATATCAGGAAACATGTATTCATCTAATGCGTTTTTATATAAACCAATGCTCTATATTGGTTGTTAATATTTCAAATTATTTTTCTTTTCTTTTTTTTCTTTTCCCTGGGAACAATTTAATTAAAAGTGGTATAATGAATTGGTTTAACAGATAAAATACTTTCAGGGGGAAACTTACTAAACCAAACTAACATTTTATTGTCAAAGTCCACTTTTGCCCTTAGAACTTAATATAAACTTTTTAAAATTTTCTTTAAACTGATTTAAAACAGTTGTTTCAATAGATCAACTTCTGTGCCACATAAAATATCATTGAATGAAATATTGATATTGATATTTAATTGTGGTTACACAATTCTTCTTCTTCTGCTTCTTTCTATTTGTCGAAAAAACAATTTAATTCTTGGCAAAATATATGCATTCGCGAGTCTTCTGACTAGGGATGGGCAAAAAATATCGATATATCGAAATATCGATATTTGAGAAAATAAATATCGATATATATCGCCGATATTTCAAAAACCGATATATCGATACATCGATTCTTATTTACGAGTATCGGGTTTCGATACTTTCAAGAGCTATAGCCGTTTTTTAACTACGATATTGGCATCACTACTAGTGATGCGAAGAAAAAAAGAGAAATTCCATAATAACAGCCCAGGTGCATCTATAAGGTGACCCCACTAATGCAGGTGACTTTTATTTGTTAACTGAGCTAAATGGCAAATTTGGATTATGTGGATATAAACCTAAAGGCAGAATTAGTTTTTATTTTATGTTCTGCTACGAATCAGCTGACTCTTTTTGGTTTATATAGATCTTATACAAGCCTTTAGTTTTTCTCTTTCATTCTATTTTGTTTTGGTTAAACCTCTGAAAATCAAAAAACTGTTAAGTAATTGTAAGTGGCAAAATAAATAAAATAAAAACATTTCGAAATAAACTGTGATTGTGCTTTAAGAATTTAAGAAATTAAATTTTTACCAGAAGAACATAAACACTATATTGAAACATAACAATGGACGATACAAAACTCATTACTTTAGTGGAAAACTGTAACCGTTCTGGTCAGAAAAAGCTAATTTATTAATGCAAAAGTAACTATTAAAATTTAAAAATAGAATGGCACAGCAACATAAAGTAAAGAGTAATGAAGCCTCGCTTTTTTGGCGGTTATGGCACGATATGTTAGTATGTGTATTTATTTTAGATTTGGAATATTTTGGCAACATTTGGCAAAAAATATATCAAAATATCGATGTTTACAAAAAATATATATCGATACTGTTCAAAAATATCGATACGATATATATCGATACATTTTTTTCATTTGCCCATCCCTACTTCTGACTGCATTTCTAAGTTGCCCGTGAGAGTATCAAATTTCTTAGGGGAGTACTACGGTACTTTTTTATGTGAAATAGTATCAAAAAAAGTACGATCGTACCAACTTTCCCATCACTGTTGCGCACTCAGCCGTACAAAAAAATTTTCTACTGCACATGTACGCAGTGTGGCCACAACTAAAAAAATTTTTAATGCTAAATGAGGCTTAAAATAATGCTAAAAATGCTAAAAAAATATTTGAAAATGCTAAAATATAATGCTAAAAATTTGGAATAATTTTTTAATAATTTTACCGGTTTAATTACGAATAAGTATTTTGTTTAACTTTAATAACACAAACAAAGTTTATTCAAAAGTAAAAACAACAATTAAGGAAGATGTAAAATACAATTGCTGAATTCATATCTTTGTATGATTGTATTAAATATAATAGTGTAAAATTTGTTGTTGTTAATTTTCTTATAAAAATGAAATATGTACATAAAATAATTTTACACTTTAATTTGATACGTTTTAATATATTAGGATGCCAGCTCTCAACATAATGCGAAAGACATTTAAAAAATACTATTTGCATTAAAAATTTATTAAGTTACTTTTTTTAGTTTTATTTTTTATTGTATGTCCAGGAGCCGGATTCCGCAACGATGAATTTTGAAGTGTTCGATCCCGGAAAAAACATAATTTTGAATACTTCTTTTCTTCTTATTATTTTGTGTTTGACATTTAAAGCGGCTATTAGACGGTGATACTCGGTATATGAACATGACAGACTTTCGCACATTTCAATAAACACATTTAATAATGCGCGCTCTAACCAAGTCATCAAATTTGCACTGAGTTTGACAGAAGATCTAAGATCATACTAAACAAGTATGATGGTATGATGACAAATACAAAAATTCAAAATTTTTTGAAAACCAAACCAAGCTAAAAAACACGAATTTTGCATTAACACAACATTCTCAAATACCAAGTACGACAGTTTAATAGTCGCTTAACACGTCTTATGCTATTTACACGGTTTCCATCATTATACATTTGTATAAAAATAACAAAATACATTGAAATACATTAATTGACAGAGGTTTTTACTGTTATAAATGGAAAGGAGTATATCAAAACTATAAAATTAAAAATGCTAAATAATGCTAAAAAATTAATACAAAAATGCTGAAAAAAATGCTAAATGCAAAATAAAAAATTCACTGCTAAATCAAACTACATAATGCTAAATTTAGCAGTGAAAATGCTAAAAGGGTCACACTGCATGTACGTCAATATAGAATACTCACGTATGTTTGTTGTAAAAAGTGTGTGAGAGAGAGAGAGCAAATTCCACAAACAAATGTATGTAACGGACCTGCGCAATGCGCAATCTTGTTTTCTTGATTCATGCACAGCGTTACCGTTGTGCGACTAAAGTCGCATTTTGCCCCTTTTTCGAATGCCTTGCCACTTTTTATGCCCCTTAGTTTTAAATCCCCTTTTAGTATCATTTGCATTATTTTGTGCCCCTTTGTGACCCTTTTTATTCAAAGTCAACTTTAATTTTTATTTTTACAATAAATGTACGCAAATTTGTACAGATTCTACCACATTCGACATCAAGATTTTATTTCCTATGTGTATATATAAAAAATAAAATTTTTTTTGGGAAATTGACAATATGGCGCAATATTATTTTCTGAGTATATGGTGTTAAAAGGACCTGGCATGAATTTTTTCATTTGTTTAAGATTTTTAAATATGAAATTACATACACTCATTCATAGATAATTCTTACTGTATTTTCCGCAGCCAAATTTGATTTGAAAGCCAAATTTGATAAAAGCACATAATTTTAAAAGGTGAAAAACATTATGCTAAGGGAAATAATATTGTATGAAAATACCACACTGAATTGCTATCATCAAGTAATGCTTTTGATTTAAGTTCCCATTAAATTAGTTCATCATGTGTGCCTATTAACTTAAAAAAAAACAGTAAAAAAGAAAAAAGCAAAACGAGAGTATTCCAATGATTAGGAGAGACGGCATAAGTGGGTTCAGATGGATGCAGATACCAAAAAACCTATTTGTGTTTTCTTTAAATTTATTTCAAAACGATTTGGAAGAATGGATTCCAAGTAAAAAACTTATTAATAAATACAAATGTACTATTTCAATAGAAAGGGTATTTAAGGTATTTAATAACTATGCATAATGCCTAAAAAGAATAATATTATCCTCTTCAGAATAGAGTTTTAAAATTTTTATCAAAACTTTATATGGTTGCATTAAGCTGGTTTTTAAGTAAATAAGTGATATGAACCATGTCCCAAAAATGTATTTCTGTATTCTTTAATTTTTTGTATATCTTAAGAACTGGGGCAAATTACTGCATTCGATATCGAACGAAATTTCCATTTATTTTCTGTTGGAATTTCGATTGATATCAAATGCAGCAATTTCACAACTCTTTTATTATTAACATAGATTTTATGATCTTTTTTATATAAGTTATAGTTATATAGTTATATGATCGGTGTTAGTTATTTGGTAGGTGAAGCTTAGGCTTAGATTAAGATACATATGTATGTTACTGAAAAATATTTTAAACATACAAAAGCATTAAAAGCATCACTATTTTCCTTAAGTAACTTGAAAGTTTTTGTTTTTGCGATATTCACACTTATTCCAGCTGCCACCATTAACAGTACGTCAATACGATACCAAAAAATTGGGACTTGGCTACCCGTTGTCTAAAACAACTGACAACCTCATGCTGTCAATTGTTCTAGGATGATTAAATATTTGTGTAAACTTTAATAAATGCTTATTGCCTACTACTATCAATAAATTATTATGCAGAGAATTATGTGGTACTTTCCAGTTACTTCCGATTTCTATTTTGCAAGAAGTATTTTAATTTTTTAATCCCAATTATGAAACGTTTTCTAAATTGTTTTTAACATAGTTTCCGTTATTGTCATTAAAAACAATTTAAGAAGGATCAGTCAAAAGATGCTGCTATTAGCTCTTAAAAGTACATTAGGTTTGTAAATTAAAAATATTTTTATTTTACAAAAAAGCACCAAAAGCACTGTGAGAAACTGTTAAAAAGCACTGTAAATACCCGCTTTTTAAAAAAGGGTATTAACCAAAATTTCGCGTTTACGAAGAGGCAAAAAGCACCAAAAAATACCTGAAACGCACCAAAATACCATCACTGATATGAAGACTGTGAGTCAAATAAGCAATTATAAAACTAAAAACTTCTTTTCCTGTATACATACATCGCATCCCCAGCAATAAGTAATTGTTCTCGTGAATTAGCAAGTTACAATTTTTAATTGCAAATAACACGTGCGTATAAACGTAGTAGAGGAAGTGCGGGTATTGTGGTATACCTATTTGTTTTTAGATTGCCAAATTTTTAGCTTTTGTCCTATTAAAATATGATTTAACCATCTACATGCTACATGTGTTAACCTTCCACGAAGCGATTTGGGAAAAACATTACACCAACATTTTCAGAAATATTTGAGAAATAATTGCATATCTCATTATACGCGACTTTAAAAAATGTGCTGGTAATGTGGTACACCACAAATTAGTTGAGTTTGATATAAATACAGACTTTATTATAATTTCTAACTGCATGTATAGCTCTTTTCATATCCTTAACTATCCATTTTCTTATTTAACCTGTATTTGGCATTTTGTTTTATTTGGAAGGTAATGGGTACGCTATATGAAATTAAGGTATACCACATTGGCAGCACTTGGGTTTAATGCAGATATTTATTTATTTTAAAATATTTACTGCATATATAGTCAACCACGCATCAAATCGAATTTTTTCAACTGACTCTTAGAATGACTTGCAAAAGTAAAACGGATCATTGCTATCTTGATTCTCTGAGAGCAGCAAACTATTAAGCTTATTTCCGTTATTCCTATATTGTTAGTTAGGAAGAAAAGCTACTATACCACATTACCAGCCTATACCACAATACCCGCACTTACTCTATATGGGTTCTCATAAAATTAATGTTTTTGTACTTCTTATACATGAGAAATTGTTGTTTGTTGTTTGTTTTAAATAAAAATAACTTAATAAATGTGCTTGTTTCTTTAATTTTTCTAGATTTTGAATTTGCCTCTTATTTTCTTTGAAATCCCCTTTTTGTGCCACTTTTTTTTTTGAAAATCCCCTTTTTGTGCCCCTTTTTGAAATTTTTCAACGGTAACGCTGGGTGAGTAACTCTCATATAGTACATAATACAATTTGTAAAATCATGTGCTAGAAAGCAATTTTTAAAATACAATTTTAAATTTGTTACCTTGGCAATTAATAAAATTTGTTGGACGAAAAAAAAATTAGGAAAACAATGTTGTAACTGATTAAATTTAATTGAACTAGAAGGAATTTTAATGAGGAATAATTTCTAAACCCCGATCAAAAAAAAAAAGGGTCTTATAAGTGTCTGTCCGAGTCCGCTTATAGATCAAACGGCTGGACCGATTTTGATTTAGTATTTTTTAAATGTGACTTGATCGAGAGTGTTCTTAGCTATATTTGAAGTAAATCGTTTATATCTCTGACGCCGTAGCTGCCAAACGGCATTACCGATTTTAATTTGTTCTTCTCGTTTGAAAAGTGACTTGATCTTTCCTATGTTTAAACAGTTATTTGTAAAAAAAATCAGTCAGACTCATCAGCAGGTTGTGATGTTCTGCATCCAGCGCAGAACATGAAAACATGTTGCTGACAAATAAATTTACTACATTTATTACATTTGGTTGAAACTTTTTAAATACTTACCACGATTAAAAAAAGTTACACTATTAGTCGCATGGGGTCAACATGTATTAGTAAAGCGACACGTGTGTACGCGTTAGCGATCTAATTGCAACCAGTGTGACCAGATTTTAAAATAATATTAAGCTAAATCACGTTTGAAAAAAAGCTAAAATAAGCTAAAAAGTTACATTTTAGGCTAGAAAATAAAGCTAAACTTTTTTCCACTTCTTTGATCACTTTTCAATAGTTTCTTATTGCTAAACTAACGTTAAATATTACACAAACATATTTTTTTATTATACATATAGAATAATTGCTTAATGAAATTATTTATTAATTATTATATTTAAGATTTAATGAAGAACAAAACAAAAACTTCCCCAAAATAATCTTAAAAAGGTTTTAAAAATGTAAAAACATTTATATTAAAATACGAAAGCTTTTTAAGTGAATTAATGCTATTTAAGGTAAAGCATGGATCACACTATCTGCGCAATGTACCGAGTTTCGTCAGATCAGTGAAATAAAGTCATAAGTAAAGATTTTGCTCTAATTTATCGACTACTTGAAATACAAGGACATAATTGCGCCATACTGCATTGGTAATAAGCCCATATAGACTTATTCCAGAATTAATTGAGTAATAATGCCATTTTGGCTTATTACTTATGACCAGGGAAACCACAAATATGCTCTAAAAAAAGTGTTTTATGCGCATTCAATATGCACTAAAAACTTGTAAATATGCACTTTAAAGTCAAAAAATATGCTCTTAAAATAGAATTAATTGGTTATTTGTAAATGAAAATATATTTTTTAATCAAAAATTCAACAACATTTGCATATAAAATAAGAAAAAAATAAATAATCAAAAAAACGGAAACATAATTAACAAAGAATAACTGGGTTTGAAGTGCAGGTTTAAACAAAATTACTATTAAAATTTTTATAAAACAAATAATACAAATTAATTTTTATTGGATGCATAAGAATTTAACTTTAATTTCAAAAGATCACGATATCAGAATTAAGGCTTTGGAACTGTATTTTGGATAAATAAGACAAGATTTTTATTTATAATTTTTATTGCAATAAATAACAAAATATTGGCCTAGAATTTCAAATAGAAATCGATTCTGTCCCATCTTAATGAACTTTCATACATTTACAATGTTCCTTCAAAGTCTTTTCGGGGCAGAGTAAATCACCTATAGCTAAACTGAATTTGTTTTGCAACTAACGTCCGTAAAACTGCGTTATATATAAAAAAAAATTATACACTACATGGAACATTGGATCAAAGATTTAGATGGCGAAAATTAAAAATAATTTGTAAACATATTAACCCAGATAGCGCAGGAAAAAAATTTTCTTTAAAACTTAAATTTTTATTTCGAAAACGAAATTTTAATGAGTTGCTAGAAAAAAAATTTCATAAATTTTTTTTTCGGAATGGAGTGTTTTTTTAAAGGATGGTGGTGCCAAGCGTGTTGAAATAAAATAAATTCTATAAAGTATCAAAATATGCCCTAAAAGCGTAAATTATGCTCTAAAAATTCGAAAATATGCTAAAATTATGCGTGTTAAACTGATATATGCATAAACATGCTTTAAAGGGTAAAATATGCAAAAATATGCACTAACAAATCGATGCCAAAATTCATTAAAAGTTCTGAAACGGACAAATATCTTGTCCCCGCATTAATACGTGGTACAAGAAAAAACATGCAATTGCATATTTGCGGTTTCCCTGCTTATGACTTTATTGAGGTGGCCCGACGAAAATCGGTACATAGTGTTATCCATGCTTAAGGCTATTTCAGGTTTTTGTTTTAAGTTAATTGATGCCGCTGAATGAACGTTCAACTCAAGTCAAATAATTTTATACCCAAAAAAACTCATAAAGTGTTTTGGCCACTAATATGAATTTAACTTTTTCCATTGGAATTCTAACCATTCTGCCATTATCTACTATTTTTCTTCTTTCCATTTCTGTTATAAAATTGTCGTATAATTTACATTTTGTATTTTTTTTAAACTATTTTACAATGCTAAAAAATTATAATTTTTATAAGTTGTTTATGTTTTTAATATATTTTGTAGAGAACACGCAATTTAGACTAAAAAAAGGCTAAAAAAGCTAAATGAGTTTTTAAAAAAAGCTAAAAAATAAGCTAAGAGCTAAATGAAAATTTTAAGGCTAAATCTGAAACAAATAAGCTAAATTTAGCTCAAAATAAGCTAATATGGTCACGCTGATTGCAACTAATGTACGTTCTCTTTTTAAATGTATGAAGCTATAGAAAAAACAAGTTCGCTCCGAACATTTTAACGTCTAAATTTTTCAATTTTAATTTCTCTTGACCCCATGCGCCTAATTAAAGGTTAAAAGAAGATATCACATCTTTTCTGGATACCTATATTCGGTTGACTTTTCTTTTTTAAGGTGACTTGATTTAATATCTTTTAGCTTATACAGTGGAGGCTCAAAAAAGTTAAGTAGTTTGTTTTGGGGGTGATGAACTTTTCCGAAATCTTAACTTTTCCGTAGTATGGAAAATTCAAGACGTTATATGTGTATTTGTACATTGTTTATTTATTTTTTAATTGTCATTGTTGCAATCAGAACAAAACAAATTCTACGACTAATTTCTTTTACAACCAACTGATGAGAGCAACTACATTATGCATATAAAATTCACAAAAAAAATATATAACGGTAACGGTTTTATTTTTGCATGTATACAGGCGTATATGACTCACTATGTATATAAATATGTATTGAGGATATACATACAAAAGTTGAGATTATCTTAGAAAGAGAAAAAAAAACTATATATAAAAAAATTGTCTCATAAAAGTTGAGAATTACTTAACTTTTTGGAGTCACCAATGGTGAATAAAAGGTGCTTAACTTTTCCATATACAGTATTTTTCGGTTAATTGCACATCAAAATTTGCACAACTTTTTGTTCAATTAACCGGGGAACCAATTAGCCGATACCCGCTTAATTGAACAATTCGTTCAATTACAAGAATCCCGTTTAATTGAACAGTTTGTTCAATTACAGAAATCACGCATAATTGGAACTATTAATGAATTAAAAGAAATCGCATATGTGCAATTTAAGTTTTTCAAAATAATTTTTTTTTACCTTAAACGAAAAAAAATGCAAGTAACAGAAAAAAATGTACATATGTATATGTGTATATGGAGGTATTTATTATTGTAGGTACATATGTACTATTAAATGCACTATTTATGTGCACATTAGTTTTACAAAAAAATAAAATTTATAAACTAAAAAGCAATTCATATATTGGTTTTACAAAAAAAAACATTAACTTAAAGAATAAAAACAATTCATATGTATATACCATACAGCTCTTCCATTCACGTAAGTATTAAAATATTACATAGTGCTTAAAAAATAAAAAAAAGGAACAAATAAATTCATGTTGTACATATTCACACTTTTCGAGATCATTGTGCAAAAATGCCAGATTATTTTTCAATAATAATGCAATTAACCGGGTAAAAGTAAGAGTAACTTTATTTTTGATGACATGAATTTTGAACCAATTAAGCGGGAAAATCAATTAACCGGGTTCAATTATCCGAGGAAATTTACATGTGTTTTCGTATGCAATATTTTTTTGCCCGATCATGTGGTTCAATTAAGCGTGGAAACCAATTAACCGTAGGGTCAATTAACCGAAAAATACTGTACTTAACTTTTCTATGACTTAACTTTTTCGAGCCTCCACTCCATTAGATTATTGTAATTAAGTTATTTTATAACGTGTATGGTATCCTCTGTAATTGCTAGAAATATATTATTTTTTCTCACTATGAAAGATAAAGTTTTTCTTCCTTCATATTTCACCAAGCTGAATTAACATTCTGCAAAGGAAACTTTGCATGTCTAAAAGGGGTGAAAGCAGATAGTTTTTGAAAGTGAAAATAAAGCCACCATACTTTAACAAATTAATATTTAGTAGATTTGTAAAACGCACTAAAATCAAAGGTGAAAAGCACCAAAAAAAAGGCACTAATTTCTTTTTAAAGCAACAATTTGAAAAATTCCGCACTGTTATGAATTAAAAAACTCTAAATCTAGTACGAAAAGCACTAAATTGGCACGATGCACACGAAGCACGAATGCGTAGTCTAAACAGCATGATTCATAAACATGATTCAGAGAGCGAATCAGGTGATTCAACTCGTCGTCTAAACATAGCATAAGACAAACATTCAAGAGTAGCGCAACAACTTTTGAGTTGAATTGAACGTGTGGACAATTTCGAAAAAATTACATTAAGGAATAATTAATAAATTTTAAATGTCAACCATATGTGAATACCATTCACATTTTAAAATTACAAAATGGCAACTGTTTATTTATAACTTTTAAGGAGTTATCTTTGAGTTGAATTGAACGTGTGGACAATTTCGAAAAAAATTACATTAAGGAATAATTAATAAATTTTAAATGTCAACCATATGTGAATAACATTCACATTAGACCTGCTGCGCCCACCTTATAACGTACGTGCATAAATTGAGTATGAAAATTCGAACAAGAAATCACTCACAAGCTCGGTGGAAAAACTTTGAAGTGATTTACTTAAACCTACTTGGTTTAAAGTCGGTGGAAATATGCTATTAGCTCTTTTTTAAACGTGATTAAGCTTAATGTTATTTTAAAATCTGGTCACACTGAAAGCCGTCGACTGATGAGTGCATTATAGTGTATAACTTTTCGTATTTTGTTTGTGCTTTGAGTGCAACTATATGTTTGCATTTTAAGAAGCAGAAGTAGAAGCAAAAGCAATCACACAAATGAGAAATTTTTGAGTGCTGCTCCACACCGTATTAAGAAATTTGCATACACACATATGTATGTATGTACATACATATATACTTATATAAAATAAGTCATTTCGTCTGAGAAATAAAACAATGGTATGTTATTTTAAAGCTCAGTTACCCGACTGTAAAGGCTCAGTTAGCCGACTGTAATGTAACTGCAATAGTAGGAAACAGCTGATCGATATTGATTGTTTTGTGAAATGCAATGAAAATGGTTATATAGATGTAATGTGAAGTAAGCTACTTTTCACATAAAAATATCGATCAGCTGTTTCCTACTATTGCAGTTACATTAAAGTCGGCTAACTACGTTGCAGTTACAATCGGGTAAAGGCTCAGTTACCCGACGGTAATGTAATGTAAAAGTAACGTAGGAAACAGCTGATCGATATTTTTATATGAGAAGTAGGTTACGTTAAATTACATCTCTATAACCATTTACATTACTTTTCATATAACAATATCGATCAGCTGTTTCCTACTGTTTCAGTTAATTTACATTACAGTCGGGTAACTGAGCCTTAACTGAGCCCTTAGTGATGCAGAATTAATCTTCAGATCGTTCTTCGTATTGTGTAAAAATATCACACTAATATCTTGTTTACTCACCTCTTATGAGGAAAATAAAATTTTCTTTTTCCATTAAGTTGTTTGTAAATTGAAAACTTCAAACTCGTTTTCGAGCAAATAGCTGTTTGAGTTATAACTAGACTTGGGTCGAACTCGTTCACTAGTTAATTTTTTTCCACAAACCAATGATCAAACCCATGTTATTTAAATGGGTTTGATCATTGGTTTGTGGCAAAAATGAACTAGTGAACGAGTTCGACCCAAGTTTAGTTATAACGTTGTTTGAGTAAATGAGCGATATGTATGTACCAGAGCTACCATATGTCAAGATTTATCTTGTTTTTGAAGATTTTAGACACGAAAAAACGACAAAAAAGATTTCTTAGATGAAAATAAGATTTTTTAAAATGTGACTTTGGTACTTTTAATATATTATTGAGCAGCCTCCGGACTAAACTACTTACATATTTTCTGATATGCTTCATAATAATCTTACACATATTTTAATGTTGTGTTATTTACCTTTACACTTAATAGTTCCCTGGAATCAAAATAAATTGTAACTTATTTTCGTTCAATAAAATAACAAAAAAGATTTTTAATTAAAAAATAAGTTGTTTTTTGTTCGACTCGAAGATTTTTGAAAAATAAATATGGCAACACTGGTATGTACATACATACTTAAGGCTCAGTTACCCGACAGCAATGTAAAGTAACTGCAACAATAGGAAACAGCTGATCGATATTGTTATGTGAAAAGTTATGCAAATGTAATGTAATGTAATCTAATTTTCATATAAAAATATCGATCAGCTGTTTCCTACGTTACAGTTTCTTTACATTACAGTCGGGTAACTGAGCCTTTACCCGATTGTAACTGCAACGTAGTTAGCCGACTTTAATGTAACTGCAATAGTAGGAAACAGCTGATCGATATTGTTATGTGAAAAGTTATGCAAATGTAATGTAACGTAATCTAATTTTCATATAAAAATATCGATCAGCTGTTTCCCACGTTACAGTTACTTTACATTACAGTCGGGTAACTGAGCCTTTACCCACATACCTAAATAAGACCGGCAAGCGTCGCGTTAACAGCAGGGTACGTATTTTCAGTATCAATCAAGTAATGCTTCTACATCTAAATGTACTGAAAATGCGTACCCTGCTGCTAACGCGACGCTTTTCGCTCTTATTTAGGTATGCGGGTTATAAACATGCATACCAGTGTTGTCAACTCGGTGCTTTTCGCACCGTTTTTAGTGCTTTTTGAAATTTTCGACGCGAAGAATTTTGAAGTTAGTGCTCAGTGCTTTTTTAAATTCATTTTCGGTGCTTTTTGTTTCGAGCGGTGGCACTAAACCAAAAATTCAAAGAGAAATTTCCTTGTCTATTTCTTTTCGAGGAAGTCTATCATTGAAAAAACATAAGCTCTGAAGTTAAATAGAGCATTTAAAAAAATTCTAATAAGATTGTACAGGACTTGATTGAAAAATTAAGCGCCATATTACCCTCAAACCTTAACATTTTAAGTATAATTAATGTAAGCAGTGTTTTGCCACACAACAAGGAAGACATAATACAAGTATTGAGTCCACTATCGAGTTTGGGCAGAAGTAAAATCTAATAGCGATTCAATTAAAATGAACTCAAATTATTATTTTGATGCATTAGCATCAAACTTCTGTCACTTCCATATTTAAACGAAGAAGTTTACCTCTATGACTGTATTTTAGTTTAAACTACGTAACAGAATGTCCTTACACTTGGTTAACACTTTGCTTTATATAAAAATCGGCCTGAAACGAGACAAATTTTTGTGTGAATAGAGCTTCCGTTTTTGGGTAATTATAACCAAAATTTGTAAAATTATTTCCCAATGTCCAATATTTTTTTCATTTCGATTCCTTTTTTGCTATGAATATTTTTGTATATAACTTGATAAACTTGCAAATCAATTTTTTTTTATATTTAACTTTGTTATTTATATTGCGTTTGCTGCACAATACTTTTGACACCTTTTTTATTTCGTTCAAAATTTATTGGCTTTGTCACATAGTTACGTTGCAGGCGAAAGAATGTTTTTACAGCAGAATTTAATAACAACCAAATTTGGTAAGCCTTGATTTAAAAAAAAAAAACTAGTAAGCCCATCGAGTTCAAAAATAATCAGCTCTTAACCTCATAAATACTTGTCGATTACTGCCAACTTGACTAAACTCGAGTGATTCGTTTGTTCCTTAACGAAAAAAAATTAATTTTTTTTATAATAACTTCAAAAGTCTTCGTCAAATGGATTTTAGAATACACTGATTCCTATAGAATCAAAATGTGAATCGGATGCCTCTAATTTGACGTTTAAGGAACGAAATGCAAGGTCAACCGATTCCTTTATTTTTTTATATACGTACATATAGCACACTAAATCATAAAGAGTCACAACTCAAAATTATTTTCTTTTCTTTTTTATAAACCAGTTAATTGAAGAAATCTATAACGACCTCAACAATTTCTTTTGCAATACAGTCTTCTTGAAGAATATAAAGTACGGTTATGCTTGTTTTTGTGTCACATACTTGCGTCATTTGTACAGTATCAACAGTTGTTTGCAACTATTCAGCATCTGAAATTTTTTGAGTTGTGACTCCTTATGATTTAGTGTGCGATATGTATTTATGAATAAAACTTTTTTTAATAATATGAAAAATTTAAAATTTAGTGCTTTTTTACTTAAATTACGCGCTTTTTTCCTGATTTCAGTGCTTTTTAAAATTTGAAAGTTGACAACGCTGATGCATACATATCATGAATCAAGAAATCAAGATTACGCACTCAGCCGTACAAAAAAATTTTCTACTGCGCATGTACGTCAATATAGAATACTTACGTGTGTTTGTTGTAAAAAGTGTGTGAGAGAGAGAGCAAATTCCACAAACAAATGTATGTAACGGACCTGCACAATGCGCAATCTTGATTTCTTGATTCGTGCTAGGAACAGAATTGGGACGAACGACGAATTTCGTCCACGTCGACGAATTCGTCGATAAGAGTTTGCTGCGTAATGCTAGGAACACAACTGGGACGAACGACGAATTTTTCGGTGCGAACTTTCGTCATAAAAAATAAAACACGTGTGTGCATATGAAAATGAACACAACACCGCCGTACAACGAAATTCGTCGTGCGTGACGAATTCTGAGATAGGTTTATTTCTAATTTGTACGCCGACGAACGACGAAAAAACAATTTTCTCTCTCTCACTCTCTGTCTTTGTACACAAAACAACCAACTTTATCAAATATAAGAGAGGAATTCGCTGCGTAAATTCGTCGTTGTTGTGCTTCATACGACGAATTTACGCAGCGAACTCTTATCGACGAATTCGTCGACGTGGACGAAATTCGTCGTTCGTCCCAATTGTGTTGCTAGCATAAATTCGTCGTGTGAAGCACAACAACGACCCTCCATAATAATTAATATTTTCACTTTTTACATTTAACACAACCACAAACTATTAATATTTAACAATTTCTACAATTCTACAATTTCAACGCATAACAATAGATCTGAAAATTTTTTTTATATGACAACCGTGTGAACTGACAATTCTTGACTGCCGATTTTGTCAGATGGAATTTATTGTCATACAACCGTCTGGCAATAAATTGTAAGATTATCTGCCAAATTTGATAGAACCGTGTGAACTGGAAAATTACCTTGTGCTGGCAATTTTTGATTGCCAGTACATCTGACAATCGTCTGTACGTAGCTTTTGCAATTTGCATATACTATAGCAAGATAATGTACGTACATTGTACAAATATAGTTATATTTAAATGAATAAAAAATTAAACAGTTTGACCCGGAGTTCCTACAACTATATTTATCTTCTGTGGTCTCTTTTATTTTATTAAACCCTATAACTTTGCTTGAAAAAATTGCATTTCGACAGAATTCAAACTCATGTTTTTCTTTAAATTTAGTTTTATATTTGTGTTAAAAAAATTCAAGTACAATAAACTGCCCATTTTGTTGCACTTCATACAACTTTTTTTATCAATAGCTTATTCGGTTCTAAATCAAAAATGCTGCCTAAATAAAATGATTTTAAGTTAGTTTTGATTATTATTGTTCCAACTTCATTTTTTCATACATTTATAGCTTGATTAGGCTATTCCATTTGCAATAAAAAGCTGAGTATACAAAGCAGAAATCTAAATCAACTGACACAGTGGACCAAACACAAAGAACGCTGGTGATGAGGGTGCAGTGAACTTCGACAACAACTAGTTGTTCCGTTTTACTAGTGTTTTTCAGAATATTTAAAATTAACTTTGGTGTTATTTGTTCATTAGTAATTATCACATGTAATTTGGCTTACAGAGCGGTACGAGCCTTAGATTAATCAAACCATAGATATAGAAATGAATTTTATTAAACACATTTGCGAAAATTAAAAGGTATAAAATTTATCACCACGTCATTACAGATGTCCCAAAATGTCACCTCCTAAGTAAAAGATTATTACAAAATAATTTTAACATATAAACCTTAAAATTGTGTACTTTCAGCACTTCTTTCTATACATAAGAAAGTAAATATTCCGCTGCCCATAAATAATTTCAATGCATCTTGAAGTCTTGCAATTTCTAATTAATTTAACGAAGTTATACATTTTGTTATTGAAAATTCTGCATAAACTCTAAAAATTTTCATATATCCTGGTAAACGATTCAACACTTCTTTGGAAGGTTGTTTTCTATGTAGAAAACAGTTTTCTTAACAAATTTTTTTTAATCTGCTGTTAAATCTAGATTTTGTTGTTTATTTCCGAATTCGGTTCCATAACCTATGGCTTCTGGGCATACAAATGAGTCCGATAAATCAATGACCGAACCTAAAATTATTTTCTTTACAATTTAAATTTGGTGGTTTTAAACATTTTGGTTGGAATGTTTGTTCCTGCATCCATGTTATCAGGCTGAAAATCTAGATTTAAATGGATTGCGTTTGTCTACAATCGGGTTAATAAATATAAAAAACGAATGAATAATGCGACGACTCGCCGATAATTCTTTATAAATAATATGAACGTTTTATATAATTTTTAACGGTCAATGATAATTAAATTTATCTTGTGATATTAATGCCAAATGTGTAAAAGAATACATGTTATGGCATCAACATAAAAACGCATATTAAAATAAAAACTAAGCAAAAATTTTTCAACTTTTTTTAAAAATCGCCATGTTGGTAAAGTAAAAATTCTAAAATTCTCACATACATACATGCACCACAATTCAGCAAATTGAACCACAATCAAAAATCATCTTTCCCTTAAATTCCTAATTAATCCTATCGCGCATGCCAATTCCAATTCCTTTAATGTAAGCTTCTTCTACTGGCATTGGCAACTCTACCCAACATAATCTCACAATAATTTTAGTTCTCACGAGGTCATTGATTTAATCGGTCGTTACTAATCGTTGTGCGGTTTGAAGTGCGCTTTTGTCAAATTAATATGAAAGTCATAAAATATTGTTAAAAAATAACGGAAATCATTTAAAAGAAAGTAGGGTTGTGATAAAATTAATCAAATAAATTAAAGTTTTCTTATATTTAAATATCTTAATAAGGTGAAATTGTAAAAGTTCTTGTTAAATTAATATTTTCAGTTGGTATACCTATTGCTTTTGCTTTTTCTAAAAAAAAAATTTGCCGAACAAGTGTGTATCATATTTGCACTTCCAGTGCAATAGGGAATTGCTGTTGTTGTTGTTATTGCAATTGCCAATTTTAACCCCCTGTTTGTGTAAGACGTTTGAGTAAGAAATCTTGGCGTTTTTGTAATAGATTAAAGGAAACTTGTACAACTTTTCTTTAATCTATTACAGAAACGACAAGATTTTTAACTCAAACGTCTTACACAAACAGGGGGTAAGAGAGGGAAAATATATCAAAATAAAATAAAAAAGCAGAGCGAATGAGTGTAATAAAGAAAATTCATAAAATCCCTTTAGTGTTTATGTTTGTTTGCAACAACACAGCATCAAGTGTTTTTTATTTTTGGTGTGGTTGCCACTAATATTAATGATAATAATAATAATAATAATAATAATAAGAATGAAACGGTTGTCGGTACGCGCGTTTACAATACAAATGATAAAATTTTAAATTATTAGAAATGAGATGAAGGGGTAAGTTGTTTTCTCTGAACACGCAAATAATTCTCTTAATTATAATTAGCCTTACTAAAACGTATCATTTATTACATACAGGCAATTGCCGGTATAACGAACGATATACTGTCAGGCCCATTCATTATACCTAAAAATTCGTTATCTCGCAAAGTTTTTTGAAGTAATATTTTATTATTATTATTGTAGATAAAAAATTTATTCAGTTCATAACTGTTATACATACATACATACTTGCACACACATTAGAGGCCTGCGCAAGCAGTCCTGAAATGTAAAAATATAGGTACGAAATGTTTGTCATACATACCCTTTTCCAAAAATGGTTAAGGGTATATGTATAGGTATACATAGGTTTGTCATTCCGTGTGTAATTTCCATAATATTCATATGTGACCTATAAAATATATGTATATGTATATTCTGTGTGCTTATGATAGATTAGACGAATAAGCGATTTCCGTCTGTCCGTCCGTCTGGTGTACGTGAAATCAGTTTTCCGAAGCTTCCAGAAAACCTAGAGACTTCGGTTTTGGACTGGTGTATTAGAAATGGTCCAAAATATATTGGTATGACGGTTTCAGAGCTGGTAAACTTAAACTTGATTTTGCCATATAAAAGTAACTAGATAACAGAAATTTTTTGTTAAATAAACTTATGTTATGTTTCAATACGAATAAAATTTGGATTAAAAATGTAAAATAAAAAATAAAAAAAAAACAAAAAAAAGACATATCTAGACATTGTTATATAAAAATAACTTACTAAAACTAATTTTGCCTTTTTATATTTAAATTTAAAATATCTTACATTCTTAAAAGAAAAAGATTGGTCCAAGAACCCAAAAAAATTTTAAATTATGATTTCCGAGTTGGGAAACTTAACTTTTATTTTTGATATTTTAATTTATATATAGGTACCTATATTATGTTTTGGAAAGAAAAGTTGGGTACAGAAAATTAGAAAAATAAAAACCACAGCTCCACAGCTGGAAAATTTAAACTTTTTTTTTATATTAATATGTATATCTAAATAAAACAAGTATATTCCTTAATTCATTTTTTCTTTGTTCACTTAACATATTTTATATATGAAACGAAACGAGTACTAAGCTTCATGTACTGTCAAAATGCACAGTGGAATTTTTTGTGCAATAAGTGATTTTTTCGACACATAAAATCTAAAAATGTAATGATGCAGTTTTGTAGAAAATTGATTCAGTATGAAGAATCCATAGATTGTATTAAAAAAAAACGTTTATTTGTCTTTGAAATAATCAAGTAAATTCACATGTAAATGTTGGTCCAAAATATTGAAAACTGCTTACGCACTTCTATAGTGCACTTTAAACACTTATAGTATATACTTTAAAAACATTATATCGCACTATACTGAAATGAATACCTTTTTTATGTTTTAGATACAAAACTTGAACTTTTTCTGGTATATAAAACTAATTAAATAAAACTAATTATTTCTTTGGTAATTAAATATATTCTATATCTTAGGAAGAAATAAATTAGTATAAAAAACGAGAAAAATCAAAATTATGGTTGCAGGTTGGAAATTGAAAAAAAAATTGTGGTAAAAAAAATCAAAATAATTTCCAATTTTTTTGGTATTGTATTGAGGTGCCGTCCATGTAGACAACTGGAATAAGGGTGAATGTAAAATATTTTTTAAATACAGGGTGTAGAATAAAATATTCAACTATATCGAAAATAAAGTATTTGAATCAAATTCTTTAGTCGAGAGGTCACTCACTAAAAATTGTACTGGAAGAAAAAATTATAAATTTTTTCACAAAACAAATATGTATGTACATATGCACTTATCTACGTATGTATCTGTATACTACATAAACGTAAGTCGGTGTAGGGTATATAAGATTCGGCACAGCCGAATATAGTGCTCTCACTTGTTTATAGCAAGTTTAATAAATTCTAGAGTTTGCGTGCTGATTCCTTTTACAGAAAAAGGAATTGCAAAATATTTTTTACAGAAAAGAACAGCAGTGAATGACAGAAAAAGTTTAAACTAATAAGTCCTTAAAGCTTAGTAGCAGCAAGTCATTTCATAAATACTAAAGTTGCAGCTATACAAAGAAGAGTGATTTATTTATTTATACGTTAACATATAGTATCTTGAAAATGCTGCATTTCCCCAATCATTATAATTTAACTTTTCTCGTCTTCAGACAAAAAATCACATTAATACATAACAGAAATTTTTATTTGTAAAAATATGAGCTTGGCGAAAAAAATTATCCCTTGAATAAAAATGCATTACACTTCAAATAAACATGTATAAATAATAAATCTTATAATTAGTTAAATGTTTTAATGAAATAGTTTAACTCATTTACACGCTTTTTAATGATTTACATATATTACAATAAACATACTTTCATCTAAAAATAATTAAGGAATTGTTTTAGTGATAAAACGTTTAAAAATTTTACAAGTATTTACATATTATGTATGTAAAAGAATTTTTTAAATTTAATACACATACAATCAAAATCAGTGGTGGTTTATTCTTTTAAGCACTTCATAAAATCTTTAATACAATTATGCAAAAAATAATTTGATTATTATTTGATTTTTATACAATTTGTGTGAAACCGTGTAAAAATTAATTTTATTCCCAAGAGATTGCTAACAAAATAAAAATAAGTTTTTTTTGCTATTTGACTTCATTTGCGTATCGTCATCTAAAATAAAAAGAAATAACTTATCATCAAAAATTTTAAATTTTGGTTATTTTTAATGATTACGATTCAATGCATATGAGTACAATTTTAAACTTTTATTATCAAAACTAACCAAGATATGGACAGTTCTCCGAAAAATTTCACTTTTTTGTCGCGTGCGACAGCAAGCAATTAACCTTGTATTTCTGAACAACGTGACTCGATTTTTCTTAAAATTTTACCTAACGTAGAGATGCTGACGCCCTACACAAATACATATATAAAGAAGTAAAAAAATGTTTCGTTTCCATTAAAAAAAACAAGTATATTTGCTTGGTGTCGCACGCTACCAAAAAGTTGACATTCCTGTGAAAATGTCCATATAAAGAAAAGTAAGAAAAAACTGTACCATAAATTGCTTGAATTTCTTAAACAAAATAAAGTATCACCCTTAATGCTACAACAAAATACCGAGTATTTTATAATGAGCAATTTTCGATCTTCGGCTGTAGTCAAAAGTGCTGATCGAACGAATTTTCATTTAGTATTATGAGCGTTCGAGGCAGATAGTTTCACTCACTGTGAGTGCTAGTTTAGACAGGCGAACATTTGGAAGCATCTGGAGTTCTCTTTTGTGTTTTTAATTCGCGTTCACATAGACGAAAATGTTGCCGGCAACATTCCATTAAATTAAGTTACCTGGTCAATGTATTTAATATACAACTCTGTTTTTATTCAAAATGAACAAAATTAATTTTAACACAGATTAAGAGTGATGATAAGTTATTTTGTTTCTGAAAACAACAATTTAAAATAACGTAAGTGCAGTCTAAAAAAACTAATTTTTTTTATCTGAAATACACACGTTAATCTGTTGTTCGAAGTGGTATGTTATTAACATTAGGTTTGTTCATTTACTAAAAATTATTACGAATTTGTAAAAAATTTTACTGGAAAGTGTTTATTAACTCAAAAATTTTGCAAGGAGAGAGCGTCAAAAGAGAGAAAAAATTGAGAGGCAAAAAATTCTTACATATTGTTACTAGTAAAATTTTTACTTGCAAGAATTATGCAAACAGCTGTTCTGTGTTTTGTTTTAAAATTAATTATTTGAAAAATAACTGCCTTATTAAAAAAATATATACACGTATGTAAAATGAATGAATATTTTCTTAATTTATTGTTTTTCTTTGATTAAGCCGCATAAATACAATTTCATGGTTCAAGAATTTTGTTGGTCTACCATATCTGATCAGAGATGGAAAGTGGAATTTTTGTATTTTATTAATATAATAGAATTAAAAAATAATGCAAAATGCATAAAATTAGTAACTAATATATGAAACTCTGTAAAGTATTTCATATTAAATGTCGATTTTTAAAAATGTTGTAATTTAAAATATTATCAAGCAAGAATATCCAAAATACATCCGAAAAGTAAAATTGTATCACGATTTTCAGCCATCGCTCGGATATGAATAAAATTTTATTGCAAGTTCTTACAAGTAAAGAGTTCATTAACTCTTTCGTAACTGGGAGGGTAATTTTGTAAATTTCTGCTTTACTCTGTCGTTGTTAGTTTCTGCTGGCAAAGTAAATGAACAGACCTATTATAAACATTTTGTATCGATTCGAATTGTGCAATAACCAGTTTATAACTTTACTATGGGTACCCACACATTTTCAATATTATTGTGCAATAATTAATGTTGTACAATAACATTGCCTGTATGCATATTATATTGGTATATGGTACAATATATTGGATAATTTCAAAAGTCTTTTTAATTTATTTAGGAATTTGTGTGTATCAAGAATGTATCACGAAAAATCAGTTTTAAAATTTCTTAAACGCACATCGTCGGTTGGTTATTGGTTTGCTGCCGACATAATCAGGGCTATCATGAATAAAATTTAACGTGAAATTTTTTCCAGGCAAAAATTCCAACTAATAGTAAATAATAGGGAAAACAAAAAATTCTAATTGGATTTCACGTGGAATTTTATTCATGATAGCTCTGAATGAATTTTGAATATACTGTGCCGCAAAACAACAACCAACCGACGACGTGTATGTGTTACTTTGGTTTACTTTAACATATAATGTTAGAAAAATTGCGCAATATATTTCTTTTAATATTGCGCAATTTTTTTAATAGTGTGCAGCAAATCGACAATAATAATAGCAATAAAGTACTCAATAATACTGCATAGTCTAGGGGTACCTTTAAATATCTCAAATAGCTTGCACTTTATGTCGTTTTTAGCTTTCCCTGTATACTTATAAAAAAGCGATGTTACGCTGTTTTTTATTTTACCCTACTTCTACATTTGATATACTTTTATCATAACAAAAGTCAAACTTTATATTGAAAAATAATTTTTCTTATGTTAGCTCTTTTTTTATATGGAATTTGACATTTGTCATGATAAAAATATATCAGGGTTAGGTGACGATATTTACATTTTTGTGTACATATGTATGTACTAACAATGAAGGAATATTAGTTGCTGAACTTCTCACTAACGTTGCAACATAAGCATTTCCAAACGTCTTTCGTCCTCCTCATTGAACTTATTGTCATCATAGTCACACAGATCTATGGACTTTCGTTTCTCCATAAATTCCAAAGTCGGCGGTATGTGGGCTTGCAATTGTGTATTTGACTCCTGATCTAATTGTCATTCTGGTACATCATTGGCGCCAGCTAATGGCAACTGGACATCAATAGACTTTTGTTTTGATTTCATGTTCAGTGAGTATTGCTCACGAAGGAGATTTTGTGTTTTTGTGGCCGTGGCACTAAAGGACTGCATATGAAAATGTGAATGGGCACCAGCTAGTTTGGCCAAAGGTATGCGATAAACCCTTAGAGGCTTTAAACGGTCGGGAGATGAAGAGTAGTTGTCTGGGGTATGGCTGCCATTGTAGAAAAGACTGCGATATTTGGTGCTACGTTTTGTAGGTGATATAGGAGAATGTTGTTGATTTGTAGTTTTTGCATTGTTGTTGTTATTCAGGTTTGTAATATTGCGTGGTGAATTTGGAGGAACGCCTGCATACTGGGGATCAATTAGAGAACTACCATGTAAAGTATTAAATTTCTCAGAATGATACGAGTCCCCACAAGAATTACTTTTTGATATTATGGGCTTCTCTTCTATATTACCGGTTTTTTGTAGGGAACGTGCTCTTTGTATTAATGGGACATGAGCTCCCATTGCAGTGGGTATTTCGAGCAAATTATTCATTTCATGTTCCGGATTCAAGGGCAAGTCTTTGACACTTATTGAACTCTGTAATTCACTGTTGTCACGCGGCAATTCCTCATTGGAAGAACATTCGCTGGGTGTGGTAACCAGTCTTCTTTCCGAAGTTTGCTCATTTATATGCAAACCCTTAATATTTAGATCTTTGGACATAAACTCGGGGGCTGTTGTTACAAAGAAAATATCCCGTTTTGATGTGATCATATGCAGTTCAGGTAAAATGGCTGTGTGAACCAAATTTCCATTTACCAATAACCGTATTTCCATGGAATCCGATGTGAAGCCCAGTATGTAGGGAAAAGCACACACCACTGATGTGGGTGAAGTATTCCAGTGAAAATCAAATTCATTTCTAGAATCTTCTCGGTCATTGAGCTTTTGAAAATGGCAAGTATCTGGAATAAAAAAAAAGAAATATTATATAAGATATTACCATAGGGCTAATAAATCTCAATCGATTAATTAAGTCATGAGAATTGGTAATTGAATTAAATTTAAAATAAATATGATATGAGAAGTGGCAGAACAAAAGACGTGTTATTTTCTAAAATATTTTTTTATTATCTTTGCATCACATGGTTTAATATAAATTGCAAAAATTATATTCTCATACTCTTTCTCTTATTTCCCATAATAAAATTGGTCTTTTAAATTTTGATATCCTAACATTTTGAAACAAGTTAAAAGGCACGTTTTGTTCTGCACCTCCCATTATGTTGTAAATTTTTGTCATGATTTGATAATAATTATTCATATTTTCATTCTACATACGATTATAACACAAGAGCAGTTCGGTTTCTAAACCATCACATAGTTCAATAGCAGCCGTCAGTTGAGTTTGATTTCTTTTGGCCGCTTCAACTTCGTACAAACGGTTGGCTAATCCGCTTTGATCACAGACAATTTCATAATGATACCTACAAAATTGTAAAATTTAAATTTAAACCAAATAATAATAAAACATTGGCTACTTCTTACTTATAACCCACACATATTAGACCACCATTCTTTGTGTTAGTGGGTCCCTCCAGAGGCGTAACAATCGTGGGTGCATCGCTTAAAATAATTTCCTTTTGAAATATGAAACCCTCAGCGGTTTCTGTATCATTTTCCGAACACCAAGAAGCCCATGCTGCCGTATGCTTCCACTGATAGAGCTGCAGCTTTCGGCCAACGGCGACAGCTAATCTCAGATGACCACCACTTATATGAGAGGATGAATACAAATTACAACCACGCGTCTTTTCAATGCGACGATCCTTAACTTCAGAACGTGACCGACATTTCAATAGTTCGTCTGTTGTTCGGCTGTAGAATTCTCTTAGGCGGAACACATGTACTCGATGGGCATCGCGATTTGTGGCAGATCCACCACGTATTAAAACTAATCCGTGCTCTTCCAAAACACTCAATTGCCGCACGTGCAACGTTTTATCAAAAATCAGTTGTAAAGATTGATCCTCTGCTTGCCAGGTGATGACAGAGAATATTAAATTGCGTTTAGGATAAAGGAAAATTAATAAATTATTTCCACAGTTTGTTTGCAATGATTGATATACATTAGTGGCTTTGAAACACGTCTAAGAATAAAATTGTGCACAGTTGAGAACGACAGTAAGTACACCAAAAATATATATATATGTACTTGAGTATTTACTTTTAATTTTAGTAGCTTCATATTAGACTTGTATCCAAATCTTTCATTAGCTCATTTTAGACACAAATCTATAATCAAACACATTGCATTGTGCGTGTGAGAGTTGTAGAAAAATGGTAATTCAGTAACTGCAGTGCGTAAAATATTCTGAAATATTACAAGCTTGTACAATCTAAATGATGCACCAAGTACAAATATCGATGAAAAAATTTAAAGAGATCAAATAGAATATAGTTTTGGGAAAACCAAAATCCGGGAATGCAAAATCATGGTATAAAACGTGGACAGTTTTAATCAGTCACTTACTCTTAATGTACACTATTCAAGTCTTATTGCTAAGCTGAGCAGTTTGTGGGAGAGAGAGAGACGAGGGGAAACGTTTCTTTTCCCTGGCCTCTCTCTCCTAAAAGTGCACAAGTGCTTTATTTTCTAATAGATCGCCAGTCCGCCATACTTTACAAAACTATCTAAGGCCGCATCCCTACAAAATTCAATTTGTCAGGATTAAAAGCACCAGGATGTCTCTTAGAGACTTGAGTTCCCTGAAAAAAATTATTTGAAAAAGAGATTACACAAATTAGCCTCTACTCAGCACCAATTTAATTCCCATTGATTTTTTTGTGCCAACAAAAAAAAAATATCCATCAGGAATTGTACCTGAAATTTTACTCAAGAGAGTAGAGAATTTGATCAATCATATCATCTATCAAATTTGTACTAGAACCTGCTGGTATATTTGACTGTTTTCAACAAATAAACGCACTTAATGCCACAGAAACCAAACAATTGCTTTGATATTGCTTGCATTACTTGTAGTAAAAAATACACACAACTATCAAATCGAAAAGTTAATGTCTTTACCACCCACCAAGGCCTTCTTCCATCGGAAATGGTGAGGGACCTTACAGCTGCGGCGATAAACGCTGGATACCACACCAGCTTGTGGTGTGGCGCCAACGCACATCGCATTATTTGGGAAAGTACAAACACTTATGAAAGAGGTGATGAACTTTTAGAATTTGTAGTTAGTACTAACCTTAAAAATTGTAATAGAGGTCAAGAACTTACGTTTATTACAAGGAGCAGGCAGGAAGTCCTGGATGTTAGCTTCTCTTCTGATTCCGATAGGATCATGAACTGGCGTGTACTTCAGGAACACTCCTTTTCTGATCATAGGTTCATTGAGCTTAGCCCGAAACATTAGGCAGACAAATTGGCGTCGGTATAGGTCTACGTTTTCTAGACAATTAGGATTGATTGGAAATTCGTCACTACTAGATAGAACACTAAACTCTATCAAAATGCAAGGGAATCGTTCTGCCCTCTTAATAAGCCGAGGGGGTAAGAAGAAACCACCTTGGTGGAACAGAGAGTTACAATAATGCAGGTGTACATGCAGAAAACTCTTCAATAAGGCTAAATCGTCCAGAAATGAACTGGACTGGATAGATTAGAAAGGTAAACTAAAAAAATATAAAAAGCAGATAAGATGTGCTACAAATACAACATTAAAGAGGTTTTGTGAAAACATTGAAAATGTTTCAGAAGTCTCTTGCATGAGGAAAATTGTGTCACTTTTTCCCTGCGCACTGGGTTATTTGATGAATCCCAATATAACGTGGACAGTAGCAAGGAGTCGTTAAAAGTCCTGCTGGATAACTCAATGTCTAAGACTCAGATATCTGATCTGTACCCAATACCTACGGAAAATATATATGACATTGTCAATATACAAACTGTAAATTGCGCTCTGAGAACCTTCAAGCCTTATAAATTTCCAGGACCCGACGGTATCATAAGGGCCGAAATACAGAAAGTATCGAATCTAATATCTTCTAGGCTACTGAAAATTTCCACCAGTTGTCTAAGATTGGCTGCTACAATCTCTCACACCACACCGAAGGACTTCAGCCCAATAAGTCACCAAGTCATTATACTTTCTTCTGAAAACATTAGAAGGGATGGTTGATCATTTTAATGGTAGGCCACTTTCCCCACATCAGCATGCATACCAAAGGGGAAACTCAATTAAATCGGCTCTATATGAGCTGGTAAACACAATAGAGAAATCACTCTCTGCGAATTAATTTACCTTTGTGGCCTTCGTAGATATTTCTCCAGGTGCGATAATTGATGCCTTGTCGAATTTGCGATTAATGTAGGATTCAGTGGATTCAGAATCTACTAACTTACCCCAGGATAACTTCAGCTCTAGAAGCTTCTAGGGAAACCCGGTTTGTAAACAGGGGTTTACCAAAAGGAGGAGTTCTTTCGCCACTGTTGTGGAATCTAGCTCTAAATCCCATGCTGCTATCTCTAGAACCGCGGGGATGATGCAAAATCATGGCTTATGCTGATGATGTGGCAATAGCTGTGAGAGGACAATCTTTCACTTCTCTAGGGGATATCTTACAGGATGGTCTTCCATATTTAACAAGATGGGCAGAGAAATGAACGCTTGACGTTAATCTTAATAAAACGGAACTAGTCATCTTCTCCAGGAAATACAAGTATAAGATACCTGTTTTCCTGTCCAACACTGCAAATAATCTCGGAGTTATTCTTGATTCTGAGTTTCAAAACTAATATTCTAGAGAGTGAAGAAAGCAACAATTTAACTTTACTTGGATCTTGCCCCCAAAAAATCATTCATTGGATCTATACTGCAATAGCACGCCCAATTCTCATGTATGGTATAATCGTGTTGTGGCCGTCCCTCGAGAAAAAGACATATCTACATATCTTACACAAGGTGCTCTTTGCACTATTTCTACGGATGCACTGGAAATGTTCCTACGGATGCACCTACTACCATTGGACTTAGTAAGGAGGGAGATATCAACATCCTCAGCAATCCATCTTTGTTGCATCTCTCTGTAGAATGGAAATGGTATTGACCACTTTAGAATACTCGACGATGAAGTTTGGAGATGCAGAATTGACCAAACCTCCCCTGCTCTACTACACGAACGTCTTGTTAAAATTTGGATACCATCTACAGAGTTGTGTATGAATGGAACTCCAGGCAGAAGAAACAGTGTTAATTTTTTATACGGACGATTCCAAAACAGAAGAATATTTGGGTTATGGAGTCTTTTCAGGGGTTTTAGGTATTCGTATTGCAAACCGACTTCAGGATCACTGCAGCAGGGCAGAGATACTTGATACAAAAGAAGTTGCGGATTGGTTGAAAGTGAATTTCACTGCAACGACTTTGATTAACATATACACTGATCCCGGGAACTCTAGTGCAAATGAGCTTGCTAGAACTCGGACAGGACGCAGGATAGAAGATGAAACAAATAGACGATGGGTCACAAGAAATGACTGCATGATCACCAGGCAGTTATATACTCATATAAATAGGAAAAATACAGCTTCCTTGATTTTAAGATATAGGAAACAAATTTTGATTCTAGTGAATGTGCTAACCCGACACTGTCTCACATGTAGGCATGCACAAAGGTTAAAGATCGAACACAATGATTTTTGCTGTAGTTGCCAAGATATCGATGAAGGGGAAAGTGTAGAATATTTTCTTTGCAAGAAAGAAAATGGCCACAATGTATTAGTAGATTTATATTGAGCTCTGGTTGGTTCGACGGTGAGGACTCCGCAAAAGCAGAGTCTCAGTGGTATCACAATGGACCAAAACAGTCTAAGTGAGTCGGGGATTCTGACTGCTATCCTTATCTAACCTAAGCTAACCTTACTACCCACCACCCAGTACTAATTATTTTTACTATTTGCCCTTAAGAAAACGCTTTATAAATGATGAAATGTGAAAAGTATGCGAATACATATTAAAATAAGAAAACGGCTTTGACAAAATTTAATTTATACCATGACTAGCAGGGTGCTTGAGCAACATGGGTAAGATTTTTGGGTTAAATATAAACTTTCCGTTGAAATCTTGTTTTAGCAACTTTATATTTAGAAAATGGCAAGAGGTTGCCAATAACAGTTAAATATTATTAACAGCGAGTAGACAAGTGCTAATTTGGTACTGTATTAACATGGAGAACGCCAAAATTAGAGGGTATATCGCTCTCGCCCAAAACAAATACAAAGTACCTGGGAGTTATTTTGGATAGTAAACTGACATGGAAACCCAATATAGAGGATAGAGTATGTAAAAAGATGATACGCAAGACATGGGACATTCACCTAATCTTACATATTGGACCTGCATGGAAGGAATACTTGTATGGTAGAGGGCGACTGAGACAAAAGCATACCTAAAAAAGTTAGAAAATAGCCAGAGACTGGCAGAACTCTGCATCACTGGAGCTCTAAAAAGTACACCTACTGCAGCTTTAGATGTTATGTTGGACCTTAAACCAATAAAACTAACCGCTCTGAACGTGGCATGCAAGTCCGTAATCCGACTCAGGACAACAGGACAGATGTCGTACAAACCATTTGGTCACGGTAAGTTGCTGGAAGACATGGATTGTAGCTCGGACTACATCATTCTAGAATTTAACTTCCTTGCCAAACCACAGATCACTATAAGGTCTTAACTATAGTGGTTATAGTTTCAATTTCTTCAGTGATGGCTCAAAGATGGATGAAGGAGTAGGAGCTGCGGTTTACTGCCCGGAGCTCAGTATAGAGGAATCTTATAAGCTTCATGATTACTGTAGCATCTTCCAGGATGAAATCTTTGGAGTCAAAATGGCTGCATAATTAGCTTTCACCCCTCAAACCTTGAATGCACGTGTGAATATATATATGTATATATAGACAGTCAAGCAGCAATTAAAGCAATTTCAGCAGACTGCAACTATTCGTCTTGTGCTCATGTGTAGGAATGCCCTAGATAGGTTATGTGCTGGCAGACAAGTACATGTTTTTTGGGTGCAGGACACATTTGGATTGAGGGAAACGAAATGGCAGATCCACTGGCCAAAAAGGGCATTCAGTTACCGTTGGAAGAAACGGTATATGTCCGGAAACCTATTCAACACCTGAAATGGATCTTATACTCTAAGATGAAGGTAAAAGTGGAGGAAAGTTGACATGCGACGAAAACTTGCTAAACTTCTAAAACCATGTGGAGCTACTATGATCATAAATCGACTAAATTCCTTTTATCACTGACCAGAAATAACTGTAGACTTCTAGTGGGGGTATTAACTAGACACTGCTGGACGGCTTCGTATGCTGTTAAAATAGAACAAATAGTTGACGGTACCTGCAGGAAATGTAAGGAACCTGGGGTAATTGAGACAGTAGAACATCTACTAGAACACTTTCCGGTTCTAAACTGCACTAGATATGACTGTCTTGGTGATCACACTTTTCGTAGTTTTGATCGTGTATCGGGAATGGAAATATGTAGGCTACTAAGGTTTGATAAATCTGCGTGTGAGTCATTCGATGCAGGCACCACGAACTTACAGGTTTCTGGTCATTTTCTGGTATCGCTAAGCATCAATCCTGGTATATGTAAGGTCGTTGACCACTTAGACTAACCTAACATAACCTAACCTAACCAAACATGAGGTCTGCAAAATAGTTACGGAACAGATTAGGATAGGTTGATTGATAGCAGTACATAAATATTGTTTGACCAAACATTTTGAGACATAAATATATTGGCGCGTAGTCATAGTCAAAACAAAGTACACTTTAAGAAATTAAAACCAGTATTTTGTATGGTAATACTGGTTTTAACTTCTTAAAGTGCACTTTGTGTTGACTATGACTACGCGCCATTATATATTTAGATTTCGTGCGTGTGCACCGAGGAAAAAAAACATAAAAAACAACAAACATGATAGCAAATACTTGTAGCTGGTAATGTTGTGAGTTCAATGAAATCAAACACATAACTTTTCTTTTTGTTGTGAACTTATTGTGTGTGTGTTTTTTAAAAACAAAACCATGCAATCAACATATGTTACACTGACATACATATCTATACTTTACTGTCTGCTCTTGCACGTTTTCAGCACGCAAATATTCGCATTTATCAATATTTACTCACCTTTCATCAAGAATGTACCATCATCGGTGGCTATAAATAAACATTCATCATTTGTGCCGAACGAATCACCTGCCAATGAGCCACGATGAGGAAATGTTGGATAGAAACAATGTGGCTCCCAAGGGGGTTTT
The DNA here is from genome assembly GCA_944452675.1 of Tachina lurida. Lineage (NCBI taxonomy): Eukaryota > Metazoa > Arthropoda > Insecta > Diptera > Tachinidae > Tachina > Tachina lurida. The sequence goes on from OX101755.1 coordinate 84,075,939, forward strand.
TTAAATATTGTGCAGGGGCTGGCTGATGCAATGCTGGTGGGAGCATCACCTCGCATTATGGCCTCCAATTTAAGTGCTTGGCCAATACGAACAAATTCAATTTGTCTTGCGTCCTCCTTTAGCTTAGATGTTCTTGGCACGTCATACAATACTTCAGAGAATGCGCGTCTATTTAGCATGTTCTACAAGTAGATGAACGAACACGTTTTTGATTGTTTAGTTAACACGTACACCAGCGGTTGGGTGGGGGGGGGGGGGGGGGGAGTGATATGAATGTATGCACGAGTGTATAAATGTGAAAGTTAACATGCATGTTGTCAGTTTTTTGAGTGTATAAGAAAAAGGATATACTTAAGTATGTATGTATGTATGTTTGTTTAAAGGCATGTCAATGTGTGTCAGCATTTTGTTAAATAAAAGTGTTCAAGAACATGATATTCGTAAGCATGTGTATGTGAGTTCATAAGTCAAAGGATAAACAATAGAAAAGCGAAAATGGGAAGGGCAACAAAAACATACAGTTTTCTTTTGCTCGATTTTTTTTAAATCATATAAATTGTACAATGTTTCAATCAATGTTTGAATGGGTGTGTGTTTCAAATGTCTAGGAATATATTTTAGATATAGATAGGAGGTTAGATTTATTTATACATATTTATGCATTTGTGTCAGACAAACTCAATTTCGTTTGCAAAGTGAGTGGTAGAAAAAGAAGCAATATAACGCCAAGTGAATGTCCTTATAATTAAAATTTTAATGAGATACTACACACTTGAAAATGATTTGAAATTGTTTTCTTATTCACAAAATGGCATGAACCATCACCAGACTACAAACAAATATAAAATTTGTTATGATAACATTTTCTTGTCCTTGCAGTTGCAAGTCTATGGCAAATTAATTTAAACAGTTTTGCTTAATTTGTGCCCGGTGAGTTAATTCTTGCCAACAAAATTTGTTCATTCAACTCAATGCACTTATAAACAATATTAAAGGATTTTCTTAGAAAATATTAAATGAGCTAAACAAAAGCTATGTTAATAAATTTAGAGCAATGTAACTCTTTCCAGCTAGAGTTTTGATCATCAAAAATTAAAAGCTGCAACTGCAAGTAATCCTTGAATATATTTAAAATAAGGTACAGTGGATTCTCGTTTAAGCGAACGATATAATGTTATTGATTTAAACATTTGTTTAGTCCTAATTTACACTAAACAAGTCTTATTGCTTAGCTGCGAGAGAGAGAGAGAGAGAGAGAGAGAGAGACGAGAGAGAGAGAGACGAGAGACAACACAAACGTTTCTTTTCCTCTCGTCTCTCTCTCCTAAAAAACTAATCAGCTTATCAATAAAACTTGCTTAGTGTAAATAAGGACTTAATCACGAAACACGTTCCAAGGTTTATTTTTTTTATTTCGTTTATCGGCACAATAACGAATATTTCCGATTTAATCGTAAGCTATATGTAATAAAAAGTTAACTTCCTTATTAAAATTAAGATTTTATGGGAATACCCATAGTTCAGAACAATAAAAATGGCAAAATTGGTCTATATTACAGACTGTAAAATTTTATCGTAAGTGACAATTTACATATGTAAAACATATTTGAATATAATAAAAAAAACCTTCTTCTGCAAACTTTAATTTTTGTCGCTTACGATTAAATCGAAAATAGGGCTTGATTTGATTTGCTTGATGACATTAAATTAACTTGGAGTCGGACCTAAGAGTTGTGCCCAACAGCTCTTTTGAACTAAAATGAGCTGTTGGACACAAGTTCGATCAAAAGCGTCAATGAAAGTTAAATTGGTTTGAAACAACTTTGGATTTAAACGCTCTCAAATTAGTTCAAAAAGAGCTGTTGGACACACCTCTAGAAGTCTATTGGTACCAGTGATCGGCAATGAATCGTTTTTTCGCTATTCATACTGACTCATGAAATTTTAAATATAAGTGAGTGGACATAATTTAGACTCAACTACTCTGATTTACGCTTACTCACGATGACATTTATTTATAAGTATATGTTGAAATAAATATGAATGCGACGTCGACATCATAGTCATACTACACTCACACTCATAAATCAACTCAGTTTGATTTTTAATTTCAGGAAAATATTTATACTACTCACATTGATTCAGCTCACTCAACTCATTCAACTATATTTACTTAAAGTTTTAGTCATTAAAGACTTTCCAAGTAGTATACATAGTAAATAGGGTTGTTTTTCAATTTCTGCAAAATAAACAACAGAGAAATAAATAATCTCATATTGAGAACTTTAATGTTTGTATGCGAAGTTCGCATTGTGAGTCATACTTATTTTGCATCGTCCATAGGCATTGAGTAAAGGAGAGTCGAAGTCAACAACATCATAAATGTTGCTAAGTATGAGTTCGATGCGCACTTCAAACTTTTGGGTGAATATGATTCATAGACAGCATTGCAATAAGTATGAGTGCGCATAAGTACAAGAATTATAAGTCATGATTAAACTCTACTCACTTTTTCACTACTCATTGCTGTTCTCTGATTGGTACATATTAAAAACTTGAAGTTGGCAATAGACTTGTATCGAACTCTTTCATTGGGTCGTTTTTGACACAAACTAGAGTTGTGTCCAACAGCTCTTTTTGAAGTAGGTTGAGAGCGTTCGAATCAAAAGTTGTTTCAAACCCATTTAATTTATTTACATTGACGCTTTTGACCGAACTTGTGTCCAACAGCTCTTTTGAACTAAAATGAGCCGTTGGACACAAGTTAGACACAAACCCATTTAAATTTCTTGGGTTTGATCATTGGTTTTTGTCAAAAAAGAGCTACTGAAAGAGTTCGATACAAGTCTAGTTGGCAGATTTTAATAACTTTCAAAAATAAAGTCCTCGAAAAACTCTTAAGCCTCAAATTCGATTAAAATCAATATATTCGTTCGAAAGATATCGTTCTTGTCAAATCAATTTTTAGAAACCATTTAGTTTTTGAGACTAGGAAAATAAAAAAACAAATACAGAAAATTTTATCTTAGTCATTTAAATGGTTCGAGAAATATATTTGCCGAACCTTTTGATTTTTTTAATTACTACCAAGAGCTATTGCCTTTCCAAAGCTTTGCAATTAGTGGGGACTTCCAGGTACGGCTAACAAGCTCAAGCATATCCAGTATTTTTTAAATATATCTCCAGGTTAAATTTGACTCTGGTACGACTGTGAAGCATTTTACTGTTTTGCATTTAACAATGGGACTTTTCGCATTTAGAGTTGAAAGTCAAAATAAATTTTTTTAGTTTACATTTAAGCGTAATTTATAGGTCCAAATTGGCCTTATAATTGATACATAGTTTGATTTTGGGAAATTTTTCGCTTTCAATATAATTGAAAAAAAAAACGAAGGCATTCGCATGTGACAAAAACATAAGTTGTTCCTCCGGAAAACGCTTAAAGCGCTGATTTCAGCAAAATCTGAAGCAATATTTTAATGTGACTAATTTTGGAATGTTGTGCACTGACGTTTCCTTAGATTGGATTTGATTTTACCTAAAAATTATTTATATATTGCTTCAAATTACATTTTTATCATAGTCGCACGTGACATATCGCATGGGAAATTTTTACCACCTTGATATTTATATTATTTCTAGTGCTTAGTAAAAATGTAAGTAAAATTATTTTAAAATAATAGCAACAAACTTACATAAACAGGTTTTTTAATTTATGCTTTTTTTAATAACATTTCAACTTACTTGAATTTTTTCTCTTCGCCGTTTGTAAAACTCTTTATTATTTTCGCCATTTTTGCTTGTCTAAATTTAAAAAATTTAAGAGAATGTAAAATTTTTATTTTATTTTTACATTTACAATGTCGCACGTGACCAACTCTATACAGGTACCATGATCACATATTCTTATATCTTTCAGCAAGGTTTTTAAACATTTACGTCTGTATTAAATTTTTGATAAGCTTTTTGCTCGTACTTTCGACGCACTTATAACAAATGTTCTTTTTCAATGTCACACGTGACATTTAACTTTGCGGTTTGAAAATAAAAAAATGTACAGTTACTTGCAATCGCATAGTTTTTATGCACTCGTTTTGGCTCTTTGCACCCTCAGAAAACTTTAAGAGGAAAGCGTCAATGCATTATGAATCTCTTCAACGTGCCAAATAAATATTCAAATAAAAGTAGTTGCGCTTTTGTGACTTTGAATTCGAGTATCTCGAAATGGGTTATGCAGAAATCAAATTTTTTTTAAATTGGTAAAATATTATTGTTTCTTTATGAGAAAATATGGTAAAAGAAAGTGTTTACAAGAACTTAGAATTTTTTGGTTGCGGTGGAAATGCCCATATGTCTTAAAAGCTGAAGTATCTATGTGTTAACACTCGCATGAACCTAGTGCAATAAAATTAGTATTCTTAATTTATATATGTATGTTTGTACATACTCTGTAATTTTAAAAGTAGAAATTTACTCAAAATCTTTAGTGATTTCCCTAACGAAAAATCCACTAACTACTACACTAGCCACAAGTAATGCAAGAGTTCGCCTTTTTTACTCGTCTCACTCATGGATATGTTAAAGCCTGTAATCTCCAAATTTCTTTTTTGCCGAATGGAAAAAATTTTGCTGTTATTCCAAAGAAAATCAAAAAGAAAATAATTATTTTAAGTACACAATTAATTTGTTGGCTTCAGTTACAATTGGAAGGAAGTTCGTGGCCAGTGAACGTGTAATTTTTAGTGAAAAAAAGTGATTTTCTTTTAGATAGTTAAATTTACACAAGTCAATTAAAACGTTGCATAATAAATAAAAAAAAACAATTAATTGAAAAATGTATTAATAATTGAGCCCCATATTTATAAAAAAATAAAATATTTTAGAAGAAAAATAAAATATTTTGTAAGAAAATTTTGTATGAAAAAGTTTAAATAAAATCAATTTCAAACTCATTTTAAATTTTATAAATATGGGGCCAATTGTTTTATCAATAGAAGAATTAATTGTATTTATTAGCGAAATCACTAACGAAGGGTGATGCAGATGGTGGCAATTGACTACCGTTAATGCCGGCCATACACTAAACAAGTTCAGTGCTCAAGTCTGGCACTGCGTAAACTAAGCTTGCGACACACACTATACAAGTAAACTGGATGTTTTTATTTTAATTCACCATTGATTGTTCGTATAATTCTAGGAACTCTTTCCAGAATATTTGTTCTGCGCTCATTTCTTGTTGTGAACTCTTAAAAAAATCACGAAACAACAACAAACTGAGCGTTTGCAACATAAACTACACAAGTTCACTGTACAGTTTTCAAACTTGAGCAAATAACAAAATCATTTTGATATTTACTCAGTTCACTAAGTAAATAGCACAACCACCCCCATACACTACTCAAATGCACTGCACAGTGCCAGACTTGTGCAGTGAACTTGTGTAGTGCATGGCCGGCATAATATTACCCCGGTGTTAAACGTTCGGCTCATAGTTAATGGTAACGATTGGTAGTTAACGAAATAGTTAGCTAGACATTCGCTAGCTACACCAAGTGCAGGGTACAAATTTACGTGATACACATATGCATCTACTTACACTCTCAACGGCCTACAATCCTGTAAAATTGAATTAATTTCTGTGGTCTATTTTGTACACAATTTGACTAAATTTACATACAATATAATCTGGCATTCACTTAAAACAGAAAAGCAGTGTGACTATTTTTGGCAATTTTAAAGCTAAATTTAGAATTTAGATATTTGAGTTGCTATTATAATTTTTCACTTGCGCTCCATTTTAGTTTGACATTGAGGATTTGAAAACCAATGAAATGACATATTTATATTAATAAACAATCTCTAGTATTTCAAACACTTGCCATCAAATACATACATAAAGTGTAATAAATTGTATTTTTAACTGGAATTATGTCAACTCAACTTTTTTTTAAATCTTTTGTCTATATGTACTCGGTATGTGCCCAACTTCACTTTCATTAAACTTTTTTTGTGGTTTATAGCATGTATGTGGTTTGGAAAACAAAATATATGTACGAGTATATATATAAAGTTAGATATGATGTGAGTAAAAATAGTTTTAGCTTTGTCTGGGATGTATGCCAAGTGGTTGTGAATGTGAGAGTTTTTTTTATCCTTCAACCATACAAATAACAGAGTATTATTTTAACATTCACATCCTTACTTACCAATTTACTATCCCCAATATAGTCTTCATGTAAATCCTTTATCAGCATTTCAAGTGTTCGCTCACGTTTCTGGGAGAATATTGGTGTTTGGAATGTTGCCTTTTCGGCATTTATTAACTTAACAAGTATAAATTCACGAAACAAATTTACATCCTGCAAAAAGGAAATTAAGTTTGCTGTTGAGTTAAAAACTAATTAAAATAGTTATTTACATATCAAATAGTTTTAAATTAAAAATGCGTTTTAGCAATAGTTATTATATGTATAAAAAGATGTTTGCAGTTTTTCATAACAAGTTGGCGTAAAATTTTAATTTCTTTTAAAGCTGCATAATTTTAATTTATATAAGTGATTAATTTAATTTTTGAAGAATTCTTCACAAATATTATTCAAATAATCTGAAGTTCATTAAATATAATTCCGAAAAACAGGATATGGTCTGATCCAGTAACTGGATCACATAAGGGCCAAGGCGTAAATTTTAGGAACTATTTAAAAAAGAATAAAGAGCAAATAATAAAAGTGGAGAACTTGTGCGGGAAAACTGCAAAAATACACAAAAGCTAAAACTTAGCATTTAATTCCAGTAATTTTGAAACAGTAATAAATCTAACCATGCAATCACTCATCAAGTTCAGATATTCTTTCAATGTCATTTGCTTTAATGTTCAAAAAAACCACGAGTCCCAAGAAATTCCTAAGCCTCAACAAATTTCCGTTTATCGAAAAATCTCGAAATCCCGAGATTAGATTATTTTAAAACCCGAATTCTGGCATCGTAAAAACCAGCCCCAATTGGCATCCCTAGTAATGTGGTACAGCTCTTTGTTTTTTATTGCCAAATTTTTTGTTTTTGTCCCATTAATATATGATTTAACAATCTACAATAAGCTAAGCTAAGCTCTCATGGAGCCATTTAGGAAATATATTTAACCTAAATTTTCAGAGATATTTGAGAAAATATTGCAAATCCCATTATACGCGACTTTAGAAAATGTGCAGCTAATGTGTTAAAGTCAACCAGATAGAATATTCTTTAAAAGTAGTTGCGTTTGATAAAAATTATGACTATTGCATTTTTATCCATTTTCTGTTTTCACCTTATTTATTAGGTATTTTCTTTTATTTATAAGGCATGAAATTAATGTATATCACATTAGCAGCATTATGGTTTAATAAAGATATTTATTTATTTATTTAACATACTAATAGAGATCGACCGAAGGCGTTTTTTTTGGCCGAAGCCGAAGCCGAACTTCGGCTAAAATCCTAAACTTCGGCAAAAACCGAAGCCGAAGCCGAATGTTTTAAATTTTAAAAATGATACTTGTTTTATATGAATTAAGAAAAAAGTTTGCTTTTTTGAGATCACTGTTATTGGATACATAACAAGAAAAATAAAACTATTTTGCAATTTCTAGATTGCTTTTTCATATGATCACTCACAAGAACGTCCAAGTAAAAGATAATAGAAAGCAACATGGTTGTATTTCAAAGCAACCCTTTCAAAACGTTAAACACAATAGAAACTGTCGGCGAGCAACGACCAAAAATAATGTTATTTTTCAAGCTTGGAATGAAAAATATTCGGCTTCGGCTAATCGGCCGATTTTTGCCATAGGCCGAATGTTGGCCGATTACCAATTTTTAGCCGAAGGCCGAAGCCGAAGCCGATTAATCGGTCGAACTCTACATACTATACAAAGTATATTTGCATAACATGGTGTTGCACAAATATGGGCGGAGTAACTAAGACCAGTAACAGTAGTTTAAAAAGTTTTGTGACTGACTGTACACGACCTATGCCTTCACATAGGAAGTAGCAACGTGGTTGTTAAAGAAATTCCACAAAAAAACCGCAAGATTATTCGGTTATCCGTGGCAGATCAATCAACCAGTGCGACCGATATGAAAAACTCTCGAAGGCCAAACCACACACAAGCCTGACCGCACTTAAGAAATAACTACGATGACGTGAGAGATGTTCTCCGACCCGGAGCTGCTTAACGACTGATTTATTTATTTATTTAATTGTAAAAGAGTTAAAACCATAATACGAAAATAAACGAAACAAACTGTTTGATTTTGTTTTGTTTCGTTGTTTGAAGTGAGTGAAGCAAAAACAATATGAAAACAATGAGAACGATTGCTCAATTTCTTTCTGCACATGAGCACAAGCCATAGAACACAGCCAATTGACTGTAAGCCGGCCAAGAGCCGCCACCGGCCACAAAAATTACATTAATTTAATCGAACGCAGCTAGAAAAGAAAATAATAATGGGAAATAAATGGAAACGTTTTGAAATATTTGCGGCGAATTTGACATCATTATATAATATAATTTTATTACATTTTTATTTCACACATGAAATTTGTTTGTCATAACTAAGCAGCATAGCTATAATGGGGTGTCCCAAGAGACCTGCCTGCCTTTTTTATAATAATTTTTTTAAATTTTCTTAATTACTCATCAACTATTGCGAGCTTAAAATTTAAACTTGGCCGCAGTAAACATAAGAAATTATTTATCAACATATATATTTTTTAGAATTTTACAAATACCGTATTTTGAGAAAATTACCCAGGAACATAAGGTCAATAAAGTTTGACCTCTAAAGATTGTAATCCCAACTCATAACATTTGAAAGGGCAATTTTTGCTCTTTAACATGATTCATCAATGGGAAATCTAAGTTAATTAGTTTTAAATATATACATTATTTTATAAAGTCGGTTTTTGCTGAAGTCGCCATATTTCGCAAACTTGACCGTATGATTCAATATTTTGCACTAACGTTAGTTAAGACAGAGGCATCATTTGTACAAAACTTCATACAAATCGGAAGCGAAAATTGTCGAAATGTTACTTTTGTTATTTGGCAATAAATGTTTTTACCCAACGAAAAGCTTGAATTTTGATGCCTCTCGGCGGGAGCTAGGTTTTGTTTTAAGACCGCTAGTTTCTTAGGGTAATATTCCTAGAATTTTGTGTAGATTTAATTTTTTAAAAATTTACCCACTCTAATGTATATATAGAGTATACTTATCGCTCATTTACTTCAATAGTGTCACAACTCGAAAGAGCTAGTTTTGCAGAAAACGCGTTTAAAGTTTCCAATTTACATACAACTCAATGAAGACATGAAAAAATATTCTTCTCTCACGAGGTGGTACTAAAAGCTATTTATATGAAATTTTTACACAAGATAAAATACGAAACGTTGAATTATTTTGCATTATTAACTCAAAAAACGCGTTTTTGAGTTATGACACGATTAAAGTAAATAAGCGATATGTATATAAATTTTGTTTCTCAGCATTTTATGAATGAATATAGCATATGATATATGTACATATTTTTTGTTTGTTTTGTTGTTCGCTTACAAATTTACATATCATTACCTTAATATAGAAAGACGCTAAACTCATTATTTTTTTGAAATGGAGATTTATGCATTTTTCGTTACATTATATGTTCTTCTATCGAAATATACGAAAAACTTGATTTCCAAAAAATAATGAGTTAAGCCCTTTCTTTATTAATGTAACAATGTCTAGGTATAAACCAGATCTGTTAAATTTCAATTACGATTAGTAATCAATTAGATTACATTTTAAAAATAATTGTAATGATTATATAATTAACTTCAAGAGAATTGCTGATAAATAATTGATTACGATTACTTATAATCGAAAAGTAATTTGAATTACTTAAAATTACAAAAAATAATCAAAAAGAATCAACAGTAATCAAGAAGTAATCCGACTACTTCCAAAGATTACTTTTGATTCTTAATATATAATCAAAAAGAATCAAAAGTAATCCTTAGAAGTAATCGGATTATTTTTTGATTACTTTTGACTCTTTTTGATTATTTTTAGTAATTTTAAGTAATTCAGATTATTTTTCCATTATTAGTAATCGTAATCAATTAATTAGTAATCGTGCGAAACTGAATATAATCGTAGTTTAATCATTAATTTTTAAATAAACTTTATTAATGAAATTTTGTTACTGTAAAATGAACGCTTAATTCTTTGATTCACTAGGAAGGATCCTATTATGAAATATAAATTTCTGTAAATAAACCGCACATATTGTAGGCACAGAGAAATTACAGGGTTTAATCTGTCATGGTTTATATTTATATTTAATAAGAGAATTTTTAAAATTTCCATTGTGCAGCCGTTGCATTTAATTGTTAAATATTACACTTTGCTGATGAAAACTTCTTGTCAAGAACATATTCCGACATACATAAGTTTCTTAATATAAAATTAATTGGGCATGTGGCGTTGTAATATGTTTTTAATTGCTTAATTGTACACAAATCGATGTCATGTATTTATTTTTGTTTCCTTAAACATGGTATATAATTAAATTATGGAATAAACAACTACCCAGCTAGTATTTGGGTGATAATTTTTGCAGAAGTCTCTTATATGAGCCATCTCAGCTCACTTTTGATGACTAAAAACTGATTTATCACTAGGGTGATTGAAAAAGGATTCACTAATGATTCATCTATATAATCAAATAATGATTTCTTGAAAATAGAGGAAGAAAATGCAAAGAAACCTCAAACAGGTGATTTAATGATTTAATGCTACCAGAAAATTCCTCAAAAATGAAGCAGAGAATCGTATCACAAATCATTCTTTGGTATGATTCATCTGTAGGGTACCAATTTCTCACAACGGGAGTAGCATTTATGATCGAACAATGAGCTCATATGCGGTTATTTTTCCCGTCAAGCTGATTAGAAAAAGATTCGATTATTATACAAAATGCTAGCTGGGAATGTAGTTGAATATACATAGACATGTACATACATATGTACATATATTTGCGAAATATGCAGCAGCTATTTTCTTTCTAATTAAAAGGGCTAAAAAGCATTATTAAATATATTTAAAGCAAGCTTTTCGTTTTCCCTTTATTTCTTCTGATTGTTATGGAAATAAGGTTCTATATATATTATATAAATTTATTCGCCCTCGTTTCAAAGTCGAACATAGGGCCTTAAAGTTCTATACCGTAGAACAGCAATAAGTAGTGAAAAAGTGAGACAGCAATAAGTAGTGAAAAAGTGAGTAGAGTACTTATGCGCATTTATACTTATTGCAATGTTGTCTATGAATCATATTCACTAGAAAGTTTGAACTGCCCATCGAACTCATACTTAGCAACATTTATGACGTTGTTGATTTCGACTGTGCTTAACTCAATACCTATGGACGAATCAAAATAAGTATGATTCACAATGCGAACTTTGCATACGAACATTAAAGTTTTCATTATGAGGTTATATGTTTCTCTGATGCTCGAATTGAAAAATAACGCTATTTACTACTATTGTATTAGACTTGTGTCCAACAGTTCTTGTTGAACAAGGTTGAGAGCGTTTGAATCAAAAGTTGTTTCAAACCCATTTAATTTACATTGATGTTTTTGACCGGACTTATGTCGAACTGAATGAACTAGTTAAAAAAAAACTGTTGGACACAAGTCTATATTGTATACTATTTGCAAACTGTTTAATGATTAAACTGTTAAATGAACAGGATTGCATGAGTTGCGTGAGTTGAATCAATGTGAGTTAGACTTGTGTCGAACTCGTTCACTAGTTCATTTTTGACACAAACCTATGATCAAACCCATGTAATTTAAATGAGTTTGATCATTGGTTTGTGGTAAAAATGAACTAGTGAGCGAGTTTGACCCAATCCTAATGTGAGTAGTATAAGTATTTTCTTGAAATTAGAAATCACACTGAGGTGATTTATGAATGTGAGTGTGGTATGACTATGACGTTGACGTCGCATTCATTCTTATTTTAACCTATACTTATAAATCAATGTCACTGTGAATATGCGTACACAAGAGTAGTTGAGTTTAAATTATGTCTACTGACTTATGTTTAAAATTTAATGAGTAAGTATGAATAGCGAAAAAACGATTCATTGCCGATCACTGACTCATACCAAAAAGTAGTAAAGCCAATTTTAAATTAATTAAATCAAGTGGTTGAAAAAACGTTGAACACAAAATTATACTCAAGTTGCGAATAATCTATACATCACAAAATGTTAATGTCTATCTATAACTTATTTTCCTCAGAAAAATGTATGACTATAGCTTTATGTTAATATAATAATCTAGTGCAATTTGTAGTAAGTGACCATAAGTAGATATTTTTCGACTAAAGAATTTGATTCAAAAGATGTTATTTTCGCTATTAGGAATAGTTGAATATTTTATTCTACACTCTGTAGTTAGATTTTTTTATATTATAAATATTTTCCTTTTTAAAATTAATGAGAAGAAATTAATTGGAGCGATACAGCAACTTGGATGTGTATATACATATTAAAAAACTCATGAGTAAAGATCTTCCTAAAATATATAATATGTTTAACAAAAAATATAATTTTTATTTAGTTAAATTTTTTACCAAAAAAAATCTTCAATGTTCCAACCCTGGAAACATACTTTTTGATTTTTAATTTCAATTTATTTATTGCAAAAATAAAAAATATGTTTAACTAACAAAGAAAAAAAAAATGGTTTAATCTATTTTTTTATAGACCAAAAGGTTTAAATTTTCCAGCTCTGGAGCTGTGTTTTTTATACCAAACTATTTCTTTCTAACATAAAATTCATTTTATTTATAATGAAAAAAAAAAATTATTTGACCTAGTTGCTTTTATACATACATATGTATGTATATCAGAAAAAGCTCCGAAAGTGTCTTTTTGATTTTACTGAATACTAATCTGGGATCATTTCTGACACACAAGTCTAACACAATAGTCTTTAGCTTTTCTTGGAGACAGACTGACATCGCTTGCCAAAAGTCAGTAACAATTCATTAGTGGTGCGATTCAGTAACTTTTAACGATCCGACAATCGTAATTTTTGTCTATACATTTTATCGCTTGCAATAACGATTGTGTGATACTGTAACTTCTTTTTAACGATAGTACGCAGCTGATATTTTCTGTTGATTTTTGTCAATAAAATTAATAGCAAATAAATTATTGTCGCTTAAATAACGACACAGCTGACATTAACATGCAGCGAATATAACGATATAGCTAAAAATTTAGTGAAATTCGATAAATTTTCGTTATAATTATTTTAACGATGCGATTATCGTTAAAAAAATTAGTGAATCGCACTACAGATCAGGGTTGTATTTTTTCATAGATCGTGCGATTGTGTAGGATAGTGAGTCATACCCTTTATTAGTATGCCCTGTTCATAACGACACATAATATGCGTATATATGTATGTATATACTTTATGGGTCGCTATGAATATTGTGGAAACTTATATATGTATACTAGGGGTACCAATCCCGAAAATCACGGAAATTTTTTAAATAATTTTGCTATAAAAAGCATATATCTTTTAATGTTAAAAAACCCCAAAGTCCCGAAAAATCCCTGAATCTCAAAAAATGTCGGGATCCCGAAAAATCCCGAAATCCCGGGATTTGCTTTTTTAAAATCCCGAATCCCGGGATTGTGAAAATCGTCCCGATTGGTATTCCTTAAGTATACCCTTTACCATTTTTGGTGAAGGTTATACAAAACAAATTTTTTTATTATAATTTGTATATTTTTATAATTTTTAATTTCATGTCACTTAAAGTTAACGTTTATAAAACGAAAAATTTCATGCCAGTCTTAAAGAAAATTAAGTTGTATTAGTTAGTGGAAGCCAAAACAAATGCAATTTGTTAAATATTTTCATCATTCGCATATTGTTTGCATAAAATAAAAACAAATCGTAAGCGTTTGGAGTGGAGTTCGCTTAAACGAATTATCGCTTAACGAATTATCGCATATAACGAACAATAGTTTTGTTATTCCCATCAACGATACCGAAAAAAAGTATTGAAAGCTATTTAATGAATTTTGTGTCCAAATGTATGTATATAAACTTTTATTTGGTACACATTAGTAATTCCCAGGGAAACCGAAAATATGCAATTGCATGTTTTTCTTGTATGACGTTTTAATGCGGGGACAAGATATTTATCCGTTTCAAAACTTTTTATGAATTTTGTCATTGATTTATTAGCGCATATTTTTGCATATTTTACCCTTCAAAGTGTTTTCTTGCATATATCAGACTTACACGTATCTTTTTTTAAGCATATTTTCGAATTTTTAGAGCATATTTTACGCTTTCTGGGCATATTTTGATACTTTATAGAATTTTTTATAGCTTTGCTGTTTATGTTACGACAAATAATCCACACTATTACAGTTATAAATTTATTTTTGTTTTAAATTCTTTGTACTTAAAACCAGAGTACGAAAATAAATAAAACAAATTGTTTGATTTTGTTTTGTTTCGTTCTTTGAAGCGAGTGAAACAAAAACAAAACAAAAACAATGAGAAGAATTGCTGCATTTGTTTTTGTATTATTTTGATACATGAGCACAAACCAAAGAACACAGCCGATCAGCTGCATGACGGCTAACAGCTACATCGCCGGCCACAAAGAATATAGCAATTTAATTGTACGGTGCTAAGGAAGAAAATAATGGGAAATGAATGGAAACGGTTTGAAATATTTGAGGCGAATTGGACATCATCATATAATATAATTTGATTGCATTGTTATTTTACACATTAAGTTTCTATTATATAACTAAGCAGCTTAGCTATAACCGGGTGTCGTAAGACAACTCTCATCTTTTTTTATTTTAATATGCTTACAAGTTTGAGTGTTGGTCAAAATTTTTATTTTTATTTTTCGCAATCTAAATCTTATTTCCAATATTCCGCGTAGTGTATACATTTCTCTTATATAAAAATTTGGTTTCGGACGTTGAAGGAATGTGTAAAAGTGTGTGAAAGTTTATTTAGACGCGACAGGTAAAGATTTGTATTTGAAAATTTAGGACAATCGGGTATGTTATGTATTCCACGTGAAATTAAAAGGTGTGAAATTGCCATAGAATTGTTGTTGAAAATATGTATTTATAACAACAATTCTATGGCAATTCCAGACCTTTTAATTTCACGTGGAATACAGAACATACCCGAATGTTTTGTTGTTTAATGCAACAAGAATCATAAATACAAATCTTGTTTTATTTATCCAAAATATAGTTCCAAAGTTATATTTCTGACATCGCGATCTCTGTTGAAATTGCAGTTAAATTTTTACGAGAGTATCCAAAAAATTTGATTTGTATTATTTGTTTTAGTCATCATTTTTTTTGGCAATAATGTTTTAACGTGCACTTCAAACCCAAATTATTTGTTTTTAAATACGGCAGTTATTCTTTGTTAATTTTTTTATTGATTCCTTTTTTTATTTTATTTTTGGCCTTATTTAATATGCAAATGTTGTTGAATTTTTGAATTCAAAATATATTTTCATTTACAAATAAACTAATTTATTTTATTTTTAAGAGCATATTTTTTTAAAGTTTTTAGTGCATATTTTCAAGTTTTTAGTGCATATTGAATGCCATTAAAACACTTTTATTTAGCATATTTCTGGTTTCCCTGGTAATTACGTTTGCTGGTTTTTATTAGCTGACGACAACTGCTGCTAATTTATGACCAAGGCTAACACTCCATTTGGCTGTCGAATCCCCGATGTTTGTGATTATCGGCAAGAACCCAAGAACAACAACAATTGCTGTTGTTCATCGATGTGAATTAATTACCCCATGTGGTAAATTGTAGATTTTAATGAGTTCAAATTGCAAAAGCTGTTATTGAACAGCAATTTTGTAGTGAAAGGTTTTATACTCGTAACAATAAAATTCAGAACATAGAAAAGCTGTCGGCGGGTGGATACTTTTTGCTTGTTCATTTATAAACAATAAATGAAATTTTTATAAGCATATATAAATGAGTTCGTCTGCTCTTTTGTCATTGCATTTATTAATTTATAAGTGCTTTTGGGTTATGCTTTAACTATACATACATACATATTTGTATGTATACGCACTTATTAAAATTAATTTAACTTGTTGAATTAATTTTTTTCAACTTGTAGAAGGCATGAGAATCGATATTTTATAAGAGGGTGGGTCATTAACTCAGTGTCTTTTTGAATTCCCCGCCACACTTCTGCTGTCAACAGGCAACTGTCAGTTGACTCCTGTCAAAATTTGAACAAGCTGCGTCATTTAGTTTGTGCTTGGCAGCCGTTAATAGACGGCCGTTAATAGACAGACTACCGCGCATTTTGAGTAGAAAATGGAAAAAAGTGAATTTCGTGTGCTCATTAAGTATTATTTTTTTGCGCAGAAAACCCTTCACTCAAACGAAGGCTAAGCTTGATAACTACCGTGGGGAATCTTCACCACCAATTTCAATGGTAAAAAAGTGGTTTACTGAATTTTGTTGTGGCCATACAAACCATTCTGGAAGCCCAATTGAGGTCTCTACATTCGAAACCATTGAAAAAAACTACGATATGGCTTAACCCGATCAGAGATTGAAGGTAAGGGAGATTATGAAAGCCATAGATAGGCATCACACATGGCTCAGTGGTTTCAATTTTGAATGATCAGTTGGGTAAGAAAAAATGTTCCACTAGATGAGTGCCGCGCTTGCTCAAATCGACCAGTGCAGTTTCCATGGCAAAAATCCATTAATTGGGCTACGAATTGCTCCCTCAACCACCCTACTCTCCAGATCTAGCCCCGACTGACTATTTTTTATTCCAAACTTGAAAAAATGGTTCGACGGGTAGAGATTTGACTCCAGCGAAGAATCATCTCACCATATTTTATGGAAGGGATAAAAAATTGGAGAAACGTTGAACTGTGTTAAAGGACACTATGTTTTTCTTCAAAAAGTAATTGAGTTAATGCGTTTATCTACCAAATGTGCATAGTAGGTACTGCATACATATCGTTACCTTAATACAGAAAAGACCTAACTCTTTATTTTTTTTAAATCGAGATTTTGGCATTTTTCTCTACCTTAGATGTTCTTCTGTCGGAAAATGCAAAAAACTCGATTTGAAAAAAATAATGAGTTAGAGCCTTTCTATATTAAGGTAACAATATGCATGTATGTATGTGTGTGTGCGGCTGTGTAATGCAAATATTTAGGTCAAA
Organism: Tachina lurida; assembly: GCA_944452675.1. NCBI lineage: Eukaryota > Metazoa > Arthropoda > Insecta > Diptera > Tachinidae > Tachina > Tachina lurida. The sequence continues at coordinate 84,093,248 of OX101755.1, forward strand.
CAAATAGTTAATTTAGTGACTAAATTTTAGTCGAAAATAAAAATGCATATTCATATTGTAACACATGCAAAATAAAAAGTGGTTTTTGTTATAATTATAATAATTCTTTTTTATTTGTTTGTTTACTCACTGTAAATTCTGGTGGGTTTGGTAATGTTGGACCAAATGGTGGCACGTTTTCATCACAAAATACCGCCAAACGGTAGGTTTGTTCTGTTTTTGTTACCACAGCAAAAATATCTGCAAATATATATGTAGGTATGTAAATATATTTAGATACATATGTATGCACGCGCATATCGATGCCTTAATATAAAAAGGGCGAATGTAATTTTTTTTGAAATCGTGTTGCATCCTCCTTGAAGATCTTAGTACATTACAATTCAAAATCAAGGACTTATGGTCACTTCAGAAATTATTTCTGCATGTAAATGCTCTAGTTTTTCTTAAATTTTTTGCTTCTCAAAAATTCGAGTTCCGCCTTTTTTATATTCAGCCATCGATATGTAAAAGTATATAATATAAGAAAGGCGTAACTAGAATATTCGATATTTTATAGAAGAAGGAAAAACTTAATAAAAAGTACCTTGATTTTCAATTGTAACGTACTTAGTTCTTTACGTTACAAATTCGATTTCGAAAAAATTCATATACACTTTTTAATATTAAGCCATCGGTATGTATGTACATATCGTCACCTAAAATCCAAAAGGCCGTAAGTACACTTTTTACTATTTTACAGGAGAAGCAAAAAACTTTATAAATTTAATACTATTTATATGTTAGGTTCCAAATTGAATAATGAATAAAATCGGTATTTTTGAACATATGTGAGTACAATTTTAAGAAAATATGTATTTTGGTTAATCACATCAAAATCAATAAAAATAATTTTTTGAATTTTGGTTGTTACGGTCTTTTGGATTTTAGGTGACGATATCTATGTATATTGCGTCGTCTGGCGACTTGTCTAGGAAATTTGTAGAAAAATCTCTCAAAGATTTCTACTCATGTAAACCGTCCGTGTTGTGGAAACAGGGGGTTAATTATACTGATGCATTTATTAGGACCTTCGAGTGCTATCAATTGCTGGCTTAAATTTGAAGGTTATATTCAAGGGATGGTAGTTGAGACTTACGTGTGAATTGACTTTTTATCCATGTTGGATCAAACATTGTGGGCACTACGGTGTCAACATTGGCAGACAGGCTTTGATCGATGAAAACAATATTCACAATATCGTTACCAATGTGACGTTTACGTTCCACCTGCAAGTGTACAGTGGATCATTAGTTATTTTCTATTGGATTAAATATACTTATACATACTTATGGAAGGAGAATAATATGAAAATATTCTTAAAAGAAATGAATTCGGTCTTAAAAAAAATAACCAAAAACAAAAAATAATTAGGCTTCAGTTATTTAAATACCGATTCAGTATCACCGTTTTGAAAGCTCGTGTCTAAACTAATTGAACCTGTTTAAAGTTCTAACTCCCTTACGCACGTTGTTTTGGGTCAATTGTCATAAAGGGGCCCATATACTACAACAGCATGCATGCGCAATCAAGTGTTTGTGCCAGCGGTTGGATCGTGTATGGGCATTTTGTGTGATTGTACGTTTTGCTCTAGTGATGTCAAACAGAGTTTAATATTTTGCTGATGGTACCAGCTTGCTGGTATTGTGTATGGTGAAATAAACTCAGTTAAGTAAAGTTGTCAAGGAGTAAATATGCATTTAAAAATCGTAATTTGTTGAAACATATGGAATGGAATTTTAGCACTTTAGTTACACATATCTGCTAATATTAACAAAATATCAATAAAAATTGCAGCATAAATTGTGTCACTATTTATAACCTCACTTCTTGAATTTTTTTAAAAAGTGAATATTGTACCAGCTTGCTGGTATGTTAAATGGTTCGAATATGATTGCTCAATAGCTTGATTGTGCGTGCATGCTGTTGTAGTGTATGGGCCGCTTAAGCAGTGTTCGGATTTTAATTACCTAAAAATCTACGAAAAAATATTGCAAAATGACCTCGAAACACTAAAAACAAATAAATCAAAGGCGTAATGCTTTTTTATACTTTCAAAGCACAATATATACGATTATCCGTTAAAATACTTTTGTATATTAAAAGTCCAATTACAGCTTGTAGCATAAAAATTAACTTTAGATGTCTCTGTAGTAGGTATCCATCAAATTATTCACCCTTATTACAGTTGTTGACATCGACGTCACTTTAACATAATATCAAACATTTGGGTCTTGTATACCGTTGTCGAAAACAACTGACTACTGCTAGCAGGTTTATGCTATTTTGTAGACCTTAGTGATAGGAGACAGATTATCAGTAGTACAAAATTCGAGAGCGAGTAAACAAGCCCAATTTATTAGTATTATTTTAAAGTGACTTCGATGTCGACAACTGGAGTAAGGGTGATTAAATTTCTTATAAGTATTGTTGCCAATTTACCATTAACGGAGTACTTTTAAAATTTTTGAGCAGCTACATATACCCTTTTTAAGGACAATGCTTTCGTTTGGAGCTCCTCAATAACATATACTCATACTATACATTGAAAGTTTCCTTTTATGTACGCAGATTTATAAAAATTTTTGGATTCTACAAATCCCTTGGTATTACTGATACAAACACATCTAGTAGGGTATGCAATCAATCAGGATTTTGTTTTAATCGGTTAATCGCTCAAATAATTAATCGAGGTTTTGGTTTGATCGCTGATTAGCTGACTTGCAGCCGATCGACTGCGTTCTTTTGGTTTGTGCTCAAGTGCAAAAACCACTTGAGCAATCGTTCTCATTGTTTTTGTTTTGTTTTTCTTTCACTCACTTCAAAGAACGAAATTAAACAATATAAAAAAAAAATCTTTCATTTATTTTCGTACTCTGCCTTTAAGTACAAAGAAATCACAACAAAAATAAATTTATAACTGTAATAGTTTCGATTATTTTTGTTACAAAAATCACGTCTTTACTCCTGTATCGCACAATAAATAGCATAGCTATAAAATGTAACCTAATACATATATGTATCAGAGAATGACAATAAGTAGTAAAAAAAAATATACATAAGTAAATAGTCTTAATTTTAGCAACTGCGTATAATTCTAATTGTAGCACAAACAATTTGTACGCTCACATATTTTTTCTCAAACAACTATGACTTAAGCCGGTTCCAACATAAAAGAGCATCTCTACTTTGTGTATGCAAAAAATTAAACTACACTACAATTACAAAAAAGAAGAGAGGTGTCTTAGGACACCCGGTTATAGCAATTCCTACTAAGGTATATAATACTATGTTAATACTTATGTGTTTAACGTCCTATTCGTCTTTAGGAGCTTAAACACAATAATTTTTTGATGTTTTACCATACATTGACTTGTTTTGTTAAGCATCTTAGATAACAAGTTTTAAAATTAAGCTCATCGATAAACACGTAAATGGAGTATGTTCAGTGAGTTTTTGATAACTCTGGCAACTTTGTGTTGTTATTAAATTGCGGCACGTTAAATAATAATTGCTTAAAAAATATTACATTATTTACAAAAACATGTGTTATTTAAAAATAATAAAGCAAAAAAAAATCATAATTTTTCGAAATTTCTTACAAACACAATAATTTATTTATTCACAAAACGGTAACAATAAACATCTCAAATATAATGTGAACGGGGTGTTTAGTTCTTAGAAAACTCGTCTTAAAAATGTTTAAAAACATAAGTGTGAACAGGTTTTAAACATGTTTAAAAACATAAGTGTGAACATATTATAAAACAAACTTAATGTGTTAAATACAATGCAATAAAATTATATTATATGATAATATCAAGTTCGCCGCAAATATTTCAAAACGTTTCCATTTATTTCCCATTATTATATTTTCTAGCGGCCGGTGGCGGCTGTTAGCCGGCTTACAGTCGATCGACTGTGTTCTCTGGTTTGTGATCAGGGGAAAAACACAAATACAAAAACAAATTGAGCAATGTTTTTCATTGTTTTTGTTTTGTTTTTTTTTTCACTCACTTCAAAGAACGAAACAAAACAAATTCAAACAATTTGTTTCGTTTATTTTCGTATGTTGCTTTTAAGTACAAAGAAATCAAAACAAAAATAAATTTATAACTGTAATAGTGTCGATTAATTTTGTTATGAAAATCATTTTCTGACCCCTGTTTCGCGCCATAAATAGCAATAGCTATAATAAACTAATTGACTCTCTCTCTCTCATACTTTCATTCTGAATATTTTCACACACAGAATATTAATATTTATTCGGTAAAAAAAGTTAATACAGTCATACTCGGAATATTTATTGATCATTCGGCATTGTATACAATCATTTGTGTACATAAAATGGAATGGAAAATGTGTGGCTGTGTGTGTGACATGCTTTACGTGTGTGTGTAAATAAAATAACTCTGTATTACGCATATGTATTCGGTTTAATATTCAGCATATTTTTATATTCATACAGTCTATAAATTTTAGTTGTTTTCGTTTGTGCCGGGTAATTTAAAAAATGTGTATACACATAGTTGTTGGATGTTTATAGTTACACGCATTCGGCTTAAAATTAATGCGTGTGTTTGTATTTTGCGTGTTTTATATTTTTAGCTGCACGTATTCGTAGTTGTTTGACGGCCGACACTCAAAAAGTACTTAAAACGATACTTTTGGAATTCTCTGATATGTATGTATGTATATGTATAGGCTAAAATATAAAACTACGCACCCAATGTACATATACTGTAGTAAACTAATATATGTACGTAATGTGCCAACACAAATTTAAATGAATTGAAACAGGTTGACCCACAGTTCCTACAACTATATATTTATTTCATGTTTTTTCTTTCAATTCAGTGGTATTTTTTGGGTTGATTAAATTCCTGTACAATAAACTGCCCGTTTTGTTGCACTTTATAAACTCTTTTTTTTACCAATATATTATTTGTTCCTTAATCCAAAATGCTGCCTGTTATGTATAAAAAATTATCTAAATGAACATGATTTTTATTAGAAAAATTTGCAAAGACTTAAAGGGGTAAAATTTACCCACAAAATTTTACTCCCTAAGTTAAAAGGTTGATATAAAACAATTATAATGTTTAAAATATAAAATAATAATTGGAAATTAAAATCATGTGCTATCAACACTTCTTTGTATGTTTCGTAATTCGCTATGGCTAAAGCTAAAGCTAAATTCGATCGCTAAAATACAAAATTAAACATATTTGGCGATGACATAAAACACCAAAATTTCAGCGGATTAAGTTTTTAAGCCATAAATAATTTCAATGCATTTTGAATTATAGTAAATTTTGATTCGTTTAACGAATTTCCACCTTTTGTTATTGAAAATTCTTTCTAAACTCTAAATATGTTCATATTTTCTGATAAATGGTTTAACATTTCTACTAAATGATGCTTTATACTTATATAGGAAAGAGTTTTTCTTTCAAATTGTGTTTAAAACGCTGTTAAATGTATATATCTTAGTTCATTTCTTAGCTTTCATTTCATGGCTTCTGGTGATAAAAACGATTTCGATAAATCTAAAACTGGAGATTTTAAGTTATGATAATGTTGTCAATGTGTTCTTTGTAATTTAAATTTGATAGCTTAAAAATGTTTGGTAAAAAGCTTAGTTAATTAAAAATATTTTGAACGTTTTCATTATTTTCACCATGCTGATGGCAAAACCTTAGGTCCTGGGTTCGAAACCGGTCTCCGACAGTCATTAAAAATAATAACACAACGCATTTTTCTGATGTGCATTAGTGTGTCTTGTATCAGTTGTTGTGGGAAAAATTCTAGTGATGCAGTCACTAAACTATACCGACATCATCAGATACTAATTCTAATGTAACATCAGATCGTCCTCCTTCGTTGGGTAGCTGAATCATCGGCGAAGTAATATAATCAATAAAATGGCTACTAAGCACAGCTTCAAAATTTAACACACCTCATTGACACCAGAGGCTGTGCAACAAACAGATCCTCTTTCTCTTCCTTCACCACCGTCTTCTCTATCACTATCCCTTCCCTATCACCCTCTCTCACTATCTTCTCTTCAACTAACAGGTAGCACAAAGGGATCATTGTATTGGACCCAAGCAGTGTTGTCAGATATGGCGATATCTCGCCAAACGTGACGACAAAAATTAGTTTTTTGCGATGAAAATTTTGAAATGGCGACTGGCGATATTTGAACTCCTTGGCTATATTTTTACGATTTCAATAAGCAATTTCTTCTCCAACATAAAATACTTATTTCGTGCAAAAAATTCTAAATGTTGTGACTCTTTATCTCAAGCAAACATTTTTTTAAACTCAAGAACTTAAAAAAAATTGTAAACCAAAAAATGGTATTTGATGTTTATGAAACACAGTGGGAAAAACTTCTTTTTATAAATTGGTACCAACATTTTGAGAATGAAGCAGGAAAAAGGCTGCAAGAGTTATCGCCTGTATTATTGTATGATTACGACGATGCTGCTGGCACTTACACTTCAAGGATATGATTTGTGTACTTTAACTCACATTTAATTAAACGTTAATTCCGTTTTATCACAAGATTTAAATAATAGTTTTGATCTTGGTGTTCAAGTTCAATTTATCCTATTAAGATTGATTTTTGGAATAAGTTATTTTTAAGTCTTTTTTGTACGCCAGTATTTTTTTACATGTTAATTTAAATACTTTGCAATATTATTGAATATGTTATTCTACAAAGAAAATATTGCCCAATTTTCCTGACAGTGAAAAAGTAAACAACATTGAACAATGTTACCACCACATTACACAATTATCTTGATTGTACAATAAAAATTAAAAGTCTTTTGATATTTGCCAATATATTGTGCCACCTTCGAATATGACTGACACATAGGCGATATTATAGTACAATACGAAAAATTGCACAATTATATTGCAAGTGCGTGAGCCGCTTTAAACAATATATTTTTTTATGTTTTACGATAGACGTTACCTACTGGATTTAAAATTTAACGATATTTGCAATGTAATTACATAATAAAAATATTTTTGTAACTACAATTTAATGTTTTATTATATTGGCGATATTTGGCGATATTCGACAATTCATTTGGCGAGGAGGCTGAAAATAAATCTGACAACACTGGACCCAAGTGAGCTGTACTCTACATTTCACTCTTCCTTACCAGCAGCCTGCTAACCTAACCTATCACCAGGGTTGTCAGATTTTTTCTGGCCTATTTCGCCAAATTGATTTTAAAAATCGCCAAAAGTCGCCAAAATCAATATTATGTAGTTTTTCTTAATAAATATTTGATAATAAATTTGATTTTATATAAAACTTTTTTAATATAAATTTTTACAAAATAATCGTATAAAAATTTAGCAGAAAATCGCCAAAAGTAGAAATAAAATCGCCAAAAATATTTTTTTTTACAAGTTTTTCTCATCCAAATTCAAATCGAAGTAATTAATATAAGAAAAATCATCAAAATCCAGCCGATTTTATTTCTTACAAACGAGTTTTGGTGGGATTTATTTTTTTAAACTACTCCTTCAACAAACAAATTTTGCTGAATTACAAAAATTTTGAGTTTCAATTTTGTTAAAAAAATAGCCACGAAAATCGCCAACAAATTTATTTATCGCCAGAAAAATCGCCATGTCGCCAAACCAAAAATTTAGACGCCAAACAAGTTGAAAAATCGCCACGTTTGGCGAGAAATCGCCATATCTGACAGCCCTGCCTATCATTTCCAACGGTTGATATTAATGAAAAACTGTATTTTAGCTCCACTCACTGCTCTAAAACTCCTTTAATATCAATGCAAAATGTGTAAAAAGAATACATGAAAACCAGTGTTGCCGGAATGAAAATTAAATTTTACACAGACAAACCTTCAAAATTATTCAAAATTTTACAAATTACACAAAACAAATTTTATGTTTGATAACAAGCAAATCCTTTTATTTATGAGAACACAAACAATTATTTTAACACATAAATAAATATGTAGATATACATATCGTCGGTTTGTTTCTGGTTTGCTTCAGGCATAACGTATTTTGAATATACTGTGCCGCAAATCAGAAACCAACCGATGATATATGTATGTTCGTGCATAAATTGATTATCTACGTTTGCGAGTACATATTTGGATACACAAATAATTATAATTATTTCAAACATTTGTACTTTTCGGTTAGTAAAAATATTTTGTACATTCTATTCAGTATAAGTATGTAATGGGTGTTTTTTATTGAGGTATAGAACTTTAAGTTGGCATCACTTTTTTAACTGGCGGCCATTTTGTCAGCTGTCAAGTGATTAATATTTAGTTTGGTTTGCCATTTCATCATGAACAGGTTGACAAAAGAACAACGCTTGCAAATCGTGCAAATTTATTTCGAAAATAATGGTTCAGTTCGCGAAGTTTACCGCAAGCTCCGTCCATTTTATGGTCGACATAATCGTCCATCAGAGCAATTAATTCGGTTAACCATGGATCGTTTTCGCACTACGTTTACTCTATGTGATAATACGCATCCGCAGAGACGTCGAACAGTGCGCACCGAAGAAACAATTGCCGCTGTAGAGCAAAGTGTTGAAGAGGACCCGAATGAATCGATTCGCCACCGTGCACAGCAATTGGAGCTGATAACCGACTATTTTGTTCCCGAATTGGATGGCATGAATGTGGATGAGTTGTGGTTCCAACAAGACGGCGCTACATGCCACACAGCGCACGTCACAATCGATTTATTGAAGGAAACATTCGATGAGCGCATAATTTCGCGGAATGGACCTGTCAATTGGCCACCAAGATCGTGTGATTTGACACCATTGGATTATTTTCTTTGGGGATATGTGAAGTCGCTCGTCTACGCCAACAAACCAGAAACGTTAGGGGACTTGGAAGCCAACATTCGTGGCGTTATTGCCAACATACGGCCCCATATGCTCGAAAAAGTGGTTTAAACATTAATGGCATAAAATTATCCTTCCAATAAAGCCAAATTGATGGACATTAAAACGATTTTCTTGTGTTTTATTTCAATTCGAAGTTCTATACCTCTAAAAAAACACCCTGTACAATGTACATATATAAATTTAATACATTGCAATTTTTAATTCGAATATTTTTTTTCCATAGCTTTGTATGTCTTTAATTGGTTCAAAATAGTTCCCCTATTTTGTTCTATACCTTCATTTGCGAAAAATATTGACGCAATGGTACCAGACAATTTATTCCTCATAACAGTTTTTGTTAATTTTAATTATCTGAAAATTCTCTCTACTGAACAGTTCAAAAATGGCGTAATAATAAGAAAAGTTATTACAATTTTTAAACAAAGGCTCACTAAGTAAAATTACAAAGTGGAAATGATTTAATTTGAAAGGATTTTGCGTACTTTGATTCAACAATTTCTCAAATCGTCATCAAAATAAAGCGTTTTTTCTTAATTTGCTAACCTTTTCAACATACAAATTTCTAACATAGCTATACATTTTAATTTGGCGAAAAATTCATTATTTGTATGATCAATCAACTATATATTTGCTTCTTTTAAAACATTGATTTTAATATAATTTGACATGTACAAATTTAAAAGTTTGTTAATTTACATTTTTAGTTTGTACAATATCGCAGATTCAGACTGAAGCATTAAAACTCTGTTAACTTCGAAGGATCGTCAAATACTTAAGAAAGGATCTCAGTTTTAAATAAAAGATTCCAATAAGCCGAAAAAGTAACACACCTGTGCTATCAACAATATTTGTAATAATAGCTCTTTATAGCAAACAGAACACAAATAGTGCGAACAAAATGGCGCATATTCAGAAATCATTACTAGGTGCTAACTTTTTTAAATACCTATTTAAGTTATTCACAGACGGCTACGAAAGTTTAGACTTAATTATGAGTGAAGCTGTAACTAAATGTTAACTAACTTATAAATGTTATACTTATACTTTACATGTCAAAAATTGTTTTTTGATAGTTTGAATAGTTTTTTATTTAATTGCAATTTATATCGATCATAGTATTATCGACATTTTATTTTCTTATTTCTTTTATCAGCTGGGAGTCGTTACTTCGTTAGTTTAGATTTGTGAATAGAACCTGTAACTATCTGTTAACTATTTTTTAGTATCTGTTTAATAAATTTCGACTTTAGTTACGATTTATGAATATGCGCCAATATTAATAAAGTATACATAGTGTTGTAAAACGAAAAAAGCCAAATATGTATTACCGAAACAAAAGATTAAAGGAATACACTGATGAGGTGCATTAGCAACAGTGAAATAAGCATAAGATCCAGCTAAACCCCTCAATAATCAATTTCAATGCATTTTTAATACAAATATTTTACTTAATAAATAAAATAATAACTTGGGATTATTAGTGCGTTTAAGAATTTTAAACTTATATTTTAACAATTCCCATAAAAACACTAACTAGGAATACATACATAAATGTTTGGTTGTAAATTTACAGACTGAAATATTTTTCAAATTAAATGAAAACGTCTTAGTTGCATATGAAATAATGATTAGGGAAAATTACACAAAAATTGCACAAACAATTTTATAGTCCAAAAATAGTTCAAGAAAAATTTTTTTTGTCTCATTTTTGGATAATTACATAGAAATCGGCAACGTTGATGAAAACACATATCAAAATAAACAATAACCACAAATTAAGCAACTTTTTTCAAAATCGCCATATCGGCAAAGTAAAAATTCTAAAATTCTGCACCACACTACTGCAAATTAAATCTCACTCAAAAATCATATTTCCCTTAAATTCCTAATAAATCCTATCGCGCATGACAATTCCAATTCCTTTAATGTAAGCTTATTCTACTGGCACTGGCAACCAGGGTTGTCAGATACGGCGATTTCTCGCCAAACGTGGCGATTTTTCAACTTGTTTGGCGACTAAATTTTTGATTTGGCGACATGGTGATAAATAAATTTGTTGGCGATTTAATGGCTATTTTTTTAACAAAATTGAATTTGAAAATTTTAGTAATTCAGGAAAATTTGTTTGTTAAAGGAGTAGTTTCAAAAATATATCCTACCAAAACTCGTCTGCAAGATATTCGGGATTGTCTTGTATTCCACGTGAAATTAAAAGGTGTGGAATACAGAACATACCCGATTAAAGCAATTTGATTTTGTTGAATTTTCTTATATTAATTAATTGCTAATGCGTTTTGAATTTAATAAAATAAATACAAAAAATTTTTGGCGATTTTATTTCTGCTTTTGGCGATTTGCTGCTGAATTTTTATACGATTATTTTTTAAAAATTTATATTAAAAAAAGTGTTATATAAAAACAAATTTATTATCAAATATATATTAAGAAAAACCACATAAAATCAATTTTGGCGATTTTTAAAGTCAATTTGGCGAAATAGCTCGGAAAAAATCTGACAACCCTGCTGGCAACTCCATCCAACATAATTTCATAATAACTTTAGTTCTCACGAGGTCATTGATACAATCGGTCGTTGCTAATCGTTGTGCGGTTTAAAGTGCGTTATTGTCAAATAAAGATCAAACTCATAAAATATTCTTAAATAATGGAAATCAATTAGAAGAAAGTGGGGTTGTGATAAAATTAACCAAATAAATTATAGTTTTCTTATATTTAAACATCTCAATAAGGTGGAATTGCATTGTTTAATTAATATTTTCATTTGATTTTTGTAAAAAAATTTATTTGACCAACAAGTGTGTATCTATATTTTCACTTTCAGTGCAATAGGGAATTGCTGTTGTTGTTGTTATTGCAATTGCCAATTTTAAGAGAGGGAAAAAATATCAAAACAAAATAAAAAAGCAGAGCGAATGAGTGCAATAAAGAAAATTCATAAAATCCCTTTAGTGTTTATGTTTCTTTGCAACAACACAGCATCAAGTGTTTTTTTTTTGTGGTTGCCACTAATATTAATGATAATAATAATAAGAATGAAACGGTTGTCGGTACTCGCGTTTATAATACAAATGATAAAATTCTATATTATTAGAAATGAGTTGAAATGGCAAGTTGTTTTTCTTTGAATAAACATAAATACATAATAATTTTTAATTATAATTAGCGTTAGCAAAACTGATAACACTATGCATCAGATTGAGGATTTTGGAAAAACACACGGTACCGACAATATAGGGACATAAATAGGTTCGATAGTACTGCTAAAGGGTAGTAAAACCCTATACGCAGCTTGGCGATTTTGGTGACCATTTTTTTTATGGGCCTCCAAAGATTTCGAAAATCAGTGCACCCTCAAAAAATGGTGTCATCAGTTTTTGGCCAACAGCTAATTCAGACTTAGTGATAGCGCTTAGCTACACTCAGGGAAAAGCTGCAAGTTAAAAATAAGAGCGCATGACATTAATTCAATAATTTTTAATATAATAGAAAACGTATGTATATGTGAGGCGCAAAATAGAAAGGTACCTAAGGGTAAAAACTGGTTTTGTTCAGGAGAGCCATTTTAAAGATTTAAATGCGTGTACCATCAATTTCACAAAACGCGCATATCTCTGGGAGGGAACACTTTTGGGGCATGGGATCGGTCTCATTCGATGCTCAGATGTTGTCCACATCAAAAAAAAAAAGAGAAGTGAAAATTGATTTTTTACCCTTAGGTCCCTTTCTCTATGCGCTGTCACATATTGAGATACTTAATTTTTTTTATACACACATACATATATTTATTTATTGTATCTTCACTTAAAAATAAATAAAATTAATAAATTAATACTGTGAATTAATATTTTTCCATATTGAAATAAGAAATTTAAACATGACTAGACTTGTGTTAATATTTGTTATTAATTCAATGTGTTTTTTTTATTGATTTTAAGCATTTTTTCTCTGCGTGTATATATAGCAATAATGTATCTAAGAGTGTACCGAGCAAATCTTGCTAACACTTTACATACATACATATGTCAAAAAAATTATTTCTTCATGCACTTTTTTTGTGCAAAAAATAAGAAAAAATTTGTTTTAATTTTTTTTCAAAATAACATAAAGGAACTGTTAAATTTTTGCTAACAATATTTGGCAAAGCTTTTGTAAACATATCAATATAATCTAAAGGTATCTTGGCATCCTAAATAACTCATTAAGCCCAATTTGCTATTTACTATTTTAAGGTTTTGTTGTTACTTTACCAAATATTCTTAGTCCTTGTAAGTTAGGCTGAAAAAAATTCTTTCCTCCATTTTTTCCAAAAAAAAAATTGCTGGAAAAAATTAATTTTCTTACACAAATCACTACTGAAACTAAACAGAGTGCATTTGATTATTTGATTTAAAAAAAAAAATTTAGCGTCGAAAAAGTATGAAAAATTAAAAGTTTTGAGGTAAAAAGTGGACTTTATGAGCTTTTTTTTTTGATATGTTCACAAAAGTTGTTTAGCTTTACCGTAGGTACAACTTTGCTAAATATTGTTAGCAAAAATTTGGGAGTCCATTTTTTTCATAATTTTTGTACAAAAAAAGTGCACAATGAAATTTTTTTTTGGCATGTGATGTCAGCAAGATTTGCTCAGTATAATCTTAGCTACATTATTGCTATATATAGCTAAGCGCTATCACTCAGGCTTATCAACCACAGCAACGTGTGGTTGATAAGAGACATTTTTACAACAAAGTTGATAAATCGGTATTACGAAATGTTTGCGGTTGAAAAGAGGTATCAAGCGTAATTTATCAACCATCAACTACAAAATCATTTTGCCATCAACGGAAATTTGTTCTCTTTTTCCAACTACAAAATATTAGAAGAAAAATATTCAATGGAACTTATTTTGGAAATAAAATTTGTCTACTAATTTTTATTTTTGTCATTTGATAGCTGTTATATCTTTTTCCTTCAAATGCATATTCACAATAGCGAATACCTACTTAATTATTCACAACTTTATCAACTGGTTTTCGTAATACCTATTTCAACCATAGTTGACAAAATTTTTTCACTTTTCAACCAGCTGATGGTTGCTGTTCATAATAAACCTGACTAAGTCTGAATTAGTTGTTGGCCAAAAATTCATGACACCATTTTTTTGAGGGTGCACTGATTTTCGAAATCTTTGGAGGCCAATAAAAAATTGGGCACCAAAATCGCACCAGCTGGTACTATCGAACCTATACTGTCAGGACCTTGCGTATTTTTCACTGTGTAATATATCACATAAACATAAAAAAGATTTTTTGCAAGTGGATTTATTTTATATCCAAGAACTAAAAATGTTTGCTCATCTATGGGTTTTCGCTTACAGTTTAGGAAATATTCGAGAAAAAATTTAATTAAAAATTAAAATTTTGAAAAAAGTCTATTTTCGCCGTTTTCTGCAAAAGAAAGTAGGTTAATTATGGGCAATATAAAAATTTTAAAATTCTTCTACATGTGTATGTAATTGCACAACACTACTGCAAATTGAATCTAAATCAAAAATCATATTTTCCCTTAAATTCCTAATTAATCCTATAGCGCATGTCAATACCAATTCCTTTAATGTAAGCTTCTTCTACTGGCATTGGCAACTCTACCCAACATAGTTTCACAACAATTTTAGTTCTCACGAGGTCATTGATTTAATCGGTCGTTGCTAATCGTTGTGCGGTTTGAAGTGCGTCTTCTATTACCTTGAGTTGTCAAATAAAGATCAGAGTCATAAAATATTGTTAAATAATGAAAATTAATCAATTAAATTATAGTTTTCTTATATTTAAACATCTTAATAAGATGGAATTGTAAAAGTTCTTGTTAAATTAATATTTTCAGTTGGTAAATTGCTTTTGGTTTTTCTAAAAAAAATTTATTTGACGAACAAGTGTGTATCTGTATTTGCACTTCCAGTGCAATAGGGAATTGCTGTTGTTTTTGTTGTTATTGCATTTGCTAATTTTACGAGAGGGAAAAAATATCAAAACAAAATAAAAAAGCAGAGCGAATGAGTGTAATAAAGAAAATTCATAAAATCCCTTTAGTGTTTGTTGTTTATTTATGTTTTGCTTGCAAAAACACAGCAACAAGTGTTTTTGTTGGTATGGTTGTCACTAATATTAATGATAATAATAATATGAATGAAACGGTTGTCGGTACTCGCGTTTATAATAGAAATGATAAAATTTTAAATTGTTTGAAATGCGTTGAAGGGGTAAGTTTTTTTCTTAGAACAAACATAAATAATTATTATACTCTTCCCCAAAAATGGTATATATGTACCAGAGACCAGGGTTACCGCTAGGAATTTTAGAAAAGTCGCACAAAAGGTCGTTTTGTGAAAATAAAGTCGCGCAAAAAAGTCGTTTGAGAAAATAAAAGTTGCACCTCTTTTTTTAACGTTTTTTATTAATAAAAAGCATAACGAAACAAAAAAACAATTGAAACAACACAAAAAGCTTATTACAGAATCCATTTTTACCATATTTCACAACATATGCAGTTGCATAATACATGCTTATATATGTACCCAGTAAAAAATTACACATTATCATATAATGACTTACTTTTCTGATTACAAATCACATTACCTAAAATTTAAAAAAATTATATACAAGTTGCTAAATGATGAGAATAATTTTTTTAGATTAAATAGATTACGTCAACAAGTTGCCAAATAAAAAAAGTAAGTACTTCTCAAGAATCGATTATTTTAGTCTCACGCCTTGTTAAAATCATTAAGTTGGTAATCCAGTAAGAAACAGCTTCCACCAAAAATGCTTCACTCCAAACCCGATTACCTTTTTTGAAATTTTTTGCTGGGTATGTACATGTTTTCATGTACCCTGAAGATTTTAGCTAAAACTATTCTTTGCAAGTTCTACTGAAAATTTATGAAACATTTCTTGAATACATTTTATACATGACATGCATGTTGCAAGAAAGTGGTAAAAGTGTTTTCAAATGAACAATAATCTGTGAATTGCTTTTAAATTTTGCCGACGTTATTATGACGATTTTTTTTTGATGAAAATAATCAAAAAACTTTTAATTTACTGCAAATTAACTGTTTTTTGAGAAGTTTCACAAAAAAGGGTAAAAAGTAGCAACAAAATTAAAAAAAGTCGGAAAAGTCGGTGACAAAAAAAAGTCTCACAAAAAGTCGCAGACCGCTAAGAAAGGGTCAAATTGCGACTTTAGTCGGGTGAACGGTAACCCTGCCAGAGACCTGCAACGGGTGATTGGTAAAATAATCATACGCATTCAATATCCTAAAAACATGCTATTTTTTTTGAAAAAATCAAACTTGTTCAAACACGTATATTCATTGCTAAGTTTTAATCGCTCAAGTGAGTGGAGTATTGTTGGGTGTGAATTATAATCATGCGTAGCATCATACCAATCAGTTCGGACGATTGGTATTTGGTTCGACAATGAGTGTTTTGAACAAGAATATAATGCGAAAGAAAAAAATGTTCATTTTAAATCAGCATCAAGTAGTTGATGCAGAGTAAAAGCGAAAATGAAAAAAATCATTGTGTATGAATGTGGTAATTATTAAGACCCAACGCAAACTGCTGTCATAATAACAAACCAATTTTTAAGTATGTATGTGTTTGTGTAGTTAAGTTGGGTGTTTTATATCAGGGATGGTAAAATTAAAGAAACTGTCTAATAGAGCTACTCGCTACGAACTTTTTGAAAAATATTAGAGACAAAAATGTTATATAAATTTCTGAGATTAATTGTTAAAAAAATGCATTTTAAAGTAAAATTTGAGGAGGATTTTCAATACAAAAACTAATTTTTGTTAATGAACTTAACAAAATTTATGTTTGAAATATTGAGCCCTATTTTCGACTTAATCGTAAGCGACAAAAACTAAAGTTTTTGGGAGAATGTTTTTTTAATATTGAAAAATATGTTTTTGTACGTAAATTATCGTTAACGATAATATGTATTTTAAAAGTTTTGAACAGGCAATTTACTACTCAAAATTTATGTAAAAAATTTTAGCAGCCTTGTTTATAAAATATATGCACGTACATATTAATAAAGGTCTTTCGACAACTATCGTAAAGAAAGTTGTTAAATCAGCTCTAAATAAGCATCAAATATTTTTTGAAAACAAGAAGGTTAGACTTCAAGAGGTATATAACAGGTTAAATGAGTTCCCCTTATGTAAGTTCTTTTGAAGATTTACCGCCATATTCATAAAAAAATATTTTAGGTTTATTACAGGTTTATTTGACAAATTTCCCATAGAATTATGTCAAATAAGCGCTTCATAAACCTAAAATATTTTTTATGAATATGCCAGTTAGTTGTTAATACTTAAAAAAAATTTGCACCTTTTTTATAATTGTAACAAATACAAACCTCCACTTTTCCATCCCTGTTTGACACGTTTATGTGTGTGTGTTGTAAAATAAATTGAACGAACTTTACTACTTTGATTTTATTCAACGTCATCGCTTGTTCACGTAGAAGTTTGAATAAAACCAGTTCGAACACTCCACTTACAATTATTCAAACGATGCGTTCGTTTGTACGATGCTGATTAAATTCAACATTGAGTTTTGTTGCATGATTAAATGTGAATAAAACATTTCTGGTATGGTGAGTGAATTGATTTAAACATGTTAGACTTGGGTCGAACTCGTTCACTAGTTCATTTTTGCCACAAACCAATGATCAAACCCATGTAATTTAAATGGGTTTGATCATTGGTTTGTGGCAAAAATGAACTAGTGAACGAGTTCGACCCAAGTCTAAAACATGTTCGATCGCTACACTCACAATCACTCCAATGAACAGATATTACTACGACGCTGATTTTATTGAACGTTGAATGTTTTGTACGTGATTAAATGTGAGTAAAAATTTTAATGTATGAGTAAATCATCAAAAAGCATGAAATTTGCAGGTCTCTGATATGTACATATGTATGTAGGTTTCTCATGCCGTGTGTAATTTCAACAATATGAATATGCGACACATAAAAAATATATACATATATTCTGGATCCTTATGGATAGAGAAGACGAATAAGCGATGACCGTCTGTACGTCTGTCTGCATGTGAAATCGGTTTTCCGAAGCTCCCAGAAAATGTAATGATTTCGGTCTTGGACTGCTGTGTCCTTAATAAATTTGTATTGAAAATCAGCTAAATCGAGCAGCCGCTTTCAGAGCTGAAAAACTTTAAACTTTATTTTACCATATAAAAAAGTAACCAGCTAAAACTAAATTTCATATATTTTTGTAAATCAACATATCTTATATTTCAGTACGAATTAAACTGGTATTAAAAATTAAGAAACTCAAAAAAAAATGTTTCCAGGGTTGGGAAACTTAAAAATTTTTATATGAAAGTAACCTAGTAAAACTTATTTTTCTTTTTGCTCTATAAATTAAACATCAAAAATCAAACAAACACAGATAATGATTGATTCTAGTAGTTCTTCAGGAATTTTTTTAACAAGCAATATAGAGATTGTATCAATGTATGCTCTTTTTTATATTCTTTCATGAGATTTTAAAGTATTCCACTAATTTGGTCCATTTAATCAGCTGCTATACGTTTTTTGGTTTTATCCATAATTCTGTTTACGTGTAACGAACGAGTTTTGCATCTCACCTACTCATATATTATATTCTTAAAAGAAATATGTATATTGGTATAAGAAATCAGAAAAATCTAAAAGAAGGATTCCAGGCCTGGGTAACTTACACCTTTTGTGATATATAAAAGTAACTAGGTGTAATAATTTTTTTTCCTTTTCTTTATAAATTAAATTTATTTTATATTTTGGTAAGAAAAGTTTGGTAAAAAAATAGAAAAATAAAAACCACAGCTCCAGGCGTGGAATGGTTGAGTGTTTTTAGGATATTAAAGTAACTAAATAAAAAAAATGTTTTCGTATTTCCTTTTTTTTTAAAGAACTAGATTGGTATAAGGGGACAGAAAAATATAAAAGGATGATTCCACGGCTGGAAAACTTATTTTATTTTTTGTATATAAAAGTAAATAGGTCAAATTAATTTTTTCTTTTTGTTTACAGCTTAAATATATTTTATGATGAAGAAAGCAATTGTTTGAAATAAAAAATTAGAAAAATAAAAAACATTGGAAAACTTAAACTTTTTCTGGTATATAAAACTAATTAAATAAAACTAATTATTTCTTTGGTAATTAAATAAATTATATATTTGAGAAAGAAATAAATAATAATAAATAATAATTAAAAACCAGAAAAATCTAAATTATGGTACCAGGGTTGGAAATTTGAAAAAAAGATTTTAGTAAAATATAACCAAAAATTATTTATTTTACAGTTTTAGAAAGATCTTAACTCAAGATCTTTTTAGTATTTTTTTTTAATTTTTAAATGGATATCTAAGTTAGAAGATAGCACTCTTAATTGTTTTTTAATCGCACAGACGAGTATTTGAGCCAAAAAGCTGACCATTACTTCTTTTTTAGTTATATTGCATGTAAAAAGTTATTGAGTGCCCCTAGATCAATGAAATTTGGCAGAAATATGTCTTTCTCAAACATCAAATATTATTTTAACTTCGGCGAAAGTTCAAAACGAAAATATTATTTGCAAACATAATGTAAATATTAAAAAAATGTGATACTTTAAACTTTTGAGCTTTTATGAGCAGGGGAAGTATAGCTTAAAGCAAACATTTTATGACTGACAAAAAAGGTTTCTTAGTCATATTTACCTACGCAAGATGAACAAAAATTTAAATTAAATTAACAAAAAAATAAAAAAAAATGGCGCAAACTGCCGTCTAAAATTAAATATTTTAAATTTTATTCTGGTATAAATTATAATTCTAAATGTAGGTACCTTCACTTCTAAAAATCCACTTCTTTTCTTTTGTTTGCAAAAAAATTTTATATAGTTTTTTGATTTTTAAACGAATTATTTCAACATTAATATTAAAGATAATTATTTTATTTTAATACTAAAAATAGCTTTTGACCAAAGCTTTCTGGCAAAAAAAAGTTAACGTTATACGTTTATTCGTTCAGCTTCAAATAAATATAATATAAGCATGTTGAAAGCAAAAAAAAAAACATTAAAAACTTAATCTCAGAGCAAATCAAATCACATTTTTACGTCTTCAAAATTTACAAGATAATGTAAAATTGTGTTGTGTATAGAGCAGTGTACTTAGTTCTTAAGATTTTTTAAAATTAATTTTTCCCTTTTTGGCTCCAATACTCCTGTGTGGATCGTCAAATTTTTAAACTTAAATCGTCGAAATGGTCCCAATTTTCAAAAAAAGAAGAGAGGTGTCTTAGAACACAAGGTTAAGGCTATGCTGCTGAGTTATATAAAACAAACTTAATGTATTAAATAACAATGCAATAAAATTAAATTATTTATATGATGATGTCGAATTTGCCCCAAATATTTCAAAACGTTTCCACTTATTTGAAATTATTTTCTTTTCTAGCGGCGTATGATTCAATTAATGTATAGCTTGTGGGCGGCGGCAGCTGTTAGCCGGCTTGCAGCTGATGGGTTTTGTTTTCTGGTTTGTGGTCATGTGCAAAAACAAATTGACCAATCATTCTCATTGCTTTTGCTTCACTCACTTCAAAGAACGAAACAAAACAAAATCAAACAATTTATTTCGTATATTTTTGTACTCTGGTTTTAAGTATCAATAAATCAAAACAAAAACAAATTTATAACTGCAGTAGTGTCGATTATTTTTGTTATGAAAATCACGTTCTAGCTCCTGTGTCGTGGCATAAATAGCATAGCTATAACAAAAAAAAATCATCGAAAAATCGTCATGTAAGAATTATTCGTTTTATTAAACAACTAATATATCATATTAGAAATAAAAGACTATTTTATGTAACAAGAAATAAGTCATCAAGTTTGTCAGAGATAAAAACCGTCTAACGTTTTACCGATTGAATACCCTACTTCCTTCACATTGAATAGACAGTTAGAAGCATTTTGTCTTCTCTTTCGTTAGCTACTTAAGTACTTAAAAAATAATTAACAACACATTTTCCGGTAAAGCTTTATTTGTTTATTCAAAAAAAAAAAAACACTCTGTAGTAAAAATGAAACTTGTTAAGTTTTTATAAAACTCACCTGTTGTCTATTATCCTTAGAAAAGGGCAAAAGTGTTGAAACATGAAACATAATTTCATGGCCTTCATATAATGTATACACAGAGTATTTGCCGGTCATATCGCCTGCAGAATAATAAATAAAATAAACAACACAAATGTAGAAGGATACAAAACCGCGTACAAGTATAAAACATCTCCTTCATAAAAATATATGTTTGTATTAAAAAAAAAGTATAAACCTCCCAGAAATTATAAAGAGATTAAATGAATACGACACTTTGTGGAGCAACACAGTTTTTATAGCGCATACTAAGGGTCATCTTGTAGCCATAACAAACAGTGATTTATAAAATTGGACCAACAGTCTTGTGTAATAAAGTAATGCACAAGATAGCAAGTTGTTTCCCTATTAAGTTTTTAAAGGTTTGTTTGTCTTTTTAGGCAGCAGAATCTCCAAATAAAATTAATTAAGTGTTTGGTGTCAAATCAACACCTTAGGGTGCATAGAAAGGAAACTTTTTATAAACAACAAATAAGAAAATAAAATTTAAATTTTTTTCTTAACTTGTTTCTTTTACCTTTGACATCTAAGCCACCACGAAAACGATCCCAACCTTTAAGGCGAACACGTTCACCCAAAACATCTAGGAAATCTTCAAAGTCTTGACTTGCCTCTTCTGCAAACAATAAGAAGAAAATTATGATCAAAATGTTTGGTTTTATATTGCATTCATAAAATAGTTTGACAACAAAAGAAAGTCATTAACGCAAAACAGACAATATGAAGGGTATGACTACAAGAATAATAAAAACTAGAAAGACAATACGAGCAGTAAACTCTTTTTTTTAGCACAAACAAAAACATATTTTAAGGAAAAAATATTCTTATTATGTGCATGATAGTTCTTTAGTTATTTTAAGAGAAAGGAAATATTTGAGAAAAAAATTAATAATGCTAGGCGTACAGAAAATAAGTTTAAAGTTAAAAATATTTTCTTTTCCCCACAGATGAGTGAGTCAACAAGCCATTTGTGAGAAATTTCCACACAAGTTTTTATATAACGAATTTTTCTGCATTAACTATTAACTCCAAAACTGAATTTTTTGAAATATGACTATCTTACAATAAATTAGTAATATGTTTATCCTTGTTACAAGACAATGTTTCGCAATATTTTTTCATTCTCAAGCTGTGTATAAGCGTATTAAGTTGATTTACATGTTCATCAGACTTAACACTAACACAAAATCAATAGTTTTTACTGCTTCTTGGAAAATAAACACGCTTTGAGTCAATAAGACCACATAGAAGGCAACAATAGATTCGAAATCTAATATATCTTCTAACGCTTATGGAAATAAGAAGATAAGCAACAAAGCTGTGTTGGTTTTTTATTTCTTACAAAACTAATTAATATAAACTTTATTTTAATAAGAACTTATTTTAAAACAGAAAGAAGAAAAATGCACTTGCATATTTTCGTCACATTAAAAAGAAAACATGTCGTAGGTCATCTTAACAGGCTCAATTTTCAATTTTATGTTTATTATAAACGTTGTTGTACGTTGAAATGCTTTCATTTAAATAAATAGTTCAAATCTATAACTAGATATGAAATCAGAACACTCTAATAAGCAACAGTGACATTAACAGCTTTTAAACACACAATGTTAAGTTAATGCTATGCTAGAATACCACGATGTTAACTTTAATGTTCTTTAAACAATATTCGGATCGACCCGACTCTGACTGACTGTCGCTTAGCGGTTTCATCGGCATTTTGATTTTCAACAGAAAGCTTACGGAATAATGTAAATAGTATAAAAAAATTCACAACACATATTTTATGAATTTCGATTGAACAAAATTCGCTTTCAAAGCGATACAAACTTTAAATATTAAATTCGTTTGGTTAGATGAACCATTTAAATGAACACATTACTTATCTGGTTAAAAAAAATTTAAATAGTTATTAAGATTATGGTGTGCAAGTGTTTGTTGCAAAATAACATTTTTTTTTATTTAACACAAACATAGTAAATTTTAGTTAATTTTAATTGTTATTGTTCGAACTTCATTTGTTTCAATAATTATAATTTGATCAGGCTAAAGTTCGTATCGCTTTGTAAGCCAAATTACATGTGATAATTATTAATGAAAAAATAACACCAAAGTTAACTTTAAATATTCTGACAAACACGTAGTAGAACGGAACAACTAGCTGTTTCCGAAGGCCATTACACCTTCATCATCGGTGTTCTTTGTGTTTGGTCCACTGTGTGTGGTGTCAGTTGATGTAGATTTCTGCTTGATATAAGGGAAAATTCATTGCAGTACAAACCAACATAGTATTATTTCCTCTAGAGATTTTTTCGTTTAAGAAAGTTTTCCTTTTGCAAATTTTCAATATGTTAAATAAAACTTTTTACATTGTCACTGACGATATGTACTATCTAACTTTAGCCAAAGGTGAAAAACTGTCGGTTAGAAACTCTTACATTACAACAATGTACATATTTCAGTACCTTACAAGTAACTTTGGAAGAAGAGCAGACTCTCTACTCAAAGAAAAATGTTAAAAACCAGGGTGACTGAAAATAAAGTTTATATCTGTCCCATAGCTTGACTTGGATTTATTTAGTACTTGTGGAACGTTTCCCAGGGACGCACAGCCAAACGGCAGCACCGATTGAAATAATTTTTTTGAATCAAACTTCGGTAGCCTCCCGTTAAAGTTTCTATCACCAAATCTCACGTAGAAAAAATTTGTACCGCTCTAGATCACGTCCTGTCGCGCGTGACATTGTTTTAAAATTTTTTAATTTTCAAAAACAATAAAATTTTATATTGAAAACCTTTGCCGCACTCAATTATTATTTAAAATAACACACAAAACAATTTATAAAGTGACAATAAATAAAAATTATAAAAAAATTAAAACTTGTAGTTTTCTTTTTTATTCTTTTTGTATATTAAAGAAACATTTTTTTCACTCACTCTCACGCATATTCACAATTAAGCAATTATTTTTTAGAACTTTTAAAAAGGCTTAACCATGCACTTAAATTTTTGCTTTAAACTGGTGCTAAGAAAAAATTGATTTTTAATTTATTCCCTGAACAGTAAATTCATGTTGTTCCAACATGAAATAACTTTGATTCAACATGATTCTTCATTTTGATTTTAACAGCACGTAAATGGTATAATCAACGTGAAATAAAGTTATTTCAAAAGGAAAGGACTTCTTTGAATATTATTATAAATCATGTTAGATTAACATGAAACACATATGAAGCAAGATCATTGCCGAAAAATATTAAATTAACCTTGTTTACGTAGATTTTAACTTGAAATTTGTCTGTAAACAAACAATAAACTGAATAAGTAAAATAATAATTTAGGATTAACAAATGCGTTAACGAGTGTTAAACTTAAATAAGTTTTTTAATTTTGGATAAAAAAAGGGGGAAAATTCCTTATAGAGGACGGGACAGAGCTTGTGTGTGCAAGAGTTTTACAACATTGCTAATTTGGCGATTCAAGCGCGTGGAAGACTCCACAATAGTATAGTTGTAATTCGAAAATAATTAAAAAAAATTCAAAAGACTAGCAAAAAATATATGTTCATATAAAAATATAATAAACATGGAAATTGTTTTTCAGTTTGCTCGTGAATTGTGTTCTGAAAAATGTATCTAAGATTTCGTTTCTAGCTCACCTTTTACTAGGGTAAAGAAATCTCTATTTTTCTAAGTTTTATGATTTTTCTTCCTATTTTGATTTTTGTTTTTTAATTTTTGGTAATTTGCAACTGACTTGGAATTACGATTTACATATATATACCCACATATAAAAATCTGCTTAGTACATAGTTTAATTTTACTTACCATTGCTTAACATTTCATCATCACAACACTGACCCGGTTTCATATACACAACGCCAAATTTAAAATTAACTGAACCCTCTTGCTCCTCCAACAGCAATAGATCCTTTTGTATATCAGCTGCAAAAATTTCTTTAGGATTTTTCATCGTCGATGCATCGATACCAGTGAAGTGTGTTAAGATTTGTTTAACTGTAAGTTTTTGATTGGCTTGATAGGGTAATGCAATCTTTTGAGTTCCCTGCAATTGAATAAGCGAAATTTAAAAGGATTAAATAACTAAAGCATGCAGTCATGAAATCCTATAAACCATCACATATGCATTTTAAGGATACTTGACATACAAAAGCAAACCACTTTGAAATAAACTGTTATAAAGCAAGAATATAAGCAAAACCTCTACACACTCTGAAATAGCGTAATTTACTTGAGGATTAGTTGTTAAATTCCCACATTTAGCACACTTCCTTCTTCCTGCAACAAATAATTAATGTTTGTAATCTCTTACAAGTCTTCCGTTTCAAATTTGTGCTTGAGTCGAAAATATAAAAGACAAAAATATAAAACCTGAACGTAAGAAACAAACTACCATCATCAATATTCAACATTGATTTTTCATGCATCATCATGTTGTTATTTCCGTTTCCATTGAACACACACAGATGTACATATGTCAGTGATTCCGGAGGTAGATTACGTGGTTGAAGAACATGAAGTATTAGCGAAATTTAATCAATAAAACATAAACGTTTGTGTTTCATCAGAAATGAGAATAACAAAACTAAGTGTGTGCTTTAGAGCAATAAATTTAAGAATAATTTAATGTGATGATGTACTCGTATGTGAGTGAAGTGCAAAAATGGACCATGCAGGGTATCGTTATGTTAATTCAATCATATTTCTTTCACACATCGGGATTATTCTACTCCTAACTACTTCTTTATGAAGTACTAGCTTAACCCGGTGTGCTTCGCTACCCCTCTCCTCCCCGCAAAAAAAAAACTAATTTGTATATATGGCATTGGTGGTGCAAAATATGAAAATTGGATTTTACCAGGCCCCTTAGCCCGCAGACCGAAAATAAAAAATCAGACCTCACAGTGCCACCCGCCTGAATATTCTGAAAATTCTCTGAAAATTTCATCAAAATCGGCCCAGGCGTTTTGGAGTCCATACGTTATATATATACCAGATGACCCCGGTAAGCGTTGCTGGCCCTAATCAAACATTAGTGTTGTATATGGCATTCGTGGTACAATATGAAAATTGGATTTTGCCCACGAATAAACTAAATATTGTGCCATCTGCCGGACGAACTTCAAACTACACAGAAACGCTCCTCACGCCCCATAGAGCATGTATATGAAGTTTGGTCAAAATCGGTTCAGTAGTTCTTGAGTTACGGTGCAAAAACACAAAAAAACTAAAAATTGCGCCATCTGTCGGACGAATCACTATTTCTGAAAGGGGCGTAGCATTAACCGGGGTAGAATATATGTATATAAAAACATGCACCGGTCTTTTACAAATATTTTGTGGGGTGGAAGGCGAAAATCTGTTGGGGCATTGAAGAGTTCACCCATAACAAATAAACGTGTTTTTGTATTATATATAATAAGATATATAGAAGACGAGTATAATTTATGGGCGTTTCCACAGGAATGTAAACTTTTTGTAGCGTGCGACACCAAGCAAATATGCTTGTTTTTTTTCAAAGAAAACGAAACTTTTTTTACATCTTTATAAATTTGTGTAGGCCGTAAGCAGCTCTACGATAGGTAAAATTTTAAGAAAACTCGAGTCACGTTGTGCAGAAATACAAGTTTAATTGCTTACTGTCGCACGCGACAAAAAAGTAGAATTCCTCGGAGAAATGCCCATATGAGCTTATGGAGTAATCGCGCTTTATGAAATTATGTACCCGCTTGACGATAACAGTCGATAATAATATCGCTTTCGGATTTTTGGCAAATATTTCTAGGATAAAACATTCGGAAACGACTACTGCTAGTGAAACGAAAAAAAGCTCGTAGAGTTCACTCTTTGCTCAGTTAGTGGGACCAAATATTTCGATCTCGAAGCTTTGCTTGTGATATCAAAATAGAATCTTTAGGAATATCTAAAACCAGAGCTGTTAAATTTCGATTACGATTAGGAATCAATTAGATTACATTTTAAAAAGAAATGTACTGATTATATAATTGCCTTTAATAGAATTTCTGAAAGATAATTGATTACGATTACTTATAATCTGAATTACTTGAAATTGCTACAAAATAATCAAAAAT
Source organism: Tachina lurida (assembly GCA_944452675.1). Taxonomy (NCBI): domain Eukaryota; kingdom Metazoa; phylum Arthropoda; class Insecta; order Diptera; family Tachinidae; genus Tachina; species Tachina lurida. Next base: position 84,120,539 of record OX101755.1, read on the forward strand.
AATCAAAAGTAATCAAAAAGTAATCCGACTACTTTCAAAGATTACTTTTGATTCTTAATAAATAATCAAAAGTAATCCTTAGGAGTAATCGGATTATTTTTTTATTCTTTTTGATTATTTTGTTGTAATTTCAAGTAATTCAGATTACTTTTCCATTATTAGTAATCGCAATCAATTAGTAATCGTGCGAAACTGAATGTAATCGTAATTTAATCATTACTTTACCTTTAACAAAAAAGTAATCAAATTACTAATCATTATTATTACTAATCATTACTTAACAGATATGTCTAAAACGAATAACTAACTGTAAACGACATCGTTAAATATTCACTAATAATATTTTTAATTATTTAATTTTGATATCGCTAAACATTCGTTTTTAATAGTTTGGCAATAGTTCGAGAACGTCTCTTTTGTACTGTCCCTTTTGACAGACACATGATCACAGTATTATTTATAAATCACTAGCTACACTTGGTGCGTTTAGCTGCCCCCATTCTGTTTAAATATGTATGGGAGTAACATTTCCCTCTTCCTATCGACATTATAGTGTAAGGAGTATTTTGTTTTAAGAGTAACACACACCAAATTTTAAGATAATCATTGATTACGAGTAGTTATGTAAATATGTGAAAATTATTAAAAGCTGACCCGACAAACGTTGTTTTGCATTAAAATTTTTCGCCTCTCACTCGACGTTAGAATTTCTTCGATAAAGTGTACTAACACATCATCTCTAAGTGAAGTAACGTAGCTGCTAACGGATCACTTTGACAAATCGAGAAAAAACTGGTCAATGTTGTCGCTGCTGGGGTTTGAGCACGTTGAGCACAATTTGCTGCAGTACAATAAATTCGCTGATCGTTCTCCAGATGCACTGCCAAATGTGTAACTGTCGGACACAACTTTCGTGATATATTTGCAGATGTACTTGATGGACTTCACTGAATTGCAATACTCCACGTTATAACGCGGCTTAAATGTTTTGGAAAGAAGTGGAGAATACGGAACAAACCCAGTAATTGGAACAAGAAATCATTCCCTTTCAAATTGACTGTGATTGTTCTACCGCCATCATCAGGTGATCGACGCCGATACAGTGGATAACCATCGTTGCGCATAAACTGCCTGTCAAGTTTACCGAGAAAAACAAAAACAAAAAGTACCAAAAGCAAAAAGAAACAACTTTTCCTTATTTAACTCCGGCTGAGATACTCTCTTCACGCTTAATGTAAATAATGGCATAAACTGTATACCAAATTAAGGAAAAAAGTACTAAGCACAAAAAGTACCAGAAGTAGCAGCTTTTGGTTTCTTCGTTTTATCCCCAGAAAGTATTTTTTATCGTTCAAAAAAATTAAAAAAATAAAAAGTACTAAAAGTACCAATTTCTCCCATTTTCGCCCCTCAAAAAGTAACCTATGTTGTAATATCCGTATACCAAATTTCATTCAAATGCATTCAGCAAGTTTTGCGTGATATTGGAACAAACATCCAAACATATAAACTTTCACATTCTTAATATTATACTCGTATAGTAGGAAAAGTACCAAAAACTAAAGTACAAAAAGTTACTGCTTATCTTTGTTTTATCCCCCAGAAACTATTTTAAGCGTTAAATGTAAAAAAAAATTATAGAAAAATAAAAAGTACCAAAAGTACCAATGTGTGCCTTTTTTATCCCTAAAAAGTATCCTGTATTTGATTCCGGGTACTATATGTGTACCAAATTTCATCCAAATCCGTTCAGCGGCTTAAAAAGTACCAAAAGTACCAATTTTTTCTTCTGGATATTTCGGAAATTTTCTTCGGAATTGCTCTTGTTTGGCCAGAGACCAGTCCGAATTGTTGCGAATCATTGAAATTGGTCCAGGCGTTCTTGAGTTATAAGCATAGTAACTAAAACACTGTTCGTTTATATATATAGATTAGCGAAAAATTAGTGAAAATTAATATTGATCTATCCAAAATTAGTTTCGAGACTTCTTCGCAAATAGTTCTCTATTGCAAATATTCGCTTATTTTGAATTTGCGATAGTTTAGCGAATATATTTGTTTTGATAACTCTTCGCTTTAGCGAACTTTCGCATATTACGAATACCAGGTCAAGCCAGTTTCTAACGTTTAGTATGTATGGAGGAACTTTGCCACTTATGCTATTTTGATGCCACAAGATATAGAATTAAATCTTAAAATAGACGTGACATAGCCATAGCCATACAAAACAGCTGTTCGAACCAAACTCAGGGGCAACACTGTATTTGATTATAGGTGACTCGCCATAACGCCATAGCCATAAGCATATAGACCAATTGAATTTTAGTTTGGTTATGGCTATGGCACGTCGAATTTAAGCTTAAATGGTGAGCAAAACACAGACGAAAACTATGGAAAAAAATATACACAATGACATTATCGTTACCGCAAACGAATAAATAAGTATATCTAAATATTCCGTTTTACGGTTCAAAAAAGTTACTGAATCTATCTAAAGGTCTTATAGCAGCTACGTCCAAATACACACAGCTTTGAAAGCTCTTAAATTTGTTCTCAGTTCTTTGCAAATTAAGAGTAAGTATTATTGTCGCCTAGATCTGATTGGCTATTCTGCGAGAGCACGAAAGCTCTTTTGTAAAAGATTGCACATTGTGCATATGGCTTGGACGTGGCTGTTTTAATAGTTTAGAAGTGGACAGATATAAAATAAGCGATAAGAATTTTTAAACATGGTCAACCTTTTTTAATAAACTGGAGCAAAACTTTGCCAGACAGTGAAAAAAAGAGTAAAATATGAAAATCAAATCATTGTCAATTGGAGAAAAATTAATTATAAAATCAAAAACATATTTTCTTGTTTGTTCGCACGACAAACATTGAGGTCATTCAAAATAAGAAATATTATATCTTTTTTTCTCTTTTTGTTCTGTATACCTTGACTGGGCTTATTGCTGTGCTTTTCAACTGATTTTATCTCTATGTATAAGAACAAAAGAATTCGACCCAACAGGCATTAAAGAAGAGACGGGCGCATGACAGAAAATATTATTTCGTGCGTGATTGGGTGGTATCATATTGAGCAAAATTGACACGAAGAACACGAAACGATTTTAGGTGTAAAATGTGTTTGCATGAAATCCCAGTAAAGTCCAAATTTAATATCTGTGCTTTTCATTAACAACAGTCCCTGTCAAAAAGTAAATTTTTGTTCTAAGCTTATGGAAAAATCTGATAGAACATTTTTGATTTAAATTTAATTTTAATGGGAGTTCCTCCGCCAATTTGTTAAATGCAAGATTTTGTATTTTTCAGAGCTCATGGTGTGTGTTAAGTTTTGTAAAAATCGTTACAGTAAAACTACTTAAAATAAAATATTAAATTTTAATGGGCATGACTCCGCCCATTTTTTCAAATGGTAGATTTTGCCTATTTTTAAGCTCAAGTTGTGTGATAAGTTTCGTAAAAATTGCTTAAGTAGAGCCATATGAAATATAACAATAGATTTTAATGGGCGTAGCTCCGCCCATTTTTGCAACTTTAAAATTGTGTAAATACAATAACCAAAAGTGTTTGCTAGGCTTCACAGCAATCAAATAAGTAGAATGTAATAAAATCAAATAAAATAATTTGTGGGCGTATCAACGCCCAATTTGTTTTCGCAACGGGATTAATGGAAGACTATACCCTTTCAGGCAATAGAAAAAATTACAATCGGTCTAATATGAACCGAATTATGAAGTAACACTGCCAAAAAAAAAAACGAGACGAATTAGTAACCTCCTCCTTTTTTTGAAGTCGGTTAAAAAGGTAGAAGTTGTTGAAATTCTTTCAAGCGACATCTATTGTTATTGACTGGCATAAACATTATCAACTACTTCCGGTAATTTTAAGTTGGCAGAACTGAATTTAGCACAGCCAATACAAGGTTGCATTTCATAAAACCAACTTAAAGCCAATTCAAAAATGGTTTCAAGTTGTTTTAACAAAAACAATTTGTATGGTAAAACCAGGTTTTAACAGTTAACGTTAAAACCCACTTTTATTAAAACCAGGTCAGTGTGAAATCACTATTAGACCACAAGCTAATAATGTAAATATTTATGTATGTGTTTTCTATGTAAAAATTTCACAACTAATCTAATGTGACAGTTGTCAGATAAATATATTTAAGTTCTTAAAATATGTCTTGGGTTTTTGTGACTGTGAAGAGAGAAAACAAAAGTGGCAAAATTTAGTTTACCACTAAATAAATGCGTTAGCAAAAAACAGTATTTGTACAGGTTAAGAACATTAAGTTATCAAAAAACTTTAAGGCCATAATGAAGAGCAACACCACAATGGATGAAATAAATACGAGTATGTTTGTAATTTTTCAAGCAATTTGAAAATAAACACAAAATTGCCAAATACATATATATATTCAGTTTATCTTAACAGCTTTAAGTTTTATTTAAACTTGGCCTTCATACATTTGATATATTTAACATATTCCAAAAAAAAAGTAAAAACTAAAATAAACTCATCAATACTATTCAATACAGTAATCATCTTTCATATTCTGATAGGATTCTTTATTTGAAAGATATTTTTACTAACGAGAAAACGTGACCACTGCTAATGCACTTCATGTACATTCATATACATATGTGTATGGACAATGAGTTTTGATTTATAATCAATAAAATGCTTTTTATAGCCTTATATACGATCAAGAAAAGTATGCCAAACGTGCAAGCTATCAGGAGGAATATGAAATGAAAAATGCCTTTATTTAAAGTAAAGTTCATAAAAGGATAAATTTGTCATCTTCTAAGTTATATTATTGTATTAATCTTGTGTGAGTTAAACAAATGCCATGTGATTAGAAAACATTTCTTTCATACTTACCCCCATATTCATTAAATTTAAAATGAATTTGAAATCTATTTGATTTAAAATTTTTCCTAAAATATTTTCCTAAAATAGATTTCAAATGCATTTTATTTTTTTATGAATATGGGGGTTAGTATTTAGTAAAACATAAAATATTTCCCATTTCCATTTAACAGAAATTTTTAATCTTGCTTATGAAACATAATTTTTATCAACAATAAAATTCGCCATTTTGCAAAGAACCATTAATTAAAATATAATTATATTTACAGTTTCTTAAGACCCTCAAGCCCAGTAGTTAAGAAAACGCATGCTCTTGTATAATTAAGTTCATTATGCAAATAATAAAGTTATATCTTTTGCAAAAGTGCATGTGAGTAGTCGTGTAAAACGGCAAATAGATAAATGCAAAGCGAGCGACCAAATAAATGGCAAATTCACTTTAAATTATAATTTGTCCTTGCTTGCAAATAACAGTTGGTAGTATAAATGATAGGGAAGAACTTTAAATCTTCATAGTTTTACACAATTTTTTATTTATAATTAGATAATTATTTGGCAACAGTCAAATTTGCAATGAAACTAATAATGATGCATTTATGTAAAGAGTTGAAAACAAAATATTGTAGATCATTTGCCGTCATATATTGTTAAAAAATCAAAAAAACTTTACAATTTTTAGTCTTTAAATCGACAATCTGGCAACAATCTGTTTTTATAACTATGCTATTTATTGCGCGATACAGGAGTTAGGATGTGATTTTCGTAACAAAAATAATCGACACTCTCACAGTTATAAATTCATTTTTGTTTTGTTTTCTTTGTACTTAAGCCCCGAGTACGAAAATAAACGAAACAAATTGTTTGATTTTGTTTTGTTTCGTTCTTTGAAGTGAGTGAGACTAACACAAAAAAAAAAACAATGAGAACAATTGGTCAATTTGTTTTTGTTTTGTTTTTTATACTTGAGCACAAGCCAGAGAACACAGCCCAGCGGCTTTAAGCCGGCTAACAGCCGCCGCTGGCCACAAGCAATACAAAAATTTAATCGTAAGCCGCTAGCAAGGAAAATAATGGGAAATAAATGGAAACGTTTTGAAATATTAAAAAAGAATTTAACATCATCATATAATATAATTTTATTGCATTGTTAATGCACACGTGAAATTTGTTTTATATAGCTACGCAATAGAGCTATAGCCGGGTGTCCTAAGACACCTCTCTTCTTTTTTAGTTTTTATATTTTTGGAGAAAAAAATAATTATTTGAAACGCTTTCGAAGGAAAAAACTTAAAATATTATTATTGCCACATATATTATGTCTGCAGAAATTATAATCGTGCTTATACTTAATAAAAATTCCCTATGGGCTTTCCTTTATTCCTTGTCCACCTATTTTAGATAATTATTTGCAAGATTTGAGGTAAAATAAGCCACGTGGAAACAAAATAGCTGACTTTTAAAATTCGAAATTCTTTCTGACATTTTATTTGTCTTAGCTGATGGCTAAGCTGAGAAAAAAATATTTTATTCATAGAAAAATTAATTCCCTGGGAATTCTGTCTTATTTTCAATTATTTAATACATCTCCCTCAAATTCTTTCACAACTTGAGTTATATTTTTGGTGCTGTTGTTTGTTTCCATAAAGCATTTTTGTTCAATAACACGTGGAAGCATTGTAATATTTTATATTGTATTATTTTTTGGCTGCGATTTTTCGTACAAATACTTTATTTTTTTTTTTTCAAGTAATGCTATAGTATTCAACTCATGTTGAAGCCACAAATTGATAAGAAAATTAAAAATTAATTTAATTTTTTTAACAGGTGCATAATTAGTAAGGAGCAAAGGAACGACAATGTAAATTTATAGATGGTAAAATTAAGCTTTCATTACAAAAAAAAAGCTTCCAGCAAATTGTAATACGATGAATCAAAACAATTCACATATTACATTTGCACTGAAAAGCTGTGAATATATAAATGTAGAAATCTACATCAACTGACACCACACCCATACATAAATTAATTGTTAATATTCTGACAAACACCAGCAGAACGGAACAACATGCTATCTTCGAACGCCGCCACACCTTAATCATCACCTTGCATGTTTTTAGTCCACTGTGTGTGGTGTCAGTTAATGCACATTTCAGCTTTGTATACACCATTTTCAGTGGGAATGGAATATGTGTATTGCTTTTATTCATGGTATTACAATTAGCTGAAATCTTTTTTGTAATGTGACACTGAGTATAAGACTACTGTGGTTAAAAATTTAACTAAATCAGACAACTCTTAGCTGTTATCCATTGTTGCCATTCTCGCATTCTGAAAATCCACGAGGGTGCTGTTACAAAAATTATAAATTATATTCTGGTTTTTTTTTTGTAAAATTTACCCTTTGACCTATCATGTGGATCAAAATGACACTTCCTTTTTTACAGATATTTCAATGCTATTTTTTCCAAAAATGTTGAAAATCTTTTCCAATCTAAGCTTTAAAAATAGTTTATGACCAATAACATTCGGGTAACATTGATGCTTTACAAAGCAACAACAGGTTGCCCCGTTATTCTAAAGAAATTTGTTTAAATTTGGTACAACATTTAGCACCAGCTTATTTATGTGTCCATATGGACACACCGGGACAATTCGGGTTAAAAAAACTTTATGACTGAAAACATTAACCCTTCTACACCTTGGGAGATAAATAACATAATTAAAAATATTTTACGAAACTTGAAGCTGTAGTTTTTTATTGGATAATTGTTGAGCGTGGAGGGGTTAACATTTTCGTATTTTTGCAATGGATTTGTCATACATGAATTTTTAAAATTATTAAAAAAATATGTTAATATATATTTGAAAAAAAAAAATTAAAATTTAACATTAATGGTTAATTTTTCCACCCCTTTCTATTTCTCTTTCCCCTGTCGCCAACCAAATACGTCTTTCTGCACGAAAATTTTTATCACTTAAGGCCTGGTACTCTGTTCACAATTTCGTGCGAAATTCTGTCAAACTAACTACATGTAAAAGAATTTGGTATGAAATATTTGCAAAATAATTTCGCAAAAGTAGTACTCTGTTCTTATTGCGACAAGCACGTAAAATCTATCTGGCAGCATGTTTTTCCATGCAAAATGACTCTGGCATCATTTCAGTTTCAGCTGCGAAACAACAGAATTTTAATAATGTTGCATACTTTCGAGCAACAAAAGCGAGAAATTTATAAAAAAAAAACGGCGAGTTGGGCTACATTTAGTACATGTGAAATTTTTCACGCGAAATAATCAATGTTTCTGAAAATTTTTCACTTTTTAGTTTTTTTTCTAGATTCTGACAGTAATGGCTTCATTCATTAAATGCCAGTATAAATTAAGTTAAAACAGTAGTACTTTCATATTTACTGCCTCCTGATACTGATTGCTAGATTAAAATTTTTTAATGACTGCAGACTTTTATTTTATTTTTGAATTAAATTAAACTATTGTAGCTCAAAACTACAGCTAAGCAAAGCATCTCGGCAGGCAAATTTAAAACTAATATAATCTAAATTAATTCAAACCCAGTGAATAATGTATAGAATCTAATTGTTGTACAAGTTGTTCCTTTAAATTGTCTGAGGTATAGATAGTAACGGTTGCCATGAATTAAGGATAATTTAAATCCTACAATGTATCCTTATGAATATATACGACATACGTAAATACACCTACACACACAAGTGTCTACACATGTTTATGTTTGTGTTATATCTTAGCAACAGCTTTGCTATTTATATATTCGAATTTTTGCAATATTTTCCTAGGTTTCTGGTTTATTGGATGGCATTTTTGTGATGAAGTTGATAAGAAAAGTTTGCATGAACGTGCTTTTATTTTCCTGCCAAAAATATTTAAGCAAGTGCTAAAAGTTTTTGTAAAATAACCCATAGCAAATCCAGTGAAAGTTCAAAAATGCTTTACGTAAGTGTAATAAACAAATTAATCATGGTCAGGGAAACTAAAGTAACTAACTAAACGAGCATTCACAGGAGAAAAACTAGGGAAATTAGCATTTGTATATTCTTATTTTTGCTAAAAAAATTTATTGAAAACTTTTGTACGAACACAGCTTGTGTGCTTATTTCACAAAGTTTGATATCCTTATTTTTAAAACAAACAAAAATTAAATTTCTGTTTGTTTCAGTTATAAACCAGTGAAGAAAATTTCCTAATAGTTAGCGCATTCCAGGTTTTTTAAACTTATCCGAAATTCAGTTATCCTCTTAAGGATTACAAAAAAATTACAAATGTGCGGTACAAATTAAGCTATAAGATAGCAAGAATGTCATATATTCTGCCTAAAAATATCTAAAAATCAACGGATTTCTTTTTGCCAACAAATACTTAACATTGTCGTATAAATACTTAAACAATTTATTTCGTTTATTTTTGTACTCTGTTTTTAAAAACAAACAAATCAAAACAAAAATAAATTTATAACTGTAATAGTGTTGATTATTTTTGTTACAAAAATCACGTCCTAACTCCTGTAGTGCGCAATAAATACCATAGCTATATAAATTATAGTCAGTTTAACGTAAATTTATGGAAAATTATTTTTGTTTTCAAGTTTCATTTCGACAATCAATATATTTGTATCTATACTTATTTCATAAATGTGGAAAGTAGTAAATTAAGTATTTTCACATAATGATGCATGTAATATTTATTAACGGGATGACATTATTGCACATATAACATAATTATGTAAATACTCGTAAGTACCACTCATTACTTTGTAAGCCATTAAACTACGAGTATTACCCATTACAAAATCTTCGTTTGGTTGGTACTTTTTCAACAATAAAATGCATCTAGACAAGAATAAATCAATTGTTTAAATACGTTTTAATTTGGCAAGAGTTAGTTAAAAATAAAATATTGAAGTAAAATTATTTTTAGTTATAATTTTACCCCTTAACTAATTCCTTATCGCTTATTTTTCGATTTTCGAAGAAAATATTTCAACTAAATATATGTATACCCCTATTGTAATATGGTAAACAAAGGTAGCGCTTTTGAAAGCTTAGCTCCTGAATAATTACACTCTAATATAAAAAATAATATTAAAATTTTTCCATAACCATGTCCTATTTGAAATATTACATTTGCGCGCGTGTGTTATTATAATAATTTCAAAATACATAAATCAATTGCACACAGAAAAAAGGAAAAACAAAATTCAATAAAAAAAACCAAGATTCAGTTAAAAAATTAATTCGTTTTCAACCAATCACACAAACTGTAGTATTAACTCATCCATTTTAATTGATTTTTTTTTAATTTTTCAACTAAAAAAATATTACATTAACTAAAAATTTAATTAAAGTGTTTTAGGAATTCAATTAAAATTTAATTGAAATATTTTACAAAATTTAATTAAAAAATAAATAAAAATATCTTTAAAGATTCCATTAAAAAAGTAATTGAAAATTTTTAAAAATTAAAATGTTAATTGAAATATAGAAAAAATGTAATAAAAATCTATAAATCTAATGATAATCTTGCGTAAGTGTAGATATTCTGCATCGTAGCTTTTAGTGTTTTTTTATGGAAATTGTTACAATTTAAGTTTAACATTTGTTAACAAACTAATAATCCCAAATTATTATTTTACTTCTTTAGTAAAATATTTTTTTATTAAAAATACATTGAAATTTATTATTGAGGGGTTAAGCTGCGCATTTTGCTGTTCCTAATGCAGATCATCAGGGAACCTTTACCCAAAAATAGCCTTTTTTTGGATTGTGTGTATATTTTGTGGTTGGATTTTAAGGAAAGGCTACGACCATTTGCATCGAATCCCGAATACCACCAATATACTAACTTTACCATTCACATTTGGTGTATACGAGGGCGGTTCGGAAACTTCTTAGCCTAGCACAAAAAGCGCGGTATAAACAGAAAAAAGTGAACGGCCCTATGTATAAGCTAAAATTGGCATGAAGTTAGCATAAGTGACCAAATTGAATTAGTTGTAAATGAGTTCCTCTATACAATTGGACATTAAAAATGGTTGCATTACCTAATTTTAACCCACCTCTAAGTCCTAGCATGATTTTTAATGTGAAGTTTCATGGCAAAACTCTTTAAGATCATGTTAAAGTTTGCCATTCATGCTAATTTCATACCAATTTTTGCTTATACATAGGGCCGTAAGTGTTTTGGAAACTTCCATCTCTGCTATGAACACATGTTAAATTTTGTTTCGATCTGGCAACTCCTTCATATAGAAACAGGTGTTCACAAAAGACAGCATCCGCGATTTTTTAACAATGGAAAAATTAGAAATGTGTGGTGTCATTAAATATTTACATAAAAAAGGTTTATCGGGACAAGAAATTCATAATGATATAGTGAATGTGTTAGGTGAAAGTGCTCCTTCATATGCAACAGTAAAAAATTGGGTTGCTGAATTTAAACGTGGTCGTCGTACAAGCATTGAAGATGAACCACGTAGTGGACGTCCAAAAACAGCAACAACAACAGAAATTGTAGCCAAAGTGCATGATATGGTATTAAATGATCCACGAATAAAAGTGCGTGAAATAGCTAATATCATGGGCATCTCAAATAAACGAGTCCATTTAATTTTGCATGAAGAACTACAGATGAAAAAGCTTTCTGCAAGATGGGTGCCGCATTTGTTAACAGTCGACCAAAAACTCATAAGAATGAACATTTCTCAAGCTTGTTTGGATAGTTTTAAGCGAAATAAAATTGATTTTAAGCGTCGTTTCATAACTGTTAATGAGACATGGATCCACCACTATACTCCAGAGACAAAAGAACAATCCAAACAATGGACTGAAGCTGGAGGAAGTGCCCCCAAGAAGGCAAAAACAATTCAACTGGCTGGTAAGGTTATGGCAACGGTTTTTTGGGACTTCAAAGGTATTTTATTCATTGACTATCTGCAAAAGGGTAAAACAATAAATTCAGAGTACTATTGCAACCTTTTGGATCAATTAAATTTACGAATTCGAGAAAAATGTCCTGGCTTACAACACAAAAAAATAATTTTTCATAAAGACAACGCACCAGTGCACAAGAGTGTTTTAACAATGGCTAAAATCAACGAATTAAAGTACGAGTTGCTTGACCACCCCACCTTATTCTCCTCATTTGGCTCCCAGTGACTTTTACCTGTTCCCAAATCTAAAAAAATTCCTTGCTGGCAAGCGTTTTATCTCAAATGAAGATGCAATTACAGTTGTAAACCACTATTTTGAAGACCTTGAGGAAAACTATTTTAATCAAGGGATAGAATTGCCAGAAAAGCGTTGGACTAAGTGTATTGAAGTTTCAGGAGATTATATTGAAAAATAAAAATATTTTTGAAAAACTAACTATTCTCTTTCATTGATAGGCTAAGAAGTTTCCGAACCGCCCTCGTAAGTTTGTATTTCTTATTATTATTTGCTTGATGAGAAACAAAGGAACAACATTTTTGGAATAGGACACTCTGCATTTTAATTAATCGTCTGAAAGAAATTTTACGTAAAATAGATATGTATAAGTTACTTTAGAATTTTTGTTCCAAATTAATTCTTTCATATTTACAAGTTTTCAATTACTTGAATACAACTCTTAGCGACAACAAATTATACTCAGGTAACTGGAATCGAAAATAATCAGGGCTATCATGAATAAAATTCCGCGTGAAATTTCTCTCTTTTCCAATTAAAATTTTTTGTTTTCCCTATTATTTGTGAAATTTTATTCATGATACCCCTGAATAAATTATATGCAAAAGCTAAAAAAAAAAAGACTTTCTTCTACTAAAGTTGTTACAGTGCTGGTTGGCGTTTTCTTTCCGCTGCTGCTGTTTTGTTTGTTGCCGTCCGTGCTGTTGTCGGACATTTGCTCAAAATCATTAACACTGTTGATAAAAGTAAACATCTATTGTGGAAAGACCATAATCTTACTGTTTGTTGCACTTGTTGTATTTAATTTGTTTTTTATTTTTCGCCCTTAATGTTTATTTACCAGGGTTGGCAAAATTGGTACAAGCGTACTTTGTTTTGGTACTATTCAAAGACGGAAAGTACAATGGTACACCAATAGTTAATTTAGTACATTTAAGGAATCTCCCCAGTTTCATTTCCATTTCCAAATCATTTGTCTTCTCAATTCAAATGATAGAACACATGCTCTTAGTTTGTATATATAAAGTTTCAACTTAAATATCCGAAGTCACAAGAAATTTTGTGAAAACGAATATAACAGGCCCTTAATTTATTTTATAAATTAATAAGAATTCGTTACAAGCAAATATAAAAATATCTTGAGTAAAGATCTTCCTAAAACATGAAATATGTTTAAGTGAAAAAAAAATTATTTTTTTCTACATTCTTATGAATTGAATAGGCTAATGTTCGTAACGCTTTTTAAGCCAAATTACATGTGATAATTATTAATGAACAAATAACATCAAAGTTAGTTGTAAATATTCTGACAACACATAGTTGAACGGAACAGCCAGCCGTTTTCGAAGGTCACTAAACCTTCCTCATCAGCGTTCTTCTGTGTTTTGGTCCACTGTGTGTGGTGTCAGTTGAGGTAGATGTCTGCCTTTTATACGAAACATTATTGCAAATGGAATATGTGAATTGGTTTTATTCATCGTATTTCAATTTGCTCATGTGTTTTGTAATGAAGGCTCAAAGTTACCATCTTTAAATTTACAACAGTCTTACCATTTTCGTTTGTTCTTTACTAACTATGCACATATTAGTTAATATGCTTATTTTTGTTCTACTTAAGACAAACTTTTTTGGTTTGTTACTATTAAGTATTATTTTATTTAATTTTTGCCACAAGCCAATGACTATTAATTTTAGTTAATTTAATTATTATTTTTCGAACTGTATTTGTTTCTTTATTCTTATGAATTGAAAAGGCTAACATGTGCATAATTAGTAAACAACAAACGACAATGGTAAGACTGTTTCTTATACAAATCTAAAGTTCTTTAAAAAATGTATAAAATATGTTGATTGAATAGAGAAAAAAAGGAGATAAGGAAACAATTAGTTTTATGTAGTGACTTTAATATCCAACAAAATGTTCAAATTTTCCAGCTCTGGAGTTGTGGTTTTTATTTTGCTAGTTTTCTATACCAAACTTTTCTTTCTTTCCTTTTCTTAAACAATTAATTAGACCTAGTTACTTTTATATACCACAAAAACTGTAAGTTTCCCAACCCTGGAATCATCCTTTTAGTTTTTTCTGATTTATAACTCTAATATATTTCTTTTAAGAATATAATATGTGTTTAATTTATAGAGCAAAAAGAAAAATTATTTTATATAAAAAAATTAAAGTTTTCCAACCCTGGAAACGTCCTTTTTAGGGTTTCGTACACCAAAGGTGAAAAGAAACCCTATTGTTTTCGCTACGCTGTCCGTCTGTCCGTCCCATAGTATTTTCTCGAGAACCGTAAGAGCTACGGAACTGAAATTTGGACAGAGTGTGTAGACCCTTGGCCGCTATATACACTTGAAATTTGTAAGGTTAGTGTATTTTTATATAGACTACAACAATTAACACTAAAATTAAAAAAATTTTAATTAAAGGGTGTACCATCAGTTAATGTAATTTCGAAAATGTAATTTTGATAACTTGCTGTATCTTGGAAACCGTAAGAGCAAACTTCTTGAAATTTTCAAAAACGGTAAAACAAAAAAATCTCAAAATTATAAAATCGCCAAACGAAAAAAAAAATCGCCAAAATCAAAAAAAAAATCGCTAAAACGAAAAAAGCACCAAATTAAAAAAATTTCTAAATCGAAAATAAATCGCGAAAAACCGAAAAAATCGCCAAAATGAAAAAAATCGCCAAAATGAAAAAAAATCGCCAAAATTAAAAAAAAAATCGCCAAAACGAGAAAAAAGCGAAAAATAATAAAAAAAAATATTTCAGCCGAAAAAACGTAAAAAACACTGTATTAAAAAATGCTCAAAGCCCAACGTACGGAACCCTTTGTGCGCGAGTTAAAGTCGCACTTTACTGAATTTATTTATTGTTTTGTTGTTTATTTTTAATATTAGTTTAATTCGTACTGAAATATAAAATAAGTCTGTTTTAAAAAAAATTATTTTAGCTGGTTTTTTTTTTTTTTTTTTTTTTTAAGAGAAGTAACACTCAGTCAATTAATGCCTACTGCTAATACTAGGTGTTACCTTATTTAGGAAAGGGATAGTGAGAGAGAAGACAGGTGGTGAAAGAAGAGATAGAGGAAAGCTTCATTCTTTTACAACTCTGCTTTTTGCACGTTTTTAATAATGCAGTGTTGCAGCGCCTCTCTGATGTTAAATGGGGCGTATTCATTTCTTGAAGCTGTGTCTTGTAGCCATTTTATTGATTAGTTTACTTCGCCGATGATTTTGCTACACAACGAAGGAGGGCGCTCTGATGTTACATTAGGATTAGTATCTGCTGAAGTCGGTATAGTTCAGTGACCAGTGACTATGCCTTCATCACTTGAACTTCCCTACAACAACTGACACAAAGGGACACTAATGCACATCAGAAAAATGCGTGGTGTTGTTATTTAATGACTGTCGGATACAGGGATTGAACCCAGGACCTTCGGTTTTGTTAATTTTATATGGCAAAATAATGTTTGTTTTGTTTGGTGATGTTCAATACCAGTCTATTTTGGCCAATTTCGGCACACCAGTCCAAGACCGAAGCCTCTACCTTTTCTGGGAGCTTCGGAAAACAGATTTCACGTACATCAGACGGACAGTCGGACAGACGTCATTGTTTATTCGTCTTCCCTATTTATAAGGACTTTATTGATCGCATATGAAGATTGTATAAAGTACACTCGGAATGACGAACCTACATACATATGTATATGTAAAATTTTTTTGGAAGTTGTTGGTACAATTTTAAAATACCCAATCCTATCTCTGTTATCTACATATCTACATATATATAAGTACACACATGCATACATATAAAATATTTATGCACATAAGCAACTTCATTTTAAAAATCGTAGTGATTTAAACAATCAAAGTTTACTTGTTGTAAAGCTTTAGAAAATTGTTCGTGATTTAAAGCACACAATACAGGGAAGGGAATTTAAAGCGTTTCTGTTTTTAATTTCTGTGGAAAGCATTAATTTTAAAAATTTAATTTAAAACATTAATTAAAAAACAAATTGTAGGACATTTGTCCTCATTGGTAGCCTGAGAAACTCCCACCTCCCCACCTTCCCACCTTAAAGCATGTCGGCTGTCTTTCCGCAATTATTCTTTACATATTTTTCTTAACACTTATTGGAATACAAATGAGACAACACAAGAATATATCCAGCAGTGAGTGAGTGCTTGCCTGTGGTAATAATTTTGACTAAAGATTGATTTGGTCTTGGCGAAAATACAAAAAGAAAACAGGCAGTCAACAAAAAAATAATAATAATAATTAATGTGGCCATTAGCGTACAGGGCAAATAAAGCTGAACGGAAAATTACATAGTCTTTTTTAAATATTTGCTTTAATACTAAAATATTAATTAATTTTATATATAATTAAGTTTATTCAGTCTAACCAATATCGATTTGTTATCTTATATTTAGTGAAGAACAATGTTATTGTGATTAAGGGTTGAAATAACTGTTTTAAAATAGTTAATGAATTGATGATGTTAAAGATACATTTTTTTAACCGAAACAATGAAATTAAATAGTGTTGGCATATCCTGTATTTCATATAGCGAATTCTGTAGCTTTTAATCATTTTATTTGTGAATTTTTCTTAGCGAAATAAAAAAAAACTTTACGGTTAGTCTGATGAATACACATATGTAAATAAGACTGAAAATCTAAGGTTAACATATTTGGGAAGGTTAATCTAACCAACTGCAGTTGTATTTAATACTGCAGATATTTTTTGTGATTTTAATGGAAAAAGTATTCGTTTGAGCGAGTTAAACAATTTAGATTGGTGAATTTTTAATAATAAATTATTATTATTTTGGGAAATAATGCGACTACTCAACACCAGGGGTGCTGCACCAATGCTATAAAAACTTGCAAAATTCACAATAGCACAGTTGTAAAATAATTAAGTTTCTCGTTCCATCTATCTTGCACTTTCCCATCTGACTCTCAGCTAACAAAAAGTGACCTGGGGGTCTAGCCTATATTTCGAAACAAAACAAAAATGATTTCGAATTTGTATGTTATTAACATTACAATTCGGAAGCATTTTTTCGTTTCGAACTGCAGAGTAGACCCTCTATTATTGGATTCAAATGCGCTTAAAATAGAATTTTTTCAACTTAACCCAACCGAACTTTTATAGTGAATGCGTAGTTTGGAAATGGTGTTGAATGAATAATATGCAGCTTAATTCATTATTGTTATTTTATATTCGTATAACAAAAGTTTTGCTGCTTATCAAAGGAAACCCATGTACATACATGTTTGATTATATTAAACGTTTGCATTAAATTGACAGACTCATCTCTCCCCTGATTCGGCCAGCAGTTGCTGCATATAATTTTTTTTGTTAATGCTGCAACTTTTCTCAGTCTCTGACCTGGTTAAGGTTGCAGGTGCTTTTTGAAAATATTGTTTGTGTTTTTTTTTCATTTTGCTCTATTTACCTGTTTACGGAAGAGTATGGCACGATACATAGGTGCTCCTTGGTTGCCAGAATCCTGCGAGACCACGGATAAGAAATACGGACTTTTTTCAGCATCAATGCCAACATAGTTTTGATGTACTAAAACGAAATAGAAAATAATATTTTTTCACTCAAGTATTTATTATGACTATGTAGTTAGTAGCAAAATAAAACCAAATAGTAAAAGTTTATGAACTTGCAACATAACCATTAAATTAAAAATGAAGGTTCGGTTTAGGTTGATCAACTTCTATCAAGGAGTTGTGGGCGATGTATGTGTGGTATCCGGGCATTTAGGTAAACAAAAGTAAATGCAAACGGACGTAATTACACTTTTTTATTTTTTGCAGCAGAAACAAAAAACTTTCAAAATCAATAATAAATAAGTGTTCTTGAAAATTTTCTTCGAAACTTACTTGTAGCATGGATACTTATAAGTTTTTAACCATTTATTTTCTTTTTATACATATTAAAGCTTTTATGTTAGTTACATTACTTGCAATAAAAAATAGATGCATTCGTAATGACGTTCGTTTGAATTTCTTTAATAAGGACGTAATTTTTGATCGCAGAGATCCAAATATTTGCGTGAACATGTAGTTTGATAAAATGAACCTTAATCAATCAAAAACTCGATTTCGAATTTTCGTGTACGTATGTACGTCCGTTTGCATTTAAGGTGACGATGTTTCAAAGTATCAAATAAAAAAAAATTCATGAATTTAAAGCTTGTTCGCGGTATCAAAACTATATATTCGTTCATTCGCATTCTAAGGGAATGAAAATTGCTTTGGGTTAATTAAAAGCGAACATATGTCGAAAGAAAACGTGTTTCCACATAAAGTGTAGTTCAGCTATGTCGAAAAGATTATCGACACTACATAGTCACCCTTACCGGGAATTGAAGTTCGTTTGTTTCTTTTCCCTACAATCGTAATCATTAGGTTTTTCTTCAGCGAAATATTTAATGTGAACAAAAATTCGCCTCTTAAGAATGATTTTTAATTAAATACCGTAGAAGAATAGTTTCCTTTTTTTTATAAATTAATACTGAAAAGATATTAGAAGTCTTATGCCCTAATTCTGTTCGACGATTGTATCGTCTTATCTATAGACGAAAAAGAGCAGCAGTTGTGATTCTTTAAAACAATTATTATTTATTGTCTTTGCTAGAAGGTTCGTGTATTTGCTTTATGACTTTGTTCCAAACATTATATCCAACTTATATTTTTCATGTATTTTTCAAACGATTGTATTTATAATACTTTAACTGAATTTTTATATTTTGAGAGAGGTGGCAATAATATTTATATTTTTCTTTATCAAAGACAACAACCATTTTTGAAGAAAATAATGTAGAGAATTCAAAAACAAGAACTCAAAAGTATTTGCAAACAAAAACGTCCTAAATCTTCTTACTGAATTAGGGCATACCTTTTTAGGGTTCCGTACACCAAAGGTGAAAAAGGAACCCTATTGTTTTCGCTACGCTGTCCGTCTGTCCGTCCGTCCGTCTGTCCGTCACAGGGTATTTTCTCGAGAACCGTAAGAGCTACGGACCTGAAATTTGGACAGAGTGTGTAGACCCTTAGCCGCTACAACAACAAATACATGAGAGTTGGAAATTAAAGGGTGTGCCAAAACGAGCAACGAAAAATGTTAAAATCCCATGTAATATACATACAATTGTATGTATATGCACTTGAAATTTGTAAAGTTAGTGTATTTTTATACAGACTACAACAACTAACACTAAAATTTAAAAAATTTTAATTAGAGGGTGTACCAAAATGAAAAAATCGTCAAAATGAAAAAAAAAATCGCCAAAATGAAAAAAAAATCGCCAAAATGAAAAAAATCGCAAAAAAAATTACCAAAATGAAAAAAATCGCCAAAATTAAAAAAAAAATCGCCAAAACGAGAAAAAAGCGAAAAACAATAAAAAAAATTATTTCAGCTGAAAAAACGTAACAAACACTGTATTAAAAAAAATGCTCAAAGCCCAACGTACGGAACCCTTCGTACGCGAGTCAAAGTCGCACTTTACTGAATTTATTTTAAATATTAAAACAGGTTAAATTTTAATTTTTTACCTGATGCGGAAACTCTTAAATACAGAAGACTTTTTCAGCTCTTGGTTAGTAAAATATACATAGCGAAATTTTTTTTCGTTAGATCAAAAACATCAGCTTGGCATAAGTTTGCATTTTTAATTAATTTGACGTGGCCCACTTGGGGGTCTTGTAGCTCCGCTCCATTTAAGTATGCATATAAAATTAAGACCCCAAATTTGAACTATAGTTTCATTTAAACTATAGGTAGCTCTTTCTCAAATGATTTTTATACATTTTATACGTTTCCAAAATTCCCCACTGTGCAGCGTATGGTACGAGCCTTTTCGTTTGTAAAATGCATTTCAAACACAGTTGGAGCTATTAAGGAACAAAAAAAAAAGTTGAAAGAACTCAATAATTTTAGCGGAGTCATAGTGATAATCGTATGCCTATCGGAAATGTCCAAGATGCCGTGACCAAACAATTTTAGGAAAGTTAATTTTTGGTACAGTTGACTGAAAAATGTCTCCACTTATATTTATAGCGTCCCTAAGATAGGCAATAAATTAAAAAAAATTCCATGTACTTTTTATGAAATTTACCAACCTGGAATTCTGTCATTTTTTTACATAGTCCCGGTCCAGACTTGCAATTTTTGTTGCAGCGACTTTTTATTTCTTAGTGCAAAAGAGCGAGAAAAGAATACAAAAAGTATTTATTTCTATTTCAATAATGTCACAATTATTCAAGAATTGCTGCAACGAAAATTGCAAGTCTGGACTGGAACCTACAGTTTGTATGGTAACCTGAAAGTCCGTATGCGCCCCGTGTCAGGCTTAAATTCAAAAATAAATAAATTTGTTTGTATGCAAATATAATTCTAAATTCTATAAAAATATATGTGAATTTACAAACGTGAAATATCGTAAGAACTCCTTACCTGGGCTTTAGTTAAAATTTTTTGTTTAATAAAATATTTTTCATGTTGAAATTTGTTTGATACAATTTAATTTTATTTTCTTTTATTTAAATAATTATTGAAGCTTCCGACCAAGTTTAAATTGTAAAAAAAAATAAATCAGTAGTGCGATTCACTAACTTTTTTTTAACGATAATCGCATCGTTAAAATAAATATAAAGAAAATTTGTCGAATTTGCTATTCAGTAACACTTTTAACGATATTCGCTGTAGGTAAATGGCATCTGTGTCGTTATTTAAGAGACAATCATTTATGTGCTGTTAATATGATCGACTAAAATCAACAGAAAATATCAGTTGCGCAGTATCTTTAAAAAGAAGTTATAGAATCACACAATCTTTATTGCAATCGATAAAATGTATAGACAAAAATTACGATTGTCGGATTGTTAAAAGTTACTGAATCTAACAGCTGTGTTATCTTTTTGCCTTGCTATCAAAACATACCAAATTAGCCCATAACAAAATCAGTCGCTTGCAATTTTTCTTTCGACTAGTAAAATTTATTTGCCAAGCAGCCAATAAAGTTTGTAAAAAAGATTAGTTTATTACTTTGTTATGTTGGGAGATACAAAATGAAATTATGTATCCCCAACTAAACCTTATTATTACAATTTTATTTAAATCTGCTAAATAAATAGAGTTAAATTACTATTTAATTTTCGACAGTACCCACTGTGCCATATCACACATACATACATACATACACTTATTTCAACTAAAAATCGAAGTGGCCCTGTGCTTAATAGCTTGGGTCTACAATGCCATTAATTTATCTTCTATTACAACATCAATACACATAAATATATAAAAGCATAATTAAGTTATGTACACAGAGATTTTTTTTCCAACAAAATTTTACTCACATTTGCCCAAAAAATACTTAAAATACCAACGTGTCTGATGTTCAGGGTTTTCCAATATGGGGGCACTTGGTGAACCAAATACCTGTGAAAGAAAGCAAAAAAGGAAAAATAGAAGTAGGTAAATAAATAAATAAAATACTTCAACTAAAGTCATTAGTTAAACATTGTCTAAGAAAAATACACCCACAAGCCAAAGTCTGTTCTGGCATGCAGCAGACTTACTTTCAATTTCAATTTTCTTCAAGCAAATAACAGAAGGCTCGAAAAGGATCATGTGCACATAAAGTGTTCATTAAAAAAAGTTTTTAGTTTTACTACCGCTAAGATATCGCAATTAGCAAAACTTTAGTTAAGGCTTACAATATAATTATTGTATTTGATTGAGTATTTCCTAACAAGCAACAAAGTTATTACAAATCAAAAAGTTTATTTCTGACACACTTTGGTCAATCTTTTACGATTGCATTAATTTGGTAGTCTCAATACAATGGGTTGCAATGTATATGCGTAGTAAAAAACTTTTTAATGTCTGTATAGAGATCATATTTTTACTGCATTAAAAGGCTTATATAGTAGAATTGGATCCAACTCTTTCAGTCGGTCCTTTATGGATAAACCTATGATCAAACCCATGTAATTTAAATGGCGTTGATCATGGGCTTGTGTCAAAACTCAATTAGTGTTCGATCCAGAGGGTCTACTAATGTCATTAACATACAATTCCGAAAACATTCTCTTTCTTTTGAAATTATAAAGTAGTCTCTCAGGTCTATTAAACAGCTCCTTTGCTGGCAAGCACGCTCTGAAAAATTAATATTGTATAAATGGCTGAGTCTTCATCTTTATATCCAACTAGCTTAACACGGTGTGCTTCGCTACCCCTCCCCTTCCCGCGAAAAAAAATATATGTATATATATGGCATTGGTGGTGCAATATGAAAATTGGATTTTGCCACGCCCCTCCGCCCGCAGACCGAAAATCAGACTTCAGAGTGTCACCCGCTGAATATTCCAAAGATTCCCTGAAAGTTTTATCAAAATCGGCTCAGCCGTTTTAGAGTCCATACGTTACATACATACATACACACATCCTGTTTTATACATATAGATAGGGCAGGCTTTTTAATATTTATGGCCAAATAAACTTCACAGACAATGGTGTCATCATCTCATTGGTTTTATAAACCCTTTATAAAACAAATTAATTTTCTTATGAATAATGCATTAAACACATTAACCGCAGCAAGCTACCGACCACAAAATGTCAAGGATAGTATACAGATGTTTATATATATGAGCGTGATTATTTTGATGGCAACAAGGCAGCAGGCTGCAGTTTGTTGGCCGTGCTACATTTGTCGTTGTAGGCAAATTAAATAAGAACAGTGTTGACAATATAGCAAAATATCTAAATCATATTATTGCCATGAAATATTTTTTATTGTAAAATAAAAAAAAGTTACACAATTTTGAATGTTACAAAAGTTATTATAATTTTACAAAGCGAAAAAAATTATAATTCGCGAAAAGTTCCAAAGTTTTATACTAGCCACAATATTGATTACCAGGGACAGGTGGTTCATGCAAATGCATGTTTTTTCCCTTAACCCTGATAATGGCAATAATGAAATATCTTTACACGAAACAATGAATTTGCGTAAAAATGGCATCGATTTGTTAGTGCATATTTTTGCATATTTTGCTGAAAATGCATTTTATTGCATAATTTGGTCATAAATGCATATTTT
Source organism: Tachina lurida (assembly GCA_944452675.1). Taxonomy (NCBI): domain Eukaryota; kingdom Metazoa; phylum Arthropoda; class Insecta; order Diptera; family Tachinidae; genus Tachina; species Tachina lurida. The sequence continues at coordinate 84,143,751 of OX101755.1, forward strand.
TGTCTCATATTTTGGCAAAAATTCAAATTTCAAAATATATTGCTGACAAATTATTAATGTAAAAAAGTTTATTTTAGCAAATTTATTCGCTTGAATTGTTGTAGAATTTTAAAACGATTGTGCACGCACACTCCTACCAAATTAAAAGGAAATTGTCATTTTGATGATTTCAAGAGAAAATTGGGTGCTAAAGTCGAAAGTAGTGAAACAATTCTGCTGAAACTTTGTATTGTTTTTAAAAATTATAACGGATTTAGAAAACAAGTGTAAAAGCTAGTATTGAATTCATTGTAAAGGTAGGTTTAAATAAATATATAACTTTATATAAAAAGAATCACTTAAATTTGAGCCGATTATATCCACAGACGTTACAAGGCCTTTTTCAATCCCCAAAACATTGATTGTACTTCACATTTGAAAATATAAAAAATATACAATTTTGAAATGAAAATAAATAACTAGCAACACTTTTCTTTATCTATTTACGTATCGCTCCTACGCTGCAATATAAACATATCTCGAAAAATGCGTGTTTGGAATCTATAATGCAAAAAATTCTTATATCACATTTAATCTTGAGAAAAAATTGTATGTAAACTGAAAACTTTTCTTTTGAATAAGAAGTTTTTAAAATATGTGCATATTTGTTGTTTTTAGTGCATATTTTGCGTTTTTGATGTCATATCTTAAGTGCCTAAAATACCTTTTTTAAGTGCATGAAGTCCAGTGAACAGTAGAATGATAACAAACGTTTAAAAAACGGCAAGACCTTCAGGAAATTGAAAACATGCAAAAGTCGCTTTTATCGCATAGTTTGCAAAAATTAGCGAGAAGTTTCAAAATCAGAAGCAATCCCTAAGATTAATTAGAAATTGCGAAAGGCATTGAAAATATAAAAGGTATGTAAAAAAAACGAAAAAATTGCGAAGAATTGGTAAATGTATTGAATAAATTACTAAACCTGCAAATAGAAAGAAATAAACTGATTTGTTTTTATATTGTTACGTTTTTACCCTTTATAAACGGTTTTCTGTGGACTGCAATTTTTGCAAATGAATAAAAGACCCCAGTGTATTAATTAGGGTTAACAATGACACTTTAGTTTGTCCTAATTTACACTAAGCAAGCTGATTAGTTTGTCGGAGAGAAAGAGAGAGAGACGAGTGGAACATAAACTTTTCTTTTCCCCTCGTCTCTCTCCTAAAAAACTAATCATAATAAGCAATAAGACTTGCAATAGGACTTAGTAATAATTAATATTATACTAATCCGATTCAAGAGCTTAAATACACACGTATAGATTACTTAAATATACCACAACTGGTTACCACTACATCTTCTTCGTTGTTGTACAAACTCTCACTGCACTGGTTTTGTTGCAAAACTCCCACTCGGCTGTTTGTCACACACAGGGCTTATTCTGCTGATGCTCACCGTTTATACAACACTACAGACTCACTGCTTTTACTTCATTACTTCCGCGAGTTGTCTTCACTTTCATCGGTGTTGACTGTACTATTATCTGATCAACAGTGACTGCCTCTCACACACGGTTCTAGAATGTTCGCTAGATGGGAATGTGTGCACTTAGTAAATGTCAGAAACTGTATTACTGCATACAGATTTTGCCTCTATTCATTCCTTACAGTGTTAGCGATTCTTAATCATTATTATGTTTTTTTTTTATTTTGGAACTATTCGCGAATTATAATTTTTTCCCCTTTATAAAACTATAATTACTTTTGTAATTAGCATTGAAATTTTGTAACTTTCTTTTTTGTTTTGCAATAAAACATTTTCTAATCACTAATTTGATTTACATATTTTGCTATATTGTCAACATTGTTTTTTGTTTGTAGCCACAAGCAGTGTGACCAGATTTTAAAATAATATTAAGCTAAATCACGTTTGAAAAAAATCTAAAATAAGCTAAAAAGTTACATTTTAGGCTAGAAAATAAAGCTAAACTTTTTTCCACTTCTTTGATCACTTTTCAATAGTTTCTTATTGCTAAACTAACGTTAAATATTACACAAACATATTTTTTTATTATACATATAGAATATTTGTTTAATGAAATTATTTATTAATTATTTATTTTAGATTTAATGAAGAACAAAACAAAAACTTCCCCAAAATAATCTTAAAAAGTTTTTAAAAATGTAAAAATATTTATACTAAAATACGAAAGCTTTTTAAGCGAATTAATGCTATTTAAGGTAAAGCATGGATCACACTATCTGCACAATGTACCGAGTTTCGTCAGATCAGTGAAATAAAGTCATAAGTAAAGATTTTGCTCTAATTTATCGACTAATTGAAATACAAGGACATAATTTCGCCACACTGTATTGGTAATAAGCCCATATAGACTTATTCCAGAATTAATTGAGTAATAATGCCATTTTGGCTTATTACTTATGACTTTATTGAGGTGGCCCGACGAAAATCGGTACATAGTGTTATCCAGGCTTAAGGCTATTTCAGGTTTTTGTTTTAAGTTATTTGATGCCGTTGAATGAACGTTCAACTCAAGTCAAATAATTTTATACTCAAAAAACTCAAAAAGTGTTTTGGCCACTAATATGAATTTAACTTTTTCCATTGGAATTCATTATCTACTATTTTTCAACTTTCCATTTCTGTTATAAAATTGTCGTGTAATTTACATTTTGTATTTTTTGTAAACTATTTTACAATGTTAAAAAATTATAATTTTTTTAAGTTGTTTATGTTTTTAATATATTTTTAGAGAACACGCAATTTAGACTAAAAAAGGCTAAAAAAGCTAAATGCGTTTTTAAAAAAAGCTAAAAAATAAGCTAAGAGCTAAATGAAAATTTTAAAGTTAATCTGAAATAAATAAGCTAAATTTAGCTCAAAATAAGCTGATATGGTCACGCTGGCCACAAGCAATAGAAATTAGTTTAACTTGACTGCAAACACAAATATGGCACGGACAACAACCTGTAGCCTTGTTGCCTTGTTGCCGACAAGATAATCATTATGATATAAACATATGTATTCTATCCTTGACATTTTCTAGTCGGTAGCTTGCTGTGGTGAATGTGTTTAATGCTTAAGACAGTAAATATTTTTTAATAAAACAGATAACACTGCGTGATAAGAAAAAAATAACTGGGACGTGTTACTATTTGTCTAGTAGGTATTGTCGAGCGTAACAGCAATCTGTATTTTACATTTTTCAAACACCCTCAAAATCATGAGTTACGGGTAAAAAACCGGGGTTTCGTACGCTTAGGCACTTATCAACCTCTAACTAAGTTAAATATATACCCTTTTTAAATTTAAAAACGGACTTGGAAAGAAGACACTAAGACCTTTTGAAATATATATATTTTGTTTCAGTAAATTACAGACATATGTATGTGTGTATGTACCTTTTTTCACCAAATATATAGTTTTTTTTTGTGTTTTTTCTTCACTTTTCTACTTTGGATTCGTTCTTAGGCAGTATTTTTGTACTGGAGCCATACTTTTTATAACCTTCATACTATACATCCATACATACGGTATTGCACATCAACCTGATGTCTTACATTTATTAGCTGACTGGCGGATACACGTTCGTGTGATTTTAAGTAAACAGAACACATGTCATACATTTTCTTTTTATTCTTTTTTCCTGTTGCTTTTTAAATAAAACAAAGAAACGTATAAATAAATCTAGATGAATTTTCATCTTAGAGTAGGCGTTTTTTGTTTCCAGTGTTCTTGAATTGTTTCCTTGAATCTTTAAGATTTTTGTTTTCTCTTTTGAACTCAATTTCTTAAATATTACTGTTATTAATGGATAAATATAAGTTTAGGTTATTTGTGGCTGTATCTTAAATAAAATATCGTTATGAATCGCAGAGTAATATATCTATGTGTATATATAAAAACTTGGTTCAATTTGAATTTAGATTGAGGGTTTGTAATTTTAGATTAATTAGTGCATACCTATTAAACTGAATTACATGAAATAAAAAAGATTTGTATTCTTACTTGAACGTTCGTTGATAGCTTTAGATTAGACTTTGCTCTGGCCTATAAAATCTTACTTTTAACAGCTCATTAAATTTTTTTTCACAATACAAAAACAATAAAATTTAATAGGTAGAATATACAAACGCTATTTAAAATCTAACTTAAGTTCCATTTTAAATAAAAAAATATTGATTACAAATACTGGTAACCTACCGAGCGTAATGGTGCTGCTACTGCGTATTTTTTAGATTTTAATGTTGTCGTAATTTTCCGGTGAAGTGGCGGAGAAATCCTAGGATTTTTCGGATTTGTAGCCCAATTTTTAGGAATCTCTAATATGGGTTGTGTCTTTGGTAAAAGGTTCGTGACTTGTATAAATGGTTCAAGGCAGTGATAGCTGAAAGTGTCTCTGCTAACTAATATTATAAATATAAATCAAAAATAGTACCACGAGGAGGGTTAGGGGGCAATTTCCACCTCTTTGAAACTAACTAACCGATTTGGACGAAATTCAGTCGCTATATATTCTATCAAAAATAAGATCACCAAAGGGTAAGGGGCAACTTCTTAATTAAGAGTAAGGGGCAACTATTAAAGCAAGTTTTTATAAAATTTGTTTTCTACAACACAATTCGAGTTAAATGTAAATATTTGATATCAAGCAAAACTTTCGCTTATATTGTGTATTAAACTACAATTTATCGTCTAATGTTTATTATAACATTTTTTTAATTCGGCCCTTAATGGATCACTTACACATATCAAAAAGTTGCCTTCTATTTGCGTAATTACAGTTGAATCACTTCTGTTTAAAATATGTTTTTCATTCCATAAAATCAATTCATGCCAATTTGTTGAACAAATGTTGCACTTTTATTGAACCCGCTATTTCTCCCTAGATAAGAACAGCTAACATTGGATTGTATGCATACAGCTATGGTCACTGAAATAGCGCACCTAACAGTGATTGTAGAACATTATAATTCAATAAAAACGAAAAATGTCTTGAGGCATATTTTCATGAGTAAATTAACCAATTTATTTGTTTATTAACAAAATAATTCTGTCAAAAAAAAACCGACTTCAATGCAAAGATCTGATAGAACATTAAAAACACAAATTATGGGATATAAAATTAAATTTTAGTGGGCGTGCCTCCGCCCATTTCTTAAATGCAAGATATTGTGTGTTTTCAGAGCGCAGGATGTATGCTAAGGTTTGCAAAAATCGGAACAGTAGAACCACTTAAAATAAAAAATAAATGTTAATGGGCGTGACTTTGCCCATTTTTTCAAATGGAATATTTTGTGTATTTTTTTTAATATTATTTTTTGCGATAGCTCTTTGCTAAAGCTAAACACTCCTTAATACTTTTTTAACAAGTATTTTCTTTCTACTAAAACGTCCATTTATATTATTTCCATTAAGGCTCCTTCGTACAAGTACAAACCCATCATATATATCAGTTAATCTTTGTGAGGCATCAAGCGTACTTTTTCTTACCATAGATCTATGCTCATATGTTGTCGTCTTTCGTGCCGGGTTTTTTCCTTCCTTGTTCTTTTTGGGCAAATTTTATCTGTGCTAACATATTTGCTGATATTGTAAACCATTTTTCTAGAACAACCAATTATTTGCGAGTTTTAAACTTGATTTTATGTGTTTTTGTGAAGGAAATAATATTCTTTTTTCAAGTAAGCCGTGATCTCTCGTCTAAATATTTTTAATTACAAAATCTTTAATTAAAAAAAGTTTTAGTAAATTACACCAGATTTTTCTACTAAATGTTGCACCAAATATCTCTGTTCGAAACTTAAATGAAACTCCGCTATTTCACTGTCCAAACGAAACTACGCAAGCCTTCCACAAACAAACTGGTAAAAAGATTAATCGAACCTTTCCATAGAATTAAGCGAAAAGTTAAGAAAACAAAACAAAATGGCTCACATAAGTATTACATATCAAATTAATTTATAAGACACTAGGAGCAGCAGGATAAACTACTGATGTGTGCTATTTAGTTTTCCGCAACTGTATGTATATATTGATATTGTACATGTACATATCGAGCCATAGCCGCTAAAATAGCTTAAGCGACATATTTATTGGACTTCGTTTTTCTTTGACGAAAATCTACTATTTACGATCGCAAATAATAGATTTTGGTCAAAAAATGAGGTTAAAAAATTATGTCGCTTAAGCTTTTTTGGCGGTTATGGCACGATATCAACATATGCTTGCACTAATTGTTATTTATTTTAATTTTCGGGTTTTATTCCCAATAAATAAATACACCCCAAAAAATATTTAGATTTTTGCATGTTCTTGCGATAATTGTAAAATATAAAAAGTCTTTTTTATAGAGTGACACAAGCTTGAATCATAATAAACATAATAAAAATTAAAAATTTTAAAACCCCCGATATATCTAGATGTGATGATATATCTTCTAAGCGGCTGGGCCGATTTTCTTCAAACATAGTTAAGAACCTTCTCGATCAAGTCACCTTTCAAACAGAACAAACTAAATCAAAATCGGTGCAGCCGTTTGGGCTGTACACAGATACACAAATACACAGACACACACTACAAACTTATAACACCCCTTTTTTTGGTCGGGGGTTAAAAAGGAAATATATTTTTAATATTAATAAAACCGGCTTTATTGGAAAGAAAATTTTATAAAATTAATGTTCAAATATGATTTCTGCCATGTGGCCGCCACTGCTGGCACATAGAAGGCGCAGTCTGAACACCAATTTTTGAACATTTTTTCGCAGCATTTCGGTCTTATTTCGCCGATAACTCTTCGAATGGTGTTCAATTGTTTGTAATTTATCGACGTAGGCAAGTGACTTAACGTAACCCCAGAGAAAATAATCCAATGGAGTTAAATCACACGATCTTGCTGACCAATTAATTGGTCCACTAGGTGAAATTAATTTTTTAATTAATGCTACGAAATTGAGGTACGAGAACATTTCGAATTATGTTCCTATACCATTCACCATTGACATTAACATTCTAACCATCATCGTGTTTGTAGAAATATGGGCAAATGACTCCGCCAGCCCATAAGGCGCACCAAAAAGTAATTTTCTGTGGATGTATTGGTGTTTCGACAGAAGCTTGTGGATACTCCAGACTTACCTTTGACAATTTAGAAAAACACATTCATTTACGTACATAAATAAAAGTATGGCTTAATTTTATTTTGTATTCAGTATGAGTTGACAAAATGTTTATTAAGAAAGCTTCAACTGTTTAAAATTTACTTTAATATTTTGCTCGCAGAATAAAGGTTAAATTTAACTTGCAATAATAAAACAAATTTATTTCTGCATTAGGATTCTAACATTAATTAATTCGAAGTTATATATAGAATGTAAACTCATAAAAATTTCACCAATTTGCTTTAGCCGTACTCTGTTTCAAACTTTCCCATTTTAATTATAACTTCCAATAATTTGTAGAATGGAATAGTCAACTGCCAATTTCTTCGTGCCGGATCAGTGTTGCCAGAAAATGATGATGAGAGAATGATAGATCCGTAAAAAAATTCTGCTAAAATGTTCTACAGAAGAAAAGCATAATGCCAGATTTAAATAAAAAAAAATATATTGAAATAGCTTTGAATTTCATGTTTATGCAAAGTTATTATTATTTACAGGTGTTTTTATAGCACATACAAGTGTCTATGTCAACATTAAAATTGTAGTAGTAGTTACATTGTCTACAATTTCTCTTCTATTCGTCAGTATAAAAGAAATAGAGAAAACAGATGTGGTGTATTTCTGGTGTATTTTGCAGCAACTTGCCAATATAAGTAAATTTGTATGTACGTAAGGTATAGAAATGTACCAGTGGTTGGTATGTCTCCATGTTCCCATAAGAACTACGTAGTCACTATATAGTCAATTGTTTTAGTGTTACTAGTAGACTTTCAATGACAAGCACACGCTAAATGTCTATAACACAAAGTATTGTATGGGGAATAATTAGAGAGTAGTACTGGTGACAAAGCCAAAAGTGCAAATGTAGACATTTTCAGCATCGACATTTCCTTCATAGATATGAATGTTTATGTATTTTCAAACATTAATTATATACATATTTACGTTTGTATGTACTATGTATGTACATATATCGATACCTATTTTCGGTTTAATTGTAAGCAAGATGTTGTAAAAAACAAACTTTTGCATTGAAATTAAAATAATAGCCTATCCATAGTTAAGAATGATCAAAATGTCGAAATGTTTGATATCTTTTAAAATACAGACGGTAAAATTTTATCGTAAGCGACAGCTTATGTATGACGTAAGACATATTTAAATAATATAAAACCATCTTCCGAAAACTTTAATTTTTGTCGCTTACTGATAATTGAAAATTATAAGGGCTCCATATACACACATATACTTACATATAATACATAGTATATAATACATAGGTATTCATTGTATCTACATTACGTAGGAAAAACATAATTGTAAAAAAAATTACATTTATAAAAGGAATTATTCTCTACACTGAAATAAAAAATTTCACAAATTAGCATTTTTATTTTAAGCAAATTCTGCCAAAAAGCATTTGGCAGAATTTTTTAAAAATTGAATGCTTTTCGGAAAATGAAAATGCCAGATCTGGCAGCGAAAATGCCAAAATGGCAACAATGTTCGGCACAGCCAAATATAGCACTCTTATCTGTTTTTGTCTTGATTTCTGTGTACTTAAAAACAGAGTACGAAAATAAACGAAACAAATTCTTTGAGTTTGTTTTGTTTCGTTCTCTGAAGCATAGTACCGAACAGTGATGCCAACTTTTTAGACTCAAAACGCGTAAAAATTTTTGAAAAAAGGGCTAAACTAAAAAAATATACTTTTAATGCAACATAAACTAAAATTTTTGGACAAAGCGCGAAAAGTGGCTAGTTTTAAACGTTTCTGTTGAAAATCAAAGCCAAAGTAAAGTATTTTGCTAGAAAATAAATAACTGCCATGAGATGAACACATAGCTTGATATATAACATTTCAATAAGGTACATACACATTTCCTTTACATTTCAATAAGGAAAATACGTTGATTAAATAGTGCTTATGTATATTGTATATATACAGTAGTAGTATACATACATACAGTAGTAGTATACATACGTAAGTAAATTTTAAATTTAATAAATAAAAATCTGTTTTAGGCTATATGCATTAAACACATTCACCACAGCAGGCTACACGAACACACGACTTCAAATGCCGCTAGCAGCATTTGTCGCCTCGTAGCCAGCTACTTAATTATTTTGGAGACGGCAGCAGCACCATCTGCAGCTGATATTCAAGTACAAATACATAGTTCAGTATTGCCACTTTCATATATTTTGCATTTATAAAAATTAATTTTTCTTTTAAAATGTACTTATTTCACATAAAAGTACAATAATGAATCAATTTATTCTTTACATCAATTTTTGGATATTGTTTCTAGTAAATAGTATGAAATAATTGTACGATATCATTCATTCACCATTTTGTATTATACTGGTAACACTGCATTTGCTCATTGTAGCCAGAGAAATAGAAATTAGTTTAAAGTTGGCGACAGCTACAACGGTGGTCGTGCAGTCGTGTAGCCTGCTGTCGTTAAAATAATTGTTACCATAAGAATGTGTGTATTCTATTTTTGACAGATTGTAGCCCGTAGCCTGCTGTGTCGAATGTGTTTAATGCAATACTGAAAATCTTTGAAAGCACAAAAATTTTTTAAGAAATAGAACATTTTTCCACATTGTTTCTTCTTTTTTAAATTTGTAAAGCAAAATAAGAGAAGAAAATTAGTAAAACAATGCTGTCACGTTATTTCATAAGTCGATATTGCTAGATTAAAGGAAGAAAAAAGTTCGTAAAAATTTGAATGTAGACATATCGAGCAAAAAGTTAAAAGGGGCTAAAAGGGCTGAAAGATAGTTGTCAAAAGTGCTAGATAAACCCGTTTTATAGTTTCAGGCCAAACATTTTTTTCGCGTTTTGAGTGACTGAAAACGGGCTAAATCTAGCCCGAAAAAGGCCAAGTTGGCATCACTGGTACCGAAATATTCATGTGTGCTCTAAAAGAACAAACATTTATGAGTTTCTTCCACGGCTGCCAAATTTGACGATTTATCGTTATTTTGATGATTTTTGGTGCCGAAAATAGCAAAATGACGATTTGACGATTTATTCCTTAAAAATTACGATTTTTTATAAGCCCAATTATGTAGTTTTTTTTAATGAAAAATCGACTACTACAATTTATGTATTACTTACCTAATATAAGATGTTGGTGTAATTTTGCTCAATCTTTATTTTATATTCATATCTGTGTAAATTGAAAATCTCAAAAAATATAAATGTAAAAAAAGCCAAGTTCCTTTAAAAATTTTGCCCATCTAAAGTACTGAGACCAAAACTTGGAAATAAGTTGGCAATATTTTCAAAAATTTTACCACTGAGGTGTTAACAAAAGAGAATGGTTTCAAATTCCCAATAAACGTAATCTACACGAAATTTTGAAAATATGGTCCTATTCCATACTTCTCGACATGAAAATGTATTTCCTCTTCTTAAGATTTTTTTTATATTACAATTTTTCAAACAGAAAAATGTATGTACTGAATTAAATGCTACTAGATTCAAATCAATTTTCTTCCTCCTACGTACGTAATCTCTGCTTTTAATTTTTTCGCGACCTATCTTAGATTTATCCATAATATTTGTTTGATTCCCCATTTTCATCTCCAAATTCAATGTGTTTAAGTAAGGCAGGCAGTAGCCAAACAATAATCAGCTCAGGAAGAGTAAATACATTTTCATGTTGAGAGGCGCGGAATAGGGTTTGATTTTAGACGAATGGTCAATTTTCTTAGCATTATATGTAGATTTTGTTTTTACTATACGATATTATAATATTTTTCATCCATAAAAATTGACCCGGCCTATTAGGTTAGCAAGGGTGGTGCTATAGCGCATCTCCACTCGGGGACCCAATTGGGTCCGTCCTAGTATACACGTTAAAAATTAATTTTGATTTAGCTGATATTTCTGACGATATTTCGAGTAAAGTTACGATTATTTTATAGTTAATCGGGATTTCGACGATTCTTCGATAATTTTATCTGGCAGCCCTGGTTTCTTTATAAATGAAAACCAAGGTATATTTAAACAGGTGTCAGCGTTACTTCAGCTGATAATTTTTTGCTCTATGTGCTTTGTAGCTAACGAATGTCAAAAACTTCGTTCTGTTTTGGTTTTGGTACAATTATTTTTGTGCTTTTGACATTCTTCGGTTCTTTACACAGCTATGGTTGCCGTATTTTTGTATAATAAATCTTTACGCAGTCACCTGTATAATTACACCATGATGAAAACGGTCAAATTTTTTCGTTGTGTTTATTTTCATAAATGAAGCAACAAAAAAATCTGTTCATCACCCAGCGTTGCCGATTTCTGTGTAATTATCCAAAAATGGGACAAAAAAAAATTTTTCTTGAACTATTTTTGGACCATAAAGTTTTTTGTGCAATTTTTGTGTAATTTTCCCTCATTATTATTTCATATGCAACTAAAACGTTTTCACTTAATTTGAAAAATATTTCAGTCTGTAAATTTACAACCAAACATTTGATATTTTGTTTCGGTAATTTTTGGCGTTTTTCGTTTTACAACACATGTATACTTTATCTATTATTATTTTGTTCGCAATATTTGTGTTATGTTTGCGATAAGGAGGTATTAATACAGATATTGTTGATAGCACAGCTGTGTTACTTTTTCGGCTTATTGGAATCTTTTATTTAAAACTGAGATCCTTTCTTAAGTATTTGACGGTCCTTCGAAATTAACAGAGTTTTAATGTTTCAGTCTGAATCTGCGATATTGTACAAATTAAAAAGGTAAATTAACAAACTGTTAAATTTGTACATGTGAAATTATATTAAAATCAATGTTTTAAAAGAAGCAAATCTATAGTTGATTGATCATACCAATAATGAATTTTTCGTCCCACATAATTGTATTTATATTTATTTATTAGCTCAAAAATTGAATTACGTTTGTTCTCAAGATGGCCAGATTAAAATTTATAGCAATATTAGAAATTTGTATGTTCAAAAGTTTAGCAAAATAAAGAAAAAACGCTTTATTTTGATGATGATTTGAGAAATTGTTGAACCATAGCACGCAAAATCCTTTCAAATTAAATCATTGCTACTTTTTCATTTTACTTAGTGAGCCTTTGTTTAAAAACTGTAATAACTTTCCTTATTATTACGCCATTTTTGAACTGTTCAGTAGAGAGAATTTTCAGAAAATTAAAATTAACAAAAATTGATATGAGGAATAAATTGTCTGGTACCATTGCGTCAATATTTTTCGCAAAGGAAGGTATAGAACAAAATAGTTGAACTATTTTGAATCAACTAAAGACATACGTATGTATGGAAAAAAATATTCGAATTAAAAATTGCAATGTATTAAATATATGTACATTGTACATACTTATACTGAATAGAATGTACAAAATATTTTTACTAACCGAAAAGTACAAATGTTTGAAATAATTATATTATTTTTCTATCCAAATATGTACTCGCAAATGTAGATAATCAATTTATACACGAATATACATATATATCTATATATTTACATATTTATTTATGTATTAAAATAATTGTTTGTGTTCTCGTAAATAAAACACAAATTTGTTTTGTGTAATTTGTAAAATTTTGGATAATTTTGAGGGTTTGTCTGCGTAAAATTTAATTTCCATTCCGGCAACACTGTAATCAACGCACATTAGTGCTTATGCCTTTTTCTGTTCTTTTACTCATGTTCATGCGCTAATTGAAAACAAAACAAAATTGGACACTCGTGTGTGCGCGAATTTTTTTTGTATTTTACGCACATGATGTGCACATTTTTATTGAAATTTTTTGGCTCTTCCTTCTTGTCTTCTTGTCGTACACATAACGTGACCAGTGGTTTTTGCAAAAAGCGGGACTGATCGATCAAAAAGCGGGATGAGTCAGTGAGTATGTCTTAAAATATGCACTTTTTGCACCTTCATATCTCAGAAAGCTTTCATTGTAAAACCTTAAAACTTCGCATATAACGTAACATGAATTAATTCTAATTATGAATAAAATTTTAGACTTTTACAACGGCGGGGAACAAAGTTATAAGGGGGGTAAAACACGACGAATGGATTCCTGTAAATATACACACTGCGTGCATTGGCCGGAACTTGGCCTGGCGCACTACAGTACGCCTAGATTCAAATACACTTACGTACTTTTTCACAATGTATGGTTAAAAGATAACACAGACTTTAACGGCAAGTTTTGTATGAAGAACTTACAGTTAAAGTTCACGTTAACTCTTAACCATACATTGTGAAAAGGGACGTTAGTCTTATTAATAAATTAGTTCTCATTTTGTCACCACGACATATGTAAATGTAAAATGTTACTCGGGGAAAAATATATATTTTTATTTTTAAAAAGTCAAATTCTTGATAAAACAATAAAATATTTTTGTATGTACAGAAAGAAGAACACAGAATGGCAACGAAAACGAAAAATTAATGAGGCCTTTAGAGCGTTTTCAAGTTAAAATTATTATTCCGTTCTGCTAGTGTTTGTCAGAATATTTACGATTAACTTTGCTGTTATTTGATCTTTAAAAAATATCACATGTGGTCTTCGAAAACAGCTAGTTGTTCCGTTCAACTGTGTGTTAGCCAGAATATTTACACCTAACTTTGGTGTTATATGCTCATTAATCTTATCACATGTAATTTGGCTTACAAAGCGATACGAACTTTAGCCTAATCAAAATCAGAAATATAGAAACAAATAAAGTTCGAATAGTTAAAATTAAACTAATTTAACTTATTAAAGTTAGTAATAGATTTGTTTCTTATACGTTTCTATTACTTCTTCTTGCTTAAATTTCATTCTAAGCTCAAAACTTTGTGGTTTTTAAGTACAAACTGAATATATTCTTATATAATTCAATTATATTCTTTAATGTTTAAATTACAACAAACAAAAATAAGTAGAACTCCAAAAAACATGAAATTAATAATGAAAAGTGCAAAAGAAAAACTTTGTTAACCCAAAAAAGTATGCAAGTAGGTATAATATTGTGATATTATTGTTGTTAGCACTGAAGAGAAAATTTTAAGAAATGTTAACAATTTATAAACAATAAAATGTTTTAACACTTTACTAAATATAAGATAGTCAGAGTTTGGAGTAAATAAGTATTTTGCGAAAAGTAAACGAGAAATTTATATACCTAGTATGTATAAAAAAAGTTTATTAAATACCAGGAACAATAAATAGACATTAAAAATATTTTTGTCACATTTTGGATTATTGAACTCAGATTAGATTTGCTCTCAAATAAAACTGTGTTTGCAACAAGGTATAAAGTAATAAATGCAATACACACATAAATAAAGTAAATCATCAAAATACATATGGGCAATTCCACAGAATGTCGCGTACGATGTCACTTACTTTGACCAATCAATCAAGCTTGTATTTCAGATCAATGTGGTTAGATTTTTCCTTATGTCTTACTAAATGTAGATCTACTTACGCTCCTCAAAAGTACATAAGGAAATAAAGAAAAAATTGTAATTTTCTCTGAAATACAAGCTTAATTGATTGGTCAACGTTCGTGACATTCTGTGGAATTTCCCATATACCTACAAAATAAATAAACATATGTAAATACGTACATATATTTACAAAAATTTTAAATAAGCATCCCAGTAAAAAAAATTGGAAGTCATTCTAAAGGAAGTACATTTTCATTGCTTCCAAAAAATCGATATTTTTAATTTGCCAATATTTAGCAGAAAACCAAGTAGAAGTTTATTTTAGTCATACAAAACCTTGTAATTCCTCTCTAGTTTTAGAAATTACTCACCAGAATTTTTAAAAAATCGATTTTTTTGCAGAAACTTATGAACTAATTTTGGTCTAAAATTTTAAAGTTATTTGCTTAAATTTACATTAAATTACTGTTTCGCGTATAAATTCCTATAAAAAGAAACTAATTGTTAAAATAGGTAACTATTAGCCATTTTTCCTAGATAAAAATATTATCATAGAACACAAAAAAGTACATTTTTCTTAAAATCGCTTCCAATTCGGTGACCAGGCGGCGAAAAAGAGAACTTCTTGCAATGACAACCCTATGTAAAAATCATTAGATCGGATCGAAATTTGCACTACTTCCAGATCGCAAACTCTACATTTTCATGACTTTTTTGGAGTGTCTTTTTTTACTGGGATATAATTAAAATTATATACATCTCTTAAAATACTTGAAGTAAGTGCGAGTGTATTAAAATGTCCATAATTTTCCTATTTAAATATTTATAGTTATTTTTTATTAAGCTGATAGTTATTAAAATACATACATACACACATATAAAAATAGTTTGGTGTACATTTACTTAAAAATTAAATTTGGCAAAAAAAAATAATACAAAATCATAAAAATTTTGTAATAGTTTTATGTAGAATTCTCATTTAAATATTAAGATTAAATAAAAGATTATTTTTGTTACTTTTGTTGTTATTATACTCGTAATTATGAATTACTTTTTATATTTCGTATAAATATATTTCTTAGCAGGCTATATAGTGGCATTATTAAATTGTTTAAATGTCTTCCCAAGTTACCTAAAACCCCAAAAATTATGGGTGTATAGATGGTTTATTCTTTATTTGTGTAGGCATATACAACACGTGTATGCTTGTATGTGTGTATATTAATATGTTTGTAGATACTACCAGTGAAAACGTTGATGACATTGACAGGTGGCGTTTTGAAAAAGCTCGGAAAGAGTTCTCTGAAGTCTGGAATTTTTTCCAACCAAGAAAAGATAATAGCTGTGGTAGGAGATGTCTCAGTTTAACATATATTTCTAACACTTATACCTACATATAATAAATAACATGTTTGTATAAATGTTTGGATCATACATATTTTCTATTTCCCTAAAATTATTTGAGGCATTATAATTAACCCTTTGACGTAAGCTAATCTAGTAATTACTGGCAACTCTGTTTCATTTTTCAACAATGCTAGACTAGTTCTCACACGGTCGCCGGCAAGTTCAGACGGATTCGATTCTCGTTAAGTAAAATTTCATATTAAAATGTGTAAGTTGAATGCAAAAAGCATTAAATATTATTTAAAATATTAAATTAATTAGTGTTTATTCAAAAGGAAGCTAAAATATAGTTTTTGGTTAATAAAGTAAATCAATCCAGTCAAATAAAATGCAAAAGTTCTTCCTTTGTTGTTGTTGTTGTGAATAGCGGTAGTTGTGCTGCAATATTTTCTGGCTTAAAACACTTGTTGCCCTAATACATGTTCGTTTGTGGTTGTGTGAGTGCTTGTGTAATATAAACGTGTTTTAATAAAAATTGAGTTTTGAGTGAGTTTGGCTGGTTAAAAAGGAAAAGAAAAAAATCAAGAGAAAATAAGAGTTGAATTCTGAGTAGGTATTAAAGCAGAGCAAATAAATCAATTTATTTCCCGGTTTTTTTTAGAACAGACATCATCAAAGCAGCGCACGCACAATGTTGTTGGTTTCGTACTATTTCTCAATTATTTGCGTACTTTGTACGTAAAAGTGGGAAGTAGTAAAAAAGCATTTCTCATGTGAGATGCGTTTTGGTGATGGCCAGCAAATAAAATAAATAAAAAGCGTTAAGTTCTGAGTGAAAATTTATTAGTGAAATTTTATATATAAAACGGGTTTCGGTTCGGGCGATAAATAAATAAAAAATAAAAATTAAAAAAATGAGTTGTAAAGACTTTAACAGGTGAGTAACTCTCATATAGTACATAATACAATTTGTAAAATCATGTGCTAGAAAGCAATTTTTAAAATACAATTTCAAATTTGTTACCTTGGGAATTAATAAAATTTGTTGGACGAAAAAAAAAATTAGGAAAACAATGTTGTAACTGATTAAATTTAATTGAACTAGAAGGAATTTTAATGAGGAATAATTTCTAAACCCCGATCAAAAAAAAAAAAGGGTCTTATAAGTGTCTGTCCGAGTCCTCTTATAGATCAAACGGCTGGACCGATTTTGATTTAGTATTTTTTAAATGTGACTTGATCGAGAGTGTTCTTAGCTATATTTGAAGTAAATCGTTTATATCTCTGACGCCGTAGCTGCCAAACGGCATTACCGATTTTAATTTGTTCTTCTCGTTTGAAAAGTGACTTGATCTTTCCTATGTTTAAACAGTTATTTGTAAAAAAATCAGTCAGACTCATCAGCAGGTTGTGATGTTCTGCATCCAGCGCAGAACATGAAAACATGTTGCTGACAAATAAATTTACCACATTTATTACATTTGGTTGAAACTTTTTAAATACTTACCACGATTAAAAAAAGTTACACTATTAGTCGCATGGGGTCAACATGTATTAGTAAAGCGACACGTGTGTACGCGTTAGCGATCTAATTGCAACTAATGTACGTTCTCTTTTTAAATGTATGAAGCTATAGAAAAAACAAGTTCGCTCCGAACATTTTAACGTCTAAATTTTTCAATTTTAATTTCTCTTGACCCCATGCGCCTAATTAAAGGTTAAAAGAAGATATCACATCTTTTCTGGATACCTATATTCGGTTGATTTTTCTTTTTTAAGGTGACTTGATTTAATAACTTTTAGCTTATACAGTGGAGGCTCAAAAAAGTTAAGTAGTTTGTTTTGGGGGTGATGAACTTTTCCGAAATCCCCTAGTATGGAAAATTCAAGACGTTATATGTGTATTTGTACATTGTTTATTTATTTTTTAATTGTCATTGTTGCAATCAGAACAAAACAAATTCTACGACTAATTTCTTTTACAACCAACTGATGAGAGCAACTACATTATGCATATAAAATTCACAAAAAAAATATATAACGGTAACGGTTTTATTTTTGCATGTATACAGGCGTATATGACTCACTATGTATATAAATATGTATTGAGGATATACATACAAAAGTTGAGATTATCTTAGAAAGAGAAAAAAAAACTATATATAAAAAAATTGTCTCATAAAAGTTGAGAATTACTTAACTTTTTGGAGTCACCAATGGTGAATAAAAGGTGCTTAACTTTTCCATATACTTAACTTTTCTATGACTTAACTTTTTCGAGCCTCCACTCCATTAGATTATTGTAATTAAGTTATTTTATAACGTGTATGGTATCCTCTGTAATTGCTAGAAATATATTATTTTTTCTCACTATGAAAGATAAAGTTTTTCTTCCTTCATATTTCACCAAGCTGAATTAACATTCTGCAAAGGAAACTTTGCATGTCTAAGAGGGGTGAAAGCAGATAGTTTTTGAAAGTGAAAATAAAGCCACCATACTTTAACAAATTAATATTTAGTAGATTTGTAAAACGCACTAAAATCAAAGGTGAAAAGCACCAAAAAAAAGGCACTAATTTCTTTTTAAAACAACAATTTGAAAAATTCCGCACTGTTATGAATTAAAAAACTCTAAATCTAGTACGAAAAGCACTAAATTGGCACGATGCACACGAAGCACGAATGCGTAGTCTAAACAGCATGATTCATAAACATGATTCAGAGAGCGAAGCAGGTGATTCAACTCGTCGTCTAAACATAGCATAAGACAAACATTCAAGAGTAGCGCAACAACTTTTGAGTTGAATTGAACGTGTGGACAATTTCGAAAAAATTACATTAAGGAATAATTAATAAATTTTAAATGTCAACCATATGTGAATACCATTCACATTTTAAAATTACAAAATGGCAACTGTTTATTTATAACTTTTAAGGAGTTATCTTTGAGTTGAATTGAACGTGTGGACAATTTCGAAAAAAATTACATTAAGGAATAATTAATAAATTTTAAATGTCAACCATATGTGAATAACATTCACATTAGACCTGCTGCGCCCACCTTATAACGTACGTGCATAAATTGAGTATGAAAATTCGAACAAGAAATCACTCACAAGCTCGGTGGAAAAACTTTGAAGTGATTTACTTAAACCTACTTGTTTTAAAGTCGGTGGAAATATACTATTAGCTCTTTTTTAAACGTGATTAAGCTTAATGTTATTTTAAAATCTGGTCACACTGAAAGCCGTCGACTGATGAGTGCATTATAGTGTATAACTTTTCGAATTTTGTTTGTGCTTTGAGTGCAACTATATGTTTGCATTTTAAGAAGCAGAAGTAGAAGCAAAAGCAATCACACAAATGAGAAATTTTTGAGTGCTGCTCCACACCGTATTAAGAAATTTGCAGCATACATATGTATGTATATAATTACATACATACTTATGTAAAATCGCTCATTTCGTCTGAGAAATAAAACAATGTATTTTTTGTTTAAAAACTCAGTTACCCGACTGTAAAGGCTCAGTTAGCCGACTGTAATGTAACTGCAATAGAAGGAAACCCCTGATCGATATTGATTGTTATGTGAAATGCAATAAAAATGGTTATAGAGATGTAATGTGAAGTAAGCTACTTTTCACATAAAAATATCGATCAGCTGTTTCCTACTATTGCAGTTACATTAAAGTCGGCTAACTACGTTGCAGTTACAATCGGGTAAAGGCTCAGTTACCCGACGGTAATGTAATGTAAAAGTAACGTAGGAAACAGCTGATCGATATTTTTATATGAGAAGTAGGTTACGTTAAATTACATCTCTATAACCATTTACATTACTTTTCATATAACAATATCGATCAGCTGTTTCCTACTGTTTCAGTTAATTTACATTACAGTCGGGTAACTGAGCCTTAACTGAGCCCTTAGTGATGCAGAATTAATCTTCAGATCGTTCTTCGTATTGTGTAAAAATATCACACTAATATCTTGTTTACTCACCTCTTACGAGGAAAATAAAATTTTCTTTTTCCATTAAGTTGTTTGTAAATTGAAAACTTCAAACTCGTTTTCGAGCAAATAGCTGTTTGAGTTATAACTAGACTTGGGTCGAACTCGTTCACTAGTTAATTTTTTTCCACAAACCAATGATCAAACCCATGTTATTTTAATGGGTTTGATCATTGGTTTGTGGCAAAAATGAACTAGTGAACGAGTTCGACCCAAGTTTAGTTATAACGTTGTTTGAGTAAATGAGCGATATGTATGTACCAGAGCTACCATATGTATGTCAAGGTTTATCTTGTTTTTGAAGATTTTAGACACGAAAAAACGACAAAAAACATTTCTTAGATGAAAATAAGATTTTTTAAAATGTGACCTTGGTACTTTTAATATATTATTGAGGAGCTTCAGAATAATCTTACACATATTTTAATGTTGTGTTATTTACCTTTACACTTAATAGTTCCCTGGAAACAAAATAAATTGTAACTTATTTTCGTTCAATAAAATAACAAAAAAGGATTTTTAATTAAAAAATAAGTTGTTTTTTGCTCGACTTGAAGATTTTTGAAAAATAAATATTGCAACACTGGTATGTACATACATACTTAAGGCTCAGTTACCAGACAGTAATGTAAAGTAACTGCAACAATAGGAAACAGCTGATCGATATTGTTATGTGAAAAGTATTGCAAATGTAATGTAACGTAACCTAGTTTTCATATAAAAATATCGATCAGCTGTTTCCTACGTTGCAGTTACTTTACATTACAGTCGGGTAACTGAGCCTTTACCCACATACCTAAATAAGACCGGCAAAGCGTCGCGTTAGCAGCAGGGTACGTATTTTCAGTATCAATCAAGTAATGCTTCCACATCGAAATGTACTGAAAATGCGTACCCTGCTGCTAACGCGACGCTTCCCGCTCTTATTTAGGTATGCGGGTTATAAACATGCATACATATCATGAATCAAGAAAACAAGATTGCGCACTCAGCCGTACAAAAAAATTTTCTACTGCATATGTACGTCAATATAGAATACTCGCGTGTGTTTGTTGTAAAAAGTGTGTGAGAGAGAGAGCAAATTCCACAAACAAATGTATGTAACGGACCTGCGCAATGCGCAATCGTGTTTTCTTGATTCATGCATACATATTGTGTAACAACCACGGTTATCAGACTTTTATTACCTTCATCGCCGAAACGGTAGTCCAAAATCGCCAAAAGTCGGAAAACATTGCCAGTAATAATATTGTATGTTAAATATTTGTTCAATAAATAAAAATCACTTAGCTTTTATCTCTTTTGGTGATACATTTAACACCGACTTTTACTTTTTTTAAACTACTTTTTGAATTGCGTTCTAGTAACGTCGCCCTTTTAGTATTTTCCTAAATCGTCGTTCTTCGCATTCAGTTGCATTTTGGCAGATGTTGTTTTAGCTTGATCCGAAATATCTATACGATGGGGTAAAAATTATCACACGTCCATAATACGTAAGCTTTGAAAAGGAAATAATTTGTTATTTTTAAGAAATCTCTTAAAAATCTATTTCTATAAGATACGTACCAAGAAATTTGTAATTGTAGATCATAGTGAATTAAAGAAACTCATTGCCTTAAGCTATGTACAGACGGCTGTTAGTAAAATGTGTCCAGTAAAATGTGCTTAAAATTTCTTACAACCATGTGAACTGGAAATTTTTGTCAATTTTAACAATTTCTACAATTCTACAATATGAACGCATAACAATAGATCTGAAAATTTTTTTTATATGACAACCTTGTGAACTGACGATTTTTCGACTGCCGATTTTGTCAGATGGAATTTATTGTCATACAAACATCTGGCAATAAATTTTAAGATTTTCTGCGAAATTTGCTAGAACCGTGTGAACTGGAAAACTACCTTGTGCTGGCAATTTTTGATTGCCAGTAAATTGTCAGCACATTGCCAGATCTGACAATATTGTAAGATCTGACAATCGTCTGTACTTAGCTTTTGCAATTTGCATATACTATAGCAAGATAATGTACGTACATTATACAAATATAGTTATATTTAAATGAATAAAAAATTAAACAGTTTGACCCGGAGTTCCTACAACTATATTTATCTTCTGTGGTCTCTTTTATTTTATTAAACCCTATAACTTTGCTTGAAAAAATTGCATTTCGACAGAATTCAAACTCATGTTTTTCTTTAAATTTAGTTTTATATTTGTGTTAAAAAAATTCAAGTACAATAAACTGCCCATTTTGTTGCACTTCATACAACTTTTTTTATCAATAGCTTATTCGGTTCTAAATCAAAAATGCTGCCTAAATAAAATGATTTTAAGTTAGTTTTGATTATTATTGTTCCAACTTCATTTTTTCATACATTTATAGCTTGATTAGGCTATTCCATTTGCAATAAAAAGCTGAGTATACAAAGCAGAAATCTAAATCAACTGACACAGTGGACCAAACACAAAGAATTTTAACATATAAACCTTAAAATTGTGTACTTTCAGCACTTCTTTCTATACATAAGAAAGTAAATATTCCGCTGCCCATAAATAATTTCAATGCATCTTGAATTTTTGAAATTTCTAATTGATTTAAGGAATTTATACATTTTGTTATTGAAAATACTGCATAAACTCTAAAAACTTTCATATATCCTGGTAAACGGTTCAACACTTCTTTGGAAGGATGTTTTCTATGTAGAAAACAGTTTTCTTAAAAAATTTTTTTTAATCTGCTGTTAAATCTAGATTTTGTAGTTTATTTCCAAATTCGGTTCCATAACCTATGGCTTCTGGGCATAAAAATGAGTCCGATAAATCAATGACCGAACCTAAAATTATCAAAGTGTTGTTAATATTTTCTTTACAATTTAAATTTGGTGGTTTTAAACATTTTTGGTGGAATGTTTGTTCCTGCATCCATGTTATCAGGCTGAAAATCTAGATTTAAATGGATTGCGTTTGTCTACAATCGGGTTAATAAATATAAATAAATTCAGTAAAGTGCGACTTTGACTCGCGCACGAAGGGTTGCGTACGTTGGCTTTGAGCATTTTTTTTAATAGTGTTATTTTTACGTTTTTTCAGCTGAAATATTTTTTTTTTTATTATTTTTCGCTTTTTTCTCGTTTTGGCGATTTTTTTTTTAATTTTGGCAATTTTTTTCATTCTGGCGATTTTTTTCATTTTGGCGATTTTTTTTTTATTTTGGCAATTTTTTTTTTTGCGATTTTTTTAATTTTGGCGATTTTTTAATTCTGGCGATTTTTTTCATTTTGGCGATTTTTACATTTTGGCGATTTATTTTCGATTTAGAATTTTTTTTAATTTGGTGCTTTTTTTCGTTTTGGCGCTTTTTTTTTGTTTTTGCGATTTTTTCTCGGTTTGGCGATTTTATAATTTTTTTGTTTTACCGTTTTTGAAAATTTCAAGAACTTTGCTCCTACGGTTTCCAAGATACAGCAAGTTATCAAAATTACATAGTCGAAATTACATTAACTGATGGTACATCCTTTAATTAAAATTTTTTAAATTTCAGTGTTAATTGTTGTAGTGTGTATAAAAATTCACTAACTTTACAAATTTCAAGTGCATGTATATTGTACAATTCTATGTATATTACATGGGATTTTAACATTTTTCGTTGCTCGTTTTGGCACACCCTTTAATTTCCAACTCTCATGTATTTGTTGTTGTAGCGGCCAAGGGTCTACACACTGTGTCCAAATTTCAGGTCCGTAGCTCTTACGGTTCTCGAGAAAATACCCTGTGACGGACAGACGGACGGACGGACAGACGGCCAGACGGACAGCGTAGCGAAAACAATAGGGTTCCATTTCACCTTTGGTGTACGGAACCCTAAAAACGAATGAATAATGCGACGACTCGCCGATAATTCTTTATAAATAATATGAACGTTTTATATAATTTTTAACGGTCAATGATAATTAAAAATTTCATTGTATCTCAACACTTTTGTTCTAAATTTATTTTATCTTGTGATATAAATGCCAAATGTGTAAAAGAATACATGTTATGGCATCAACATAAAAACGCATATTAAAATAAAAACTAAGCAAAAATTTTGCAACTTTTTTTAAAAATCGCCATGTCGGCAAAGTAAAAATTCTAAAATTCTCACAAACATACATACATACATGCACCACACTTCAGCAAATTGAACCACAATCAAAAATCATCTTTCCCTTAAATTCCTAATTAATCCTATCGCGCATGTCAATTCCAATTCCTTTAATGTAAGCTTATTCTACTGGCATTGGCAACTCTACCCAACATAATCTCACAATAATTTTAGTTCTCACGAGGTCATTGATTTAATCGGTCGTTACTAATCGTTGTGCGGTTTGAAGTGCGCTTTTGTCAAATTAATATGAAAGTCATAAAATATTGTTAAATAACGGAAATGATTTAAAAGAAAGTAGGGTTGTGCTAAAATTAATCAAATAAATTAAAGTTTTCTTATATTTAAATATCTTAATAAGGTGAAATTTTAAAAGTTCTTGTTTAATTAATATTTTCAGTAGGTATTGCTTTTGATTTTTGTAAAAAAATTATTTGCCGAACAAGTGTGTATCTATATTTGCACTTCGAGTGCAATAGGGAATTCCTGTTGTTGTTGTTATTGCAATTGGCAATTTTAAGAGAGAAAAAAAATATCAAAAATAAAAAAGCAGAGCGAATGAGTGTAATAAAGAAAATTCATAAAATCCCTTTAAAGCTGAATTAGACGTGACATAGCCATAACGCCATAGCCATAACCAAACCAAAATTCAATTGATTTCTATGGTGAGAGTGAGAGTGAGAGATACTGACATAAGCAATTGAATTTTGGTATGGTTATGACTATGGCGTTATGGCTATGTCACGTCTAATTTAAGCTTTAGTGTTTATGTTATGTTTGCAACAACACAGCATCAAGTGTTTTTTTTTTTGGTGTGGTTGCCACTAATATTATTGATAATATGTAATAATAAAAATGAAACGGTTGTCGGTACGCGCGTTTATAATACAAATGATAAAATTTTAAATTATTAGAAATGAGTTGAAGGGGTAAGTTGTTTTTCTTTGCACACGTATCATTTATTACATACAGGCAAATGTCGGTATAACGAACGATATAATGTCAGTCCTATTCATTATGCCGAAAAATTCGTTTTCAGGATTGGAAATTTAAAAAAATAGGGCAAAAAAATAACTAACTAAAAATAATTAATTTTTCAGTTAAACATATTTCATATTTTAGGAAGATCTTTACTCAAGCAAATAACTTAGTCGAAAAAAACCAAGAGGTCACTTACTAAAAATTGCACTACAACAAAATATTATAAACAGAACAAATATGTATGTATGTATGTATGAAAGAACTTGTGTATAGATCTGTATACGACATATACATATATTGGTAAAGGGTATGTAAGATTCGGCACCAGTGTTGCCAGAAAATGATGATGAGAGAATGCTAGATCCGTAAAAAAATTCTGCTAAAATGTTCTACAGAAGAAAAGCATAATGCCAGATTTAAATAAAAAAAATATATTGAAATAGCTTTGAATTTCATGTTTATGCAAAGTTATTACTATTTACAGGTGTTTTTATAGCACATACAAGTGTCTATGTCAACATTAAAATTGTAATAGTAGTTACATTGTCTACAATTTCTCTTCTATTCGTCAGTATAAAAGAAATAGAGAAAACAGATGTGGTGTATTTCTGGTGTATTTTGCAGCAACTTGCCAATATAAGTAAATTTGTATGTACGTAGTAAGGTATAGAAATATAGGTACCAGTGGTTGGTATGTCTCCATGTTCTCATAAGAACTACTTGTCACTACCTAGTCAATCGTATTAATGTTACTATTAGATTTTCAGTGACAAGTACATGCTAAATGTCTATAACACAAAGTATTGTATGGCGAATAACTAGAGAGTAGTACTGGTGACAAAGCCAAAAGTGAAAATGTACTGACATTTTCAGCATCGACATTTCCTTCATAGATATGAATGTTTATGTATTTTCAAACATTAATTATATACATATTTATGTTTGTATGTACTATGTATGTACATATATCGATACCTCTTTTCGGTTTAATTGTAAGCAAGATGTTGTAAAAAACAAACTTTTGCATTGAAATTAAAATAATAGCCTATCCATAGTTAAGAATGATCAAAATGTCGAAATGTTTGATATCTTTTAAAATACAGACGGTAAAATTTTATCGTAAGCGACAGCTTATGTATGACGTAAGACATATTTAAATAATATAAAACCATCTTCCGAAAACTTTAATTTTTGTCGCTTATCTACTGATAATTGAAAATTATAAGGGCTCCATATACACACATCTACTTACATATAATAGGTACATAGTATTTAATGCATAGGTATTCATTGTATCTACATTAGGTAGGAAAAACATAATTGTAAAAAAATTACATATATAAAAGGAATTATTCTCTACACTGAAATAAAAAATTTAACAAATTAGCATTTTTTATTTTAAGCAAATTCTGCCAAAAAGCAATTGGCAGAATTTTTTAAAAATTGAATGCTTTTCGGGAAATGAAAATGCCAGATCTGTAAGCGAAAATGCCAAAATGGCAACAATGTGCCGGATCATTAATTATAAAAAGGTATAGATTTGAGAAATTTATTATGAAACTCTCTAAAGCTTTGTACAGGAACTAAAATTTAGTTACTAAATACACAAGTAAATATACCTGTAATTAACTCTTATAAGGATACCAGTGTTGCCATAAGATGTAGGAGGAAAAGTGCCAGATTGCGGAAATAAAAGTGCTAAAATGATCTACAGCACACACAAAAAAGTGCTAAAATCAGTAAACATTTTTAGTTTCCCTTATTTCTTCAGTGGCCCATACGCTTGCAGTAAAATTGTGAATTTTTTGTATTCTATATCATTGACAATGTATATATCATATTCATAGGTAGCACAATACATTTTTTCATAACTAAGAAAAAAGAATTACATCGTGTAGTGTGGGCAAAATTATACTATATATTTTATGTGAAAAAAAAATATATTTAATAATATTGTATATATAGGGCGCTTGAAATATTTAATTCATAAATTTTGAATCCAGCTGCGAATGGAATACCACGAAAGAACAAAACTTTAATAGTGTTAAATAGACTAGCTATATAAAGTTTAGCATTTGTTAACGCATTAATAATCCCAAATTAATATTTTACTTATTCAGTAAACTATTTTTTATTAAAAATACATTGAAATTTATTATTGAGGGGTTTACCTGGATCCTATGTGAATTTCACTGTTGCTATTGCAGATCATCATGGAAGCTTTACCCAAAAGTTTCTAAGAAAACTAGAGTTATTATGTTAAACTTTCATTTAAACAAATGAGAAAATCAATAAATATCAAAGTTGAAACAAGAACTTAATAATCAACATGTTTTTTTTACTTTACCATTGCTACATTGGGTGACTTTTTTGAGCTCGAATTGTAGTCGTACGAAGTATGTAAAGAAAGTAAATGTAAAAAACAGGAAACTATTCAAGAATATCTCTTTTCTACATAGTTAAATCAGATGAAACGATTTAATAACCAGATATACCAATTTCCCACGTTGTATAGTTTTACTGAATCACATAAACATAATCGTATAACCGACAACTAAAGTTTTGGGCTCACTTTAGCTTTGACTGTACTTTTGTATAAGCTTACCAATAACTTGACGAACACTACAAGCTCTTGAAAATAATACAACTTAAAACAAGTTTTGTTACTTTAGTATTTCAAATAGTGTACTTTAGTATATTTGTACCCATATGTGTATCTCAGAGCGGTTCAGTTATATGACTACTGTCAGACTAAACAATTATTGAAGATAAATAAATTTGAATTGGCTCACAATTTGTATTAAGGAATTATCTACTGAAAATTTATAAATTTAATGAAATAAAAAAGTGCAAAAAATGCCAAATAGTTTTAAAAAAGTGCTAAACTAGCACTTAGCATTATTTTCAAAATCTTTAGTGCTAAACGAAGAAAAAAAGTGCTAAATCTAGCACTAAAAATGCTAAAATGGCAAGCCTGTATCCTTCAGGAAAAAA
Organism: Tachina lurida; assembly: GCA_944452675.1. Classification (NCBI taxonomy): domain Eukaryota; kingdom Metazoa; phylum Arthropoda; class Insecta; order Diptera; family Tachinidae; genus Tachina; species Tachina lurida. The sequence goes on from OX101755.1 coordinate 84,171,822, forward strand.
TCTAAAAGTTTGAAATCGTCAATTTCCAAATAGTGTTCTTCTAAATTCGGATGCTAAAACACATACTATTAATTTGTATTTTCTAAATTTCAACTTAAGCAGGCGTACCATGTGTTTTAACATCCGAACTCACAAGAAAACGTGTGAAAACGATGTGAAAGCCAGAACACACAGGATTTATTATATAAAACAAACGAATTTCAAATTACCCGTAAATTACACCTGAGAGCAATTACCCACGCGCTACACTTGCACATAAAAATTACACCTGATTCGGGTAATTACCCGCGATTCGGCAACACTGGTATTAATGATTAAAACGTACATTTATTGACAATCTGATTGATATACAATACTATTTTGTTCTCTCTGTCACTCGAAGGGCTTATTTTGATATGGGGTTCAATATAATGCACATATATGTTTCCTTCACCACCTGTATTCTCTATCAGTATCCCTTTCCTAAAGGAGGCAACACCTAGTAATAGTAGTAGGCATTAATTACCTGAGAGTTACTTCTCTTTAAAAAAGAAAAAGAAAAAAAATATATGTGAACTTCTCCGAGAAAAGGGACCTAGTGTGTGAAAATGAAGTTTTGAGAAAAACGCATTTAAAGTTTCATAACGCATTATCACTTTGAACTAGGGTTTCTAATTTCCGGGCCTTTTCCAATTCCCGGGAATCGAGAAGTAAAATGTTTTATTCCCGGGAATTTCAAAAACATAAGAATTGAATTAAATGACCTCAATAAAAAATATGATTTCATGAAAAAATATACAACATTCTAATTAAAAACATAACAACTTGATTCGTTCATTTCATGAACAACAATATTTCCAAAACAAAACAAAAACAAATAAATTCATATGCTTTGAGTTATAGCATGGATGGAAATTCCATCTACATCTACCAATCTAGATACTCGTACTACTCGTATTTCCTATAAAGACTTTTTAGGTTGAAAATATTTCGTAACGCTTCAAGTTATTGGAGTCACTTAGGAAACCTCTATTACATCTTCTTTCATGCTTATTTATGCATCGTTATAGAGTTGTATTTTTAAGCAATAAAACAACAAACAGCAATGTAAATAAAGCAAATTCCAAAAACGTATATATTAAATTCTCGAAAATGCCCGTTGAAAATCTCCCGGGATTTGTAAAAAAATAGTTCCCGGGATTTTTTCCCGCATAGAAACTCTACTTTGGACACACCTTCAGCTGGTAGATGCGAATTGGTATGGTTGGTTATGATATTAAATTCGAATTAATCGATATCATTAAATTTCCTCCTGGGAACTCATTTCGAAGGATCGTACAAAAGATTACGAGGTAAACTGTCGCGATTTTGTGATTTTAATTTTTCAAATTCATTTCAATTAATGTTGTAAACGTTTGCAAGTACCACAACTTTGACTAAAAAAAAACGAAATTGTATGTAAAGAACTTGTGGACTCAGCAAAAGAAAGATTAATCTGTAATTAACGGCAAAGCTACCAAACAAATTACTCTCGCTCATTGCACCAAGCGGTTTATCGTTAGATCGCAAATGAGAATGTCAGGGTCTTATGTACTGATTCACAGAAAAGGGATTTTGTAGCTCGTAAGCCAAGTGAACCCAAAGCGAAAATAAATCTGAACCTGCCAGCAAGAAAAAAAATGGAAGCACCGGATCGATCACGAGAAAAAGAAAGCTGAAGTCAAAGCGCCGAAAAAAGAACACAGAGAAAAAACTGCCTCATATAATCAATAAGATTTTCTAAGGGGTATCCCAGCAGAAAGAAGCGAAGATTTTCTTTGAGATTCCTTATTGTTTTTATGTGGTAAATCTTATTAATTTTATCAAGCAGAAAACCACATAAAATCAAGAAGAAATCTTATTATTCACAACTTTTTTTACTCAATTTCCGTTATTTTTGGCACAAAAAAAAAGAAAAACTTCTTGATTCTATTAAATTGTAAACTAAAGGAATTTCTTATTGACTTTATTAGGTTGACTTCTTGATTTTTTTTAAAAGGTTTTCTTTTTAATTTTATTAGGTTGCCTTATTGATTTTTTCAATAAGGTTTTCTTCTTGATTTTAGTAGGTTCCTATATGAGTATGTTTAAAGCATCTTACTGATTTTTTTAATAATGAAATCTTCTTGATTTTATGGGGTGTCTTGTTATTTGATATCTATAAATAGACATAGAGAATTTTTTTTTATAAGAATGTTTGCACAATAATTTTAACCCTTATTCAGGATGCTTGTTAGCATATTGGTTAGAGTGGTTGTCTATCAGGTAGAAGTTTGCTGGTTCAATACTTGGTCAGTAAGTTAGTTAAGAATATAACATAATGTGTATGTATGTATGTATGCATGTATAAATAAATAACATCTACAACATACTACATACATACATACATATGTATATGGTATAGAATTTAAATAAAAATACATAAGTACAGAGAATAAAGACGCAATTTTTTTTTATTTTTTTATTGAAAAAATCAATTAAATAACCTCATAAAAACTACAAGATTTCTTCTTGATTTTTTAAAAAGGTTTTCTCTATGAAATTAATAAGATTTTCTTATTGAAAAAAAAACCATAGAGATGTCTTATTAATTTTGTTCTATTTTATGAGGTATTTAGTAGGCACTGTTTTCTCTGTGAAAAAACTGAAATTGTCAAACGGAAGAAAATCGAAGTATCGTATCACAAAACATCAAAAAAAAAGTCCAAACTGCAAAAAAATTCGAAGACTTACGAAAAAAAAAAAACAATTTAAAACCAAAAAAATCCAAAAAATTAAATTTTAATGTTTTTCTCATTTTTACGAATTTTTCCAAGTTCGTTTAGTACGTTTTTATGGGATAAATAAATTTTTATCAGAAATCAAATTAATTTCATCTTATTCTACACCCTTTTAGGTACCAGAATCCAATCTTAAGTCCAAATCAGTTTTTTGACACACTAGGTGCATTTTCTCGGAGAAGGTCACATATACTTAAATTTTTTTTGGGGAAACATTAACAGGTGTACCATATGTTTGTATGTACTACATGCATACATATGTACGTACACAACGGGTGAACAAGGTAAATATCTCCAAAAATGGATTTTCTTCATGCAATTACAAATATTACTTCTAATTTACATTTTAATTGAAATTTTCTCGCTTGTGCCAAACACAGTCGCAAACGAACAATATTTTAAGAAAATATTTACATTATTGTTGTTGGATTGAAATTTAAATGTACTTAAAGTTAATCGTAAGTGACAGTTTAAAGGAAAAGTGATGGCAGTATTTTGTCAAAAATAATCGAAATCAAAATTGATTTTTATTTCAAAGTACATACATATTTTATTATTTGACAGCTTCTGTTCTGCAAAGCATGTGTGTTGTACTCGTGTTGTGAGCCTTATATACATGCATATGTATGTATGTACATACATTAGGGTAGTAACTTTTAGATTTTTTTTTGGCAAATATCATATATCCCAAGGTAAAATCGTCTAGGGCATGGAAAAATTTGAAGAACGGCAGTTTTAGTTTTTTGCGATTGTTAAAACAAGTTTACGCACCAAACGTGATAAAGATTTTAATAACAGAGTGTTTTTTTTTACTGAATATATCGTCACCTAAAACCCAAAAGGCCGTAAGTACAATTTTTACTATTTTACAGGAGAAGCAAAAAACCTTATAAATTTAAGACTATTTATTTGTTAGGCGCCAAATTGAATAACGAATAAAATCGGTATTTTTTAACATACGTCGTGAGCAACATTTTAAGGAAAGATGTATTTTCGTGAATCACATCATAATCAATCAAAAAGTATATTTTGAATTTTCTGGTTGTTACGGCCTTTTGGATTTTAGGTGACGATATATAATATATATGGCCAAAAACTTTTTTTTTGTAATTTTCGCTCATAATTTGTAGTTTAACATACATATGTAGTACATACATAGATACATATTGTCGGGTGGTTACTGGTTCACTGCACAGATATTAAGAATAAATTATTATTGCTGCAAACCAGTACCCGACGATATATCGAGCCTTATTTTCGATTTAATTGTAGGCGACAAAAATTAAATTTTTCAGGAGAATGTTTACAGCCCGTATCTTAAAAGTTTTTAACAAAACTAAACGTACTTAAAACATGCTATCATTAGACTTTACGGAAAATCTCTTCTCAAACTGAGTGATGTCTTGATGAAACCGTTCCCCTTGTTAGTCAGAAACTGTTCCTAAATTTGCAGGGAAAAAGTTCAGATGTGAGTACAGGAAGTGCACTTTAAGGGACATGTTACACCCCATAGTCTTATACGCTGACTGACAGGAACTCCTGAATATGATCGACATAGTCACCACTTTTTTGGTTACTCAAAAAGTTCACACGCAAGTTTTAGAATGTAGGCCAAGTTATTTTTTTTTTTAGATTCAGGATTTCAACAAACGTTGAGACTTGGAAGATTGTCTAATTTGGGTTCCCACGAACATACCTTCTTTGATTTTAGTGTCACTAAGACGAGGACTTAAATCCATTACCTGCCTTGTCCATTGCTTTCACGCACTGCTTGATCAAAACGACCTTAATGTGGTCCCTCCGGTACTTTGTGGTCGGGAGTTTCGTTTAATGCTTGTCTCGCGCTCTGTTCTCACTTTCACATAAAAAGCAGCAGTATTTTTTTTTGAGAATCCTGACTGTATGCCGATAAGTAGAGCAACAACTTTTTTTTTTAAGCACAGATTTTCCAACTACGAGTATAATCACGATAACTTATTTAATCAAGGATTCATTTGATGTGTTCGAAGGTCTCTTTCATATCTACAGAATATGCAACTGGCACTGATGGTAACTGATTTCATGCTCATCTTTGGTGAATCTATAAACAGTCTCCACTTGTCAGGGTCACAAGTTAGCTTCATTTCCGATATCAATTCATTTGAATCAGGATAGAACACAAAATTTTGGCCCTACGAAAAAAATAGTTTCAAGGTTGACTGTCTGGTCCTTTGAGAAGAGATTTTTACTATATTTTCTAAGAGATTCTACTGCTGAAGTCAAGTCCCATTAAGCTGAGTTTTACTCTTAGATAATTTGAAACTCTGAAAGAGATTATTCAATAATAATCACTGCATGTTTCATTTGATGGTCCAGTATGAGGCTCAGAGTTTTCAAAATCTGTTTCTGGTTCTGGTATTGAATAGTGTGCTTATTTCTTCCAGAGATCCTGTTGATGGAAGTCATACAATGGCATTGAGTTACGGGTCCTTTTAGGCCGCCATTTTGTCAGGCTACTGTAACAAGTAGTTTAGCAAAATTTTTGGAGCCCAATGCTCGTTGATGGCCATCTTGACAATCAAAGTAGAGTCTATAAGCAGTTTTAAGAAGCTGAGAAAAGAGGTTTCCTTTGTCCTTTCATTGTCAACTTACCTCAAATATAGCAGAAGCTATCAGGAAGATTTTTACACTCGCGTTGCATACTTCAATAGTAAAATAGATGTCTTACTTAACTAAAATTCACAGCGAAAAAACTTCAACCGTTTTACTCAATTTAGACAATATGAGAACATCGAATCCTTGCGACAGCAACGAGTAATTTACTTTACGATCGCTAGATATGCACTCAAGTGGAATTTGCTATTCAGTACAATTTTTAACGATACTCGCTGTAGGTTAATGTCAGCTGTGTCGTTATTTCAGCGACAATAATTTATGTGTTGTTAATTTTATCAACAAAAATTAACAGAAAATATCAGCTGCATGCTATTGTTAAAAAGAAGTTACAGAATCACACAATCGTTGTTGCAAGCGACAAAATGTATAGACAAAAATTACGATTGTCGGGTAGTTAAAAGATACTCAATCGCACCACATGGCTATAAAATTATGGGAAATTGCGCGGCGTGATCCCTCGAAAATGGTGGCAGATGGGGGAAAACGGAGTTCACATTTGAATTTAGGAGGTCAACTTACATAAGAATCAACTGAAGCGGTTTTAAGGCTCTTTGCTTCTTTTTTGTTTTTGCAGAACAGTGTTACATATTATGAATGCCATTAAACTTTATGTCTTCACAAAATTTTACACTTCTACCATGAAAAATTATGCTTTTATTATATGTGTTAAATTTTATTTTTGTTATTTACGCCTTTTTGCATTTTATCTAACGATATACATATGGGCATTTCCACAGGAATGTCAACTTTTTGTAGCATGCGACACCAAGCAAGTATGCTTGTTTTTTCAAAGAAAACGAAGCGTTTTTTTATTTCTGTATATATTTGTGTAGGCCGTCAGCAGTCTTACGTTAGGTACAATTTTAAGAAAAATCAAGTCACGTTGTTCAGAAACAGAAGGATAATTGCTTGCTGTCGCACGCGACAAAAAAGTAAAATTTCTCGGATGAATGCCCATATATGTATGTATATTGTGAACTACATGAATTGGATTTGTTTAATGATAGCAACCCTGCAGGAGATCGAACTAGTGTCCAACTGGTATTTTACTAGTACAGAAGCCACCACCACTAGTTCCCAACCGTAAACTTTCCTATAACATCCCAGTAAAAAAAGACACTCCAAAAAAGTCATGAAAATGTAGAGTTTGCGATCTGGAAGTAGTGCCAATTTCGATCCGATCTAATGATTTTTACATAGGGTTGTCATTGCAAGAAGTTCTCTTTTTCGATGCCTGGTCACCGAATTGGAAGCGATTTTAAGAAAAATTTCCTTTTTTGTGTTCTATGATAATATTTTCATCTAGAAAAAATTGCTAATAGTTACCTATTTTAACAATTATTTTCTTTTTATAGGAATTTAAACGTGAAACAGTATTTTCATGTAAATTTAAGCAAATAACTTAAAAATTTTAGACCAAAATTAGTTCATAAGTATCTTAAAAAAAATCGATTTTTTTAAAATTCTGGTGAGTAATTTCTAAAACTATTGAGGAATTACAATGTTATGTATAACTAAAATAAACTTCTACTTGGTTTTCTGCAAACTATCGGCAAATTAAAAATATCGATTTTTTGGAAGCAATGAAAATGTAGTTCCTTTAGAATGACTTCCAATTTTTTTTACTGGGATGTTAATGCTCAAATTAGCATTGAGTGTGTTTAGAAAATTACTAGTGCCATTGGTACTAGTTTAGGACTAGTTCATTACCAGTTCTTTTGCAAAGAAAAATTATATAAAATTGGTGGTTTTATTCCTTTGCTACCCAGTGACAACTGCTAGTTAAAATTCGCAATTATTTATCAAAATTCAAAAATACAAAAGGTTAATTGTAATTATTTGTATTAATTATTTATAGGTGAACCTAAAACTTTAATAATTGTATAATACCAATTTCGTACAGTGCAAATGCTCTATTAGACAGTCAAAATTTATTTTGCAATATGGTGCCTTGGAACTACTTCATATACTAGTACTCATCAGAACTAGTAATTTTATACAACAACTTTAACCCTTTTCGCACTAGTTCTTGCTGTTCTAGTAATTATACTAGTAGCTTTTAGACAATTGATACCTATTCTCCTGCAGGGAAGTGTTTTGGCTGAAGCAATTTTCCTCGTATAATCGTATAGTGTCTTCAATTTCTTTCAGACTAAACTAATATATTGTATAACGCGATAAGATAACGATATTGTGGCATTATAAATCTTTAAATTAAATTTAAACTTAACATTTTGGGAAATTTTCAAGAATTATTCGCTTAAACGACTAATTATATCATCATATGACTATATTGCATTAAGAACATGCAAATAAGGATTAAAAATAAAATTTAATGCGTGAAAACTTTAATTACTTGAACTTCCGGCGAATTTGTAAAATGTAAATCTCACACGCATTTAATAAAAATAATTGCTCATCCATAAATACATATGTACTTAAGTGAGTATATGAACGCAAATTTTCTTATCTCTTGACCACTTAGTGTGGCCAATTTCATTTACATATAGCACACATTCATTCAATTCATCCTTGTTGGTTTTAAAGCACACAAGAAACCGAAATAGTTGTGTCCTTTCAATAAGTCCGTCGTGCGTGTGTTTTTAAGTGTTTCATATCATTTTTATTATCGATTTAATGCAGATATATGTACATACATATGTAAATTGTGCGAACGTGCCTTTTCGCTGGCAGTATTAATTCGTTTTTATGCTCGTTTAAATTAATTATCTTTATTAAGTCCTTGTCTCCTTAATATTTAAGCATGATGGACATGCTAATGACCCGTGTTAAATAAAATTTTTTCAATTGGGTGGGAAAATCAAAAACGGTATTGATGTGCAAATAACGTATCATTTGGATCTGTATTCAAGGTTTTATTTATTATTAAAAATTATCCGATAGCCCTGGCAAGTAGTCCTGCTACACCTCATACATACATATATTGTTGTTATATTTAACTATGATATCAATATTAATAAATAAATAAATATATAATCAAATATTAGTAGATATTCATTATTGCTTATTGAAGCAGGCACTTTTGTGTTTAAGGAAAAAATAAGAATTGAGTGAGTCTCATTAATAATAGTGTTATTAGATTATTTAACAATACAGTGCACTGTGAGGACTTTTGTAAAATAAATGGTAATAAATCTGGAACTTTTAAACTACTGACTGGATTTATATGAATATATCTAGAGGAGGACTTAGGCTTTATAATACATGTCTTGACAGCCTTCTGGCTTAAGCTGGACAGGAGTTACAGTGGGCCTAAGTTGACCACATGGGGATCAAAAAAAGTTTTGAGGTTTGTAACTTTTAGAAAAATGATCTGATTTTTATGAAATAAGCGTTTTTAGCTAAAATCAACAATTTTAAGAAATAATGTCCTTAAATGTGTTTTCGTATCTCTCATAGCTCAGAAGATATTTGACCTTAGACAAAAAAAATTTTTTTTTGTTACAATACGTAATGACCTCGATTAACTAATCCAGCGATTAACCGATTAAAACAAAAATCCGATTAATTGAATACTCTAATGCAAATGTACTAACTTTGAAAATTTCAAGTGTCGCATTGCAAAATATTTCTTTCCTCGCTTAAGAACTCTCTTTAACTTGTAACTATCATATATATGTATGTTGTTGTAGTGGCCAACATTTTACATATACCTTGAAAATTTCATAGTCCAAAGCTCTTACGGTTCTCGAGGAAATAGCCTATGACGTACAAACGAAAATCGTAGCAAAAACAATAGGGTAGCTTTTGAACTTTGGTGTAAGGAACCCTAAAAATAATATCCTGTGCGGCTTGTTTATTGTACCTCAGGCCGGAGTACAACTTACTTTGCAATAAATTAATTTATGTAAATTTTTCTTGTACATTTTCTTATAAAGAAAAAGAAAATAAGTCAGAGTAAAGATACTATTACCTGTCGTATATTCTCAAAATTGAAAATGTGATAAAACAAAAAATTTAGTTGTAACGACAAATTTGAAAATTGTTTTTCCTCATGCTATCGATGCCCTGAGGATGTATTCCAAAATGAAAGAAAATGGTTTACAAATTTTCATGTTATTTATAAATAATAATGTGAAAGCATTTTCTTTAGTAAATCCTCTATATTTTTTATTTAATAAGTACATGTTTGTCTAGTCTATATATATAAAATTCTCGTGTCACGGTGTTTGTAATTGAACTCCTCCGAAACGGCTTGACATATTTTTAAGAAATTTTATATGTGTATCGATAGGTCTGGGAATAGGTTATGGACTATTTTTAGCACCCATAAGTGGGGTATGCCACATGAACAAAATATCTTATATCTTGCAACCAGAAGAATTGAATGGATTTTTTACAGATTCCCTACAAACTTCGTACGAACGATCGCAATGAAACTTGGTGGACTTAGTCTGTGTAACTCGGGAAGTGTTTAAGGGTATTGCCTCTTTTGAAACTAGGACCAGGAGAGCGATAGAAGAGAAATATCTGCCCTCCGAAACGTTAAAACCAATTTTAATAAAATTTAGAACATAGATATTTTTGCATCTAAGAGCTTACATAGGCTCTGTACATTTTCAGGGGAAATTTCTGTTCCTTTGAAATCTTCAAACCGATTTTAATAAGATTTAGAACATAGATAGTTTTAAAAATAGGACCAAGAGGGCGATAGTGGAAATTTCTGCCAACCCGAAACGTTCGAACCAATTTTAAAGAAATAGAAAGTAACATAGGCTATGTGCGTTTTTAAAACTATCAACAGGAGAGCGATAGGGGAAAAATTCTGCCCTCCAAAACGTTCACACCGATTTTAATAAAATTTAGAACATAGATACATAGATCTGTATCTAAAAGCTTACATAGGCTACATACATTTTCAAAACAAGAACCGGAAGGGTGAAATGGAGAACATTTTTGCCCCTCCGAAATTCACAAAAGGACCATAGACATTTTCTAAAGTAGGAACACGAAGAAGTAGGGGGCCAAATTCTAAGTCTCAAATCGATATTAGTGAAATTTAAAATATAGATACCCTTTCGCTTAGAAGGAGACATACTATTTGTACCTTCTCGAAAGGAAAGTAAGACCAGCAAGGGGCCAAGGGATAAGTCCTGCTCCTCCGAAACCTTGAAATCGATTTTAATGACATTTAAAACAAAAAAGAAGATGAAGTATAGATATATATATATATATATAAATTTTTGCTCCTCCGACACTTTCAAATCGATGTAAATGAAATTTAAAAGACACTGGGGGTAAATTTTAAAGTCGATCGGGGTAGCGAAGCACACCGGGTGTCGCTAGTTTATGTATAAATACATATATCTGTCTGTACCGCCCAAACCAAATGTTTCGACTTTTTCTGAAGTCGTGCCGAATTCGTTAAGACATTTCGGTACTTTGCCTGAACAATATTTTTTTTATAAACATTTTTAGAAACAATAAAACTTTAATTGATAAGTATATAAAAGTAAAAATTAATGAAAAGTTTCTTTTAAAAAATTTATATAAATGTAATAAATAAATAAAAAAATTCAAAAGTTTTTAGAACCCCCGTTATATCCAGAAAATATGTGATATCTTTTAAACCGTTGGACCGATTTTTTTCAAACATATATAACTTAGAACACTCTCAATCAAGTCAACTTTCAAACATAGAAAAGTAAATCAAAATCGGTCCACCCGTACCTGGATTCGGTAAGTTTTTGCGAACCGAAAGTCGTAATGCTTATCGATATATTTATTCGCTTGCGGCAACGATAATGTGATTCCATAATTTCTTTTTTACCATAGTCTCTATTTTTATCTCACTCATCATTTAATTCAATATTATGTGGTATCTCTGTATAGAAAATTTGAAAATAAGCGAAAAGCACAAAGAATAATAAAGAAAAATTCAATGAATTTGAGCTTGTGATTTTGTTCTATTGTTCCTTCAACCGAAAGCAAATATCGTTAAAATATTTTACTTAATAGCATAGTTAATAAATTTTCGTTATATATGTTAAAGCGATACGATTATCCTAATAACAGTTACTAAATCCGTTTAAGAAATTTTTTATTCGACATATTTTCATAAGTTTATTTCAATTATAACACCCCTTTTTTTGGTAGGGGGTTAAAAAGAATTATGATAAACAGGGAAACCAGAAATATGCTCTAAAAAAGTGTTTTATACAGGGATCGCAAACAACGATTATTTTCCAAACTTAAACTGAAAAATCACAATAATAGAGAAGTGCTACGTGCAAAAGGCATTCAATATGCAGTAAAAACTTCAAAATATGCCCAAAAAAGGTAATAAAATATGCTCTTAAAAATAATATAAATTGGTTTATTTTTAAATTAAAATATATTTTTAATTCGAAAATTCAATAACATTTTTCTCTAAAATAAAAAAATGAGCAACAAAAAAGGAAACAATAAAAAAATTAGCAAAATAATTTGGGGGTTTGAAGTGAACTTTAAAACTAAATTTTCATAAAAATTTTAACTAAAGCAATTAATACAAATAGATTTTTTTATACCCCGGTAAAAATTTAACTTCAACTTCAAAAGAGATCACGATATCAGAATTACAACTTTGGAACTGTATCTGGCATAAATGAGACAAACTTTTTATTTAAAATTTTTGTTGTAATAAAAAATAAATATTGATTTTCAAATAAAAATTGTTGTGTGCCACATTTAAATAAACTTTTATACATTGACCATGTTTCTTCAACGTCTACTTGGGGCAGAGCTCGTCACAAATAATAAAACCAAATTTTTATTGAAACCAATGTCCTTAATAACTAATATATATAGGAAAAATGTAAACACTAAATGGAATATTGAAAAATGAGATGACTTGTAAGCATATTAAAATGAAAAATTCTATAAAGTATCAAAATATGCTCTAAAAGCGCAAATTATGCTCTAAAAGCGCAAAAATATGCTAAAAACATGCATGTAAGACTGATATATGCGAAAATATGCTTTATAGGGTAAAATATGCAAAAATATGCACCAACAAATCGATGTCAAAATATATAAAAAGCTCTGACACGCACAAATATCTTGTCTCTTCATTAATACGTTACACAAGAAAAAACATGCGGTTTCCCTGCTTATAAACATATGTTCTTGGATAAGTGTTTTTGCAACTTCCCGATATAGGAAGTTACTGATTTTATTCGAATTTTCGAAAATATATTATTCGAGATTGACTTGGCCACGATCTAGCTTAAGATGGCTTACCAGGAGATCAGCTCCATATACTGGTAGTCGTATTAACAGGTAACTATTAGATACATTGCACAGTAGGCAATTTGTTCCGAAGTCGTAAGTTGGCATCCCTAAAAATTTTTCCTATTACAAAAAATCAATCAGCCCAGCTGTGTGTGCTCATGAAAAAATCTTAAATTTCAAATTTCAGGCCGATCGATCCAGAACTTTCAATGTGCGCTGTATATGAATCACACACATTTTTGTGCCCAATCTGTTTATTATCCACCCTTATTCCAGTTGTCGACATTGACGGCACTTTAACACAATACCCAAAAATTGGGCCTTATTAACTCGCTCTCGAGAACAATTTTGTGCTACTGACAATCTATTTCCGTTCCCTAAGGTATTGAAAATAGCATAAATCTGCCATCAGGAGTCAGTTATTTTCGACAATGGGTACAAAAACACCAATTTTTTTTTGGTATTGTGTTAAAGTGACGTCAATGTCGACAACTGGAATAAGGGTGGTTATTAAAAGTTTATAAAATAATTAGTGTAAACCCTTTTTATTTGTGTTGTATTTGCTTATTCAACATCAAGGTGTATTTAAACAGCTGGCCGCGCTACTTCAGCTGATAATTTTTTGCTCTATTTGCTTTGTAGCTAACGAATGTCAAAAACTTCGATTTTGTTTTGGTTATGGTACAATTATTTTTGTGCTTTTGACATTCTTCGCTTCTTTACACAGCTATGGTTGCCGTATTTTTGTATAACAAATCCTTACGCAGTCACCTGTATAATTACACCATGTTCAACATTTTCATATCGCCAGAAGTTGCCTACCTTACTTTTCATTTTCTTTGCCGCCAATTCATGTACATACATAGTAAAATTTTTTTTACACACTATTGAAAGGAAATGGAAGATAGGGGTAGAAAAAAAATATACAGAGAAAAATTGGCGGGTGCTTGGATAAGCACTGAATAATTGGGTGTTTATCCATTGTTTGCATGATTAAAGCTTACTTTAGTTTCGTTGGATGTCGTGGGTGTATGCGTGTGTATTTTGTGTGCATTATGTATGTATGTATGTATATATGTATGTATGTATGTGATATGAAAGCACAGAAGTGTGCTCCATAAAAATTGCTTAATTATCATAATGTCATGGAGGTGTTTTATGGAATACTAAACCAACACTTGGGGTCATGATTCATAAAATTTCAACGTTGCCAGGATTAATAATAGCAAATGGCAAAAGGTTGCTGAACACTTTTTTTACTCCATATAAATTAAATTGTTTTGTTGGCTTATTAGATTGCAGTTCAGTTAGCTATGGTTCGATTTAATTTAAAATTTTTTTTATAGGTTGTTGTATTACTGCGGTAACATGAAACTTTAGTTAAGACGAATCCAGAAACTAAATACATATATTGTAATTACGGCAGATATGCCGCATGATGTATAATTAAATTTGGAGTGAAACACAGCTGTACACTATCCTAAAAAAGAAATTATAGAATCACATAATCGTTACAGCAAACCAATAAATATTTATATCGATAAATACTACGATTATCGGTTCGCAAAAAGTTACTGAATTCAGTAGTACTGGTCAAAATTTTATTACTAAATTTTGTAGTTCAATCATTAGATTAATTGATTTTAAATATTTTTTCTCTTAATTTTTATTTATTATTTATTTGTTTCACTAAACACTTTAATTAAAATCATACATAATTTCCTTTTCTTTAGTTTTACTAAAAATAAAAATAAAATTCTAATCAGAAAAAATTTTTACTCCGGCTTAAGTTCAGTAATTTCAATTCTTATTGAATGAAATATTTTTATTAATTAATTGAGTTTCTAAATCATTAAGTAAATGTTTTTGTTATTACAGTTGTACAGGGTAGGATATGAGTCGTAATATACGTAAACTTAGGCATTAAATACCTAAAGGAAATTGACAATAAACTACATTTTAAATGAGATAATATGCGATCTAGGATATCAGGATGTCGCTGGAAACAAAGAGGGAATAAGTTCGCAAAGATGAGATCATTACTGGATAGCATCATACTAGGTTAGGTTAGGAAGGGAGGCGCTATACCGCACTTCCACTCGGAGAATTGGGTCCATTGTGATTCCCTTCTGTTGCCAAAAAACAGTAATATTCCCCCCCCCCCATTCTTTGTAGCCAGAAGTGACCCTATTATCCGTCATTGAGCCGCCGAATTCCCATGATGAAGCCTCTGATGTCCCCTAGTTTACACTTCCCGATATCAGTAATGCTTTCATGGAAACGTCTGGTCAGCCATCTAAGTCGATGACGTTGCAGCTTTTGGGTAGTGGTTCCTCTTCATACCCGCACATCCTACAAAAATCTTTAGTGCCAGTTTCCCAAATGCTGGTTCTGGCTCTGACCGAGCAGTGGCCTGTCCATGCGCCTATCACGATTCGCATCGCCTTCCTATTCATGTCCAGTAGCAGTTTGGATCTTCCTGAGTAAAATTTTGGACACCTAACCCTTTGAGACTCTACAATCCTCCCTATTTCGCCATGAACTATTGGTCATGCATTCTACCCAATTACTCAGTTCCCTAAGTAATGACCTATAGGTAATTTCACCGACCTGACTGGCATACCCTCATGTAATGCCGACCCTTTCCATGCCAGTTCATCGGCAATTTCATTTCCCTCAACACTGCTGTGACCAAGAACTCAACATAGTCTGACACTATATTTATTCATAAGCACGTTGAGGGCTTTCCTACAGTCACTAACAAGTTTAGATTTGACATTGTGTCCCTTCAAAGCTTTAAGCGCTGCCTGGCTGCCGACGTAGAAGGTTACCTTCTCACCTTAAGCTACATTCCTGGCCACCAGCTCCGTGGTCCTGAGGATCGCCAAGATCTCAGTCTGGAAAAAGCTGCATTCATTCGGCAGTCGGAAAGAACTATGAATGTTCGTTCCCAAAATATATACATCAGCCCCTGTGCCTTCGGTAATTTTTGATCCGTCTGCAAAGACTACAGTACCCTCCTATGGCTTATCAGATTTGACGCAACAGTCCCTATCCGTAATTACCCGTGAGAGTGTTATACTAAAATCGATTTCAGCGACCCTATAGTCCGTAAACACAGCCGTTACGGATCCCTGAGCACTAAAATGATCTCATTTACCAAGCCTGTTTCTACGAGTCTAAGGAGACTCATAGTCGCCGTTCCCGCAACAAAGTCCTCTATAGGAAGTAGATGAAAAATTACGTCGAAGGCAGCCTGGGGTATGCTCCTCTGAGCACATGTGATGCCTATCTGCACTTTTGCTAGTAATCTCCTGTAACTTTCCTTCCTCAATGCCTCCCACAATACCATACAACCATAAGGAATAACCGGCACGACAACCGATATGGAAATCCAGTTTACTATCTTCGGTTACATACCCAAGTCCCTTGCTATGGAGTTCCTGCAGGCGTAGTAGGCATTGAGTCCTTTCTTTAGCCTTTCCTGTGTGTTTCTTTTCCAAGAAAGCTTGCTATCTGGGAAAACACAGTACGAAACTCTCTATTTTGTATGTCCTGGTAAAGAGGATTAGCTCAGCCAAAACTTTTCAATAATAGAGATGAATTGAAACAATGCGCTATAGAATAACACAGCATGAATTGGCAAAACTCTGCCATTAGAAGAGTGACAGAAATTCTCTGGGGAAACCCAAATAGTGAAAAGACAAAAGATATTCTGGGCTTAAAATAGCCAACACTTCGGCATTTGGTTAGCATGATAACAGTACATACCGAGTTAAAAAGTTACCTGGCTCGCATATAAAGCTTGTCAGATAATAAAACTCTCGAACACTACTTGTGTCACTGTCAAGTATTCAGTCAAATTAAAAGACAAATCTTCCAATTGGAAAAATACCAGTAGATAAGAAATGTCTTAAGGAATCAAACGGGAAAAAACGTTAAAAAGTATATTGGAGCTCCTAGGTTCCCAAGCTGACTAAGTTTGATAGGTTTTTACGGTTATTTGTTGTGTGGACACTTTCTGCGATATCGGAAATAGATTGGCTAAAAATTGATTGCCAATATTTTAACCCAACCTATTGCTAATGAAATTTAAATCTTTCTGTTTATTTTGGCTTTCTTAATATTTTCCAAATCTTAAGTTTTCGAATGACGTAATTAAGATATTGAAAAGCTATTGAAGTTTTCTTCAATACGAAAATTCGTGCGGTCAAGTAAGCTGCTCTTAGACACCAAGAAGATCTTGACAAACTTCCTTTTTTAATATCCAATTCAACTGTAGTGTTAACATATTGATTTTCGTGGTGTAACCTTTGTTATTTAAATTATTTATGTTATTTATTATATTGTATGAGAATTCCTGCATAAATGCTGATTCCTTTAATTTAATCTAAAATACATACCTCATCTTTTTCAGCCAGGGATTCACCATTTTCAACACGAAATCGCTTAAAATTCGGATCAATACCATCCAACTCAGATTGTGGCAACTGAAAAGATAAAATTAAAGTTAATTAACATATCTGTGGCAATAAGGAAAAAGTACTTAAGTCATATTTTACTGTTTTGCAGGAGAGAACTTTTAAGCTTTCAAGCAGATTGTTAGAAATTTATTTCTTTTACAGTTAAATTGGAAAATTTTCTGTTAACCTTTATTTTTTTAAGCAAACATCGTTCTACACACTATGAATAAGACATTTAAGTTGAAATATACCAAAGTATGACCTAAATTATACCAAAAGAGATATTAAGTCCAATAACAAAAATTAAAAATTAAATTACTGAGCTTAAGCCTGTTTAAGAAATTATTTCTGATTAAAAGTTCACTACAGTTCAATTAAATCTAAAACTGTCTCACAAATGAAAACTTTTAAAAACCTCCGAATATATCTAGACAATATGTGATATCTTCTGAACCATTTTTCATAAAATAAAGCTAAGAACCTTCTCGATCAAGTCACTTTTCAAACAGAAGAAACTAAATCAAAATCGGTCTAGCCGTTTGGTATGTACGTGGACTCGTAGAGACACACATATACACAGTCACAAGGCATACACCGAAAGAATTTTGCTTCATAAGTCCAATGAAACAATTTCATTAAAATTTTTTCACAAATCTAATGATAATTTCACAAATGCAATGAAAATTTCATGAATATTGTGAAAGAATTTCATTGGAATTGCTTCCTTGGTATTCTGGTTTCGTAAGAATATTTTATTGGATTTATGACAACAATATATTCTAATTATTAAGAAACCCCTTTATATTTACGCTATTTCATTATTTTCATGAAATTGTTTTATTGTTTCGATGAAGTTATAGCACTGCATTAATTACACTCTTAAATAAATTTGATGAAGTTTTCAATCAAATAATTTTGACGAAACTGGTTTCATTAATCCAACGAAGCGTGACGTTGGTTGAATTTTAATGCATTTTTCATTAGATTAATGTCGAAATTCGTAGAATTTATGCCGAAAATTCTTTCAGTGTAGTACTATAACTTCCTGAAAAACTACACAAATTAATTGAGATTTTGACCAGAGATACTGTCTAATATGCAGATTACGGAGGTACCATTAACTCAGCTTATCTCGACTTAAGCACTTTTCCCTGTTTGCCACAAATATATATGTAGGTGTCAAGAGCGAAAAATAAGGAATTAATGGTAAATTCATTTGCCAAATTTAAACAAGTTTGTATTAGAGATATTTGCCCACTGGTATTTTATTAAATGACGCATAATCAGTAAAATGAGAAAAAGCAGCATTAAAATAAACACCTGCAGCTAATTGATAACATGTGATACGAAAAAAAATTATTTTTCTTATCTCTAGCATTTTGTTTATATTAATTCGCTTATACTCGTCATTAAAATATAATCCCTTTAATATAATCTATAGATTACATTTGCTTAGATACATTAAATGGTTATGAGAAAGTTAATAAAGTTAATGCCTTTCAGGAATACGAATAAATTACTAAATTTAAGCTATTTATGCTTGCACACAAACATATTTCGATGACCGCTGCTAAACTTTCGACTTAAGGTGGTGAAGAGATTCAGCTCGGTAGATTTCGAAAATTGTTTAAAATAAAATTTTCACAAAACTGTTTTTTTTAAACAAATATTAAATTACTAAACCGATCAAGGGTGCCCCTGTGGCTGAGTGGCAGCGATGCTAGCCTCTCAGTCCAGAGGTCGTGGGTTCGATTCCCACCATAGACCCTGGGTATTTTCCGCAGACAAGCTAATCGCTTTGCGGGTTGTGTTTGTTCTTAAAAAAATTAAAAAATAAAAATAAAAAATTTTAAAATTTTTAAAAAAATCAGCTCTTAACCTCAAGACTAAAATCGAGTGAGTAGTTGTAGCTTAGCGGCAAGTCTCAGGGGTGAACTGCAAAGTCAACCAACCGATTTCCAAGAGCGTCACAATGCAAAATTATACTTGTCTTACAGAAAACGGTTTTAAAGTTTTCACTTTGCGAGTATTAACAACTTAGGGCTATAATTACAACTTAAAGCTGGTTAAAAGTAGGATTTCGTCAAAAGTAGCGATGAGTGTTGATGCTGTATTCTGAGGAAGGTCTGACAAACCAATGGTCTCGCTTCGATTATCCACTATTATCGGAGATGGTAAATTACCGCTTTTCTTTTTAACAACAACGTACTTGATGGCAAAGGTCCTCTTTTTTCTTAAAATATCGCATTTATTTCCCGTATCAATTTGTCCAGCGATATATTTTTAATTGTTATCTCCATGATAGCTATAACTGAAATAATAACATTGAACCCATCGCAACTTAAATGTATAGGTATGTATTTTATGTGGGAATAGATACAAAAGCGATACAAATATTAGGTTTTTACCTAATAAGCATAATAGGGGTGTGCGCGCAGGTGCATTTGCCCTTGTAGGTATATATGTATATGTGACGTGCAAAATAGAAAGGGACCTAAGGGTAAAAACCGGTGTTGTTCAGGAGAGCCATTTTAAAGATTTAAATACGTGTATCTTTGGTGTACCATCACTGAGCGTGTTGGTATTGGTCTCATTTGAAAGCGAAACATCTCATGACGTCACGAACGTGTTGGTCAACCTTGAAAACGCACGTAGGTCGTCCCTACCTCTTGTTTTATGTAGTTGGTTTTTACTGCTTTCTACCTAGCGCGCTGTTTCCATGAGTTTGATATCAAATTTGCTCGCGTTTTTTCGAATCCAGTTTTATTTTATGAAATTTTTAATTTTGAATTATAATAAATACTCATTTATAATTCTTTTAAATCGTGAATATCACTCTGTTAGTACGAAAATTTTTTCACATAACCTTAGAATCGTCGACTTCAATTTCATAAAACGCGCATATCTCTGGGAGGGAACACTTTTGGGGCATGGGATCGGTCTCATTCGATGCTCAGATGTTGTCCACATAAAAAAAGTGAAAATTGATTTTTTTACCCTTAGGTCCCTTTCTCTGTGCGCTGTCACATATACTGCCTGTGTATATTAATTTTTATATGTTTGAGTCTAGTAAAAGTAATTAATTACAAAAAATATTTAATACACCTGCAAGAGGCCATAAAAAATGTGGGTTTGTTTGAATAGCAGAAAAAACACGTAAATTTTCAGCTGAGGTGTTATATTTGTGTATACATTTTAAGACTGATATAATGACAAAGGTAAACATATTAAATACCGTTGAATAGACAATTATGTCTTCTATTGTGATAACATATAAAAAATCAAGAAACATTTGAAGTAAAGAAAATGAGATCAATACTCCCAGATCCCAGATCCCAGAAGAGCTAAATCCAAAAAAGTTGTTCGTGGAAGAAGCGCAGCGATGCAAATGGTCGCCGGCTTCTTCGGCCGAATGGGTCATGTGATGAATCATTCTTCATCATGATAATGCGAGCTCTCACACATCTCGTTAAACAAGTGAATCTTTGAGCACTCCGTCGAATTTCATCATCCTCATCCTCCGTACAATCCTGACTTGGCATCCAATGACTTCTTCGTGTTCTCGAATATCAAAGGTAAACTGCCTGGTCAAGGATTTACGAGCACGGAAGAAGCAGTGGAAGCGTCCAAAAAAATATTTTTGGGGGCGTTTCAAGAGGAATGGAAAAAGTGCTATGGAAAACGGGGTCTGCTCATAAATGAAGTAGATAACGCACAAATCAATGTCAAATATTTTTTACAAACATGATTATTACCAAAAAAGATTAAAGGCGGACTTGTATTGCATTTTAAATAAAAGTTTGCACGTATGATGCAGAGCAGTGATGCATTTACGAACACACCCATAGTTTGAACGAATGCAAAATCCACTTTTATTTAAAAATGTTTGTTATTATTTGCTATTCCCGAAATATAAATAGTAGCCCTCGTATTAAAGCATTAGTGGAAAACTTTTTATACGTCCCATAAAATCCTACTTATAACCACCTTTCAGTTGTAGTAAAGGCTCTTAATGGTAAAATAAAATGTAGTTTACCTCTCAAGAGGTCAGTGTACAAAGTATGCGTAAAAAATTTTATGCCCAATATAAATAACGATTCGGTAAATTAACGATCCTTGTAAATGCTGTAAAATAAACTAAAAAAAATTAAGTAAAGTGTGACTTTGACTCGCGCACGAAGGGCTTTGATCATTTTTTTAATAGTGTTTTTTACGTTTTTTCAGCTGAAATAATTTTTTTTCGCTTTTTTCTCGTTTTGGCGATTTTTTTAATTTTGGTGATTTTTTTTAATTTTGGCGATTTTTCTTAATTTTGGCGATTTTTTTCATTTTGGCGATTTTTTTTCATTTTGGCGATTTTTTCATTTTGGCGATTTTTTTCATTTTGGCGATTTTTTCATTTTTGTAATTTTTTTTTATTTTGGCGATATTTTCATTTTGGCAATTTTTCCGGTTTTTCGCGATTTATTTTCGATTTAGAAATTTTTTTTTATTTGGTGCTTTTTTTCGTTTTGGCGATTTTTTTTTTTGATGTTGGCGATTTTTTTTTTCGGTTTGCCGATTTTATAATTTTGAGTTTTTTTTCTTTTATCGTTTTTGAAAATTTCAAGAAGTTTGCTCTTACGGTTTCCAAGATACAGCAAGTTATCGAAATTACATTAACTGATAGTACACCCTTTAATTAAAATTTTTTAAATTTTAGTGTTAATTGTTGTAGTCTGTATAAAAATACACTAACTTTACAAATTTCAAGTGCATATACATACAATTGTATGTATATTACATGGGATTTTAAAATTTTTCGTTGCTCGTTTTGGCACACCCTTTAATTTCCAACTTTTATGTATTTGTTGTTGTAGCGGCCAAGGGTCTACACACTCTGTCCAAATTTCAGGTTCGTAGCTCTTACGGTTCTCGAGAAAATACCCTGTGACGGACAGACGGACAGCGTAGCGAAAACAATAGGGTTTCTTTTCACCTTTGGCGTATGAAACCCTAAAAAGAAGAGAGGTGTCTTAGGACACCCAGTTATAGCTTTGCTGCTTAGCTATATAAAACTAACTTTATATGTAAAATAACAATGCAATACAATTATATTATATGATGATGTCCAATTCTCCACAAATATTTAAAAACGTTTCCATTTATTTCCCATTATTTTCTTTTCTAGCGGCTTACGATTAAATTAGTGTAATGTTTGAGGCCTGTGGCGGCTGTTAGCCGGCTTATAACAGATTGACTGTGTTCTCTAATTTGTGCTCATGTGCGAAAACAGTACAAAAACAAGTTGAGTAATTGTTCTCATTGTTTTTGTTTTATTTTACTCACTTCAAAAGCAAACAATTTGTTCCGTTAAAATTCGTACTCTGTTTTTAAGTACAAAGAAATCAAAACAGAAATAAATTTATAACTGTAATAGTGTCGATTATTTTTATTACGAAAATCACGTGCTAGCTTCTATGTCGTGACATAAATAGCATAGCTATAAAAACGTATTTTTGGAGTTATAACCCTCTTGTAGCGAAGGCTCGATATCTGAAAAAGTTCAAGAACTTATTTGTTTGTTACATAAACAGCACCTTTCGTTTCGCTAAAATTTAATGCTTGTGTGCTAGAAATTTGGCTCGCTTTAGCGCTTTTCGCAGTACTGCCTCGGTTTGTCTTTTTGATAAATGTTGTCATTGCTGCTTTTCTAATACTTTGTTGAATATTCCATACGCTTTCTACTAAGTACATATCGTCGGCTGGTTTCTGGTTTGCTGCAAACAAAATGTATTTTGAATATATTGTGCCGCAAACCAGATACCAAGCGACGATATGTATATTATGTTGCTGCTAATACATATCAATACAGAGAACTTTGATGACGAAATTTTATTTTTTATCGCATATTTCTTTTTCTTGCTTTTGCTGTTATTGTTATTTTCTATTTTACCCGTAGAAAATTCCAAATTACCATTTTGACACCTTGACACAACTATTAATTAGAAAAATGAAAGTCATTTTTTGTTTGTTTCACATATGTACGTACATATATTAACAATACCTACAGACATACATACATACACAAGTATGTACTACTATTTTTCCTGGTTGCAATAATTTATACAAGGCTTGACTGCTAAATTATTTGCATATGTAATACATACGAGTGTACATAAATGATTTGAAAAATTTGCAAGGCTTACAGTGAGTACGAATGCGTTGTGTCGAAGACAATAATTTATTATCGTGTGACATTTATCGTAAACGTACTTGCTGAGAAATACTCTTAGAATCGAATTGGAAAGAGAAATAAGTTCTTGATGAAATATGTATATTATTTTATGTATGAAAGTATTTTCATTAATCAAGACCAAAATAACTCCAGAAAAAACAGACAGAAATAACATTACGTAAAATGTTTACAAGTCTAGGAATAAAGACATCGTATCTTGTTACAAAGAATCAGTATTAATTTTTTTTAATGGTGTAACAATTTTATATATTTTTTATATATGTGACACCGCATAGAGAAAAAAATCAATTTTTACTTTTTTTTTTTTTTGATGTGGACAACATCTGACCATCGAAAGAGACCGATCCCATGCCCCAAAAGTGTTCCCTCTCAGAGATATGCGCGTTTTATGAAATTGAAGTCGACGATTCTAAGGTTATGTGAAAAAATGTTCGTACTAACAGAGTGATATTCACGATTTAAAAGAATTATAAATGAGTATTTATTATAATTCACAATTAATAATTTCAGAAAATAAACCTGGATTCGAAAAACCACGAGCAAAATTGATATCAAGCTCATGGAAACAGCGCGCTAGGTAGAAAACAGTAAAAACCAACTACACAAAACAAGAGGTAGGAACGACCTAGGCGCGTTTTCAAGGTTGGCCAACACGTTCCTGACGTCATGAGATGTGTCGCTTTCAACTGAGACCAATACCAACACGCTCAGTGATGGTACACCAAAGATACACGTATTTAAATCTTTAAACTGGCTCTCCTGAACAACACCGGTTTTTACCCTTAGGTCCCTTTCTATTTTGCGCGTCACATATATATATCTTTGTTCTATATAAAACTCCAAAACCCAAATAAGTGTTTTTTTAAATTATTTTTTTCTTATTTATCTTGATATTTATCACCAGGGAAACCGCAAACATGCAATTGCATGTTTTTTCTTGTGTGACATATCAATGCGGGGTCAAGATATTTCGATCACGTTTTTTCAGTTTCAGATTATGGTATTCGCTGTCGAACAATGTAATAATATGGTTAGATACCGAATGCTGTAATCTCAAACTGAAAAAACGCGATCGAATCAGCTCGTTATCGGAAGCGACGATTAGTTAAGTTAAGTTTTAACCCAGGGAAAAAACAGCTTAAAATCTATAAAAACCATATTGAATTAATAAAAAACATTAACGAAATTCTAGTCATGTTGAAATTTCTTATTTTAATATCGTAAAATATTCATTTACAGTATTAATTTATTAATTTTATTTATTTTTAAGTATCTCACCATACATTTTCTATTATATTGAAAATCATTGAATTAATGTGACGCGTTCGTATTTTTAAGTTGCAGCTTTTCCCTGAGTGAAGAAAAAAATTAATTCATATTATTTGCCCTAGTCAAAATTTGTATTACAATGTTGTTGTAACGTACACTTCAAGCCCAAATTATTTTTTTAATATGGCAGTTTTTCTTTGTTAATTTTTATAGCTTTGCTATTTATTGTGCGATACTGGAGTAAGGACGTGATTTTCGTAACACAGTTAATCGACACTATTGCAGTTATAAATTAATTTTTCTTTTGACTTCTTTGTACTTAAAAGCATGGTACGAAAATAAACGAAACGAAATGTTTGAATTTGTTCCGTTTTGTGCTTTGAAGTGAGTCAAATAAAAACAAAACAAAACCAATGATAACGATTGCCCAATTTGTTTTTGTATTGTTTTTTCACGTGACTATAAGCCAGAGAACGAAGTCGATCTAACTGCCGCCGCCGGCCACAAACAATACATTATTCGTACACAGTTAGAAAAGAATATAATGGGAAATAATTAGAAACGTTTTGAAATATTTGCGGCGAATTTAATATATTTTTTTTTTTTTTTTTTTTTTTTTTTTTTTAAAAGAGAAGTAACACTCAGGCAATTAATGCCTACTGCTAATACTACGTGTTACCTTCTTTAGGAAAGGGATAGTGAGAGAGAAGACAGGTGGTGAAAGAAGAGATAGAGGAAAGCTTCATTCTTTTACAACTCTGCTTTTCGCACGTTTTTAATAATGCAGTGTTGCAGCGCCTCTCTGATGTTAAATGGGGCGTTCATTTTTTGAAGCTGTGTCTTGTAGCCATTTTATTGATTATTTTACTTCGCCGATGATTTTGCTACACAACGAAGGAGGGCGCTCTGATGTTACATTAGGACTAGTATCTGCTGAAGTCGGTATAGTTCAGTGACCAGTGACTATGCCTTCATCAGTTGAACTTTCCTACAACAACTGACACAAAGGGACACTAATGCACATTAGAAAAATGC
Source organism: Tachina lurida (assembly GCA_944452675.1). NCBI lineage: Eukaryota > Metazoa > Arthropoda > Insecta > Diptera > Tachinidae > Tachina > Tachina lurida. The sequence continues at coordinate 84,197,513 of OX101755.1, forward strand.
GTGGTGTTGTTATTTAATGACTGTCGGATATCGGGATTGAACCCAGGACCTTCGGTTTTGTAGTCAACGTGCTAACTACTTCAGCCAACGCTGAATTGAATTTGAATTTCAAATAATATATACGTTCTAAATTAAAAAAATAAATTCCAATTATTTGTTTGAAATGGGAATTACCGGGATCCCGGGAAATTTAAAAATCAATTCCAATTTCCCGGGAACTAAAAAAGTGCGGCAAAAGAAAAACTCTAGAGATGAAACATCTACACGCAAAGAAAAAATATGGTTTAGGTAACCATATTGAAACAGCAACATGCTATGATTACATTATATGGTTGCAGCTAAATCATATTATTGTCAATAGAAAAGAAAAGTTTAAATAATATTATTTTCTGAGTTAATAACAATAGATATTAATAACAAAACCAGCTAACTTTGTTATACCTAATGTTAGTATTGTAAATATGACAACACTATTGTTAGATATGACTATGACCATATTTTAATATTATAATAATATTGTTAAATACGACCATAGTATTATTTTCTATAATAATAATATTTTGTTTTTTAATCATATCGTTTTTGGTAAATATTTTGTTTAAAACAGCTGTGCGCTAAAACCGAAATAAAAATACATTAATATTGTGTAAATAAAATATATATTTATATACGTGTGCATGCACGAGATACAGACACGCCTGTATAAAGAGATAAACATACATATGTATGTATATATATTTTATTCATTTATCTACTGTTTTTTATACTTTTATTTATTTATTTAACATCACGCGTGTACTACCGATAGCTTACAAATGAAACACTGAACTGACAGAAGATGTTTCTGAAAAAGATTTTTTTAAAAACTTAACATAGTATGGTTTTGGATAACATTGTTATTTACATCATATTATTTTTACACAACAATACAACAAATTATACTGTAGTCACACATTTTTAACGAAACTATATTTTTAAATTCTAACCATATCGCACTTTTTATGAATATAATAATGTAATTATTAAATTCAAACATTATTTTGTTTATCGTAACGAAATTAGTGTTTAAAATAACAATAATAATGTGATTATTAAATTCAAACATTATTTTGTTTATCGTAACGAAATTAATGTTTAAAATAACAATAACTAGTTTTCAACGACCACACATTTGTTTCAGAGAACATAATATTGTTTTCTCAATTATTCTACAACCATATCTTTTCTTTGCGTGCACATGTCCTGTTCGAACTTTTCTTTGTAAGACAACGCCCATTATAAAAATCGTTACTCACACAAAATTGCATGGCCCAATTGAGAGGCGCATTCAATTGACCGCCTAGATGGTGCCTATTTAACGCCTTAAGACTAGTTTTTTGGAGCTATGATAAGGCTCATGTCTGTAGGGACAAGTCCGCAACGTTTGACACACTGGAAGCCAATATTAAAAAATTTATTTTTTAGATACTGTCGTAAATGTTGAAGAGAGAATGCCAAAATTGGGCCCAGCGTTTCAACCATATGAGGCGTAGCCACTGTCAACATTTACAGGATATCATCTTAAAAAATTTAATTATATATGTAAATCTTTCTATCGACTCAAATAAAGATTTCATACATTTCTCCAACTTTTGTGTGTGTGTTTCTTAAAAATGTTACATTTATTACTGTTCAAGTCCATTCGAATGAATTGAAATGTCTTTCGTATGTGTTATATGTCTGTTTTGTTGCGTAATAAGATTAGAACATAAGAAATATGGCTTTCATAGGAATAAATTTACGCTTATTACCTTGAATAAAATAGATCAATCCAAAATTGATTGATTTTTTTCAAGTTGAATACAACATAAAGCTATTAATATTCTTATCTTGTTATCTATTACTATTTCTCATCCGTATAAAAGTTATTTTGTTACAAGACTTGTAATCCACATATACATAAATAAGTACGTATATTTAATATTTCATCAATTTTGTTTCAAATAGAATAATGCATAAGACAGTATTTGGGGTAAAACTAATTTTTTTATTATGAAGAATAAAAGAAGTCATAACTGTCAAAAAAAGTACGATTTGTTGATGTTTATTAGAAGTCTTAATGTAAATGTGAATTGTAAAAGAAAGATAAGTTTTAACATTATTATTTGGGGTAGTTTTAGTTTTGCTCTTGTTCCGTATGTCCTTTTATATATTATTAGCCATCAATTTCTATGCCAAGATTAATTTATTATATACACTAGAGCCCTGTTTTGCACATTTTCGATTTGTGTCACCTTTTTAAAAATTCACTTAGTGCGTTTTGTGTAGTTTTGATAAAACGATTTTTCACTAAATTTATAGTCGTATATAATGAATTTTTTAATGCCAGGTTTGTTACCTTAAAAGTTGGAAATCATTAACATGTCTTAAAATATTTCAATATATTGCATCCAATATATAAAAAACGTGTTTCGATTTGCAGCAAATCGGACTCCAGCGTAAATTAATTGTAATATTATATGCATACCTGGTCCACTGAACCATAATGATGGCGGGAGAACACGCCGCGTCGCGATATTAATTCTGTGGCAGATGAGCTGAAATAAAAAATAAAAGTTTGTTTAGGTAATTTAAAATATGTATATATATTTGTACAGATGTATGTATGTACAACAATATATAAGGCACAGAAAAATTTAATTTAGACTTTGTTTATATTTAAATTAAAAAAAAAAACACTATCGTCAGTAGGTGCAATGAACAACTTGAGTAAAATTTAACATGGTCTTAGCGAGTCTTGCGTAAAATTTTACATTAAATTTTAATTTAATTTAATTTAAATTTTAATGATTAAAATCACTTTACGATGTGCTCATGAGGCCTTGGTTTGTATTGCAGAGAGTTAAACAAAAGCAAAATAAAAGCAATGAGAACTACTCGTATTGGGCTATATATTTATTTTTTTTTTGTGTTTGGCCATGAATATAATTAATAATAATTATTATTCAAGAAGAAATTTAAATTTTTTGAGATACAGCGTTTGGAAAACATTTGCTGATTGATTTTTTCATTATAATAATCCTTTAACATTAGAACGTTATGCTTATTTTTTTGTACACCAAAAATAAGTACCAAAATAGATTTTTTATTGATATTTAGTTAGTTTTTATAGCTATGCTATTTATGTCACGACACAGGAGCTATGACGTGATTTTTGTAACAAAATTAATCGACACTATTACAGTTATAAAATTATTTTTGTTTTGATTTCTGTGTACTTAAAACCAGAGTACGAAAATAAACGAAACAAATGAACGAAGCTGATCGGCTGTAAGCCGGGTAACAACCGCCACCGACCACAAACAATACATTAATCGTAAGCAGTTAGAAAAGAAAATAACGGTAAATAAATATTAATGTCTTGAAATATTTGCAGCGAATTAGACATCATCATATCTGTAGCAATAAGGAAAAAGTGCTTAAGTCATATTTTACTGTTTTGCAGGAGAGCACTGTTAAGCGTTCAAGTAGATTTTCAGAAATTTATTTCTCTTACAATTAAATTGGAAAATTCTCTGTTAACCTTTATTTTTTAAGCAAACATCGTTTTACTCACTGTAAATAATATGTTCAAGTTGAAATATACCAAAGGCTATTTGGCTAGGCTATTATTACAAATGAGATTAGAAGTCTAAAAAAGATAAGTGGCAAGTCATAGTGCTATAATATCCTGGAAAATCGCTGAAATTTAGTGAGATGCTGCTCAGGGGTACTTTCGAATATGCGGATTACGGAGATACCCTTAACTCAAAATCAGCTTATCTCGACTTAAGCAGCACTTTTTCCTTTTTCTCACATATATATAATATAATTTTAATGCATTGTCATTTAACACATGAAAGTTGTTTGGTATATCTAAGCTCACATAGCTCTAACCGGGTATCCTGAGATACCTCTCCTCTTTTTTTTATTTGTTTAACGTAAAATTAATATTGCATAGAATTTTTTTAATTGGTTGTTTTTTTTCTAAAACATATCATTTATAGCATCAATTGTATGAAAAATTACACATTTGTTTGCATTAAGTCTTGTAGTTTCTTATAATAAATTTATTAAACTAATAAATTCTGTAAAGTGAGACTTTGACTCGTGCACGGAGGGTTCCGTACGGACACTAGATGTGTAATGCTATACGAACTTTAACCTATATAAAATATAGTTTTGGCATTCTTCCGGTTTTGGTATTTTTTTAGGTCTTGAGCGTTTTTTTTAGTTTTGGTGTTTTTTTTTGGTGTTGTTGGCGTTTTTTCGGTTTTGGCTATTCATTTAGTTTTGGCGCTTTTTTATCGTTTAGGCGATTTTTTTCGGTTTTGGCGTTTAGTTTAATTTTAGCGATTTATTTTAGTTTTACGAATTTTCCTGTTATGGCGATTTATTTTAGTTTTCTAATTTTTTTTTTTTATTTTTATTTAGCGCTTTTTCTCGTTTTGGCGATCTTATTCGGTTCTTGGTGATTTTTTTTTTCGGTTTGACAATTGGAAACTGTTAGTTTAACCGTTTTTGTAAATTTCAAGAGTTTGCCACTTACGCTTTCCAAGATGCAGCGAGTTTTCAAAATTACATGGTCTAAATTATATTAACTGATAGAACACCCTTTAATTTAGATTTTTTTTTAAATTGCAGTGTTAATTGTTGTAGTTTGGGCCTGTACCAAACGGTAGCAAAGTACTATTATATGTAAATTTTTGACACTTCTGAGCTGAATAAAATTTCACTAGCCCTGGGGGCTATTTGGGCAAAAGTACGTTAAAACTACTAAGACTTAATATAAAATCTTCTGCTTTTTAACAATAAAAATTGGTAATATAATAAAACATTATATTAAAAAAGAAAAGAGTTGTCTTAGGACACCCGGTCATCGCTTTGCTGCTTAGTTATATAAGGCAAATTGCATGTGTGAACTAACAATGCAATAAAATTATATTATATGATAATGTCAAGTTCTCGGCAAATATTTCAAAACGTCTCCATTTATTTCAAATTATTTTCTTTTCTAGCGGCGTACGATTAAACTAATGTAATGTTTGTGGCCAGTGGCGGCTGTTAGCCGGCTAACTGCCAATCGGCTGTGCTCTCTGGCTTGTGCTCATGTGCAAAAACAAAATAAAAATAAATTGAGCAATCGCTCTCATTGTTTTTATTCCGTTATTGTTTTACTCACTTCAGAGAACGAAACAAAACAAAATCAAACAATTTGCTTCGTTTATTTTCGTGATCTGTTTTTAAGTACAAAGAAATCGAAACAAAAATAAATTTATAACTGTAATAGTGTCGATTATTTTTCTTACGAAAATCTCGTCCTAACTACTGTAGCATGAAATAAATAGCAATGCTATAAAAATCGCAAAAATTAAAAAAAAATTCCAAAACGAAAAAAAAGACGTCAAAAACCGAAACGTCGATTCAATATTAGGGGTAAATAAGCGATAAAGGTGTTTAACTGATGGATAATTAAACGGGGTTTACTGTAAAATATTTCTCAGTCTTAAGGAATTTTATAAAGAAATTTTACTATGTTATTCCTTTATTAAAATTTCCTATTTTCATTAATGGAATTTCATGCCTGTACATTTTTATAAAAAATGAGAAGTTCAATTTTTTTTCTCATGAATGTAGTACGAGTATGTATATTTAAATCTTAATATAAAGTATATGTATGCAAATAATTTTTTGTTGAAGTGTGCACATCAGTACATAATGAATCAATATGATTTTTGATATCTATATGCATATGTAACCTCTTCCTCTTTTAACAATTTCATTGTGTCTCTATTTCATTTGACAACTGGCATGATACAATTTCTCACTTGCTATTTCTTTTTCAACTGGGGCATCAAAGTTTAAATTTATTTTTATTTATAGATGAAAATGCAAACAATTTTAAAAATCAGTCACGCATTGCATATCGAACATGGAGTAAGAAAAATAAATTTGTTATTCAAACCAAAATATGGTGAAATTGCTTTCCTAGGGGAAAGTTTTAGTGCCATGAGCGATAGATATTCAGCAAAAATATTCATTTACCTGGAAGCAGGTTAGTAAGGGAGAGAGAGCATAACATAACTCTCGCTTACCACTATGCTTCGGTATCACATGAATTTTGCTCTCAATGTCCCACTTGGTAGACCTCCAAGTGTGAGCTTCTAAACGCATATAGGATGCGCAGAAAGAAACCCATATTTTATGCCCATATTTCATATTTAAATAATTAAAAAATTTGCTCTTTATATTAGAATTTTATATTTTCTCTGAGATTAACTACCAATACTTTAGTTTATTTTTGTATTTATTATATATTAAGTACAATATCAAATCAAATACTACCGAAGCACATACATATTTAATTTCATACACAATTCAATTAAAAAATAAAAAATAAAAACTCGAAGTAAAAATTTTATTCGCATCCAAATGTGTATTCAGGTATGAGAGAGAGAGAGAGGATGCTCTATAAAAAAATTTCAGAATTTGAGCATAAGCAGCCGACTCTTCGTAGTAAATTTCGTCATCCGCTTACATTTATGCATCCTCGTAAGGCAGAGGGGATGCACTGTGTACTTTTCCGCGCTTCCGAAGCGATTCTTTTTGTCTAAGTGCTTGCTTGTAACAAATTTATTTTTGTTTGGTATTAAAGCAAAAATTCTTTAGCTCTTAATCAAACCATATAATTTGGTCTGTTTTTGACCTTATATGTTATGTAATTTTTTCCCAAATCATATTTAACACATGTTGCTATATATTTGAGTCGATATTACTCATTAAAGACTATTAAACGAGATTCGTGCTATAAAAAATCTATTTTAATTTACCATACAATTTGAATATGTTGTTGGATTCAGTTCACATACCAAAAGTAAATTAACCCAGTTAGTTTTTTTGTAAAATTGTTTTTAATTTTAAATAATTACTTCAACCCTGAAAACTTTAAATAAAAACTGCTAAAAATAATACAACTGAAAAAGAAAACTCCGAAAATTGATTAGACAGTATGTACGTTTGCGAAATGAATAAACATTTTGTAAATTTTTACACAAATGTGTGCATATCGTGCCATAACCGCAAAAAAAAGCTTAAGCCACATAATTTTCGAACTTAATTTTTTTTTCAACCAAAATCGATTAGTTGTGATCGTGAATAACACAATTTTGTCAAACAAAAAAAAAAAACGATGTTAAAAAATTTGTTAGTTAAGCTTTTTTGGCGGTTATGGCTGGATATAACTATATGTACATATGTGCATATGTATTAGTGATGCAACAATCATTCGCATTCGTGAATATTAGTCTTTTTTTACTGACCAAGTTCACTGTAATTTCTTGTTGAATATTTTCGTCCCAAACAAAATATATAAAGTTTAAAAGGACATTAAGCAGATAACCCAAAAACATTAGTTTGTAATAATTTAACGCTATTTTTTTTATATAGGATGACTGGTAATACATAGAATGATATTTTCAAACTTAAATAAAAACTTTAATAAATAACTGACACAAAGTTTTATTGAGAGCATTGAACGATATACTGGAAATGCGGATTTTATTTTTTAAAGAGTATGTATGTCCTCCAGATGTCTTCCGTCGAATTGAACACACTGCAGTAAACTGGGTTCAATTGAGCTAATCTCTCGACGAATATTTTCCCTTAAAGCCACAAGAGATTGATGATTGTCATTATAAACCCTTTCTTTGAGGTAACCCCATAAAAAAAATCCATGGGAGTTAGATTGGGCGAGTTCGGTGGCCATGGGATGTCCCCAAAGCTACTGATCAGTTTTTGTTGCAAATTTTCCCGAAGCAAATTCATCGAAGCTCTGGCTGTGTGTGCAGTCGCTCCATTCTGTTGAAACAAGGTTGCCAAGTTTGGCAAAAATAATTCCGCAATCATGCGTCGATAATTTTCACCGTTGAAATTCGTCGCCTGGCATCGAGAATTTTCGAAAAAAAAAATGGTGCAACTATCTCATGCTTGGATATGGCACACCACACAGTTACCTTGGGGCAATGCAATGGATTTTGATGTTTCAATGGAGGGTTGCGGGTTCTTGGAGACCACTAACGGCAGTTTTGCTTGTTGACGTGGCCGTTTAAGTGCAAAATGAGCAGCATCGTTTAAACAAAAATTTTTGCGTAAATCAAAGTCACTTTCTTTCAGTTCTTGAACGATTTGAATTTTAAAGGATGGAACTTCAGATCAATTTTTAAAATTTAATTTAATAATCGCTCTTGGTAGTCCCAGTGAGACTGCTCTTTTTCGTATTGAAAGTTGCGGATTTTCACGTAAACTGCTTTCAACCAGTTCAATGTTTTTGGAAGTCCTTGAAGATCGCTTGGACCCTGCCCGTGGGACATTCATAGCCGAAGCAGTTGCGGACAATTTTTGCATCCATTAACGCACTAAATTTATTTTCGGTTCATCACGTATTCGCCGAATACCGAACTTTGAACAAAATTGTCGACGAGCAATTACGTGAGAATCATTGCTCTTAAAAAATGTTTCCACAGCGAAAGCGCGATTTTCAGTCGACCACTGCGACATGGTGACTAACAAATCCGCACAATTGATAATTCCAACGGGCTACCCTCCCCCCGCACCGATTATTGCTTTTTGAAACAATCGTATTTAAAAATATAAATTTGCCACCAGACTGTACGAGGGGTACTATTTATATTTCGGAAATAGCAAATAATAATAAAAATATTTATGTAAAAATGGCTTTATTGTTTCTCGAAATATTATCCTTAATGATCAATACGTTTTTGCATTCGTTCAAACCATTTGTCATAGCACTCTTTCCATTCCTCTTGAGCCACCTCCAAAACATGGTTTTTGAAGGCTTCAACTACTTCTTCGGCGCTCTTAAATCGTTGACCACGCAGTTTAGCTTTCACATTTGGGAACAAGAAGAAGTCATTGGCCGCCAGGACTGTAGAAAGGATGACTCATCAACTCATTATTTTGACTGCTCAAAAATTCACTTCTTTGACGAGATGTGTTAGAGCTCGCATTGTCATTATGGAGAATAATTCGTCTTCGGAAGTTAGTTTTACGAATTTCTCCGAAAGCTTCTGGTAAACAAATGATTGGGTAGCAATCATTAGAATTGACAGTTCTAAGTTGCTCAAACAGAACAGTGGCCACATAACCCATTCTCCCGAAGAAAAAGTGCTACTTCCACGAACAACTTTTGTTGGATTTAGCTCATCTTGGAATGCCCACACGGTCGATTGCTGTTTTGTTACCGGCTCATAAGATTATATTTATGGTTCGTCACCTGTCACTATTTTATGCACGTATTTTGCAGCACCATGGTTAAACTTTTTATTAATTTCCTTACATCACTTGAAACGATCCTCTTTTTTAGAGATTGGTAAATTATAGGATACCCAATGAGAAATTTTACAACTATGTGTTCATGCAAACTCGAATGTATTGAAGTGGAACTAGTGTGCAAGGATGCTTCTATCTCACAATAGAAGAAATAAGGAGAAGCAAATAACCCTAAAAATTATCGCCCAATTGCAATATGTTCTGCACTTTCCAAAGTGATGGAAAGTATGGTGAATTTCCATCTTGTAAGGTATCTGGAGTCCAACAGCTTACTCAACGACCGGCAGTATGGATTTCGTAGAGGCCGCTCTACGGGAGACCTACTTGTCCTCCTCTCGGAGAAATGGTGTAATTCAATCCACCATTTTGGCGAAAGTAAGGTGGTGGCTCTAGATATCTCCAAGGAGTTTGATAGAGTGTGGAATGGTGCACTTTTGTCAAAATGTATTGCCCTTAGTGTCGGTGATAACTTCTCTCGATTCTTATCGAGTTTCCTCAGGGATCGCACTGTAAGAGTTGTTATAGATGGGATCTCATCAAATGAGTTCAAGTTAAATTCATGGGTACCGCAAGGTTCTGTTCTTTCACCAACTCTATTCCTAATCTTTCTAAATGACCTTTTTTGTAAAACTTTCAACCCTATTTATTCTTTCGCGGACGACAGCAGCATTTGCCATTCATTCTCATTCAGCAATAGACCTAGCCTTCCGGAGGTTGAGGCTATGCGACAAACAATGAATGAGACATTAAACTACGATTTAGAAAAAATTTCTGAATGGGGTTATGCGAATAAGGTCGATTTTAACGCCCGTAAGACCCAATGCTGTACGATTACTCACAGACGCATGACCGTTAATGCTGCTGTCTCTGTAACTATGGGTGGTATAAATATTAAGGAATCGGAAGCTCTTGATGTTCTTGGCATGAAATTTTAGTGTGATGTTCGTTGGACTGAACACATTTTTCAGGTCTCAAAAGAAGCATTCAAGTGCCTAGGATTTTTAAAACGGTGCAAGCAATACTTCACTCCATCTGATCTTCTTACTATTGATACCACTTGTATCCGACCGAAGATGGAATGCAACTCTCATGTATGGGCCGGCGCTTCAAAGTCTATTTTGGGGTTGCTCGACCACGTACAGGAGAGGGCAAAAAAGCTCATTGGTGACAGTAGGGTATCCAACTCTATTGACTCATTGGAGCATCGACGCAATGTGGGGTGCATTTCCTTGTTCTATCGCTACTACAATGGAATGTGTTCTAATGAAATTAGGGAACTTGTTCCTGAAACCCGTACATTTTTACGCACAACACGAGCTTTATTCAGGGCACATCCTTTTGTGGTCGATTGGCCAATAAATCGCACTACGCATTACAGAGAAAATTCCTTTTTTAGCCGTACTATTCGTATGTGGAATAATCTACCTGCGGAAGTGTTTCTTGTCAGTTTCAACGTGGGAAAGTTTAAATCGAATGTACACAGACACTACTCCCTCTATCCTGCTCTCCAAATCCTATTTTCCTAGTTCTAGCACAATGCATTGCATTAGTAGGGGTTATCCCTGAAAAGATGTCACATGACGATCTTACATTATCAGTTCACGCACTGCATCGATTTTTTGTGGCACAAGAACCGATTTTGGGCGACCTTCATGGATTTCGTCGGCGACGGAACTACGACCACGATTGAATTTACTATACCAGCGATATACTGTAGTTTTTGATAGTGCTTTATCGCCATATAAGGAACTGAGTTCATCGACACATTCTTGTTGAGATAATCTACGGCGAAAGTTGTGAAAAATATATCCAACGAAAACCAGGTGTGTTCGGAAATGCATTGCTACTCTGCATCAACTTAAAATTGCAATACAAGTTCGCTGAGCATAATTTTTATTATTAACCGTGTTTGTATTGCATATTTGACATTTATTTGCGCATTATCTACTTCATTGAAGCATTTTTGGTTATTTCCATTTCCATTTGCAATGCAGTGATGCATTGCCGAACAGGCCAACCTTCTTTTGAAATTTCAATATTTTTGTCAAATTGATTTTCTGAATTCACTGTAAACAAAACAAATAGCCCTTGTACATCAAAACTTTATTATTGACACTAGTGTTGCCAGTTTCCGAAATATAAGTAGTAGCCCTGGTATCATTATTTCCTACCGCTCCTTTTGGCAAAAAGAAAATTTTTAGTGCAAGCAATTTTATAATATCTGTATGTAAATACGATATATATCTGTGGCAAAGGGTAAAAGTGCTTAAGTTGAGATAGCACATTTTGAGTTAGTGGCAGCTTTGTAATCTCCATATTCAAAAGTACTTCTGACAAAAATGTCTATTATTTTGTGCTATTTTTCGGGAAGTTATAGCGCAATAAATTGGTGCTTATCCTTTTTCAACTTACACTCTCATGCGGAATAAAAGCTGAATTTAGCCTATACTTCAGTATATGTGACCTTCTCCGAGAAAAGGAACCTAGTGTGTGAAAATGAAGTTTTGAGAAAAATGCCTTTAAAAAATAAAATTTTAATGTTTTTCTCATTTTTAGGACTCTTTTCTCGCAGAAGGTCACATATTTCAAATTGAATGCATTAGCTACAGTATGTAGATCGATCTTTTCCTAAATAAAATAAAAGTGTACACCGCATTTCCCAATTTATCTGCAAAAGAAATAAATTTTTAAAAATCGACTTGAAAGTTTAAAAGTGCTCTCCTGCAAAACAGTAAAATATGACTTAAGCACTTTTTCCCTATTGCCAACAGCTTTAATTCGAAATTCATAATACGATATAATGCTTAATAATAATTATATAATTAAAGTGCTATTGTGTGGGTTGTCATAATGCCCTATATTTTGGGTTGACAATTATTTACTTTATTATATAACTGTTTCGCTCGTATGTACATATCGTTATCTTAATATATGCAGAAAGGCCCTAACTCAATATTTTTTGAAAATCGAGTTGTTTTGTAAATTTTGAAAGAAGTACATCCAATGCATCTAAAAGTGGAACAATTTAGATTTCCAAAAATTAATTAGTTAGGGCCTTTCTATATTAGCGTAACGATATGTAAGTATGAATGTGTAAACTTACACGTGCTTGTTTAAATAAATGCATTAAACTTTGAAAATTTATTTATTTATTTATTCATTATAGACACATAAGTATGTAATTGCTGCTGAATGCCTGCGGTTTAATAAAATTTTAATTTTTGGGTTTAGTTTGATTGTAACTGACTTGTAATATTATTTGCCCAAAATTTTAATATTCGTAAGTATTTATATAATATATTAGCCCAATTCACAATCTTGTGCAAATGGTCTTGCATTGTAGCATGTGCAAAGTAGTATAATATATTGATACTCACCACTAAGAATTGCTGAGTGGTGAGTATAAATATCCCAGCAAAAAATTTTCGAAATTTTGTAATGGGTAGTACTCTTTTAATGGCTTACAAAGTAACGAGTGGTACTTATTTATCTAATTATTTTATTTGCATAATAATGACTGTCATGTAATGAATAAAATAAGAACTTATTTATATCACTACGTGAAAGTACTTATTGTAGTACTTTCCAGTTAATAAGGAAATATGTATATCTAGAGAAATTTGTTACAAAATTTGATTCATTTAAATAAAAAAATTAGAAAATATAATTTTGAATAAGTTTAAGCAAAAATTAATTTATATTATTTTGCATATTTGTACGCAAAAAATAACCCATTAAATTTTGAGTACTTTTAGGCAATCAGTAATCTATTGACTTTTGTATATTTGTAGGCAAAAAGTATAGGCTACCACATACTTTTTGAACTTCTCAAACAAAAATAATGGGTTATTCAGTCAAATTGTAAGTACTTACGACTGAGGAGTACATACACTTTTTTGCATTCTAGTAGGTAAAGTTTTTTGCTGGGATACTATACCATTTTGCACATGCTACAATGCAAGACCATTTGCACAAGATTGTGAATTGGGCTATTATGTATGTATGTATAATGCATAGCTATTGTAAATTACAAAAAATTAAATTAAACAGCATGATAGTATTCAGTACCCTTAGTTTTAAAAATTTAAAATATGTTATTGAAAGCTGCCATTAAATAGGATTAATACATACAATGTTCATAAAACTCGTGCTGTAATTATTTTTTTTTCTAAATAATAGAAGTAGAAAAGAAATAATAGACGAGTTGCAAAGCAAACGTGGCATGGCAGTAAACTCCAAAATATTTTACACAATATCCTTATGCAAAGAAATCAGAAATAGGTTTTTGTTTATCTAGTTCCTTTCATTAAGTTCATTGATTTTATTAAATTGTTGGTACTTATACGTTCTGCATATATAATTACGACCACGTCTGTCTGAATTTCTACTATTGATACTAAAGACATCAATTTACAACCACGTTTTTCCATAATCACACTTCTATTGTATAAGTATTTAATATTGAAAAGTATGCACGTACTTCTCAGCCTGATTTTGTATTCAAAAAGTAACAGAGGATAAGTAAAACCTTACTTCTTGAAATGACTTTCAGTAAAATAAGCTGGTATATTTAAAAACGAAATAGAGTTTTAGTAGTCAAATGGTGCCGTTTGATTATATTTGTTGTTACATTTTTCGTTACTTTTGCTGGCTTTGCATTATTTTTTCATAATTTAATATTATAACAGCTTGACTGACGCCTCGGAAGGTTTTTTCTCTTTTCATTGCATTAGAGTTTGAATAACATTTAAGAAAAAGTTATAAGCAGCGCAAGTAGCACAGTAAGTTCTCAGTCTTCTAATGCATGAAACAACTTGTGTTTGTGATAAAAATCAATTTTCTTAAATTATTTCACTGCTTTTGATGATTTGAAATTTAAGATTTTTTTTGGGGCTCAACTTTAATCCGCTGTTAATTTTAATCGCCGAGCTATAGTGCAAAAATAAAATTCGATAATTATCGAGGTTTTTAATTAAGACATTCGATTGCTGTCGAACAGTGTTTTCATACCAGCACAGAGAAAACAGTGCCTACTAAATACCTCATAAAATAGAACAAAATTAATAAGAAATCTCTGTGGTTTTTTTTTCAATAAGGAAATCTTCTTAATTTTATAGAGGAAACCTTTTTGAAAAAATCAAGAAGAAATCTTGAAGTTTTTATAAGGTTATCTTATTGATTTTTTCAATAAAAAAAATTGTGTCTTTATTCTCTGTACTTATGTATTTTCATTTAAATTCTATACCATATACATATGTATGTATGTATGTAGTATGTTGTAGATGTAATTTATTTATACATACATACCTACACATTAGGTTATATTCTTAACTAACTTACTCACCAAGTATTGAACCAGCAAACTTCTACCTGATAGACAAGCACTCTAACCAATATGCTAACAAGCAGCCTAAATAACCATTGCAATTATTGTGCAAACATTCTTATACAAAAATGAAAAAGATCATGAAAAAATTTCTGTATGTCTATTTATAGAAACAAAATAACAAGAAACCTCATAAAATCAATAAGATTTCTTTATTAAAAAAATCAATAAGATGCTTTACACATAATCATATAGGAACCTACTAAAATAAAAAAGAAACCCTTATTGAAAAAATCAATAAGATAGCCTAATAAAATCAAGAAGAAAACCTTATAAAAAATTGATAAGGCAACTTAATAAAATCAATAAGAAATCCTTATAGTTTACAATTTATAAGAAAACCTAAGAGAATCAAGAAGTTTTTCTCTATGGATTGTTTTTTTGGTGCCAAAAATAACGGAAATTGAGTAAAAAAAGTTGTGAATAGTAAGATTTCTTTTTGATTTTATGTGGTTTTCTTCTTGATAAAATTAATAAGATTTACCGCATAAAAACAATAAGCAATCTCTATGAAAAAATCTTCGCTTCTTTCTGCTGGGATAGCCCTTAGCCTAAAAACGTTTCGTAAAGAAAATCTTATTGGTTCTATGAGGCATTTTTTTCTCTGTGAATATAAAAGGTTTTATGAAATTTTAGCTCATACAAAAGCGGCGTGCAATCCTTCTAAATGTTAGTCTTAATTAAGTGTCATAATGTTTTAAATTTTTTTTAAATCTATAACTATTACACTTAAGACTATACCCTACAAGAAATGAATGACTGAAACTAAAGCAAAAGCATTTTTTCGCTAAGGTCGGGTTTACATCGGTGTGTCAAATGCCACACAAGCTTAAAAAAAACGCAACCACTAATTACTAATGAAAAACTGTTTGATTCAGACATGTATTTATTAAGTTAAATAGTTCCATACATAACTAATAGACAATTTTATTGAATCCAACATGATTGGTAACTATTTAGATCAATAAATACAGTCTGAATCAAACAGTTTTTTTTATTAGTAATTAGTTGGTTACGCTTTTTTGGCCAAATGACACACAAGAAGACTGTCATTAGTGACAGTCAATTGACTAGTCATTTGATCGGAAGTGATGATGGATTTATTTATTAATTATAGTTGCTCTACTTTAGCATATATGTATGTTAGAGTAGGACATCTAATGTACATATCAGTTTTATTAAAAAACACAGTTCATTCTGTCTGTGAAAATTTAAATTTATAATGCCCTAATTCTGTTCGACGAATGTATCGTCTTGTCTATGGACGAAAAAAAGCAGCAGTTTTGATTCTTTAAAACGATTATTATTTATTGTCTATGCTAGAAGGTTCGTGTATTTGCTTTATGATTTTGTTCCACACATTATATCCAACACATATTTTTTCATATATTTTTCAAACTATTGCATAATAATTAAATTGAAATTTTATGTTTTAAAAACATGGCAATAATATTTATATTTTTCATTGTCAAAGACAACAACCATTTTTGAAGAAAATAATTTAGAGACTTCAAAGACAAGAACTCAGAAGCATTTTCAAACAAAAACGTCCTAAATCTTCTTACTGAATTAGGGCATAAGTGTTAAAAAACTAAATAACTAAAAACACTAGTGAATAAAAGAAATTTACATAATTTAATTTAATATATGTTTATTTCCATTAAAAATTTTAGATATTTGTAAAAAGCAAGATGTGCTTGGGGTGAAAAGGTGTGAGGAGGGCTAGATACCGCTTAAGTTATTTGGTGTTTTTGTTTATTTGTATTTTTGGTTTTAGAGAAAAACGTATTTAAAATAATATAAAAATTACATTAATTGTCAGTAGATCAATCATGCATGATTACTCAATTGTGGGGGGTATGTTAGTCAGTTAGGATCAGTCAAACTTGAGTAATATTTATGCTATCATTCATTACTAAAAAGCAGTAGAGTGAATATATGTTCTATAGTTGAAAAAATTCATTGTTTAGAGAGAGATGTAACATCACACGTACACAAAATTTTCTATCACATTTTTCATTTTGCGTTTAATAATATTATAGAAACTCTGTTCTACTCAATAACGAATATATCCTGCACGACTACCGATCAAAGGAGCAGTCAATTGACTGGTAGTGTTCTTGTAGGGTTGTTTGTACATATGTATGTAATCACTTACTCAGAGGTACTAAGATTGGGTACAATTTTATCCCTTATTTGTTTTAATTTTGGAAAAATGAAAAATACTTTTAGTTATTATTTTTTTTTTTTTTTAAATAATATGTAAAAATCTTTGCTGTTATGTGTCATACTTTCGGTAAGGGTGGGGGGGTAGGACCGAAATCAATTTTTTAATTATTTACTAATTCTATATATTTTATATTAATTTATTTGCAATGTCAAGAAATTAAATTAATAAATATAAAATAAGAAAATTGCAAGCAGTTTTTCATTTATAAACATATATTTATATATTTTTATAAAAGTAAAATGGGTAAACTTAATAGGTTTGTGTAAATAAATTTCCATGCAATTTTGACTTTTTATTTAAGATAGTGTAAAAATGCACAATGGCACAGTTTGCGAGACTTTTGAACATTCTCATGAAAACCTTTATTGTATTATTATTTTCATATATTTATTCTTTTACTTGGCAAATTGTGTGTATGGCATTTTTAAAATATTTGGGTGAAATGAGCAAAAAAAAAAAAATACATATTGTTCTATGGCTTTTCATATAAAAAACAAAATATAATCTTATGATTTTTATCATATCTTTTGCCCTTATTTAGTAAAATAATAAATAAATATATTTGTGTGCATATTCATTCATAGAACTTTTTCGTTTTATTTTTCAGGTAAGACGAATTAATTTTAACAAGTTGATGACGAATTGAAAAATAAATCTTCTTATGGATATACAACTAATTTGTCGGGTATAAACGTAACTATGAAATATCAGTAGGAAAAATTAAAAAATTTAACAACAAAACAGAATTTTATAGTGTTTAGGTTTCAGAGAAACAAAAACTTAACACAAATAGGAAACCTGTCAACTTTGTTTGTATTCATGTACTAGATAAAATCTTTTTTTTAATTTCAAAATTCTATACAAAAATGTTTAAAAATAGATCAGCGATTAAAGATAAAGATTTAAAATTAATAATCCCCCTTATTGTGAATGGTCTCGTCGACATCACATCAAGACGACAGTAAAAATTGTTACTTGTCTACTCTTTGTCGACAACAGAGTTCACTACTATTAACATGTCCCATTCAATTACAAAGCCTTAGAGATTATCAAGAGACTGTCAATGGGAAACAATTGTTGCCTATAAAGAGTAGACAAGTGGCAGTATTTACTGTCGTCTTGATGTGATGTCGAGGTCGCCATTTACAATACCCCCTTATTATAGCTCAGAATTTATAATTTTATTAAATTGCTTTTAAAACTTTATAGTGACAATACTTTGCTTTTACTAAGCTGTTTAACATTTCTTATAATGAATTGTCTCTTGTTTTCTTTACATAATGCAAATTATGAGTATCTACAACAACAAACCCGTTTCATTTTGTAGATATGATTTGATTTGAATAGTATTGAAACAGGTGCATTTTATTGTACAAAGATTTCTTCTCACACTGAAACAAAAAGTTGTATTGAACTTGCTTTAGTGCCACCAAAAATTAAAAAAACTCACTGAAATTAAAAATAAATTCAGTAAAGTGCGACTTTGACTCGCGCACGAAGGGTTCCGTACGTTGGGCTTTGAGCATTTTTTTAATACAGTGTTTTTTACGTTTTTTCAGTTAAAATAATTTTTTTTTTTTAATAATTTTCGCTTTTTCTCGTTTTGGCGATTTTTTAAATTTTGGCGATTTTATTTTAATTTTGGCGATTTTTTAATTTTGGCGATTTTTTTAATTTTGGCGATTTTTTTTTAATTTTGGCGATTTTTTTTTCATTTTGGCGATTTTTTTCATTTTGGCGATTTTTTCATTTTGGCGATTTATTTTCATTTTGGCGATTTTTTCATTATGGCGATTTTTCCGGTTTTTCGCGATTTATTTTCGATTTAGAAATTTTTTTAATTCGTTTTGGCGATTTTTTTTTGATTTTGGCGATTTTTTTTCGGTTTGGCGATTTTATAATTTTGAGATTTTTTTGTTTTACCGTTTTTGAAAATTTCAAGAAGTTTGCTCTTACGGTTTCCAAGATACAGCAAGTTATCAAAATTACATAGTCGAAATTACATGATGGTACACCCTTTAATTAACATTTTTTAAATTTTAGTGTTAATTGTTGTAGTCTGTATAAAAATACACTAACTTTACAAATTTCAAGTGCATATAAATACAATTGTATGTATATTACATGGGATTTTAACATTTTTCGTTGCTCGTTTTGGCACACCCTTTCCAACTCTCATGTATTTGTTGTTGTGGCGGCCAAGGGTATACACACTGTGTCCAAATTGCAGGTCCGTAGCTCTTACGGTTCTCGAGAAAATCCCCTGTGACGGACAGACGGACAGACGGACAGCGTAGCGAAAACAATAGGGTTTCTTTTCACCTTTGGTGTACGAAACCCTAAAAAAGCATACCGCGCACCAACTAACAAAAACAAAAATGTTGCGAAACGCACCGAGTTGACAAGCGCGCTGGCTTAAAATAGCGGATGAGTAACCTGACCAGACATCCCGCTTTAGGCGAGATTGTCCCGCTTCTCACATGTCGATCCCGCCTTATCCCGCTTCTTAGAATTTTGAAATTTTCAATCTCCTAATCTATTTTTACTAAACTGTATCTGGTAATAATTCATTCCAAATACTTTTTAAATGTCATTTGTGCTTAACTAGCGAATAACATGTGTGCAAGGTGGCCAGATTTGACGATTTATCGTCATTTTGACGATTTTGGGTGCCAAAAATAGCATTTTGACGACTAAACGATTTTTGCCTTCAATTTGACGATTTTTAAATAATTAGAAATATATATCTTTTTATAGAACCTTAAAACAATTTGAACTATACCAAGAACTTGACAGCTTTTGCTAGAATTTGCAATAAAAGTAAGGAGTAAAAAGACAAATCAATTTTAATTTTTTTATTAATAAGTTTGGAATTGTTTAATTAAAAATAATATGGTCAAATTCAAAAAGTATTGAAAAAACTTATGAGTAATTTTTAAAAACAGATTTACGCGAGTGTTATAATTTTGAAAATAGTTGTTTAGACATTGATGAAATTTACTTAGGAATATATGTATGTCAGGGATGTATTAATGTTGCTGAAGTTAATCAAATTGCAAAATTTCGCATTAAAAATTAAAATTTTTTTTATATAGAACCGTGGGTTAAGGTTTTAATAAGATTTGACTTCGAAGACAAATTTAAAGCCTTGATTAAGCCTAATTGAGCCCTACAATATTATTATAGAAAATAAAAGTTCTTTGGACGATATTCAAAAAGAGTTTTCTGATTTTGCTAAGCAATGTGAAGGACAGGTTATTAAAATTGAAAAAAATTTTTGGATTTTTTTTTAGGAAAAAATTCAGAAATGGAAAAAAGGGGCTCTGGTCTTTGTTTCGCTCGTTAACTAATTTAATATTTATGGATAAGAATTTAGATTATTTTATGAAAACTATGAATTGATTTAAAAATTATGTTTTATTTTAACGAAATTTTAACGTTTTCGGATAATTATTTTGACGATTTTGACGATATTTTGCTTGAAATTTGACGAACTGACCCATATTTCATCTGGCAATTATGCCTGTGTGCTTCGATACACCCCATTAAGATTCGTTTTGAGATGGAAAGAAGAAAAATTATACGAGAAGTGCCAAGCTTGCGACTCCATCTTCACTATTTTGTAGAATACAACATAAATAGTCATGAAGAGTTTCAAACTTGTCATTGCATTAGTTTTTTCAAAATATTTTTTTAAGTAAACATTTTCTCTATTTGAGAGGAGCCAAACTCCCTTATCCAATCCCGATTATTTTCTATCATTTGCAGAATCAGCGGAATTTCAATTTTGTGTTTGTAGCAGATACTAAGATATTAATAATTTAATATTACATTTACTTAGGAGGTGACACTCATTTTGCTCCATTATTGACTCCTTTTTATAATACGTTTTTCGTTATTGGCGTTACTGCTTATGAACAAATTTAAAAATTTCTGCTGTTTTGTCTTCCAAGACATCTTGCAATAAATGATGCTTTTATGTGGGAAGCGCAATGGCAACCTTAGATATTTTTGAAAAAATGAATAGCTTGTTGCTCCTTATGATATTATATTTGAAGACAAACAAAACGCATTTTAGGAGAGGCACCACGCCATTTCTGAAACTGTTCCCAGAGACAATGCACATTATCAACAGAGTTTGTTCCTACAAAATTTTAACGTTCTATCTATATTAGTTTTTTAGATATCTCAAAGAAAATATTTTCTCTTTATGGGAGGTGCCACACCCACCTTTTCAAAGCACATTATAAAATCGTTACGTTATCGTTTGCCTTATGTGCAAAGATATTCCAAAATTAAAAAAATTACATTTGTGGTGCCATGTCCACTTTCTTATTTTATTCCGACTTTTAGATAAAATAAAAAATCTGGGCGTGACCAATTTTTTTTTTGGCAAAAAAACCTAAGTTAGACTATGAAAAATATTAAAAAAAAATAACGAAACCTGTGCAGCCGTTCTTAATTGATGCGATTACCAACAAACGACATTTGATTTTTACTTACATTGAAACATATTTTTGTTTATAAATATATTTATTTATTTAAAGGCGTTTCTTTTGAGTTGAAAACTGTGTTTTATACATTCCGCTTTCTAAAAAATATTTATTTTAAAATCCTGCTTTTTGGCGGTATTTTCTTCAAAATCCCGGTTTTTGATCGATCATGACCATCTGGTCACGTTACGTATGAGTGTTATACTACATTATTAATATAACACTCATACTCCATAGTGTTGTACCGAATGATGGTCATTAATTCTGAGAAAAAGCATACATATACATACATTTAAATGTGAATTCAAACAAAAAATTAAGTCTGGATTTTTTTTTGTTAATGTACTTTAGCTTCTCTCTTGTTGAGTAAGACAATTAATTTTAATTGGGATTTGTTTCAACTCAAAGAAAAATTTCGATATTTCACACAATTTCCACTCGCTTATAATCGTTAATACCTTTGCTTATTATATCTAAGATATGTAAGCGAAAGTTGAAAAAAAATTCTTCTTTTTGTGCGGAATAAAAATTTATTTTGAAGAAGTTAATTTTTTTTTTGACATATGGGCATTTCCACAGGAATGTCAACTTTTTGTAGCGTGCGACACCAAGCAAATATGTTTGTTTTTTTTTTCAAAGAAAACTTAAACTGTTTTCTTACTTCTTTATATATTTGTGTAGGCCGTCAGCAGCTCTACGTTAGGTAAAATTTTAATAAAAATCCAGTCCCGTTGTTCAGAAATACAATTTTAATTGCTTGCTGTCGAACGCGACAAAAATGTGGAATTTCTCGAAGAAATTCCCATATGTATTGTCAGAACTGTACAGACAATAATTGAAATTTATTTGCTGATGGCTTAGCATGTTTATATGCATATGTATGCACTTCATTTGTGCTTGAACCAAATCATCAGTAGACTTAAAATTATTAAATTATTAATTTAAATCCTTTGTTATACATAGCTGTGCTAATAAGGAAAAAGTGCCGAAGTCATATTTTATAGTTTCGTAAAGTTACAAGTCGACTTTCAGAAATTTATTCCTTTTTGCCGAAAACGTTGTTCTACCAAATTTCTTTGTGCGGTCTTCTCACTCAAAATACCTAAAAAAAATGAGACGGAATCACTCAGTGTCTGAACAGCAACCCTCTTTTTCCGTTCAATCGTATTCTCGCTCCCGGGTTATGAGTTGAGCGTAACACACGAATCGGTCTCTTGCTGACCGCATGATACGAACAGAATCGTTCGTTGCTCAGCTACTGAGGGTCAGTAAGTGAGCAAAACAAGCAAAGTGTTTGCAAAAAAGGCCTTTATTTTTATTGTTGCGTTTGTTTTATGTTGTTGCCTTAAATCAGTGATGTCAATAATAAAACTATAGTTGTATGTGTGAGAAACGTTGTCTCGTTGCTCTCGAAAGTGCACAGGAAAAATAATTATTTTGAATAAATTATGTTTATTGAAGTAGCTAAAAATAAATAAAAAGGAGCCTATGTGATAGAAAATTAAAAAATAAGATGAAAAAATTAAATATAAAAGTTGGCGGTGACCCATATTTTTCAAGTTATCGGGCTCTGAACTTTTCATAGGAAACTCTGAAAAATCTCAAAAAAATAATTTTTAAATAGCTTATCAGATAGTAATGTGAAAAATAAGAAAAAAAACTTAATACAAAAAATTTGCTGCAGGCCATATTTCCCGAGTTATTGGTCTTTAAAGTTTAAATAGAAAGTGCAGTTTAGTGAAAATGCTCCAGAAAAAGTCAAAATGTATTTTAAATACATATTAATTTCTTTCCTTAAACGTTTTACAACATCAAACACATTAAATGTCGCGAAAAGCATTGGTGATCATAGAATATTTTTCGCATACCACATCTTTTCTTTCACTGTATCTATAAACAGATTAATACACCCGCTACGCATGTGTTCTCGTCGCTGTCTCATCGACGACTACATGGAAGAGAATAAGAATGTGTGTGATTTTAGTTTGCACAATTGTGCCATGAAACTGCCATCAATGCCTTAAATATTTCGTCACAGGCAAAGCATTAAAGAGGAAGAGAGAAGATAGTAATATATAACAATAAAAATATCTGTAAATCAGTGTCCCGCAAAATAAAATATGTTTGTAGTGGTGAGAAAAATGAGAGTAAAATATATCTACACTTGAAGAAAACATTTTTGTAATTTAAGATACATGCTGTGGTTATTCATTGTATGAATATTTTTTGTAAATAAGCAATTTAATAAAAACTTAAGTAAAAAGTAAAAAATAATAGTCCATTCAACAATGTAGTCTACAAATTCCAAATTAAATTTATTCGCAGCACTGTGAAAGCTATTAAAATGCCTTTTTAAACTATCTTCCCTATTATTTTTAAGTGTTTCATAGCATAAAATGCATTGCATATTACTAAAAGCATTTATTATCACATTTCTTAGCTTACATAATTATTATTTTTTTGCTGTAGAAATTTATTAAATTTCGTTCCGTGTGCTCAAAACAACTAAACAAAAAACCAGGAAAAAATTAATACATGCGTGCACAACTTCATTCGTCGCTTGTTCAGTGACGACTAAATGAAAGAGCATAAGCATGTATGTGATTTTCATCTGCACAATTGTGCTATGGCTTGCGGGTTACTGATGTAAAATAAAAGACAGATATGTGTACAACAAAAACAAAATTAATCTTCATGTATGTAAATGTTTACCTATCCACACTCGCAACACACATACATGCTCAAAATACCGTTTGCCGAGATTTTACGAAATAAAGGGTCTCGAGTGAAAACATGAGCCGACCGATCGAACAAAAACGGTCGTTGGTTGAGCGAAAACCAAGCTAAAGAAGAACGAAGTTTGAGGGTTTTTTCGCGACAGCGTCGCATCGTATCAATGACAACAAGCACAAGAGGGACCAATTATTGCGAGCTCTGTATTAATACATTACCGGCCTGTCCCACGATGTCACCAGAATTCGTTCGATCGACAACTTGTATTGCAAACAACAATAAAATTAGTTGTTTGTGGGACAGGCCGTAAATTTCAGTTATATAAAAGTATAAGCTAACTTTATTTATTATTCCATATTAGATTAGAAGTCGTAAAAAGAGAAGCAGCAAGTCATTGTGCTATAACTTGCTGAAAACTCCCACCAACTAATTGAGGATCTACCCAGAGGTAATTTTGGATATGAAAATTGTAGGGGTGTCATTTACTCAAAATTAGCTTAACTCGACTTAGACACTTTTTACTTTTTGCCACAGATATTTTAACTATAAAACGTTTTGGAAAAATATTAAATTTGGATTATGAAGTATCTCAACTTACATAACGCTGGATGCACGACGTTGCAACACACGCAACGCTCCAATATCTTTGTGTGGTGGTGCCCTTGTCGTGGTGGGTGGGGTGCACAGACTTTGGCTACGGTCACGCACACTTTCATCACGATACGACCGAAAGATTGTGTTTAATTTTAAATTGAAGCACAACATCTTGTGTTTGCGCCCCACCGTATTAGCTGTTGTTGTCTTTGTAGACGCCGCCGTTGTAGCTTTTCGTTGAAACTTTTTTCTTGACTTTAAAAATATTTGTTGTTGTCACTACATTCACTTGTTTTTCTGTTTTTTTTTTTGTTTCAACTTTAATGGTTGCTTTGGCTGAAACAACTTTTTATTTGCTAAACTTTTTACAATTTCTTTTTTTTTTCTTCTTTTTTGCACTTTGAAAACATTTTTTGCTTTCCCAGCAGCTAGAAAGTGTTTTTATGGTTGGCTTTAAGTAAAACTTTTTTCATATAACGATTTCATTTTGAAGTATTTTTATGTGTGCAAAACTTATTTCGTTTAAACTCTCTAGTTCTTGATTTATTTATTTTTTTTTAAAGAGGATTTTATTATAAATTCGTTGTTTATGTCATATTTCAGTATTTACAAATACAATATTGTTATTTAGTTATTTAAATTTCGATTTGTTTCGTTGTTGTTTTATATTTAGATTTTAGTTGCTTTGATTTTCATTTCATCAACATTCTTTTAAAAAAAGAAAAAACTTTTAATTTTAAGAAATTTCAATGACCTAGGCCAATTCAATTAAATATTTTTTTCTATAGAATTTATTCTAGTGAACTTGTTATACAGACATACAATGTACATATGTACATACATATCGTTGGTTGATAATTTATATGTCGTATGTGGATTTTTTGCGGTTTTGAGTTAAGATCGATTCCTTAGGTTTTACGACCTGGGGGGCTACCGTGTATTTCGATTCGAAAAGTAAAATTTTTCGAAAGAAATTTCCGAATCGAATGCTAAACCGTACTGCGTAACTCGTTCGAAACGATTACAGAGTTGTATTTAGAAACGAATGGGATATTATATGAAAAGTTGGTAGCACTGCTGCTAAAGTACCAAAATGGAAAAATATATCCCATAACAAAAAAATCTTTGCCTTGTAAAAAAATTTAATGTTATACATATTTTGTGTGAAAAATTAAGTGCTCCTTGTAATTTTTATAATGGATTGTGTTTGCTGTGGTTGGACGAGGATGATTATTATACGATTTGTATTTAGCATCTGAAACATTTAGATGCCCTCTTGCGAGGTATGGATGCAGAGACATATAGTTTACCACTTCTTCATATTGCTTTTATTTGTGTCATTTTTTTAGTATTCCTTGAATGTTTCAAAATCACAAATACTAAAACATTTATAACAACATAAATAAGCAATATGTTTTAGCAAATCAAACATTAAGTATAATTTGTTTATAACACCTTTTATTTATATTGAAATATTTAAATAATTACATTTTCTATTTTTGTCTCAAGTTGTCACTAACAAAATGTCTTTCGAACCATTTCCGAACGCTTTTTGCATAACTGACACTCGTTTTCGTATTACAGAGTAGCCCTTTCGGAAGGGATTTTTATTGTTCGTAATGCAGAGTTGCTGTCTCGAAAGGGATTTTTAGTTTTCGATAGAGTACAAAAACCGTTCGTAAATTCGAAACAAGTAGTACGAAAATCGTAATACACAGTACAATTCGTTCGAATTCGTAAGTTATTTCTTTCGAAACGAAATACGCGGTAGCCCCCCTGATCTTTCATTTGGCGTAATCAATTTTTCGATACCTCATACGGTTTTTGAGATATGAAGTGTTGAGTTTGTCGTATGTGGCATTTGCCGATGCAATTTTCAAACTTCTAACTCAATTTACTCGAAACTATCGGAATCCACATATGACAATTAAATTATCAGCCGACGATATGTACATACATATGTTATACATACATTTGCGCTATTTGCTTTTACTTTCGTTCTCAATAAAAAAAAAAATAGCACAAATATCGAAAAAAAAAATAACTATTTCGGCGCCTTAATGAACTTTCGCGTTCTAGTTGGCGCTCAACCAAAAACAAAACCCAAAAATTCTTCTCTCATCAGTATTTCTATATAAAATTTGTTTTGAAAACTTTTTACTGGTTATACAATTTTTTAATTTTAAGCAAACTTTCGCTTTAAAACACTTACTTTAGTTTGTAATGTGGCCTTAGCTAATAAAGTATGTTTAGAATAGAGACTTTCCATTCGTTTTCAGCTTTTCAATTAAT
The DNA here is from genome assembly GCA_944452675.1 of Tachina lurida. Taxonomy (NCBI): domain Eukaryota; kingdom Metazoa; phylum Arthropoda; class Insecta; order Diptera; family Tachinidae; genus Tachina; species Tachina lurida. Next base: position 84,224,607 of record OX101755.1, read on the forward strand.
ATTGTACTTAAATACAAGCAAGAAATTCGACGCCAGCTTGGGTTGAATGCTGGAAAATTTTCGACAATTGACTGTTTAGGGTAAGTAAACACAGGGCAGTAAGTTGCTAATATTTCAAAATACATGTGCTTAATTTGTCAACTGTGGCGACAGTAATTAAAAAGATGCCGACAGTGTGGAGCGATTCTGGTCCTATATTGTGGAAATACATATTTTATAATAATTAATCATTTGAATAAGAGATGTTGAATTATTTAAACGGCAGGGGATACAATAGATCTCATTGTCCCGTGCTTCCCATTTGACTTAATTCATTCATTCATTCATTCATTCAAATGAAAGATATTTAAAGCTAAAAAGTCCTGAATCATTAATTTGGCATCAAGGATAAACTAAAAATATGCAATCCTGGTTAAGTGGCTCATGTCTATCTAAAATATATCATAGTAATGTGCACGATGTGTAATACCACACGAACTCTGAATCGATTAAGCTAGCGATATAGGGGAACGCACTATTGCCAGTTTAAGTTAAATTTTACACTTCCGACCCGATTGTGCGAATACTGATGCATGTACAATTTTACTAGATTTAAATATAGGTTTTCCATAAAAATAACACCAACTATTGCAGGGCTGGAAAAGTGTATACGATCGTAATTTCATTGATTAGTAGGGCAGGTGTTTCATGCAAATGCACGTTTTTTTCCCTTAAATCTGATAATGGCAATAACGAAATATCTTCTCGAAACACTGAATTTGAATTAAAATGGCATGGATTTGTTCACAGAGAAAAAACTGCCTCATAGAATCAAGAAGATTTTCTCTTTGAAACGTTTTTAGGCTGAGGGGTATCCCAGCAGAAAGAAGCGAAGTTTTTTTCATAGAGATTCCTTATTGTTTTTACATAAAATCAAGAAGAAGTCTTATTATTCACAACTTTTTTTACTCAATTTCTGTAATTTTTGGGACCAAAAAAACAATCCATAGAGAAAAACTTCTTGATTCTATTAGGTTTTCTTGGGATTTCTTATTGATTCTATTAGGTTGCCTTATTGATTTTTTAAAAAGGTTTTCTTCTTGATTTTATTAGCTATCTTATTGATTTTTTCAATGCGGTTTTCCTCTTGATTGTAGTAGATTTCTATATGATTATGTGTAAAGCATCTTATTGATTTTCTTAATAAGGAAATCTTCTTGATTTTATGAAGTGTCTTGTTATTTCATATCTATAAATAGACACATTTTATGCAGTCTCAATTCAATAAAAATTAATAAGAACTCCTTACAATATGTCGATGTTGTCAAATCGATGGTCTTGATTGGAAACATATGTAATTGTGCTGAGAGCATAATCAACAACATATCACTAAGCTTAGTAAGACCAATGAGTGATCACATTTATGGTTAAATGAGATTTTCTTTGAATTTCAATTGAATAAACATAAAAAGAACTTTTGAGAAAATATCTTCCTAAAATATAAAATATGTTTCATTTAAAAGTTAAAAAATTAGTTTTATTTAGTTACTTTTATATACCAAAATAATTTAAATTCTGCAACCCTGGAATCATATTTTTAATATTTCTGATTTCTAATATTCATTTCTTTCTTTGTAAATTATAAAATGTATTTAATTAATAAGGAATATAACTAGTATTATTAAGTAAATCTTATGAACCAAAAATGAGTTAAAATATTCCAGCTCTGGGCAGTGTTTTTTTATTTTTCTGTTTTTTTAATACCAGTCCACTTTTTTTTTAAATATAATATAATAATAACAAAATAATAACCTTGCTACTTTTATATACAAAAAAAGTTTAAATTTTCCAACCCTGGAGTCATACTTTAAGATTTTTTTTTTGATTTTTTTTATACCAATTTATTTTTTCGAAAATGTAAAATATGTTCAATTTATAAAAAAAAATTAAAAAAATAGCTTTAGTACGTTTTAAATACGAAATCAAATTTCAATTTTCCAACCCTGCAATGCGCTTCTTTTATTAATTTTTTATTTTAAATACGAACCTAATACTAATATAAAAAAGGTTTAATTAAGAAAAAAATAGAAATTATTTTAAGCTTGTTTAAATAAAAAGTTTAAGTGTTTCAGCTCTGAAAGAGTCCTTTTGGTTGTGCCAATTATCAATACTAAGCTATTTTGAACTATTTGTGATATACCAGTTCAAACGACTGCACATACAGACAGACGGAAAGACGAACATTGCTTATTCGAGAATATATCGTTACCTTAATATAGAAAGACCCTAACTCATTATTTTTCTGAAATCGAGGTTTTTGTATATTTCGATAGAAGAATATCTAATGTATCAAAAAATGCAAAAATCTAGATTTCATAAAAATAATGAGTTAGGGCCTTTATATATTAAGGTAACGATATATGTATATGCTTTATAGAGTATATTATACTCTTTACCATTTTTGGCGAAGGGCATAGTAATGATATCGATGCCCCAAAACGTGGACCACTACCTTTTATCCTCTTTCTCTTGAAAAAGATTTTTTAAAATAAAATTTAAAATATAGTGCATCGGGTCCAAATACAATATGGCGGACCCTCAAAACCAACGTTAGCCACTTCCATAATACGAATGTCAATTAAAACGGATTTTTCAAAAGAAAACATTGGTACTTTATCTGTTTCGATAAACTTGGTAAAAATACTCTACATAGCCTATTCAGTTCCTTTCTGGGTGCGAAAGAACTTGCAATTTAAAATCATACATAGCTTCATAACCAAGCTCCACTAGATTTAAGTCGATTTTGACAAAATCTTGCGATGAAATATATAATATTTTGTATAGGAAATCTATTTAATTTTGCTCGAAATCTTGTAAGTAATAGCTTTACACTAAATTTAAAATAATAGGGATATTTAAACCCATACAAAAACCGAGTGGATTTTAATCAAAATCCATACCGTTTACGTATTTGTTTTTACTTTTATAAAAAACAGAACCCATTAATATTGTTTTTACATTGCCTGGAAACCTAGCAAGCAGATTTGATTTTGAATCTTTATAGAAATCTATATCGTTTACACTAATCTTTTTTGGCATTTTTCAAGTTTTAGTAGCCAAGACAAAATCGTATGTCTAAAATTTTTAATAGGACATTGTCTCAAAATCTAGAATTTACCAGATTTCGAGCTAAATCTTACTGCTTTTTACTAGATTTTCCATACAAAACGAAGCCTTTTTTGGCAATAGATTTGTAGGAAATCTAATCAGAATCTAATATTTTTATTTATTTTTTACTACCCTATACAACATGTTTATAAAAAAAGATGAGTGACTTAGCTACGGCCTGCTTAAAAAAATTAGTGAATTGGCTACATGGCAGTTGTTTGGTTGTAGCCTTGGAAGTTATTTGGTTAATGGTTTTTGTTTTGGATAAAAAATCTTGATAAATGTAAAAAAAGCGTTGGTTGTAAACGGTATAGATTATCATAAAGATTTTAATTAAAATCTGCTAGGTTTTGTGCATGCGTAAAATATACCTACTTAGCTCATTCACACACCTTCAATAAAACATTTTGTATGGCGTAGCTAATTCATTCACCTTTCATATCAATTATGTTGTACAGGGTAGTAATAACAAAAATTTAAAAAACCTGCGATATATATAGAAAAAATATGATATATTTTAAACGGCTGGACTGATTTTCTTCAAACATATCTAAGAGCATTCTCGATCTACCCACCTTTCAACCAGATAAATCTAAATCGGTGCAGCCGTTTGATCTGCACTGGACTCGTACAGACACACGCTACAAGCTTATAACATCTTTTTTTTTTTTTGATCGGGGGCTTAAAAATAAATAAAAATACTAGATTGTTAGTAGATTCCCTACAAATCTACTGAAAAATTAGATTTCTTTTTGTATGGGGAATCTAGTAAAAATCAATTAGATTTAGCTAGAAATCTCGTAACTACTAGATTTCGATACAATGTACATGCCCTGTTAGTATAATTTTAAAAAACCCATAGTTGCACAACTAAGTCCTAGTTTGCACTATGAAGAGTGAATAGGGGAAAGGAAACGTATCTGTTCCCCTTATCTCTCTCCCCTAACAAACTAATCAGCATAGCAATAAGACTTGCAGAGTGTAAATTGGGACTAAGTTCTACTAGATTTTGACAAAATCTAGTGGGGAAGTAGATATTGTTTTGTATGGGAAATCTATTCAATTTTTTCCGAAATCTTATAAGTAATAAATTTTGCTCAAATGTAAACGTACTATAAGCAGCAACTGAATCACTAAAAATTACATTCCGGGTTTCGGTAAATTAAAGCAATTATTTTTTTGGCTCTTTTTGTGGGTGGAAAAGTATCTGCCTTGGTTGTCGTCATATACAAAATGATTAAGAATTTTTTGGAGGAAATGCTTGCAAGTTCAGTCGGTATGGTTTATCTTTATGCCTGCTATTTTTTGATTGTCTGAGTTTTTTTTAGCCTTTTTGAACAGTTTATTTACTTTTTTTTCTACACCTCATGGCAATATAGTTGAAGAATAGGGGAAACGTTGTAAGAGTAACTTTATTTTATATTTTTTTTTAAGAATTTGCCATTTCTGTTGTAATATTGACTAAAACTTTGTGTGTATCTGTTTTAATTTGGAATTATTTCAATTTTACTTCAAGCATCAATTTAACTTTTTCAACTAAATTGCTTTTTAAAACCTTATTGGTTTATTAGAAACCTGATTGAAAAAGTCTTTAAAGTATTTGCTTGTCTTACAAACATCAATCAGTTGTCAACAAACGAAGTTGTGTTGTAGCTTCCATGTTAAATTACACGCAAAATTTCAACAATTTCAAATTTACTGAATTTAATTACATTTTTTGAAGAAGGTAGTAGAACAACAAATTTGTCTATAAAACTAAAAGTGTTATGGTTCTTTCGTTGTTCATAGACGATTATGTATGTATCTATCCAGAGGGAAAAGTGGTTATTAATTACATAACTAATGGGAGAAATAATGCATTATTTTCCAAAGTAAGACAATGCATTCCTTTAGAAACGTGAGGGTAATTTGATCAAACACAATAATTACACATTGATTACCACTTGCATTACAATTTTTGCAGAAGAAGGAATATATTGTTTTTGCTTGCAACGAGTGTACGTGTTTTCCTTATAATTTGTTAGAAAAAAGAGATATCTGTTACGAGTTGCTGCCTTTAGGTCGTCTTCAAACTTTGTTTTTTATTCGAAGACGCCGTTTTGTGTTTGCACGCTTACTAGTGAAGTCCAAGTAAAAATTGTATTCATAACTTTTGGAAAAATTGTATATTTAAAAATTATGCATTGAATAAGATTGATATTGTATTGTATTGGTAGCAAAATACAAAAGGGTTTTCATGAGAATGTTCAAAAGTCTCGCAAACTGTGCAATTGTGAATTTTTATTGATTTTATTAATTAATGAGTAAATGAATGAATAAAGCATAACTAATGTATTGCAATGCATTAAACATTAAAAAAAGAGAAGAAGAGGTGTCTTAGGACACCCGGTTATAGCTTTGCTGCTTAGTTATATAAAACAAATTTCATGTGTGAAATAACAATGCAATAAAATTATATTATATGATGATGTTAAATTCTCTGCAAATATTTCAAAATGTTTCCATTTATTTCAAATTAGTTTCTTTTCCAGCGGCATATTGTTTGTGGCCTGTGGCGGCTGTTAGCCGTCCTTACTCCTGTATCGCCCAATAAATAGCAAAGCTATACAAATTAATTATAGAATTCCCTCCTCGGACGCGTAAAATTAAATTATTACTTCTCTAGGACATACGAGTATTTTGTGTTAACAGTAACGAATTCTGGAATGAAAAATTATACCCATATATGCTGTGCATTACTTTCTCTTTTACTATAAATTACCTTTTCCCACTGGGTATCTACATATATCTGCAGATTTGAGAGCAAGAGAATAATATTCTCGTATGTGTATTCATTTTTATAAGAAACCGATTGATGTTCGGCACTCTGGTGCTAGCATAGTAGAGCTACGTTCCAAATCGTTCAGTCGTTCATCTTAGAGGCAAAGCTATGATCAAACCCATTTAAGTTAAATGGATTTGATCAAAGGTTTGTGTCAGAATCTAGAATCTAGACCAAAAAATTAAAAAAATCACAATTGTTTGTATGGGGAACCCCCCAGGGGTGGTTCCAGGGGGTGTGCCACTGGCATAGGTGGGCCGGCCCTCCAAAATTAGTGGGGGTCGCTGATACATTTCGACTCGATTGAAGAACTCTAAATGGGTCAAAGTGAGATTTTTCAAAATTTGACCCTTCAAGAAAATTTGACACTTAGGATCAAAATTCGGGACATCAAAATACATTTTAGAGGTATGGTTCCTTCGGCAAAGTTTCTTATTTTGATCCCTAGAATACGATTTTCTTTGTAATTTGTGCGATTTTTAGATCGACCCCCCCCCAATATATACATACATATACATATGTATGCGTTTGCCTGACTTTATTCTATAGTCTAGAATCTAGACCATTGGTAGGGACTGTTAAAATATTGGTGAACTGTCAATGCATTCAGGTTTCGAGCTACCCACCAAACACAAAACCACACAGTTAAAATATTAATTGAAAATAAAACATTTTCTAAGCAAACAGTCAGTTGTAAAAAAATTTTTAAACTATGTTTTCGTATGGTCCACTGATGGTAACATTTTCAAAGTTTACGCCTGAAATCGCGGAAGATTGTCAATGTCGGGTGATATTGTGAGCCTGTATGTCCTTTGAAAGACAAATACCATACAAATCCTTAGTGTCAGTTATTGATTTTACTAGTTTTTAGCCTTAAATGTTACCTTTGTATTATATTTAAATTAAGCCAAAATATGTATGGTTAAAATAGAAATTTTATAGGACTTGTGGTAATACCTTGAAAGATTTTGGTTAAAAATAAAATAACATAATTTCTTTTATTTTCTATAAAAGCATTATTGTTATCCAACTGTGATTGTTTGCAGTTATTCAAACAAAACTACATTTCCGTTTGCATAAATATAAAGGAAATAGTTTTTAGCATGAATGTCGTCGTTGTATACAATCGTAGGGAAAAGAAGTGGAAGCAACAAGAAAATGCATTAAATATTATTTTTGTGTTTGTTAGTGGTTGACAATATGTTTTTTGTTGTCATATTGTTCATTTTTAATTTGTTCCCCTTTCCTTTCGCTGTTGTATCCAATAAAAACATATTTTTTAAGAATTATGTAATATGAGTATATCTATCGTATATATAGTATGTAATTATATTAGAGCGGTTCACCTTGTAGCACAAAGATGAAAAGATATAGCTTTACTCGTATGTTAAAACAAGGGAAACCAGAAATATGCTCTAAAAAACCTATTTTATGCGCATTCAATATGCACTAAAAACTTAAAAATATGCGCTAAAAAGTAAAAAAATATGCTTTTAAAAATAGAATAAATTGGTTTTTTTTTTGTAAATGAAAAAATATTTTTTTAATAAAAAAATTCAACAACATTTGCATATAAACTAAGACAAAAATAAATTAAAGAAAAAAAAAAGGAAACAATAAAAAAATTAACAAAGAATAACTGCCTTATTAAAAAAAATAATTAAGGTTTGAAGTGCACGTTAAAACAAAATTGCCATAAAAATTTTGACTAAAGCAAATAATACAAATTCATTTTTTTAGGATACTCTTTAACTTTAACTTCAATTTCAAAAGAGATAACGATATAAGAATTAAAACTTTGGACCTGTCTTTTGGATATATAAGACCAGATTCTTATATAAGATTTTATTGCAATAAACACAAAATGTTGAGATAGATTTTCAAATAAAATCGTTGCCTGTCACTTCTAAGTAAACTTTTAAACATTGACAACGTTCCTTCAATAACTACTCGGGGCAGAGTCCGTCACAACTAGCAAACCGAATTTTTATTGAAACTAACGTCCATAATAACTGCGTAATATAAATATAAGAAAAATGTATATACACATGGAACATAGGAAATGAGATTTAAGTGGCTAAAAATAAAATATGCTTGAAAGCATATTAAAATAAAAAAATTGTATAAAGTATCAAAATATGCCCTAAAAGCGTGAATTATGCTCTAAAAATATAAATAATATAAATATGCTACAAATACAAATGTAAAACTGATATATGCAAAAACATGCTTTAAATTGTAAAATATGCAAAAATATGCTTTAAAGGGTAAAATATAAAAAAAAATGCTTTAAAGGGTAAAATATGCCAAAATATGCACTAAAAAATCAATGCCAAAATTCATAGAAAGTTCAGAAACAGATAAATATCTTACTCGTGCATCAATACATCACACAAGCTAAAACATGCAATTGCATATTTGCGGTTTCCCGGGTTATAACGATTACCAAAACACTAGGTACTCCAGCGATGACGTTTCGTGAACTGTACCACGCTTAAAAAAGGTATGTTTTAGTATTTTTTTTAATTTTGTCGTACACTTGACCATTTGTACAATCAACTATTGTAAATAAAAAATAAAATATCCCTGAATAAATTGGGATTTTCCAAAGAAACGTGGGATGATAATAAACAAATAAATTAAAATAGTATTTTATTTTAATTTTAATGACCTTAAAAACACATTGATAGTTTAAAAACAACTTCACATACATTTATATATACAAAATAAACGCAAAAGGTCAATAATGCGAAATCAAACTAACAAATATTTTTTGTGTTTTTTTTAAATATGTACATTATTTTTTAAATGCCTTATTCATAAAAAATATTTTTGTTTTATAAAACTTTTATATGGACATTTTATTACTAAACCTATTATAAAACATAAATATTTTTTGTGAATAAGGCCTTAAGTACGAATTGCCAGAGCATGAAATTGAAACCTTCGCTTTCGTTTTAATTTGTTCCTTGAAATGAGTAAAAAAATACAAAACAAAAACAATGATAACGAATACGCTATTTAGTTTTATTTATTTACACGATGTTAGAAAAGTTTTCGATTATTTTTACATCAATCAATTTGTCTTAATCCTGGGAGTGTCACTAAAGATATGAAAGTAGACAAAATTTAATATGGCGGCCAACAGACGCCATTTTGTAAGTACGAAAAAAGTTAAAAGACGGTCAACTTTATCAAAATGGATGTCATTCGGCAGGTATTTTCAAATCCCTTGCAGGAAATTGAACTGACACACAAAATCCATAATAGGTTTTAAATGGAGTCCACTACAAAAAAGGTCTTACAAGTGGTCTGTGAACAAGAATTTGATGGGAACCCCTTGTGTAAATTATAATACTCATATATTTATTTGCAGTTTAACTGATTACTTTGCCATAAAATTTTTTGCTTGGTATCTACATAAGTGTGCATATATTATTTTGGGAAAAATTGCAATAAAATGCAAACGTATCGCTAGACAGCAAAACTGTTTTGCCAGTCTTCCAAAAAACAAAGCAATCTATAATCTCAAAGGGTTAACAAAAACTTCTTGTTTTGTGAGCTTCTCTAGTGTAGACATATGTATGTATACATATTAACATATGTACATACAAATTTGTATGTGTATGTATGTACCAGTCCTGCATATGGGTGTCAGTGATCGGCAATGAATAGTTTTTTCGCTATTCATACTGACTCATGAAATTTTAAATATAAGTGAGTAGACTTACTCAATTACTCTGATTTACTCACGATGACATTGATTTATAAGTATAGGTTGAAATAAATATGAATGCGACATCGACATCATAGTCATATCATACTCACACTCATAAATCACCTCATTTTGATTTATAATTTTAGGAAAATACTTACACTACTCACATTGATTCAGCTCACTCAACTCATTCATATATGTTTATTTAAAAGTTTAGTCATTAAACAGTTTGCAAGTAGTATACAATAGAAGTAAATAGCGTTGTTTTGCAATTTGTGCAAAAAAACAAAAAAAAAAGAGAAACACATAACCTCATAATGAGAACTTTAATGTTCATATACGAAGTTCGGATTGTGAATCATACTTATATTGCATCATCCCTAGACCTTGAGTTATGGAGAGCCGAAATCAACAACGTCATAAATGTTGCTAAGTATGAGTTCGATGCGCACTTCAAACCTTGGAGTGAATATGATGCATAGGCAACATTGCAATAAGTATGAGTGCTCATAAGTACAAGAAATTATAAGTCATGATTCAACTCTACTCACTTGTTCACTACTCATCGCTGTTCTCTGATGGGTGTTTGTGAATTGAATTTGAGTTAGAGTTTATGTTTGTTTTAATTTTTTTGCTGCATGTGTTCTTGACTTGACGTTTCTTCTTATAATTTATACTTTTCTCTGTTTATTTTCATGTCATTGACCCATTTTTTCTATAATTTTTTTTTGCATTTGCTATGTAGTGAAATCTTAAATGGAAACACAGCAGTATACTCATATGTTTGTTCAGAAAAAAAGAAACTTAAAATATAACATGTTTCTCAAATGTTGAAATAAAATCGGACGACTGATTTATTTCTTGTCATTACAGTCATCTTCGAATGTAATTAGTAAGTTGAAAAAAAAATTAAATTAAGGGAGAGAAGAGAAAAAAATATAAAATTTAATTGCACATTAATATTGAAAGACATTTAGGGCTTGAAACGAGGTTCTCATTAAGGCAAGTAATATTTAACAGAAACTTTTTTTAAAATAAAAATATACCTTGAGATACCTTCTTTTATTTATTTTATTTTATTATATACAATGAATTCTTAAGCCTATAAGGCGAATTAAATCCAGCATAATACCTGAAGAATTGAAATAAAAACTCTTATTTGAAATTGTTGTTTTAAAACTGGTACTCTGTTCAACATTTCACGTATTGCACGTGCTGCCAAAATACATTTAAAAAAAATTTTTAATGAATTTTCCATAAAACTTTTTTGAAGAATTAGTTGATACTCTTTTAATCTTGGGAAAACACATATAAAATGCATCTTCAACCTATTTGAGTTTTCATGCTAAATGAATAAATAAAGCATGTTTAAAAAGTTTGATATCCATATTTAATTTTTATTGTAAATTTTATTAAACAAGATAAGTTAACATTAACTTAATAACCAGGGAAACCGCAAATATGCAATTTTGCATGTTTACTCTGGTATGAGGTATTAATGCGGGGACAAGATATTTATCCGTTTCTGAACTTTTGATGAATTTTGGCATCGATTTGTTAGTGCATACGAGTATTTTTGCATATTTTACCCTTTAAAGCATTTTTTGCATATATGTACCAGTCTTAAGCACATAGTTTTAGCATTTATTCGCATTATTAGAGCATATTTGACGCTTTTAGGGCATTTTTTGATACTTTATATCAGCTACGTCCAAGTCATATGCACAATGGGCAAACTTTTACAAAAGAGCTTTTGTGCTTTCACACAGAGGAGAGTACAACAGCCACAACAACAACACACCAGACAACAATGCTTGCTCTTACTTTGCAAAGAAACAAGAACAAATAAGATAAGAACTTTCGAAGCTGTTTATCTCAAATACAAATATTAGTGTGTTTGTGTTTGGACGTAGCTGCTTTATATTAATATGTTTACAAGCTTATGCCCAGCTAGCATTTGGGTGATCATTTTTGGCAGAAATATCTTATATGATTCTCTACAGATCGCTTTTGATGATTAAAAAGTGATTTTTCACTTGGGCGATTGAAAGAGGATTCACTTATGATTCATCTATATGATCAAATAATGATTTCTTGAAAATAGAGGAACATCATGCAAACCGCAAAAAGGTGATTTAAATTATTTAATATGAAAATTGCTCAAAAATAATTAGCAAATCGTATCATAACTGATTCTTTGGTATGATTCTCACAACGGGAGTATCATTTATGATCGAAAAATGAGCTCATATACGGTTATTTTTCCCGTCAAGCTGATTCGGAAACGATTGGATTATGATACAAAATGCTACCTGGGTGTGTTGATCAAAATTTTTATTTGTATTTTTCGCCATATTAATCTCATTTCCAATGTTCCATATAGTGTTATTACGAACATTTAGTTTCAATAAAAATTCGGGGTTGCTATTTGTGACGGACTCTGCTCCGAGTATACGTTGAAGGAACATTGTCAATATATAAAAGTTTACTTGGATGTGACACCAAAGATTTATATTTGTTAATCTAGGTCAATACTTTGTTCGTTATTGAAATAAGAATTATAAATAAAAATCCCTTCAAACCGAATTTATTATTATCTTTTTGATACGGCAGTTATTCTCTTAATTTTTTTATTGTTTTCTTTTTTTAATTTTTTTTTTGTCTTATTTTTTATGCAAATTTTGTTGACTTAAGTGCTGTTTCCACAAGTCAGGCAGGCGACTCGTCTAGAAAAGTTTATACTCAAGTCAACCGTCTGCGTTGTAGAAACAGGGGGTAAGTTCAGTATTTTCAATTCTTACTGAATGAACTATTTTTAATAATCACTTATATATACATTTTCATTAACAATTCAACCAATTTATTTTATTTTTAAGAGAATTTTTGTTGAGGTCTTAGTGCATATTTTCAAGATTCTAGTACATAATGAATGCGCATAAAACACATTTTTAGAGCATATTTCTGGTTTCCCTGTTAATAGCGCTCTTATTTGGGTATGACACTTGAGCTTTGACGCTAAGCTCTATAAAACGCATCGGTGGACGCTTTTGTTTAGGTATGGCTGATAGGGGACCAATTATTTCTATTTTGTTACTTATATATACCAAGCAATTTATAAATCTTCAATACAACTGAATTTTGGACCAATTTTTAAACATCATTCTACGACCGAAGCCTCCCTTCTTACTTCTCTATTTCACGTGCAGATAGACGGATAAACGGATATCGCTTATTCTACTTCCCCATTCATAAGCGTCTATAAAATATTTACTTTATGAGGGTTGCATATTAAAATTGTGGAAGTTACACACGGCACGACAATACACTAAGAGAAAAATGACGATCTAAATTTAGGAACAACATTCTTGAATTTAGATTGCAGAAATCTTAATATTTCAATCTTGAAATTTGGTGAGCAAGATTGACATTCTCAAATTTAAGCATAAATTCTTAAAATCAAGAACGTCTTCTTAAAGTCGAAGAACGCAATCTTAAAATCAAGAACATAATCTCAATTTTAAGATTATATTCTTAAATTTTTAAGAATATGATATAAATTTAAGATTTTTATTGAGAATAAAATCTTGAATTCGATCTTAACATGAGATTTTATTCAAGACTACAAACAATCTTAAGTGCGATCTTAAAAAATATTAAGATTTTATTCTTGAATCAAGAATTTTCGCTTTTAACAGACTTTTAAAATTGAAATGATTTGATTTCGAGCGTTAAATCTTGATTTTAGCAAGTTTTTTCCCCATAGTGTACCTTTTTCTGGTGAACGATCAAATGAAGTAGTTCGTTCATAGCTTATCGTTCTCTTTTTACTGTGAACCGCGATTGAACGAAATATCAGGGGCCTAATAGCCGCATTCGATTGCGAGCCAGTGCGAGGTTTTTAACTTTTGGGATTTTTTAATTCGATGTCGAATAACACATATCGAAATTTCTAATGACAGTATTCGATAACGAGCAGCCATTAGTTTTTTTACTGGCAAAACAATGTTTTGCCAAACAGTTGTCAGGGAAAATAAAAAATCAATCAACTCCGGGAGCATCTAATTAACAAATTAACTGCTTCTGGTCAACCAAGTGCTCTGTCCGCTAACTTTATACTAATTAATTATTATTCAGTTATTAACTGAATAAAAATCGAAATAATATTTATAATGGGTTTTTTGCACTCGATACCAAACGAATCGAGTTTTTGTTTCATTTCACAATACTGAATTAATTTGAATTTTTTCAACACTGCAACAATAACTCGATTCGCTTTTGGTATCGAGTGACATCATCCGAAAATTTCTTGCTATTGAAAATTATTTGCTATTCGAATGCAATTTCGATCAGGAGTGCGGGAATTAGCCCCCAGATTTGCTTTCTCTTTGTCAGATTTCATACTTAAATCATATTAAGACACCGGTGTCAATTGAAATCAATTTCAACGGTTACCAAATCCATTCAAAAAACGATGAAAGATGAACTATAAAAAAGAAACAATGGTAAGGTCAGAAGCGTTCAATTTACTCAATCGTTCATCTGTAGTGCGATTCACTAACTTTTTTTTAACAATAATCGCATCGTTAAAATAATTTTAACGAAAATTGATCAAATTTGCTATTCAGTAAAATTTTTAACGATATTCTCTGTAGGTTAATATCAGCTGTGTCGTTATTTAAGCGACAATAATTGAAGCACAGCCACGAATAACGTTGTAAAAGACAATTTTTAAAAAACCATTTTTTTCACATATTACCATTAACATAACTCTCCTGCGTTGTTCAAGCATCAACCATCCAAAATTATGCATCTGATCGCCGTCAAAATACAATTACAATCAGTCAGTCAGTGGAAAACTTTGTAAGTAACTAATAAAACCATGCAAAAAAAATTGTCGAAAATAATTGATAAATGTAGCAGAGCTACAAAAAGAAAAGATAATGCTAGCTATCATTATTTTCGATACTCTAAAAAAATTTAAACGAAAAAAAAACAATCTTGCCTTAAAATACGTTTTTTGGCTCTCCTGCAAAATTATTATTTTGTCACTTAAAACGTTATTCGCGGCTAACCTTCAATTTATGTGCTATTAATTTTATTAACAAAAATCAACAGAAAGTATCAGCTGCTTACTATCGTTGAAAAGAAGTTACAGAATCACACAATCGTTATTGCCAGCGACAAAATGTATATACAATAATTGTGATTTTCGGATCGTTAAAAGTTACTGAATAGCAGCACTGAACTAGCTCGTACATGAACTACACAACCCTATATTATGCTGGCGATTTTAAATAAGCAAAATATCAAAGGCATATTCAGGTGATAATTTTACTGGGAGCCATTTCGCATTTATTTTTATCAAACAATTAGCTTAAAGCTAAAAATAAAATTATATATTTGTCTTTCCTGCATTGCAAGTTTAAGCAGTTAAGTAAATAATCCAAGGCAAGGTGGGGCAAGCAGTTAGTTATTAGTTGTTCGTAAATATTTTATAAATTTAAAGTGAAATTTGGTCCCACATACTATTTGTACATATAGTTTGCTTTATATGCTAATTGAAACCAACGAATTTTGTTTATTTCAACATTGAATTTAAATTGCAGTGCTCAGTAAGAAAACCTTTATTATTGCAATTTCTAAAGAAACAAATTTTTTTTATATAAAAAATTATTTACTAACATTTAGCCATCATTATAATCAGGGTAGGAAAAAATTCTGCTCGCAAATGCTATTTTATTTTTTTCGTTCGTTTTAAAATTTGTTTTCGGAATTTTAAAAATAAAATTCCGAAAAGAATTCTATTTTAAATTCTTGTTTTTTTTTCGTTCTCCTCGCAAACGAATTAAATTAACTTTTGTTGCTTTAATTCGTTTGCGAGGAGAACGAAAAAAAACAAGAATTTAAAATAGAATTCTTTTCCGAATTTTATTTTATAATTCTAAGGAACGAATGCAAAAGAATAATTCTCATAAAATTTGTTAGGCAGCAAATTGAGTTCTTTTTGAAATATCATCGCCTAGCCCAAACCACTATAGCTATAGAGCTGAAATTTGATGTGTAGATTCCTCTTCCGATGTGTAAATCCATCAAAGAGGGATTTTTGGAAATTCAAACGCGAAAAGGGGTAAAAAAGGGTAAAATTGGTATCTTTATATCTCGGAAACTACATTAGATAGACTAAAAATTCTAAAAGCATACGAATGCTGGTAAAAAATAAGCCGACACGTATATGGTACTTTTCCAATATGTGTACTTTTTATGGTTAAAAGGGGGTGAAAACTGAATTTTGGTACCTTTTTTGCACTCGACATATCTTCAGAATTATTTAACGTAGCAGAAAGCTTTTTGGTGCGTTCCTTTCTTCTGGACAGAATCTTGAATGGGTTTGACACTTTATAAAAATTTGCACTTAAAAGGGGTAAAATTTTGCCCGTTTTCGGTACCTTTATGTTAATGATAATGTACACATATACATATATGTACAAATTATTTAGAATTTTTAGTTTATCTAATGTAGTTTCCGAGATATAAAGATACCAATTTTACCCGTTTTTACCCCTTGGCACTTTTTGGGCAGTTCAAAATAACATAAATTTTATTATCCCAGCTTCTACTGACCGGTAAGAAAACATAGTAAATTATTTTTACATGTATGAATGTATATGTGTACATTATCATTAACATAAAGGTACCGAAAACGGGTAAAATTTTACACCTTTTAAGTGCAAATTTTCAGAAAGTGTCAAACCCATTCAAGATTCTGTCCAGAAGAAAGGAACGCACCAAAAAGCTTTCTGCTACGTTAAATAATTTTGAAGATATGTCGAGTGCAAAAAAGGTACCAAAATTCAGTTTTCACCCCCTTTTAACCCTAAAAAGTACACATATTGGAAAAGTACTAAATACGTGCCGGCTTATTTTTTATCAGCATTTGTATGCTTTTAGAATTTTTAGTCTATCTAATGTAGCTTCCGAGATATAAAGATACCAATTTTACCCTTTTTTACCCCTTTTTACCCCTTTTCACGTTTGAATTTCCGAAAATCCCCTCTTAGTGGATTTAAACATCGGAAGAGGAATCTATACACCAAATTTCAGCTCTATAGCTATAGTCGTTAATAATAAAATCTCCTTTAAAAAATTTAAAGTCCTTGCTTTAGATTATTTGTATTTTTAATTTAATCGCGAATTCTATTTTCTTTTCGTTTGCGAATTTTATTTTTAAATTTCTTGGGTTTTTTTTTCGTTCGCAAATTTTATTTGTATAAAATTTGCGAATTAAAAAGAATAATTCTTTACAATATGGAAAATAAAATTCGTTCGAATTAAATTCGTTTGCGAAAGAAATTAATTCGAGCACTCTTCCTACCCTGATTATAATGGCCAAAATGAAAAAAAAGTATTTTTCTATATGAAAGTTCACAAGTTCAGTTACAGAACTTTTTTTTATTATTTATTTCACTAACCGTATAGTATATACAAGTGAAAAATGTGCGCACATTTGAAACGAATCATGAAGAATTTGTACTGGACATGAAAACAAGGAATTAAGCGAAATTTAATTACAACCAATATCATATGTAAGTAAAGGTTTTAAAAATGAGTTGACATGGAAAAAATGTCTTTAGAACACGACAGGAGAGGACAGTAATTAAATATAAATATAAATTATAACCAGTAATTAATAACATACATATATATATGAATTTAAAATAAAAAAAATTATCTCTGCGATATGCTCGTAGGTACATACATACATATACATACATATGAACTAATTTCACTTACTGTAAACCATAAAATTTAATTAACATATTAATAACATTTAAGTCAACTTTGAATAGCCAAATGGATATTTAATTACCGTAATTACATATTTATAAAATAAAATAATTTATTTATGTCACATTCAAAAGGCATTAAAAGTGTCAATTATCCCTCTCAGACCTAGCTTAATCGATTGTGCGATCTGCCTTGATTGACCTCAAACTACATTGAAAAATAATATTTTGTCTATTAACCGGCAAGGAATGATTGTGAGATTTTGTTTCTTTCGCATAAAATAAGACAGTAAAAAATACAGCATCAATTTGATTGTGTCTCTGAAGGCTTGCAGACATGCGTCCATGACATGACATGAGTTTTTTTTGTAAAATAGTTTTGATATAAGCTCTCAAAATTACTGCTGGTAAATATAAAATGAGATTTTGCAACAATTCAGTGCATTACTGGTGTATTGCACGCAAAGAAAAGATATGGTTGTAAAATGGTTGAGAAAACAATATTATGTTCTCTGAAACAAATGTGTGGTCGCTGAAAACTAGTCATTGTTATTTTAAACATTAATTTCGTTACGATAAACAGAGTAATGTTTGAATTTAATAATTACATTATTATATTCATAGAAAGTGCGATATGGTTAGAGTTTAACAATATAGTTTTGTTAAAAATTTATGACTACAATATGATATGTATTATTGTGTAAAAATAATATGATGTAAATAACAATATAATGTTATCCGAAACCATACTATGTTAAGTTTAAAAAAAAAATCGTTTTCAGAAACATCTTCTGTCAGTTCAGTGTTTCGTTTGTAAGCTATCGGTAGTGCACGCGTGGTGTTAAATAAATAAAAAAAAGTATAAACAAAAGGGTAGATAAATAAAAATAATATGTACATTAGACCTGGCGCAGCTAATATGGGGTTTTTTATTTTTTGGAATTTTGAATGCGGGTAGCAATGAAAATATGCGATTTAATGCCAAAATTGATGTAGTGAATTTTCAGGCTGATCGCATGGTGCCTACCCGTGCCATAATGGGGTCAAAGGTCAAAATTTTGAAAAATCACCAAATCACCAAATTTTTAAAAATCAAATAAATGTTTATTATAATTTTCAATTCAGCTTTAAGTTGTAAAAAATTATGGTGCTTCTGCTAAAACAATAAGACGAAAATATTTATAGAAATTAAAAAATACCAACAATATCGATACCAGCAACTATTATTGAAACAACGGTAAAACTATTTTTTCGTTGCTCACCTCAAAATTCTTATGCTTTTCTTGTGTACGTTTTTTCTTGATAGTTGCTCTCTTAAGTGAATTGCTGTTATTCCTCTAACAGCTATGATGAACTCATTTGACTTCTGCGCAAGCAGAATTTTTTTTATTTTTTTGTTGTTTTGCTATAAGGAGATTTTTTGCAACGTCTGGTCTAAAAGTACCGTTGTTCTAGCTCTGTTACTGCACACATTGCAATGCTTTTGATATAAATATATAAAGTTTTGTCATTGTAAATTTGAATATTGTTGTGAAAGGTTTCGTTTATGTGAAATAAATTACTTTGTTAATTTTCGTAATTAATGGCTCAAAAGAAAATTTCATCGTTGAAACGGCTTCGATCTGCTGATACAAATGTGTATTTGATCGGTAAATGTGAACCCAAAATAGTTGGTGTGAAATTGCCATCAAAACAACAAGTGCTTCAGTGTTTTTTGTATAATGTTCGTTGTGAAAATAAAACAGTTAAAGAAAGTGCAAGATAGGTGTTGGCTGAAATATTGCCTTTTTGGGAAAAAGCTAGAATACCAACTCCAGATCAAAGAACATGTGCTGCAAAAGTCATTAAACTTTATGAAGAGTGGAGAACAGTCCAAAAAGTGGGCAATTCTCCTTTTCCGAGTTATCGCAAAAAAGAAAATGACTTTAAGGAAAATTTAAATAATTTGTTTGACATTGCACACGTTGACGTACTCAAGCTGATGAGTATACAGGAAGATATAGACTTTCTAACGAAGCAGCGAGAAAATGGACGCCTTGGTAGCATGACTTGTGTCGATAGAAATGTTACAAATAAAGAAAAAAGAAAGGCACAAAGATTGGAAGATGAAAAACGTCGAAAAGAAAATAATGAAAAGAAAAAAGGCACTTCAGGTAATTCCCAGTAAAAAAAACTGGAAGTCATTCTAAAGGAAGTACATTTTCATTGCTTCCAAAAAATCGATATTTTTAATTTGCCGATAGTTAGCAGAAAACCAAGTAGAAGTTTATTTTAGTCATACAAAACCTTGTAATTCCCCTCTAGTTTTAGAAATTACTCACCAGAATTTTTAAAAAATCGTTTTTTTTAAGAAACTTATGAACTATTTTTGGTCTAAAATTTTAAAGTTATTTGCTTAAATTTACATTAAATTACTGTTTCGTGTTTAAATTCCTATAAAAAGAAACTAATTGTTAAAATAGGTAACTATTAGCAATTTTTCCTAGATGAAAATATTATCATAGAACACAAAAAAGGAAATTTTTCTTAAAATCGCTTCCAATTCGGTGACCAGGCAGCGAAAAAGAGAACTTCTTGCAATGACAACCGTATGTAAAAATCATTACATCGGATCGAAATTTGCACTACTTCCAGATCGCAAACTCTACATTTTCATGACTTTTTTGGAGTGTCTTTTTTTACTGGGTTATTATGTAGTATTTGGACAGGCAGTGGCTATTTTTACCACTTAATTTCATGAACAGACTTGACTATGGAATATGTTGAATTTGAAAGTGATGAATCGGGAGAAGATAACCAGGCGATGGATGAACAGAGTGACAACATTCCAAGTTGCTCCAATAAGCCGATTCAAAGACGTGGAAAGAAGAATTTTATAGACGATAGAATGCTTGCTTGTATGGATGCTGGCAATATGTCAACTCCATTTGCTATACACTTCATCAGTGCAACTGCCAAAGCGTTGGGTCACAATATTGAGGATCTTGTTCTGAATTGCACAAGTTTGCGTGAACAACGTAAAAAATATCGTCGGCGTCATGGCAAACAAATTATTGAAAATTTCAAGGTACATATTTTTTATTTTGGCCAACTTTTAAGTTTTTTTGAGCTTAAGTTTTTTACTTAGATCCCTGAAACATTTGTTTTGCATTGGGACGGAAAGCTACTTCCCGCACTTGCTGGAAAGGACAAAGTTGACCGCTTGGCTATTGTACTCACGTCGGAGAACGTTGAAAAATTGATAGCTATCCCGATCATTAAAGATGGAACAGGTGCTGCAGTTGCTCAATCAGTCTACGAATATTTGCTAAAAATGAATATGCAGAATTCGTTAGAAATGATATGTTTTGACACAACTGCTGCAAATACTGGCTCTCATAGTGGTGCTGGAACTTTATTGGAACGCAAACTGGAACGCAGCTTATTGTGGTTACCATGTCGCCACCATATTGCAGAAATTCTATTAAAAGCTGTATTTGAGATTAATGTAGGAAAATCAAGTGGCCCAGAGGTGGCGATTTTTGAACGATTTGCACGAGAATGGAGCACATTTTATTCAAAGGGATTCAGCACTTGTATGCAGGATGATCGAGTTTTGAAAGTCATACCTGTCCAAGAACGCGAAGCAAGCAAGAACTTTTGTCTTGAATATTTAGCTAAAGTTCACATTCGTCATGATTATAGAGAACTCCTACAACTTGCATTCATTTTTCTTGGTGGTAGCATTCCCAATTTCACTTTTCGTACACCTGGAGCTACGTCTCATGCAAGATTCATGTCCAAGGCTATCTATTGTCTAAAAATATACTTGTTTCATGCACACTTTAAAATTTCTGCGAATCAGTTGAATGGAATTCGTAATATCTGCATTTTCTTAGTAAGTATCTATATTCCGTACTGGTTCAGAACCGGAAATGCAGTTGAAGCGCCAAATAGAGATATGAAGCTGATAAAGGGGATTTTTACCTATTATAATAAAGAAGTATCTACAGTGCTATTGGAAAAAATTCGGAACCATCTGTGGTATTTATCAGAGGAGGCAATCGCGCTTGCCTTTTTTGATCCTCATGTAGACTCAGAAACAAAGAAAAAGATGGTTTTGGCATTGCAAATAGAGTCCAAAGAAGACAATCATATCGGTGATGATGTAAATGTTTTCCCTTCTAAAAAAGTGTGCGTAAGCGTTGATGAACATATTTATAGTATTTCTTATTAAAAAAATTATCAAATGGAAAAAAAAATATTTTGGTGATTTTTCAAAATTTTGACATTTGACCCCATTATGGCACGGGTAGGCACATCAATTTTGGCATCAAACCGCATATTTTCATCGCTACCCGCATTCAAGTTTCCAAAAAAAAATTTAACGCCAGGTCTAATGTACATACATATATATGTATGTATATCTATTTATACATATATGTCTGTATTTTGTGTATACACATATATGTTTCAAAAAGGAATCATCTAGATTCTACTTGAATGCCTGCGTGTAGTGGGAAGCTACGTAAACCATACACATATATGTAAGTATACATTTCTGTAAACAAAAGATTTGCCAATGAATATATTATTAAAAAACAAAATATTATTATTACATAAAATAATACTATGGTCGTATATAACAATATTATTATAATATTAGAACATGGTATGGTAAGTATCAATTATATTTTAGTCACATCTAACAATAGTATTGTCTTATTTACAATAATAAGATTAAGTATAACAAAGTTAATCGTTTTTGTAGATAGAAATAATATTATTTAAGCTTTGCTTTTCCATTGACAATAATATGATTTGACTGCAACCATATAATTCAATCATAGTATGTTGCTGTTTGATTATGGTTACCTCAACCATATTTTTTCTTTGCGTGTGTGCATTGTAACAAGTAGCCATGCTTCAAGAAAATTTAGATAGCACAATTGTGTTGATCAGGCACAAGATTACATTTTGTTTTATGCTCACATTTGTGTTATCTGATGTTGACCTTAGCGACGATGATAATGCTGCTGACAAAACCTGGATCCCTTTATGAAAAAGCAGAAGAAGAAAGTAATGAAAGCATTGAAAATATTTACATTCTTGAGTCTATCAATAACAATCCAGATATACCGACTGAACAATAAAACTCCTCATGAGGATATAACAGAGTGTTTCATACCTGGGTATTGAGCTTCCGACATCATCGGGTTATCAACAAGAAATCATCAGAAACCATTAGAATATCAAACTAAATATATTCTAAAAACCCATTATGAAGACGTTACTAAGTATATTTAAATCTGTATAATAAGTAAGGTCGTCAGGAAGTGAGCTATATAGTTTGGGGCATTAAACGGTTCTATGGATGCGCAATCGTAGCGATTAAGAGCTACTAGCCCCACTAATATAGACTTCCCACCTTATTTAACTCCATGTTCATTGATAAATTCCTGTAACTTCGACCAAAAATGCACTTTTCAGACTATTCCGAACCATACTCAACAAATAATCGATGTATGGATAGTTGAATTAGTCATCGAAATAGTTAGAAAATGGTGAAACGAATTTTCAACTGAGATCACAAATTATTCAATTGATTGCATTTAATGGAAAGTGTACTGCATAATAAGTTATTAGGTTGAAGCCAGTTGGACCAGTTGGATTGTAAATCTGGTATGCGCAACTTTTGATGGTATCCTAGTTGACTTTGAAGTTTTTCAGGGAGCTGGAACATTTAGAAATTATGTATCGAAGGACCGGCATATATATTTCGATTTGTACAGTAATTTCACTAGGTACACCATATGGGTTATCTAGCAATAGCCAATATCATGGCCAACAGAAAGAATTAAATTTTATTTAGACAAAGATATGAACCGGAGTAATATTTGCCAATTTGCAAATGAAAGAGTCTTCTTTGAGATTTCTGGGAATGTTAAAAAATTTCTAAGCATTTTTATGGTACAAAATATAGTCCACATAATGCAACTAACGATATTATATTCGACTGCTACAATCACCATTTCGCAATAATTGTGGCTGTCAGTCCAGAGGAAGATGCTAAATATATAAAGTAACAGAAATATCGTTCAAATTTAAAATTATCTAATAACTTATGTATACATTTTCATTGATTTCAAACTGTATTAAATTATTTGCTTGTTTTTTTTAACTAATCACTTCTATAACATATTTTCATTTGGTTTATTTAATATTTTTTATGCAATGATCTGCATACTTTTAAGGTCAAAACATCATATTAGATAATAAAAAGAATATAACATTTCTAATATACTTCAGAACATTTTTTACATATTATGACCGAGATGACACAATTGTACGATGTTTACAAAAAATTACCTTTGAAACGCTTCTGTAGGCAAACTTTAGCCTAAAAATTAAAGAATTATTTTGATATTGATGATTCAAAGGAATTTATACACAAAATAATGTTCAGGTCTGAAAGGGATATTCGAGTTTAAAATAGGTCGGACAAAACTTGCAAATATACTTTTTATTCGAATAGTTGCCTTAAATTTTAAATTTTCTTCAATTACTTGAGTCTTCTACTTTTTATTAAAATAACGGATTAACTTAAAAAGGCAAAAGTAACTCATTAAATACATTCACGACAGCCAGGTTACACTAAAGCTTAAATTAGACGTGACATACCCATAATGCCATAGCCATAACCAAACCAAAATTCAATTGATTTCTATGGTGAGAGTGAGAGTGAGAGAGACTCGCCATAACTCTCACCATAGAAACCAATTGAATTTTGGTTTGGTTATGGCTATGGCGTTATGGCTATGTCACGTCTAATTTAAGCTTAACACACGACTTTGAATAACGCCAGCATACCTTGTCACCTTGTAGCCAGCTACTTTATTATTTTGAAGACGACATAGTCATCATAAGTAGCTGTAGCTGGATTCACTAACTTATTACGAATCGAAAATAGTAATATTTGTCGATATATTTATTCGTTTGCCATAACGATAATGTGAGTCTGTAATTTTTTTTAACGATACGGTACATCTGGGTTTTACTCACCACTTAATTGCATGTCATGTGGCATCTCTGCATATAGAACGTCAAAAGAAGTGAAAAGCAGAAAGAGGAATTAAAGAAAAATATATATTACTGAACTAACTGCTACTTGTTATATTTATTATAGCGATACGATTATCGTAACAAAAATTACTGAATCCAGTAGTGCAATTCACTAACTCTTTTTTTTAACGATAATCGCATCGTTAAAATAATTATAACGAACATTTATCGAATTTCCTATTCAGTAAAATTTTTAACGATATTCGCTGTAGGTTAATGTCAGCTGTGTCGTTATTTAAGCGACAATAATTTTATGTGCTCTTAACTTTATGGGCAAAAATCAACAGAAAATATCTGCTGGGCAATATCGTTAAAAAGAAGTTATAGGATCACACAATCGTCATTGCAATCGATAAAATGTATAGACAAAAATTACGATTGTCGGATCGTTAAAAGTTATTGAATCGCACCACAGTATTTCGATTCACTAACTTTTTTTTAACAATAATCGCATCGTTATAAAGAACATTTATCGAATTTCCTATTCAGTAACATTTTTAACGATATTCGCTATAGGTTAATGTCAGCTGTGTCGTTATTTAAGCGACAATAATTTATAATGCTGTTAATTTTATCGGCAAAAATCAACAGAAAGTATCAGCTCGCCGTATCGTTAAAAAGAAGTTACAGAATCACACAATCGTTATGGGAATCGATAAAATGTATATACAAAAATTACGATTGTCTGATCGTTAAAAGTTACTGAATCGCACTACAGATACTGATGCTCAACTTTAAATACATACATACATATATTTAAGTGGCACCACCTTCAAATATTTCACATTTAGAAAAAATGTATTTATATCAAGTAAAAGTATAAAACTTAATTAATTTATTTCTTTACATGTATTTCGACATGTTCTCTCTGTTAAATAATATCAAATAATTGTAATTACACTTTTAGTATTACATTAGCAGCACTATATTGTATTTGCTCATTGTCGCCAACAAAAATAGAAATTAGTTTAATTGGAAAATAACGATAAAATCAGCATGGAAAACAACTAGCCGCCCTGTTGTCTTGCTGTCGTCCAAATAATCATTCTCATATAAACATGTGTTTTCTAATTTTGACATACTTGTAGTCGGTAGCTTGCTACGGTGAATGTATTTAATGCTTAAACATTAATTAGTTGATTTATTATTGTAATATTTAAATACATAGGGCCTAATTCATAAAAAAGAATTTTGGTTTCACAAGAGGTTTAAATTTCCATAGAAATTTTTTTTTAATAAACCTCTTATAAAACAGAAATATATTGTATATATTGTATATTTTAAGTAATCCGATTTTCTAAACGTTTGTGACAACAGTAAAACTATAAAAAAATAAATGTCTATTTTTATAGTTTCAATATTTCGAGAAATTTTCTCAAGAAAAAAGTTGGTTAGATTGGATTGAAAAGAGAAGGCATTGCGCTCATGTCCTTGGACATAATATATAAGCCAGTATAGGTGTAAACTAACAACGAACCCCAGCTTTATAGGAACTCAGTATCGTTCTTGTAGTCCCTCAAACTTTCCCAGTCAATATATCTGTAAGGTGGGTAATATTATGTTTAATGAGTTGTTATATAAAAGTTATTATTTTATGAACCCATATACATGTACTTTGATTATCAATACTTGTGTAACATTATTAATATCATGTATTCATTTTTTATTTATTCATAGTTTATAAACATATATTTCAATTAAGTCTTAATAAAATACCCAAACACAATAGGTAATGCCCGTTAAGGTGTTATCCACAAAATAACGGGAAAGCTGGACAATGACAAAGCAAGTGCTCCATTCTTTCGATGTCCCCCATGCTTGGCCTGCGTTCATTGTCATCCGTGACTCCAATTCGGCATAAATGCCCTTATAAATTACAGGGCCCCTTTAAGATGCCAATCAACTTTCCTAGCTCGGTCTTGTTTATTTTCAACGGTTCTCATATCGGGGTCGCCCCTAGAACCTTGGTTAGATTACCCACAGTATTACAATTCCATCGTGTCCTGTGGCTCATCTTCGCCCAATTTTGTAACTCAATCCTCGCTGCCTTGAAAGGCTTTGCATTAACTAGAGTTACTGTCCCACACTGTTAAAAATTATTATTTTGTTACTTATAGTCAGCGTAACCGTTTGACCGATTAAAGTGGCAAATTTCCACTTTTTCGACTCCCTTGCCACTTTTTACCCCTTTTCTTTTAGAGTGAATTATATAAAAATACATTAAAAATAAAAGGCTTAGTGTAGTTTTCTCATTTTTTTTTACTTTTGTCCCTTTTTTATAAATCCCCTATTTGGTGCAACTTTTTGAAAAATGTCATCGCTCACGCTGCTTACAACGTTATTCGCGGCTAACCTTCAATTCTCAAATAGTTTTTGAAAGTCTTTGCATAAGATAATAGGTTTGTTAGTGTTTCAAAATATGTGGTTGAAGTCTACTGACGATTTGTTAAAGCAACAATGAAATGCATATAGACAACGCTGAACCACCAGCAAATAAATTTCAAATTTAAAAATACATATTTATTATTATAAAATAATTAATTTCAAAAGATTCAATACAGTTACACAGATGTACCTATGCTGGAATGATGGGCCTGATTGTGTAAGGCGTATTTCAAATAGGACTACGACTGTTTGGTAATAGATTAAAGAAAAACTGTTGAAGTCTTCTTTAATCTATTACCAAACAGTCGTAGTCGTATTTCAAATATGCCTTACATAATCAGGTCCGATATCTCGTGAGAGCGTGATAATTCCTGCGTGGTTCTCACACTCGATCACGCACGAGTATTTTTTAAGTCACGCTCACGCACTCACGCGTGATTAATTATAAATTTGATCACGAACACGCGTGATTCACGCTTGACACGATCAAATCACGAACTTTGCACATCTCTAGTTAAAATATATTTTTATATCAAATTTGAACATATCGTCCCTACCATGTCAAACTATCCAATATGCAAATTTTTAATTTTCAGAGGAGCGTAAAGAGTTGTCAATTGTGAATTTAAGGCCGCCGTATTCCTAAAAGTGCCAAGATTAAAAGATTTCTTATTGAGTTACATATCTATCGTCTATAAAAATTTCAACATTTTAGTTTATATTTTCCCACTCTGAAACCATATTTTTTTATATTTCTGCTTTTTAATACTAATTTATTCCTTTCTAATATATCTGTGTCAAAAAGGAAAAAGTGGTTAAGTTAAGATAAGCTGATTTTGTGTTAATGCTACCTCCGTAATCTGCATATTTGAAAGTATACCTGGTCAAAATCTTAATTAATTTGTCTAGCTTTTCAGGAAGTTATAGCACTACGACTTGCGATCTAACTTTTGTAAATTTTCGAAATCTACCGAACAGAAACGATTCACTGTCTTACGACACATCCTTCGAATGCGCCAAATTTAATTCCGATCCGTTGACCTGCTCATAAGTTATGAATAATATCATGAAAATAGTCAGAATCAACTCCAAGGACCTCAAAGCGTTAAAATACCATGAAATCTAGACTTTTGACAACAAGACAACATCAGTAACTTCCCATAGCTGGAAGTTAAAAATATTAATACTAATTTAGGTATTACAAGTAAAATTTAATTGCTGTCGTCAAGTTCTAGGTATTGAAAATCAGCAAAATCGAGCAGACGATTGCAGAGCTGGAAAGCTTAAACTTTATTTTGCCATATAAAAGTAACTACCGAAAACAAACTTTTATTTCTTCTTATAAATAAACTTATTTTCTACTTCGGTACGAATAAAATTGGTATTTCAAATTCAAAAAATATAAAAAAAAAATTAAAAAGACGCTTCCAGGGTTGGAAAACTTCAACTTTTGTTGTTATATAAAAGTAACTTACTAAAACTTATTTGTACTTTTTTTCTCTAAATAAAACATATCTTATATTCTTAAAAGAAAGAGATTGGTGTAAGAGATGAGAACAATAAAAAAGGATGATTCCAGGGTTGGGAAACTTACACTTTTTGTGATATATAAAAGTAACTAGGTCTAATTAATTTTTTTTTCTTAATAAATTATATAAATATATTTATTACGTTTTGGAAAGAAAAATTTGTTGTAGAAAATTATAAAAATAAAAACCACAACTCCAGAGCTGGAAACTTTTAACTTTTTTTCTGGATATTAAAGTAAATAAATAAAACAATTTTTTTAATTTCCTTTTTTCTTTTTTCACTTAACACACTTTACGTATTTTTTCAATCAGAAAAATCTGATGATTCCAGGGTGGGAAAATTTATTTATTTTTATAAAAGTAACTGAGCCAAGTAAGTTTTTTTCTTTTTGTTTACAAATTTTATATACTTTATGGCTTAGAAGGAAATAGTTTGGCATAGAAATTTGAAAAATAAAAGACATAGCGCCAGAGCTGGAAAACTTAAACTTTTTATGGTATATAAAACTAATTATTTCTTTGGTAATTAAATATATTTTATATTTTAGAAAGAAATAAATTAGTATTAAGAAACAGAAAAATCAAAAATATGGTTCCAGGGTTGGAAATTTAAAAAAAAAGTTTCGGTAAAAAATAACCAAAAATAATTTTTTTGCAGTTAAACATATTTCATGTTTAAAGATCATTACTCAAGATTTTTTATACTTGCTTAATTTTTTATGGATATCTAATTGAAGTGTAAACGAAAGTTTGTTGCTTATTATGCTCTCAAATCGATGGTCTTGCCTTGACAGCGAGTTCTTATTAATTTTTATTAAATGGAGATAAAAATAAAATTTATAGCTAAAGTACAGTCATAACAATGAAATAAATTAAAGGACATGTTCCGTTTCATTTTCCTGATACCTGTCCTTTCTGCTGAACAAATTTCATAAAAATCCTGTAGGAATAAAACGTTTACATAATACCACGATGTATACCATTTGCAATGGGAAGTTTAAATCAAGACACTAAGCAGTTTTGCAACATCAATGATTATTAAATAAGAATATGAAAACAAGTTAGTTTACTTGGTATGGAGGTGCAATACTAAGACTATTTTAGAGTTATTAAATAGCAGCACGGGTTTTGAACATCTCGAGAGCGAGTAAAGAAGCACCAATTTTTTGGTATTGTATTGACGTAACGTCGATGTTGACTGGAATAAGAGTGAATGTAAAATATTGCTTAACCACAGAGTGTAGAATAAAATATTCAAGTATTGCTAATTTCGAAAATAAAATAATTGAATAAAATTCCTTAATCGAAAAATACTGAGAGGTCACTTACAAAAAATTGCACTAGAGCAAAAAATTATAAATTTTTTTAATAAAACACATATGTATGTATGTGTCTGTATACAGGTGAAGGGTATATAAGATTCGGCACAGCCGAATATACCACTCTTACTTGTTATTATCTCATGTTCATGTCAGTAAAAAATATTTCTCAAAGAATCACTTGAATTCACACATTAATATACAAACGAATACATTTTCTTAAATATGGATTATTACGTGAGGTGTTTATGCGGGTAAATATTTACAAATATATATTTTATTTGGTTTGAAAAAAATAAATAAAATAAAACCCACACAACATAAATACATTCATATCTGTATATTTTGTATACAAAAGCACTTAACAAGTATTACACTTTTCTTAAATCATATTTTTTTTTGTGATTTGCATGAAAATCAAATAATTTTTTTTATTATTATATTTATTGTATACGTATTTTATTGGACTTGTTTTCGCCGCCCCCTCTGTTGATTTATTTTTGTCTAAATTATCACATTTTTATGCTTGTGCAAATATTTTGTAATTCAATTTAAAATCATGTACAATACAATTCTTTTAAATGAATGTTTATTATTTGTTTTGAATTTATTTTACGAATTTATTTCTCGTGCTAATTGCATCACGTTCTCTTTGCAACTGATTTTCACTTTTCACAATATTGTCCCATCACATCACACAGTCAGGCAAGCAGGCAGGCAGGATAGCAAAGAAAAATAAAAGTGTTACACTCCAATCCAATATAATTTTAAAACGAATTCGTACAGACTTTATCTATTTAGAGCACGCTCACGCTTATACTCGTGTAGTGAAATTTTGTATCCAAAAGTTTGGCACGATTTTAAGTGGATAATGTTGTGACGTCACTTGTTGTGTTTCTATTTTGTTGTTGTTATTGTTGTTATTGTGTGATAAAACTATGTCAGATTTTATTATTTGTTTACGTCTTAATCAAAAAAGTTGTTGATGATTTTATGTAAAAAATCCGCATGGTGGATTTTATTTTTAACGGCGCATGAGTTTTTCCACACGTAAAGAGAATGATTTCTCTTTTTTTATTTAACACTCAAAAGTTAATTGGGCCATATGTGTGTGCAAGGCCTATTTATCAGGTCAACGCAACTCTACAAAAACACAGCAATACAAAAAACAACTTTATGTTTAAGTTGTCAGAAACACACACAAACATGAACTAAAGTATATGGTGCAAATAACTTTTGACAGCTTAAACACGAAAACACAGAATATCATCAGGACGATTGCGTTGACCTGATAAATAGGCCTTGTGTGTGTGTTACTGGTTAAATGAAAAAAAAAATAAAAGAATTTAGCATACGATTTCTTTATAATTTCTAGAAAACTAGACTAGTCGAATGCATTCCAGGCCCCTCCAGGTTGCAGCTTTGCATCAGAGCAACAAGCCGCCTTAAAAAGTCGGCGGCGACGGCTGAGGAAAAAATATTCGGCGGCGGCTCATAAGCCGGCTGGAATCGGCTGACATTGACAGCTGCTGGTTTTCATTTCGATTTGATTTTTAAACATATTTCTATAAAAAAAATTTTAAACACTTGATGACTTCCATAAAATTTATATGAGTTGCTAAAAAATTGCCTATAGAAAAAAGAATAAGCCGGCTAAAGTTTTGAGCCGAGGCTAGCCGCATGCATCGGCGGCGACTTAAAGTTATGAAATTCGGCGGTGGCTCGTGAACCGGCTGTGAGCCGATCAGCTTGTTTCTCTGCTTTGCATACAGTGTGTATATTTACACGAAGCCATTCGACCTGTTTTTACCCCCCTCATAGCTTTGTCGCCCTTATGTCGGTAATTTCTACAGACAGGTAATTTACCTAAGTTAGCCTCATAAAATTAAACGCTCACGATAGATATATATGGCTAATATATATACACTAATAGATAATGGGTGTTTTTTATTGAGGTATAGAACTTTAAGTTGGCATCACTTTTTTAACTGGCGGCCATTTTGTCAGCTGTCAAGTGATTAATATTTAGTTTGGTTTGCCATTTCATCATGAACAGGTTGACAAAAGAACAACGCTTGCAAAACGTGCAAATTTATTTCGAAAATAATGGTTCAGTTCGCGAAGTTTACCGCAAGCTCCGTCCATTTTATGGTCGACATAATCGTCCATCAGAGCAATTAATTCGGTTAACCATGGATCGTTTTCGCACTACGTTTACTCTATGTGATAATACGCATCCGCAGAGACGTCGAACAGTGCGCACCGAAGAAACAATTGCCACTGTAGAGCAAAGTGTTGAAGAGGACCCGAATGAATCGATTCGACACCGTGCACAGCAATTGGAGCTTTGTCCATCAACTTTATGGAAGATTTTGAAGATTTTGAATGTGGATGAGTTGTGGTTCCAACAAGACGGCGCTACATGCCACACAGCGCACGTCACAATCGATTTATTGAAGGAAACATTCGATGAGCGCATAATTTCGCGGAATGGACCTGTCAATTGGCCACCAAGATCGTGTGATTTGACACCATTGGATTATTTTCTTTGGGGATATGTGAAGTCGCTTGTCTACGCCAACAAACCAGAAACGTTAGGGGACTTGGAAGCCAACATTCGTGGCGTTATTGCCAACATACGGCCCCATATGCTCGAAAAAGTGCTTGAAAATTGGACCTGTAGAATTGGCTTTATTCGAGCCAGCCGCGGCGGCCACATGCCCGAAATCATATTTAAACATTAATGGCATAAAATTATACTTCCAATAAAGCCAAATTGATGGACATTAAAACGATTTCTTGTGTTTTATTTCAATTCGAAGTTCTATACCTCTAAAAAAAACACCCTGGCTATGGCTAGAAATAACGGGCATAAATCGTAAAATAATGAAACTATGAAATAAATTTTATTTGTATGTATTATTTCACCATGGAACTCTCCCCAGAAACGTTTTAATTATGTACATAATTTGAGCAGGTGTGACAAACATTCACACATGAAGACCAAAGGTCAGTTAAAATAACTTCTTAAGCATAACGGCATAAAATTTAAACTTCGTACATTCTAAACTTGGCAAAATCATGGATGACAAGTCTATCACTTGTTAAAATAAAATAAATTCAGTAAAGTGCGACTTTGACTCGCGCACGAAGGGTTCCGTACGTTGGGCTTTCAGCATTTTTTTAATAGTGTTTTTTTACGTTTTTTTCAGCTGAAATAATTTTTTTTGTTTATTTTTCGCCTTTTTCTCGTTTTGGCGATTTTGTTATCTAATTTTGGCGATTTTTTTCATTTTGGCAATTTTTTCATTTTGGCGACTTTTTTTCATTTTGGCGATTTTTTCATTTTGGCTATTTTTCCGGTTTTCCGCGATTTATTTTCGATTTAGAATTTTTTTTTAATTTGGTGCTTTTTTTCGTTTTGGCAATTTTTTTTATTTTGGCGATTTTTTTCGGTTTGGCGATTTTTTTGATAATTTCAAGAAGTTTGCTCTTACGGTTTCCAAGATACAGCAAGTTATCAAAATTACATAATCGAAATTACATTAACTGATGTTACACCCTCTAATTAAAATTTTTTAAATTTTAGTGTTAATTGTTGTAGTCTGTATAAAAATACACTAACTTTACAAATTTCAAGTGCATATACATACAATTGTATGTATATTACATGGGATTTTAACATTTTTCGTTGCTCGTTTTGGCACACCCTTTAATATCCAACTCTCATGTATTTGTTGTTGTAGCGGCCAAGGGTCTACACACTCTGTCCGAATTTCAGGTCCGTAGCTCTTACGGTTCTCGAGAAAATACCCTGTGACGGACAGACGGACAGACGGACAGACGGACGGACGGACAGACGGACAGCGTAGCGAAAACAATAGGGTTCCTTTTTCACCTTTGGTGTACGGAACCCTAAAAAAGGACTATCGGCATAACATAATAAAAAATGAAATGTATTTAAAAGTTTTATACACTGAAAGAATTTTGCTTCATAAGTCCAATGAAACAGTTTCATTAAAATTTTTTCACAAATCTAATGATAATTTCACAAGTCCAATGAAAATTTCATGAATATTGTGAAAGAATTTCATTGGAATTGCTTCGTTGGTATTCTAGTTTCGTAAGAAGATTTTATTGGATTTATGACAGCAATATTTTCTAAGTATTATATTCAAGCAATTTCATTCTTTTTATGAAATTAGTTTATTGTTTCGATGAAGTTTTCAATAAAATAATTTTGATGAAACTGGTTTCATTAAGCCAACGAAGCGTGACGTTGGTTGAATTTTAATGAATTTTTCATTAGATTAATGTCGAAATTCATAGAATTTATGCCGAAAATTCTTTCAGTGTACTTGAAAATAATGCATAATTTTACTTTGTGTTATTCCACTTTCGCTTTAGGTTTGGAAAAATTTTTCAATTTAATTTTTTTTTTCAAAAAATAAATAAAACTTGTGTTTATAAGTTTAAAACTATTTTCATTGACATTTTTGTTTCAAGTTCAACGAATTTGTACATGATGTATGTCCCCGTTTAATTTTGAGCAATTGTATATAAATGATTGTTGAAAATGTGTGGTTGAAGTCTACTGATGATTTGGCAAAGCACCAATGAAATGCATAGAGACCAGTGATGGGAAATGAGATTTGCATTTCGGTAGAAAAAAACATTTTTTAATAATGTTTTATTAACAAATAATTATATAAAATTAATTTACAAATAAATGAAAAAGGAACGCAAAGCATAATCATATGTACACTAGACCGTCTCACTTTTAATTTTTTTTTCGAAATTCCTTGATGAACATCGATTTACTGAATCCAACGTATTTAGCGATTGGCTTATATTTTTTTGATCCAAGACTTTCACTACATACGTTGGACGAAATGGCATCCGCTTTAAATAGTCCAAGAAACCAGCAAAATTTGTTTCGTTATAAGTGTGTTTTCAAAGAAGCTAACCTCAAAATCGTTGAACTGGTGTCAGGGAACACAAAAATGTTTTTCGATATTATTGGAATAAATTATGGCTTTATTCAAGTCATCGAGCAATTTCACAAAACGCATCCAAACTCCGACAAAAGTACAATTTTAGCAAATTTGAAAATATAAAAAACCAACTTCAATCCTTTTTAGGTTTTCGTACACCAAAGGTGAAAAGAAACCCTATTGTTTTCGCTACAATGTCCGTCTGTCCGTCTGTCCGCCTGTCCGTCTGTCCGTCTGTCCGCCTGTCCGTCTGTCCGTCACAGGGTATTTTCTCGAGAACCGTAAGAGCTACGCACCTGAAATTGGGACACAGTGTGTAGACCCTTGGCCGCTACAACAACAAATACATGAGAGTTGGAAATTAAAGGGTGTGCCAAAACGAGCAACGAAAAATTTTAAAATCCCATGTAATATACATACAGTTGTATGTATATACACTTGAAATTTGTAAAGTTAGTGTATTTTTATACAAACTACAACAATTAACACTAAAATTTAAAAAATTTTAATTAAAGGGTGTACCATCAGTTAATGTAATTTCGACTACGTAATTTTGATAACTTGCTGTATCTTGGAAACCGTAAGAGCAAACTTCTTAAAACTTTCAAAAACGGTGAAACAAAAAAATCTCAAAATTATAAAATCGCC
The DNA here is from genome assembly GCA_944452675.1 of Tachina lurida. Lineage (NCBI taxonomy): Eukaryota > Metazoa > Arthropoda > Insecta > Diptera > Tachinidae > Tachina > Tachina lurida. The sequence goes on from OX101755.1 coordinate 84,260,053, forward strand.
AAACCGAAAAAAATCGCCAAAATCTAAAAAAAATCGCCAAAACGAAAAAAAGCACCAAATAAAAAAAAAATTTTAAATCGAAAATAAATCGCGAAAAACCGGAAAAATCGCCAAAATGAAAAAAAAAAATCGCCAAAATGAAAAAAATTAAAAAAAAAATCGCCAAAATAAAAAAAATCGGCAAAATTAAAAAAATCGCCAAAATTAAAAAAAAATCGCCAAAATTAAAAAAATCGCCAAAACGAGAAAAAAGCGAAAAATAATCAAAAAAAAATTATTTCAGCTGAAAAAACGTAAAAAAACACTGTATTAAAAAAAATGCTCAAAGCCCAACGTACGGAACCCTTGGTGCGCGAGTCAAAGTCGCACTTTACTGAATTTATTTATTTATTTATAATAATGTACTTATGTATGAAATTGAAGCAAACTGACACCAAATGCCTTACCATACTGCATTTATAGAATATACAAATTTTGTCTCGTTCAGTTTTTATATAAGAAAAGGTAAGCAAAAATTAAAAAAATTATAAGTTCGTATTTGAAAAACCATCGAACAAAATAGCAACGTTGCTTTAAAAAAGATTTAGGAAATTTAATAAGATTTCTAATGCATGTAATTAGGTTCAAATCAGTTAAGAGCTCCATGATGTAGAGGCAAATTGAAAACTTGAAACTCGTTCAATAAAAAACTGATTTTTTGAGTTGTGACACTATTGATGTCAATGAGCGATATGTATATAATTTAATAGCAAACTACTTCAAATATGGTTTAAAGCTTTTTATACATTTGAGGAAATTTAGTATGAAATAAGCTTTTGTTAAAGTTAAGTGGTTGCAGCGCGTAATAAGTCTTCCAAAGCTACCCAAAAAGCTTTCTTCCTTGATAGATGCTTTTTCTTACTCAAACTGGGTGGTTGTCTCCGCTACACTAAAAGCTTGCTCATAGTGCTAGGAAACGTTCTTAATAATAAAGTGAATCCATGCACAAATACACGTTTCTAGTGTTAATTTGAAACTTTTGGTTATTTCACCCTACGTCTCCGCCTGACATGGAATTTTGTTGTAACTTGAAGTTATAACTGAATTGTTAAAACAAATGCACTAACAATAATGTTATAACTTGAAAAAAGCATTAACTTGAGCAGCCTATACTTAACATTAACTTGAAGTTAATGTTAAAGTTAGTTGATTTATGTCAGGTTGAGTCCGCAAATTATGAAACCAAAACACCCGCATTCGAAGGTCTATGACAAAATAAAAATTATAATATTTTACATTGCTTAAAATATAAAAATTTTCATTTGTTATAATTGTTAGTTATTTATTCACATTTTAAGTTTCGGAAATTTTACAATTGTTTTCGATTTTGTTTTATTAAAAGTTTATGTTTTGAATAAATAAAAAAAGAGGTCAAAATTTGTACAAAAAGATTTCAATTATTATCCAAGATTTATCATATTGCACCTTTATTACATAAATTAAAAAAAAATCATTTTTAATCTTGTGCAAAAATTTAATAATAAAGGTTTGTGCACAAACCTCTGCAAAATTAGCTTTATTTTGGGCTATATCTTCGTTGCAGTAAAGGAGTGATGTGTATGTGTATATCAGTGATCGGCAATGAATCGTTTTTTTTTTTGCTATTCATACTGACTCATGAAATTTTAAATATAAGTGAGTAGACACCATTTAAACTCAACTACTCTGATTTACGCATACTCACGATGACGTTGATTTATAAGTATAGCTAGAAATAAATATAAATGCGACGTCGGCATCATACTTTAAACACACTCACACTCATAAATCACCTCAGTTTGACTTCTAATTTCAGGAAAATACTTATACAACTCACATTGATTCAGCTCACTCAACTCATGCATGTATGTTTATTTCAAAACTTAGTCATTAAACAGTTTGCAAGTAGTATACAATAGTAGTAAATAGCGTTGTCAGAATAAGAATTTTAATGTTCGTATGCGAAGTTCGCATTGTGAATCATACTTATTTTGCATCGTCCATAGGCACTGAGTTAAGGAGAGTCGAAATCAACAACGTCATAAATGTTGCTAAGTATAAGTTCGATGCGCACTTCAAACTTTCGACTGAATATGATTCATAGACAGCATTGTAATAAGTATGAGTGCGCATAAGTACAAGAAATTCTAAGTCATGATTCAACTCTACTCACTTTTTTACTACTCATTGCTGTTCTCTTATGTATATATTAATTCAATGTGGCTATAGTCCCATATATTTTAATAAAAAATAATTACATTAAATCATATATTTATTGGATTTAAACTAAAAGAATTTAATTTACACTAAATTATCAGGCATGTTCTGAAAATCACATTTTTCAAATCATATGAGATGTTCAAAGTAATAATGGCTTTGTACATATTTTTTCACTATCTTTTTAAACTTTTCTATTGTATGGAGCATCAAATATCACATCTGAAAAAAGTTATCGTATATGATTTTAAAAACGGCTGTAGGACCATTATTACTTTTAAAATCACATCGTCGGCTTAGAATGTAAACCTGCTAAATCCACTTTTTATAAAATATGACACACAGAGAAAAAACTGCCCCATAGAATCAAGAAGATTTTCTCTATGAAACGTTTTTAGGCTAAGGGGTATCCCAGCAGAAAGAAGCGAAGATTTTTGCATAGAGATTCCTTATTGTTTTTATGTGGTAAATCTTATTAATTTTATCAAGAATCATAAAACACATAAAATCAAGAAGAAATCTTATTATTCACAACTTTTTTTCCTCAATTTCCGTTATTTTTGGCACCAAAAAAACAATCCATAGAAAAAAACTTCTTGATTCTTTTAGGTTTTTTTTATAAATTGTAAATTATAGGAATTTCTAATTGATTTTATTAAGTTGCCTTCTGGATTTTTTTAAAAAGGGTTTCTTCTTGATTTTAGTAGGTTCCGATATGATTATGTGTAAAGCATCTTATTGATTTTTTTAATAAGGAAATCTTCTTGATTTTATGAGGTGTCTTGTTATTTCATATCTATAAATAGAAATATAGACAATTTTTTTCATGATCTTTATCATTTTTGTATAAGAATGTTTGCACAATAATTTCAATGGTTATTCAGGTTGCTTGTTAGCATATTGGGTCGAGTGCTTGTCTATCAGGTAGAAGTTTGCTGGTTCAATACTTGGTGAGTAAGTTAGTTAAGAATATAACCTAATGTGTTTGCATGTATGTATAAATAAATTACAGCTGCAACATACTACATACATATGTACATACATATGTATATGGTATAGAATTTAACTGAAAATACTTAAGTACAGGGAATAAAACGCAATTTTTTTATATTTTTTTATTGAAAAAATCTATAAGATAACCTCATAAAAACTACAAGATTTCTTCTTGATTTTTTCAAAAAGGTTTTCTCTATGAAATTAATAAGATTTCCTTATTGAAAAAAAAACCATAGAGATTTCTTATTAATTTTGTTCTATTTTATGAGGTATTTAGTAGGCACTGTTTTCTCTGTGCATTTTAATGCCGTTCGAAAGAGAAATAGACGCTAATTTCTTAAGCTTTGTATGTATACAAAATGCTAACAGTATTTTGTCTCTCCTGCTCAATTTGTTTGAAGTAAGTTAGCAGGTTTACAGTCCAAGCCGACGACATGTCATTTGAAAAATGTGATGATCAGAACATACCTGATAATTTAGTGTGAATTAAATTGTTTTAGCTTAAATCCAATAAATACATGATTTAATACCTGTATACGTTCAAAAATTTTACTTAAAACACTTAGTTGTATAGTTATCAGTGCTTTACTTATTCGAAATTAGACGTGACAGTTCTACAAAATAAGTAATACGAGTATATTCACCAGAAAGTGGCAATAAATGCTGGAAAAATATATACATACCTAAATAAGTAGTCTTAATTTTAGTAACGACGTATAATTGAAGAACGAATAATTCGTACGCTCACATATTTGCTCTCAAGCAACTATGAATGTAGCTGACTCCAACATACAAAAGCTTATGAGAAAAATTAAAATACTCTACAACTATAAAGAAAAGAGACATACATAGCAACCGGTTTAACTGCCTGTCATACTTATATTCAGAGTATGCTTAGACTTCAGAATATGTATATTTAGTCTGACAAAAAAAACTATGTTTACGCATAATACTCGGATATTTATTCATCATTCGCCACCTTGTGTCATATGAAATGGAGCATCTGTTTTGGCTGTTTGAAAACATGCTTGATGTGTATCTAAATAAACTGGCCCTGTATATACGAATGTGTAGCCAATTAAAGTATGTATTTTTATACTTATGTGTATGATTGCGCTGCGTAATTTATAAAATGCGCATAGCTGTTGGTTTAAAATTAATTCTAGGTTTTTCAGTTGTTAAGCAGCTCAGGGCTGAAGAACAGCTCTCGCATCATCGTAATTATTTCTTAAGTCCGGTCAGGCTTCTGTTTGTTGCTTGGACTTCGAGATTTTTTTGTCTCGTTCTCACTGGTTGACTGATATGCCAAGGATAACCGTATAATCTTTCGGGTCTTTTGTGGAGTTTCGTTGACAACCACGTTCCTACTTCCTATGTGAAGGCATAGGTCGTGTATAGTCATTATAGTAATAGAAGTTTATTTTTAAATATACATATGTCATATGTACCTTATCTTGAATAAAAAAGTACCGAAAAGGGATGCGATTTATCCCTTTATAAGTGCGATGTTTTAGAAAATACGAAAACAAATTTCTGCCCCGGAGAAAAGATCACGCCAAAAACATTTGCGCTCTGTTCAATGCTTAAGAAGATGTGAGGAGTGTAAAAAAGGTACCAAAAATTCAGTATTGATCGCATTTTAACCCCTAAAAGTACACTTATCGAAAAAGTACCAAGAACGTGTAGGTTTATTCTTAGCAAAATTCGTACGCTTTTGGAATTCGGAGTCTATCTATCGTACTTACCGAGATATAAAGAAACCGATTTTATCATTTTCAAACCTTAACATTTTGAATTTCAAAAAATCCTTCTTAGGGGACCTACACATTGGAAGAGAAACCTGCACACAAAATTTCAGCTCTGTAACTGTACGAGGGCGGTTCGGAAACTTCTTAGCCTATCAATAAAAGAGAATAATTATTTTTTTTTTAATATTTTTATTTTTCAATATAATCTCCTGAAACTTCAATACACTTAGTCCAACGCTTTTCTAGCAATTCTATCCCTGAATTAAAATAATTTTCCTCAAGGTCTTCAAAATAGTGGTTTACAACTGTAATTGCATCTTCATTTGAGGTAAAACGCTTGCCAGCAAGGAATTTTTTTAGTTTTGGGAACAGGTAAAAGTCACTGGGAGCCAAATCAGGAGAATAAGGTGGGTGGTCAAGCAACTCGTACTTTAATTCGTTGATTTTAGCCATTGTTAAAACACTCTTGTGCGCTGGTGCGTTGTCTTGATGAAAAATTATCTTTTTGTGTTGTAAGCCAGGACGTTTTTCTCGAATTTGTACATTTAATTGATCCAAAAGGTTGCAATAGTACTCTGAATTTATTGTTTTACCCTTTTGCAGATAGTCAATCAATAAAATACCTTTGAAGTCCCAAAAAACCGTTGCCATAACCTTACCAGCCGATTGAATTGTTTTTGCCTTCTTTGGGGCACTTCCTCTAGCTTCAGTCCATTGTTTGGATTGTTCTTTTGTCTCTGGAGTATAGTGGTGGATCCATGTCTCATCAACAGTTATGAAACGACGCTTAAAATCCATTTTATTTCGCTTAAAACGATCCAAAAAAGCTTGAGAAATGTTCATTCTTATGCGTTTTTGGTCGACTGTTAACAAATGCGGCACCCATCTTGCAGAAAGCTTTTTCATCTGTAGTTCTCCATGCAAAATTAAATGGACTCGATCATTTGAGATGCCCATGATATTAGCTATTTCACGCACTTTTATTCGTCGCTCATTTAATACCATATCATGCACTTTGGCTACAATTTCTGTTGTTGTTGCTGTTTTTGGACGTCCACTACGTGGTTCATCTTCAATGCTTGTACGACGACCACGTTTAAATTCAGCAACCCAATTTTTTACTGTTGCATATGAAGGAGCACTTTCACCTAACACATTCACCATATCATTATGAATTTCTTGTCCCGATAAACCTTTTTTATGTAAATATTTAATGACACCACGCATTTCTAATTTTTCCATTGTTAAAAAATCGCGGATGCGTCTTTTGTGAACACCTGTTTCCATATGAAGGAGTTGCCAGACCGAAACAAAATTTAACATGTGTTCATAGCAGAGATGGAAGTTTCCAAAACACCGAACTTTTTTCTGTTTATACCGCGCTTTTTGTGCTGGGCTAAGAAGTTTCCGAACCACCCTCGTAGTCGCTTGGGCTGTGCGATGATATGCCAGTCAGTCAGTCAGTCAGTTACGTTACTCTTTTGTAGATGTACAGTTATTGAATGGGCAGCTACGGGCAGCTGAATTTTATTTTATATGTTGCATAATAACATTAGTTACTACCTTAAATAGCTTAGAGAGCAAAATTTAGCAAGATAAAAAAGATTTCACATAATCACGTCCATTTTGTTTGAAAAAATAAAAACAAAAAATAGTCCTTATATATCGCTTTCTAACAATTTACTATTCAGAAATTTACTTTCAAATTTTAATTTCACTTATTATAATTACTTTCAGCTATAGCATCCTTTTTGTTACGTTTGATTTTGTTGCTTACAAAAACTTTCAAACAAGTGTTTAACGGAAGTGTCTATTATATGATTAGCATTTGAGGCCAGGGACCTTACTATGAATATTTTTCATCTCCTAGGTAATTCCTTTAGCCAACCCAATGACAAAAAATTCACAAATAAAAACTTGTTTTTCGAATTTGGCCGCATAAAAGGGTTTTGCCTTCCTGTTGTTAATGTTATCATTCTCATATAAATATATGGCTCATTTATTCAAACAAGGTCATAACTCAAAAAACTTGTTTCAAAGATGACGAGTTTAAAGTTCAACATTTTATACACCACTTAGTGCTTTTCTCTCAAGAGTTGAGTAAACAACATATTTGTATGAAATTTTTACACCATATGAAGAACGATATGACGATTAATTTTGCATCATGGAATTTTTGAGTTATGACGTTAGTTGAGTAAGTGAGCGATATATATTCTATCCTTGGCATATTGAAGGCGATAGCTTGCTGTATGTACCTCAATATTTTAGTTCGTCAGATATAGGAAAAATAAAAATTACTTTGTATGTATGTGTTTACCCATCTTCTCATCCCTCCTATAGCCCTAAGCTTTTCATGGATCAGGCAGTTTGTTTTAGTGTATGTTGTAGTTCCGAAGAAATAAAAAATAACAATAACTACTTTATATGGGGGTACCCGTCTCCCCCTTATATAATAACAAATTTTTTTTTTGGCATATTTTGACCTGTGGAAGTTATGCTCTGTTAAGTGGGAGAGTTTAGGAATTTTCGGCCATTTTTAAAAAACAAAAACAATTTATTTCTAAAAATTATATACAACTTATTTTACTAGTACGAATAAAGTAATTATACAAAATTTATTTCGATTGAATATCTTATAAAACCAAAAAGTTATACTTAGGTGTTTAAAAATCAAAAGCTTACTAAGAAATTTCTCATTTTAGCAAAATACTCAAAATTTCCTTTTTGAGTCACAATTAGTGACCACAAAAAAAAATTACTTTTGGCCGCCTTCTCGTAAAATGGTCCACAGTGCGGCGTGTCCAGGAACCCAGCAGAGTGTGACCTTATTCATGCTCCTTAGCTGATTAAGATTTATGCGGCATTCCCACGCTAACTTAGAGGTAAACTCATATCAGCTGAGCGCTTTGATGGTAGCCTGACTATCCGAACAAATGGCTATTTCTTTTCCTCGGTAGCCCCTATCAAGATTGAATTGTGCGCATCTCTCTATGGCATAAGCTTCCGATTGAAAAATGATAGGAGATTTTCACAACGACCACCTGATGGTGCCAGTTTCAAAGAAATAAAAAAGTTTCAGAGAAAAAAAATTGCTACTAAATACAGCTTCAAAATTTAACACGCCTCATTTGACACCAGAGGTGCTGCAACAAACACATCGTCATTAAAAAAAAGCGTGCAAAAAGCAGAGTACCAATCTATCAATATCCCTTCCCTATCACTATCTCTCTCACTATCTTCTCTTCATTTCAAAGGTAGCACAAAAGGATCATTGTACTGGATTCCTTACCAGCAGCCTGCTAACCTAACCTAACTTAACGGTATGGAAAAATGACTGAAATGGGGTACAATTTTGTAACTTTTTAAAAAAGTAATCTAATAAGTATTTAATATTCTCTCCTCCCTTGAATGCTCAGTATTCTGGATTCCCTTGTTCTCTTCTTTGCAAAGTATTGTGGAATACAAATGGGATACAAGGAAAGTATCAAAATTTTTTCAACGATAAGAACATTTCACCGAAATTTTTTTTTAATACTGGTGAATAATCTAACGAAAGTTAAATTTTCTGTGGTTAATATTGATTCCATCAATTATATTTATGTGGTTAGAAAACGTAAACATTGTCAATGATAATCCCGAAAATCTTCTTTCGTAATCTCTAACAACTTTTAATCATCTTTATTTTCCAAATGAAATAGGATGTGCAAAAGTAAATATTGTTGGACATAGATAGAGAAGTAAAGACGTAAGTATTCCCATTGGTATTGTAACAAAGTATCAATTTATAAATTGCTTTCAAGTTTATTTTTTATGATGTACTACTCATTTGCCTTACGAAATAACTTTTTACTCAAGAAGACATAAAAAACTGTCAAGATTAATTCTATAAAATATTTATATCCTCGAACATTCATTCTACTGGCACCATTTTCATAAGTCCTTTGCTTTTTTACTTCATATTTTATATTTCCTGGTCTTTAGTTGTATAAGTTTGCTATAGAGAAAACATCCATAAATTATCCATTTCGGGAGATTTAAAAGTATCAACTTTTCATTTTGACATTCAGGGAAGATTAAATTTTTTTTATACCCTTATGCAATTATTGCAGTATTTCCTTAGCACGCACTTTTTATTATTACATTTCATCATCCCACAACTTTTGTATATATTCACATGCATACTTGCATGCATTTATATTTTATTTTTTAGCTTTATATGTAGGTTTCACAATGCAATCAAGCGATTTGTCTAGAGGAAATATATGCATGAAAAACACTAACACACACACTTTGAGTGATTGCTATCAGTGACCGGCAATGAATCGTTTTTTCGCTATTCATACTGACTCATGAAATTTTAAATATAAGTGAGTAGACATCATTTAAACTCAATTATTCAGATTTACTCGTACTCACAATGACATTGATTTATAAGCCTAGGTTCAAATAAATATGAATGCAACGCCGACATCACAGTCATAGCACACTCACACTTTTTTGATTTCTAATTTCAGGAAAATACTCATTCAACTCACATTGATTCAGCTAACTCAACTCATGCATGTATGTTTATTTAAAAGTTTAGTCTTCAAACAGTATGCAGTAGTAGTAAATAGCGTCGTTTTTCAATTCGTGCAAAAAAAAAAAGCAACAGAAAAACACATACAGCCTGGCCCACGATGTCGACAAGAAACTTCCGATCGACAACTTGTATCGAAAACAACAATATAATAAGAAAATTTATTTTTGTTTTTAATAGCGATAGAAAGTTTCTTATCGACATCGTTGGCCAGCACGATAACCTTATAATGAGAACTTTAATGTTCGTATGCGAAGTTCGCATTATAAATCATACTTATTTTGCATCGTCCATAGGCATTGAGTTAAGGAGAGTCGAAATCAACAGCGTCATAAATATTGCATAGTATGAGTTCGATGCGCACTTCAAACTTTCGAGTGAATATAATTCATAGACAACATTGCAATAAGTATGAGTGCGCATAAGTACAAGAAATTATAAGTCACGATTCAACTCTACTCATTTTTTCACTACTCATTGCTGTTCTCCATACAATTTTTATAAAATTTTTCTAGACAACTCACGTGCTGGCTGGCATTGCGAAAACTATACAGTAATATAATCAGAAAGAGTTACACTTTAAAAATCCCAGATGCTTAGCAGTGGGAAAAACTATTGATACTGCACAAATGGCGCAAGTATGCAATAGTAACATAACAAGTAAGAGTGCTATATTCGGCTGTGCCGAATCTTATGTACCCTTTACCAACGTATGTATATGTAGTATACAGGTGCGTACACAAGTACATACATACATATTTCTTTTGTGATAAAATTTATATTTTTTTGTTATAGTGCAATTTTTAGTAAATGACCTCTTGGTGTTTTTCGACTAAAGAATTTGCTTGAGTAAAGATCTTCCTAAAATATGAAATATGTTTAACTGAAAAAATAAATATTTTTGGTTATTTTTTTACCCAATTTTTTTTTTTAATTTCCAACCCTGGAACCATAATTTAAATTTTTCTGGTTTTAATACGAATACTAATTTATTTCTTTCTAAAAAATAGAATATATTTAATTATCAAAGAAATAACTAGCTTTATTTAGTTAGTTTTATATATAAAAAAAGTGTACTTTTCCCAAACCTGGAATCATCATTTTATATTTTTTTGGTTCCTTATATCAATCTTTTTCTTTAAAACATATATGTATAAAATATGTTAAGTGAACAAAGAAAAAAAGAAATAAGGAAAATACTAGTTTTATTTAGTAACTTTAATATCAAAACTAATTCAGTAAAGTGCGACTTTGACTAGCGCACGAATTTTTTTAATGTGGCGTTTTTGCTTTTTAGAAGTTTTTTTTTCAGTTTAAACGATTTTTTTAGTTTTGTCGCTTTTTTCTCGTTTTGGCGATTTTTTCTGTTTTTAGGGATTTATTTTTCATTTTGGCTGTTTTTTTAATTTTGACGATTTTTTTCTGTTTTTGGGGTTTCTTTTATTTTGGCGTTTTTTTTTATTTTAGCGATTTTTTCCGTTTTAGGGATTTTTTTTTTGGGAATTTTTTCGTTTCTGCGATTTTTTTCATTTGGCGATTTTTTGTTTGTTTTTGGGGTTTTTTTGATTTTGGCGCTTTTTTCTCCTTTTGGTTTTTTTCATTTCGGCGCTTTTTTTTTGCGTTTTTCCGGTTTATCGCGATTTATTTTAGTCTTAGATTTTTTTGGTGCTTTTTATGTTTTGGGGATTTTTTTTTGTTTTTGGCGATTTTTTTCGGTTTGGCGATTTTATAATTTTTTGATTTTTTTTAAATTTCAAGAATTTTGCTCTTACGGTTTCTAATATACAGCAAGTTCTCAAAATTGCATAGTCAAAATTGCATAAACTGATGGAAAACCCTTTAATTTAATTTTTTTTGAAATTTAAGTGTTAATTGTTGTAGTCTATATAAAAATACAAATTTCAAGTGTATATACATACATACATACAATTGCATATATATTACATGGGATTTAAAATTTTTTGTTGCTTTTTTTGGAACACCCTTTAATTTGTAACTCTCATTTATTTGTTGTTGTAGCGGCCAAAGGTGTACATACTGTGTCCAACTTTTAGGTCCGTAGCTATTACGGTTCCAGAGAAAATACCCTGTGATAGACAGATAGACAGACGTAAAATAATAGGGTTCTTCTTCACCTTTGGTGTACGGAACCCTAAAAAGGTTAAATTTTCCAGCTGTGGAGCTGTGGTTATTATTTTTCAAATTTTTTATAGTCAGCTTTCCTTTCCAAAACATAAAATATATTTATAAATGAAAATATAGAAAAATTATTAGACCAATTTAATTTTATATATCACAAAAACTGTACGTTTCCCAACCCTGGAATCATAATTTAAAATTTTTCTGATTTCTTACACCAATCTATTTCTTTAAAGAATTTAAGATATTTTTAATTTATAGACCAAAAAAAATTAGTTTTAGTAGGTTATTTCTATATAACAAAAAAGTTAAAGTTCACAACCCTGGAAACGCCTTTTTGATTTTTTTTTTCATATTTTTAATACAAATATAAAATAAGTTTATTTAACAAAAAAATTAAAAAAATTAAAAAACTTGTGTTATCTAGTTACTTTTATATGGCAAAATCAAGTTTAAGTTTTCCAGCTCTGAAACCGCCTGCTCGATTTTGCTGATTTTCAATACCAATCTAAGTTGGACCATTTCTGACACACTAGTCCAAGAACGAAGTCTCTAGCTTTTCTGGGAGCTTCGGAAAACCCATAATATATATATTTTATGGGTCGCATAAGAATATTATGGAAATTACACACGGAATGACAAACCTATATATACCCTTTTCCATTTTTGGTAAAGGGTATAAAAACAGGCATAACGACTGTTTTCTTGTTTAAGTAGCTATATTTGTTCAGTAGTCTGGTTAATGACAAAACAAAACCACTTTAATAATTTTTATGTTGCGACTGTTTATGATTTAGTGTGCGATATGTATTCACGGCACTCACTATTTAAAAAAAAAAACATATTTGCACATCTTTTCACTCAGTCTCACTCACACTCACCTTTTTGATGGCATGAACTCATCTGGCAGAGCAAATTTGAAAAATACTTTTGGCTTTGAACCAAATTGTTGACGTTTATGTTGCAATAAATCAACACCTTGTTTTGTTGTAACAGCGCTGTAAGCAGATTTTGTAGTCCCTGCTGTTCTCTTTGTAGCCTTTGCTATTGTTCTTGATTGCGATAGTGACGTTGAGGATGATAATGATGATGTAAAGGCACTTTTAGCTTCCAAAGACCTAATTTCCAATTCATTGAATGCTAAAGCATTTTTGTGCTTACGAAAGTAATTATAGTCCAGCTCCTGTTGTCGTCGCCAGGGTGAGGTTATAGTATAATTTTTAATGAAATCACTGTTGCTGTTAGATGTACTTGTTGTTGTTGCTGTTGTTGCTATTACCGTTTCATAGTAACTGCTTTTATAACGGCGACAAAATATATTACTACGCGTTGCCTCAAATGATGATGATTTTCTTTCAACAACTGAATTTGCCCGTATGGGAGGCGCATTGATTTTGCAGGTATCATAAGGCGATGCTTCATACAGATTTGTACCGAAAAACGAAGGCAAATATTTGTGCGACACACGTTGTTCGGTTATCTTAAAAAAACTTTTTGTTGGTGTGGAATTTAAGGATTTACTTTCGTTTGAAAATGACTTGGAATGCAGCCTATTAAAACAAACCCTTTTTTTGTCTTTAGAATTGAGATTTGTATGAGACATTATCACTCTAACACTGGCACTATTAAATTATGTATTCATTATTAAATTAATTTGAATGTAAAAAACCTTACTGTTGCTTTAATTTTCTCTACTTCTTGTTGCGTTTCTAATATTTACTTTCACATAAAGACAAAGATTTGAAATTGACACTTTGATTACCTGCAGCGAACTGAATGAGATTCTGCAATCTGTTGATTGAATATCTGCTCATAACCAAAGCATACATACGTACTTATTTCCGTATCTACATAAACATACATACATATGTATATACATACATACAATCACATTTATGTACGACTATTCATATATGCACGTGTATGTACGTTTAAATGAATAGAATATACTTAGCTAATAGAAAAGTTTTACACTGAAGATATTTTAGAAAGTGGAAAGTGTAATATGCACATGTACACAGTTTTGCAAAAATGTAATTATTAAATGTCTATTAAACTTTGCAATTAATTAAATTTTTAAACAAAAGTTTAATTGACTTAAATAAATTTTTAATTGTTTTTTAATTTTATTTTCAATTAAACTTTTTTATTAGAGCAATACTTTTTTCTGTGTAGGAAACACAGTTTTCACAGTTTCTTACATTAGAAAATGTTAATACACTGAAAGGAAAATCATTGAATAAATGTTCTGCATTATATTAATGAAACTTTTCATTAATGCAATAAGCAATTACATTGTATACAAGGAATCTTTTAATGTCTGCTCGTCATGTATTCTTCATAGTTCATTTATTGGCGAAAATCGTTACATTGTTTAAACGATTTTTTTTTCGCGAATATAAAACAGTTCCATAAATTTTGTCTATACAGTCTCTCTCACTCTTTCTCTTTTTTTATACACTTCACCAAAAATGGTGAAGGTTTGTCATTCCGTGTGTAATTTCCACAATATTAATAAGGGACTCATAAAGTATATATATTCTGGATCATTATGCATAGGCAAGACGTATAAGCGATATCCGTCTGTCTTTACGTGAAATCGGTTTTCCGAAGCTTCAAAAAAAGCTAGAGATTTCTGTCTCAAACTGGTGTGTTAGAAATGTTCCGGAATATATTGTTATTGAAAATAAGCAAAATCGAGCAGACAGTTTCAGAGCTGGATAGCTTATACTTTAATTTGCCATATAAAAGTAACTAGTTAAAAGAAATTTTTGTTCTATTTCAGTATGAATAAAATTGATATTAAAAATAAATAAAAAAGACTTTTCCAGGGTTGGAAAGCTTAAATTTTTTTTCCTTAAATAAAAGTTACCTACTAAAACAAATTTTTCCTTTTTCTCTACAAATTAAACATATGTCATATTCTTAAAAGAAACAGATTGGTGTAAGAAACCAGAAATATCTAGAAGGATGATTCCAGGGTTGGGAAGCTTACACTAGGTTTTATAAATTGTTTTCTTTTTCTTTATAAATTAAATATATTTTATGCTTCGGAAAGAAAAGTTTGGTGATGAAATTTAGAAAAATAAAAACCTCAGCTCCAGAGCTGGAAACTTTGATCTTTTTGCTTTGATATTAAAGTAACTAAATAGAAGTCATTTTTTATTCCCTTTTTTCCTTTTTCACTTAAAATACTCTATATATGTATATATATATATTTAGAACTACTAGATTGGTAAAAGGAATTAGAAAAATTCAAAAAGAATGATTCCAGGGTTGCAAAATTATTTTTTTATATGAAAGTAACTAGGTCAATTAAATTTTTTCTGTTTGTTTACAAATTATATATACTTTCAGCCTTATTTATAAAAATTATAAAGGCTTTATAAAGGATTTAAAAAAAAAATTTTGTATTAAAATTTGTTTTAAAAAACCCTTTGTAAAGCCTTAATATTTTTATAAATAAGGCTGTTTATGTTTTACAAAGAAATAGTTTGGCATAAAAATTGGTAATCCTTGGTAATTAAATATACTCTTTATTTTAGAAAGAAATAAAATGGTATTAAAGGGATATTAAGGGATAGTCGTGCCTTAAGCTGAATATCTGATCAGGTTAGTTAAGATTGTATTTAATTTACTTTTCTTATTTTTTTTTGTGTCTTAAATCCATAGTGCAGAATAATATATTCAACTTGAGGTAAGCATTGGCGGAAGTAGTTATCACGTTGACTACAAAACCAAAGGTCCTGGGTTCGAGCCCGGTCTCCAACATTCATTTAATAAGAACACCACGCATTTTTCTGATGTGCATTAGTGTCTATTTGGATCAGTTGTTGTAGGAAAGTTCAAGTGATGAAGCTTTGAAAATTTAATACGCCTCATTGAAACCAGAGGCGCTGCAAATCTGTATGATTAAAAACGTGCAAAAACATATTTGTAAGAGAATGAAGATTTCTTCTATCGCTTCCTTCATCACATGTCTTCTATCACTATCCCTTTTCTAAGGATGATAATACCTAGTAATTGCCTGAGTGTTACTTCTCTTCAAAAAAAATATTCTTTATATCAAAAATAAAATATCTAAAAATTTAAATAGTATTAGCTGCAATAGAGAAAAAATTTAACTATTTTTTTATAAAACTAATATCTATGTGCATGTGTATCTAAGTATACATACGTTAATGAAGGGTATATAAGATTCGGCACAGCCAAGTACACCACTCCTTGTTTAGTTAACATTTAATAGTTAAACATTTCCACAAATAATATCTCGAGGATTTTTTTGAACTTCTTAAGGAGTAAAGATATTTTCCATGTTAAATATCTTCATAAATGATCTTAAGTTAAATCTAGGATTATTTAACATAAATATGCAATAATACTTTAGAAATTTATAAATATTAAATCTATCACATAGAGAAAAAGATATTTTATCGCTTCATTATAATGCAATTTTTGTTACATTGGGATGAAAAGGGTTGAATTATTTACTGATGTTTTCCTTGTAATTCCTTCAAACTAATCTATATTAAGGAACTGTATATTACTCTGCTGTCCTAAACCATTTTGATGAAGGGAAACTAACGTATTATGAACAGGAACCTTAACAAACTGGAATTTTTTTTTTTGATATTTTATGTACTAAACAGCAGTATGTAAGCAGTGTCCTGTCGGTTCGCAACAAGTCCACCCGTTATCGCAATACAATTCTGGCCTTGTGGGACTAATATTTTTTTTTACATCAAAAAATAAATTTTCTTTTCGGAACGTTATTTGTATATTTGTGTTTTTAGATTGTAAAGTTCCTGTTCTTTTTAAAAATACACACAAATACATACATACATATAAACATATCTATGTACATTTTTTCATACATGCTAACATTGTGACCAAAAGCTAACGATAAATTGTAAATCAAAGAAGGTTAAAATATAATGAACATAAATAAACATTTTCCATTTGGGGAATCAACTCCCAAGAATGCAAGTGTTTCTTCCTGCTTGTGGAAGAAAATTTTGTATTAAGGATCTGTCATTTGTTACTTTTTATATAAATTTTTGATAAGGTTACAAAACAAGTATTTAATTGAAAATTTATTACGAAATAAAACTGTTAGAATAGAATATAATGAAATAAATATTTCAATAACGGTTCTTCGAAGCATATGTAGATATATATATGAACAAGACTTTATTCATGGTCCTTCGTATCGAATATGAACCACTGACCTGTGTATCCAAAGTCCCCTATGTTTTCTTTACATAATATATTAATGTAGCACACAGTTCTTGGGGTTTGATTTTTCTTACTTATTCATACGTGTTAGATTTCGTATACATATTTTTCGCAACTAAAATAATTATAATCAAACAAGGAACAATATTTTACTTGTTTTATTGAAGCTAATTAAATTAATTAATTAATTGTATTAATACTAAGTTCTTTTTGCATCCTTATTCTTCTCTGTGTAATTTGCAATTTTATTTTCCAATACTCTGCTCATTGACTGTTTTGAATATTTGACGATTTGTCTGCCGGTGCATATCATCGTCACTAACTGTCTATATGTACATTTGTGTTAATATGTATGTGTGCATATCCTTATAAGCAAACCTTTATTTATGTATTTATATCTGAATAATACACACTTTATATTACTTATAAATATATTCTTCCATATATGTATAGGTTTATTGCACATACACAAACACGTACATATGTTTACATATATTAGGCAGGTTCACCAAATGTTACAAAAAGCCTGTTCGTATTAATTATGAATTTTGCTAGAGTAGGTCTGTTCCCTTTCAAAAAGGAATGATCTACTTGAATGTCTGCGTGTAATAGGCAACCACGTAAACAAAACCAGGTCTGTTCCTAACGTTAACTATCATTGCACCATAAATATGGGTGTGTTCGTAAATGCATTACTGCTCTGCATCATACGTGCAAACTTTTATTTAAAATGCAATATAAGTTCGCTGATAATCTGTTTTAGTAGTAATCATGTTTATACGCCATATTTGACATTTATTTGTGCGTTATCTACTTTAATGAAGCAGTTTAGAATATCTAAATTTCCATTTACAGCGCAGTGATGCATTTACGAACATACCCGAAGTCCCTGAAAAATAGCTCAGCTTGGTTTGATAGATATAGCTTAAGCATAATAATTCCATTAAGCTAACAAATTGTATCTCGAGTTCGTGCTTTCCTAACAAGGCAGCAAGCAAATAAGTTACCTAAAATTATTCTAAGACTGCTAAGGCAGCTTTATCCAGACTAAATTGTATATATAATATCGAGAGCCTATATTCAAAATATGTCAACTCAAATTTGGTCAAAATGAGTTTTCGATGGCAAATAGCTACCCTATGCAATATTCATCTGTAATATAAATTTCGAATCAAAAAAATTATATACTATATGTATATAATATATAATTTTATAATGTTTTTTTATTCTGCTATCTCAAAGTATAATTTTTTTTAGTGAAAATAAAGGGTAACTCCCATGTAAATTTCCAAAATTTTTTAAAAATAATTAATTCATTATAAATTTATCTCAAATCTTATTGCATTTAGCATGCTGAATTAGTTAGTTTTTTAGATATGGTCACTTTTAACATTTTAGTAATTTCCCATGCGACCCATAAATTGTATATATTCTGGATCCTTATGAAAAGGTATGTACGTGAAATCCGTTTTTCCGAAACTCCCAAAAAAGCTAGAGTCTTCGATCTTGGACTCGTGTGTCAGAAATGGTCCTAAATATATTGGTATTGAACATCAGCAAAATCGAGCAGACGGCTTTAGAGGTGGAACACTTAAAGATAATTTTGCCATATAAAAGTAACCAGCTATTTTTGTTTTAAATAGACTTATTTTATATTTCAGTGCGAACTAAACTAATATTAAAAATTAATAAAAAATAAAAAAATAAAAAAGATGTTTCCAGCGCCGGAAAACTTTACTTTTTATATAAAAGTAACCTACCTAAACTAATTTTTCCTTTTGCTCTGTAAATTAAACATATATTATACTCTTAAAAGAAATATATTGGTGTAAAAAATCAAATAAATCTAAAAGGATGATTCCAGGCTTGGGAAATTTACACTTTTTGTGATATATAACTAAATAGTTCTATTTAATGTTTTTCTTTTTTATATAAATTAAATATATGTAATGTTTTGAAAAAAAAAACAGTTTGATATAGACAATTAGAAAAATAAAAACCACAGATTCAGAGCTGGAAAATTTGAACTTTTTCTTACATTTAAGTAACTAAATAAACCTAATTTTTTCCTAATTTCCTATTTTCTTTGTTCACAGAGAAAACAGTGCCTATTAAATACCTCATAAAATAGAACAAAATTAATAAGAAATCTCTATGGTTTTTTTTCAATAGGGAAATCTTATTAATTTCATAGAGAAAAACTTTTTGAAAAAATCAAGAAGAAATCTTGTAGTTTTTATGAGATTATCTTATTGATTTTTTCAATAAAAAAATCAAAAAAAAAAAATTACGTCTTTATTCTCTGTACTTATGTTTTTCATTTAAATTCTATACCGTATACATATGTATGTAGTATATTGTAGATGTTATTTATTTATACATACAAACATACACATTAGGTTATATTCTAAACTAACTTACTCACTAAGTATTGAACCAGCAAACTTCTACCTGATAGACAAGCACTCTACCCAATATGCTAACAAGCAGCCTGAATAACCATTGAAATTATTCTGCATACATTCTTATACAAAAATGAAAAAGATCATGAAAAAAATTTTCTCTATGTCTATTTATAGATATAAAATAACAAGACACCTGATAAAATCAAGAAGATTTCCTTATTAAAAAAATTAATAAGATACTTTACACATACTCATATAGGAACCTACTAAAATCAAAAAGAAAACCTTAATGAAAAAATCAGTAAGGCAACCTAATAAAATCAAGAAGAAAACCTTTTTAAAAAAACCTAATAAAATCAATAAGAAATCCCTATAATTTACAATTTATAAGAAAACCTAATAGAATCAAGAAGTTTTTCTCTATGGATTGTTTTTTTTTTGGTGCCAAAAATAACGGAAATTGAGTAAAAAAAGTTGTGAATAATAAGATTTCTTCTTGACTTTATGTGGTTTTCTTCTTGATAAAATTAATAAGATATACCACATAAAAACAATAAGGAATCTCTATGAAAAAATCTTCGCTTCTTTCTGCTGGGATACTCCTTAGCCTAAAAACGGTTCATAGAGACAGTTTTTTCTCTGTGTTCATTTAACATATTTTATATATTTTTTAAAGCACTAGATTGGTATAAGGAATCACAAAAATCTAAAAGGATGATTCCAGGGTTGAAAAAATTATATTTTTGTATATAAAAGTACTTAGGGCAAATTATTTCTTATTGCTATTTACAAATTAAATATAGTTCATGTTTTAGAAAGAAGTAGTTTGTAATAAAAAATTAGTGAAATTAAAAACATTGCTCCAGACCTGGATAACTTAAAGTTTCTCTATATATAACTATTTAAATAAAACTAATTATTTCTTTGGTAATTAAATATATTCTATATATTATCGAAAAGAATAAATCAGTATTAAAAACCAAAAAAAAAAACTAAATTATGGTTCCAGGGTTGGAAATTGAAAAAAAAAATTTATTTGGTAAAAAAATAACCCAACATAGTACTTTTTTTCAATTAAAAATATTTCATGTTTTATGAGGATATTTACTCAACATTTTTTTATATTTGTTAAATTTTTAATTATTGCAGAATGTAGTATACATATATGCTAAACTTGCTATACTTGCACTATTTGCACTAGAAATTTGCAACGATGAGTGATTTCCGATATTATAACTTGTAATTGTAAAAACTTTCAATCGTTTTGTAGTGGAAGATGCCATAGCTTTTGATGGGAATAGAACCCACTGCTAAGCATACTGATAGGATAGTACACTACAATTTTCTTTTTGTTGTCACCAAACTAAACAATTTTAATTATACATAAATTATTTTTTTGACATGAGAATATTCATAGGGAATAAAAAAAGTCGCAAAATATTAAATTCCCAGCAAAAAATTACACATTACCACCATCAGAACTACTTGCCATATAATGACTTACACATTACCTAAAATTTAAAAAAAAATTATGTACAAGTTGCTAAATGAGGAGAATAATTTTTTTACATTAAATAGATTACGTGAACAAGTTGCCAAATAAAAAAAGTAAGTACTTCTCAAGAATCGATTATTATTTAAGTCTCACGCCTTGTCAAAATCATTAAGTAGGTAATCCAGTAAGGAACAGCTTCCACCAAAAATGCTTAATCCCAAACCCGATTACCTTTTTTGAAATTTTTTGTTGGGTTATTGTAACGAGCACTAGCAGAACGGAACAAATACCACTTTTTCGCAACTGGGTACACTTTATCATCAGAATTCAAGTGTTTGATGCACTGCTTAAAAAATTGGAAAACAAGGCCCAAGACACTAACTTGGGTCAAATTAGGTCGCTTTATGCCATTATGAAATTAGTTATCAAATTATTAATTAGGAGCATAGGTTCAAGATATATTCAAAATTAATAACCAAAGTTTTGAAAATTTATTTGTGGACCGAACTACTGTATTTTTGTATTGTTCATACACCAATACATGCAAATACACACTTCAAGATATATTTTTGTCTCAATTTCTCAATAAAAGTACCCTGCAGAAAATGCGAATAGTGAAATTGTAGTGATTTACTAGTGACATTGTCAGTAGTACTACTGACCAGGTGTACCCCATCCAATGTAATTATCTATTGACATTTAACATTAGCTTGTCATTGAAAATCCACCACTAGACTGTAGCAATACTGACTAAGTAGTTCTTTTGGGACCACATGGAGTCATTGGCACCAAAGATTCACTAGTAAATTTTAGTTGCTCTAGTCTACAATATCGGTGTACCGCAGCCAATATAATCGCCTATTGACATATAACATAGGGTTATCATTGAAAATCTACCAGTAGACTTTAGCACTATTCTTCTACGGCCATATGGAGACATTTGAACCAAAGATTCACTAGTACATTTTAGTGACCCTCGTCTACAATTTTATAAGGGTTGGGGAAACAAACTTAAATACATACAGACATACATACTTATCTACGTACGTTTTTAACATTATTGCATAGCATAATAAAAAAGAAAAACAAACTATTGACACGTTCATTGACAATGACACCAGAAATACACTAGAACTGTTGTCTCTAACGTATCTCTACTCGCGCATAAAAGGAAAGTTGTAGACATTTCAACTAGTGCAATTGTCGCTAGAGAAAATAGTGTTGACATAGAGACATATGGTTCTAGGCTGACTAGAGGGTAACTATAAACACACAATAAACTTAATCAACGTTATTTAATCAC
Source organism: Tachina lurida (assembly GCA_944452675.1). Classification (NCBI taxonomy): domain Eukaryota; kingdom Metazoa; phylum Arthropoda; class Insecta; order Diptera; family Tachinidae; genus Tachina; species Tachina lurida. The sequence continues at coordinate 84,282,191 of OX101755.1, forward strand.
AGAAACTGTATCAAATTGAAAACGTAAACCTTTTTCATAATTCACCCACATACACACAAAATTTCACTGCATCTCATACGGGTCTATACAAAACGTCTGCAATATTTAGTCGTTCTTGTAGATGCATATGTATGTATGTATGTATGTATTTCTATGTCAATTTTCTTTTTCACTCGTATAAACATTTGCTGCTAGTGCTAATTGTGAGCCTGGTTGTGTTTATTTTCTAAGCCAATGAATTGCAAGATACGTACATACATATTTACCTAGTTGTACACCAGCGTTCATGTTAATATGTTTGCATACATGGACATATGAATTTGTATATGTAGATATGTACCCAGCGGTAAAACTCAGAAGACCTTCTTGCTGCAGGCCTTATTAAAGAACTCTTTCTCATAAAAAATACGATACACACACATTCCACACTAACATGTTTTGTTTTTTTTTTACCAAAACAAAATCCATTAATTTGAAGGCCTTCCAGAATCTCTGGCGAAAGAAGCAAGAATAGAAGGCGTGCTCCGCCTGGAATGGAGCGAGCAGTCCTTCTACATCCAAGAGAAGGCATACAGAGGCCTTCTAGAAGGCATCCTTACTCCTTCTACTTCCCGCGGGGTATGAGTGTGTGTGTATATGGATGTATGTTTGTGCCTTATGACAATAAACTTTTATCACAAGTTTTTGTATGTGATGCCAAGAAAAGGATGCAACAGTTACTTATTCAATTGTGACCGACGTAAAATTCATGCACGTTCATAACAGTGTTCGGCAAAAAAAGGCAAAGTTTTATAAAACTTAACACAAGATTTTCTTATTTTTTTTTTTTGATTTCCATCCCTGGAACAATAATTTTGATTTCTCTAATTTTTTAATTTATTAAATTTTAAAATATAGAACATATTCAATTAACAAAAAAAATAATTGGTTTTGTTAAAAATTTTAAGTGTTCCAGGTCTGGAGCTCTGTTTTTTATTTTTTTAATTTTTATGCCAAACTATTTCTTTTTGAAACATAAATCCCCATATTCATAAAATTCAAAATGAATTTTAAATGTATTTTATTTAAAATTTTTCATAAAAATTTTCCTAAAATTGATTTCAAAATCATTTTATTTTTTTTATGAATATGGGGGAAAGTAAACAAAAGAAAAAAATAATTTGACCTAATTACTTTTATATAAAAAAAAATTAATTTTTCAACTCTTATTTAGTTATTTTAATATAAAAAAAAGTTCAAAGTTTCCAGCTCGGGAGCTGTGGTTTTTTATTTTTTTAATTTTCTACATCAAACTTTTCTTTCCAAAACATAAAATATATATTTTCTCTAAAGAAAAAAAATTAATTATACCTAGTTACTTTTATATATCACAAAAAGTGTAGGTTTCCCAACCCTGGAATTATCCTTTTAGATTTTTCTGATTTCTTATAAAAATATAAGATATGTTTAATTTATAGAAAAAAAAGGAAAAATTAGTTTTAGTAAGTTACAATTTATATAACAAAATAAGTTACAGTTTTCCAACCCTGGAAACATATTTTTAATTTATTTTATTTTTTTTTTTAATTTGAAATACCAATTTTGCTCGTACTGAAGTATAAAATAAGTTTATTTATTTCGATAGTTACTTTTATATGGCAAAATAAAGTTTAACCTTTCCAGCTCTGCAACCGTCTGCTCGATTTTGCTGATTTTTCTTTGACAGCTTCTAACGAGATTTTTTTTTTTTAATTTTTAGTAAATAGAAATAAAAATAAAATTTATCGCTAAAGAAGGGTCCTAACTATAAAATTAATTAAAGGACATGTTCTGTTTCATTTCTGTGAAATCGTTCCCTTGTGCTGAACAAATTTAAAAAAATCCTTAAGAAATAATTCTTTTTGATATTGTATGACGTGACGTCGTTTCTGATAACTGGAATAAGGGTGAATGTAAAATATTTCTTAAATACAGATCGCAGAATAAAATATTCAACTCATTGTTAATATCGAAAAAAAAATATTTAATCGAAAATACCGAGAGGTCGCTTACTAAAAATTGCACTACAGCAAAAAATGATAAATTGTTATACAAAACATATATATTTGTATGTGCTTATGTACATATGTATCTCTATACTACATATGTATAAGCACTTTGGTAAAGGGTATCTAAGATTCCGCACAGCCGAATATAGCACTCTTACTTGTTCCTAAATAATTTTGTGCAAAATTAAAAACAAGTTACTTTTTTAAAAATATCAATAACATTTTAATAAATTCAATTACATTTTAATAAAAGGTGATAAATGTGTTTCAACATTTTACTTAAACAACCATTAACAATACTTAGAGATATAACAACAAAACTTAAATAGTGGAGTGCTACAATACGAATAGGTATATAATTATCCATAGTAACCACCAAGGCCACCATAAGCAGGATATCCACCAAATACACCGGGGTATCCACCGCCAAAGCCACCAGGATAGACACCATAGCCTGGATATGCTAATGGATAGGCTGGACGTATGGGATTTCTATTGAAACCAAAACCCAGTAGATTGCTTAAAAGGCCACCACTGCCACCTCCCAACAGACTGCCAAGGATTCCACCTCCTCCGCTGCCACCGAGTAAACCAAAAGTCCGAGCTTCTGGAGAAGCAGATGAAGCTGGCTTTTGACTTGCGCCGGTATACGATGAGGAAGTTTGTGCTCCTGCACTAGGACTTACATATTGCGAGGATATTTGATAGGGGCTATAGGTTGCTTGACCACCATATTGGCCAGTTGGTGCAGAATAAAAGCCTGTTTGACCATTTTGATTTGTATACAGGCCCGCTTGTTGAGGGTTTTGATATTGAGCTGCTATGCCAGCTATATATGTGATCAGCAATAATATAAATTTTAACATCTGTAGAAAAAGTCTTATTTTGTAAATTAAGTTTGATGCAATTTTTTTCATAAAAATAAACTTACATTTCGCTTTGTTTAAAAATTTCACCAAGTAGTTTAACTGACTTTGAGTAACTGTTATTTGTTTAAGTTTTTTCTCCTAACTTATATACTAAAATGTTATGATTTAAATAACTCCCACTCTTTCCAATAACTACTAACTAATCTAAACATAATAAAATAATATTTCTTTTGTCATTTTAAGAAGTTTACGGAAATCTATAATAAAAATTAGTAAACTAACTAATAAACTTGAATTTTGTTCATCGTTCACTGCACTGCTGACCCTCAACTCGGAAATGAACTCTATCAATGCTTTTCCCACAAATTTCTTATGTTGAAAACAATATTAAACAAAATATATTAAACTATTCGTTAGTACAAAAAAAAAAAAAAAAAATAAAAACAAAAAATGTTTGTGCTCTAAGCCAAAACAACAAATAATTGTATTTGTCATAATCAAAGTTGAAGAGTGGCCATAAATCAGGTTTGTGATAGAGTTTGCATCTCAAGCCAGCCAAAATTTAATAACATTAAGATATTTATTATAATTATGCTTTTAATCATAAACATGCTTGATAACCAGTTGTTTAACACACAATCATATGCAAAGACATAAATGCTTTTTAAATTGTATTGAACAATATTTGGGGTTTAGTTATTGATTTCTTGTTGAATATTTGGGTTTTTACTGCCCTTGATCTGCCATGCAGTGGAATACCCCAAAGCAATTGTAATGAATATATTGGTGTATAGAAAAAGTCATTTCATTCATTAAGTGTCTTAAGGAATTTTATGATACGTTTTGAAGGTCTTTTTAGTAGTTTCAATTAAAGATAAAGCAATATTTAAGAAACTTTTAGGTACACAGTAAAAGTATGGCAGTTTTTTTGAACAAACATATTTTTGAAATTATTTTTAAGATATAATATTTTCTGTATTACGTTTGATAGATATATAGTACATGCTTTTTAAAGAAATATTTTTTTCATTCTCTTAAGGCACGTTCAATATATATTGTGATATTTGGATCGCGATCCATTTTAATGGATTGATGGATCACGAGCGTATGCTACATGTTCAATATTTATCGCGTCAGTATTTACGTTACGTTTACGTTACGTTTACTATTATATTATTATGCGGATCGCTTTTTATTATTTAACTTCGTATTAACGTATTGCGATCTAATACCATGAAAATGCTATACGTTCAATATTTATCATGCGATCCGCGATTCGCAATCTGGATTCCATAATTTAGGCCATTCTGCGATATGGATCGCGATCCATCAATACTGCATGCTACACGTTCAATAAATATCGCGATACTAGATAGCGTTCAATATATATTGAACGTGTACCAGTGCCCTTAAACTTTTACGAATTTTTTTATTTAGTTTTACGACTTCTGTCAGTAAAAATTTTATTAGCGTGTTATTTTCTAATTTAGCAATTGAAGCAAAGTAAAATTTTAGCTGCGTATTTTGACCTTGAATAATTTTTATTAAATAAAACTCTTATGCTCTTTCGTTTTAATATTGCACAGTGGTCTCGATGGTATTTTCATGGAAGCCGTAGTTTTAAAATGTAATTTTTTTATTTATGAATATTCAGACAAACTTTTAAAACTTTAATAGAAAAAAATTTTAAAAAATACAGCGAGAAGTTTCGACAAAAACGTTATAAACCTTGGAAAACGGAGATAAATGCAAAGTTTTTGCTATAGCTTCAAAGTAAAATGTGACAAGTAAATAAAATAATAATAACAATATTATATTATTATTGCTTTAAGAATAAATATTTAACGAGCAACTTTTTAATATTTTTTTTGTTCTTCTCTAAGCATTAATGACCTAATTCTGTTCGACGAATGTATCGTCTTGTCTATGGACGAAAAAAAGAAGCAGTTTTGATTCTTTAAAACGATTATTATTTATTGTCTATGCTAGAAGGTTCGTGTATTTGCTTTATGATTTTGTTCTAAACATTATATCCAACACATATTTTTTCATGTATTTTTCAAACTATTGTATAATAATTTAATTGAATTTTTATGTTTTGAAACATGGCAATAATATTTATATTTTTCATTGTCAAATACAACAACCATTTTTGAAGAAAATAATTTAGAGACTTCAAACACAAGAACTCAGAAGCATTTTCAAACAAAAACGTCCTAATTCTTCTTACTGAATTAGGGCATAAATCTTTCGAGAATTCCCATTAAGTTTTCTTTCCATAAATATCATTTACGTACTAAAAGTTGTGCTGAAATAGGAGAATTTACCAATCTGTCAATCTGTCAATTTTCGTTAATGTTAAGGAGTTTCTTTCCTACACTCAGGGAAAAGCAGCAACTTAAAAATAAGAACATGTGACATTAATTCAATAAGTTTAAATATAATAGAAAATGTATATTGAGATACTTAAAAATAAATAAAATTAATAAATTAATACTGTAAATTATTAGTTTTCCATATTGAAATAAAAAATTTCAACATGAATAGACTTTCGTTAATGTTAATTCAATATGGTTTTTATTGATTTTAAGCTGCTTTTTCTCTGGGTGTAGATGTAGATTTCTACATTGCAATAAACCACATATACGAGGATGAATCATTAACTCAGTGACTTTTTAAAGAACCACATTTTATTTTATTTTTCAACATTGTCCCCTTCTATAGACTCAGTCCAACGTTTTATAATTTTTTTTATCCCTTTCGAAAAATATGATTTGTCGAGGTCATCAAAATAGGCATTTGTTTGTGAGATGATTCGTCGTTGGAGTCAACATTTTTCTCCCGAGCCATTTCTTTAAGTTTGGGAACAAGAAATAGTCACTCGGGGCTAAATCTGCGGAACAGGGCGGATCAGGGAGCAAGTCGTAGCCCTAATTCATGGATTTTTGCCATGGAAACTGCACATGCACTTGTGGTCTATTGTCAGCAAACGCGGCGCCCATTTAGCTTAAAGTTTTCTCATACCCAAGAGATCATTAAACATTTAAACCACTGAGCTATTTGAGATGCCTATGGCTTTCACAATCTCCTTAAATTTCAATCTTTGATCCGCGAAAACCATTTTGTGAATTTTTTCAATTGTTTCGGATGTGGAGACTTTAACTGGACATCCAGAACGTTTGGGTTATATGGCCACAAAGAAATTCACTAAACCACTTTTTTACCATTGAGTCCCCATAGTATTTGTCAATCTTAGCCTTGGTTTGAGTGATGGTTTTTGCGCAAAAAATAATGTTTAATGAGCACATGAAATTCACTTTTTTGCATTATCTTCTCAAAACGGCGCGATAGTCTGCTATCAACGGCTGCCAAACCCAAACTAAATCACGCAGCTTTTTCAAATTTAGACAGGCGTCAACTGACAAAAGCTGGTTGCCATTTCAGTTAAGAGGTGGGAAATTCAAAAATACAGTTTAGTTAATGACTCGCCCTCGGCTATATACTGCATTAATTTTCAAGAATTTGGTTTTTCTCAAAAGAATATTTTTTATTTTATCTGAAAATATTTTACATTTGACCTGAATCGGAAGAAATAAAATATGAAATTCTGATTTTGTCACCACTCTTAGCAGTAATCGAGGCCATCTCTCGATGAAAAATTGGCAAATGACAAATGACATCAATCATCTATGGCTAATCGCCGTAGCCCAGCGGACAAAATTTACTACTGCTAAATTTCTGTTGTCTGAAATAGTTAATGTGTTGACTACAAAGCAAATAGCACTCTTCAAAAGCTCGAGTTCAATACCTGTCCAGGCTCAGTCATGTCAGAATAATTTATTTACTGATAAGCACTACTGTGTCCTTGCTCGATATTTATAGGCATACAACATCGAGATTTATTTGACGATGGCTGAGGTCCTGGGTTCTAGCCCATACTGTTTCTGACTGTCATTGAATTACAACACCAAGCATTTTTCTGGCCAGCATTAGTATTAATTCTATTATTTGTTGTAGAAAAGTTCAAGTGATGAAGGCTACTAGTCACTGGTCAGTGAACTGTACCAACTTCAGCCGAATGCTAATCTTAATGTAACATCACAGCGCCCTCCTTCATACGTATTGTGTAGCAGAAGCGTGGGCAAAATAAAATAGCCAATAAACTGGCTACTAAACACAGTTTTAAAAATTTAATGCTGCTCATTGACACCAGAGGCGCTGCAACTCTGCATTATTAAAAACGTGCAAAAGGCAGAGTTGTAAAATAATAAAGCTTTCCTCTGTCCCTTCGCTCACCGCCCCTGTTCTCTATCACTATCCCTTTGCTAAAGAAGGTAATATCTAGCAATAATAGTAGCCATTCGTTGTCTGATTGTTACTTCCCTTTAAAAAAAAGTAAGATAACTAATGAAATAATTGATAAAATGCGCGCCAATAATTTCGCTTGCCCATAAAGCACACCAGACAGGATTATATTCTTGAGTATAAATGCTACAGTGTTGCTTATTGATATGTATCCATTAAATCAAAAATAAATTACATTGTTAAACAACATTTTCTTGCGAAATCTGTTATTAACAGAGATTTTTTTGTTTTGAGACCTTTCCCCAGATTTAAGGCGTGCTTGGTGGTTGTGACACAATTCATGATCGTAATGACAATACAAAGAAATGACAGCTTACAAGCTGTATATGTAGCAGTATTGTCACCTTAAAGTTGCGTACCTCTATAAAAAAATCATTGAAGTTTTATATATTTAAATTTATATATATATATTTATATAATTTATGTATACTCTAGCACAGTATATCAGGAAAAAGTCTCTTAGTAGAATTGAAAAAGTGTATTTACTCTCCAGTCGTAAGTACAAAAAATTTTATTGAATAATCAATTTAGTTGTTTGAGAATTTAAAAAAAATATAGGATACTTCTGAGGAATCATCCTTCAAATAAATGCGCTTAAAGTATTACAAGAATTTATTATGTTTTGCCTAAGTAATTATTGAACTTTTTTTTTTACAAAACTTATGGCCAGTTGAACGTAAAATCAAAGTTAATTTATTCACAATTAAATTAAGAATCTTCTTTGTTTTCATGTTCACGTTCAATAAGTTTTTGTCTACACGCAAAGAAAACAATATGGTTGAGACAACCATAATCAAACAGAAAAACAATATGATTGAATTATATGGTTCCATTGCAATCATATTACGAGTATTATGAATATACAGTTATGTGCAAAATAATAGGAACACTGATATGAAAACACAATATTGGAGCAGAAAGTAAGTTATATATGCTTTCCCTATTACTTGCCATTAGTTGGAATTATTCCCCGTGACAAATTTCTCGTGGAATTTTATTCATAATTGCCCCCAATATTGTTTTGCCTGCCATTCCAAAGTCTTATCGTTTCTCTGCGTGTATAGATATTTATTTCATTATTAACCGAAAAGTACTAACAACATAATACTAGTTATAAGTGATAATTTTATTCATTACGGGGAAGTCATTATTCTAAATAAATGCTCATTGGCTTTGTAAGCTTTGTAAGCTATCTACTATATAATATCAAAAAGTTTTTGCTGGGTTATAATAAAGCAAGACGACTATCTTCACATGCTTGTGCGATAAAATTCAGTTCCATAAAACTTGCTTATATCGTATTCAAACCACTGCTACTGGTATTTAGAAATTACTTATCCCCTTCACCAATACAATTAAATTATTCACATGCTTAACAGTTGATGTCTATTTAAAGTCATGTCAGTTTTATCTTAAATACAGTAAAGTTTCATAATCAAACGAAAATAGAACGTAGTTTGTGAAACGGTAAGTACGTAAATATAAATATAATTATAATTAAAAAGCAACATAAATATCATAATTTGAATAAAGGTATAAAATTCAGCTGAATGTGAAAAAGGACTTTTATTGCTCTGGAAGTCATAAGAAAAGATTTTAACACATAAAATTAAATTTAATGTGCTGATTTTGTGAAACGAATTTTACATTAATATTTTTTTAACCTGTTAAAAATTGGGTCATAAAAATGAATTTCATTAAGATAAATCTTATATTTATAAAGTAATAAACTTTGATTTTGTGCCTTTAATAAAATTTAAATTTATTTTGGATATAAATAAAATATAAAGAATTACTTATAAAATTTATAATTCTAGATGAATTTTAATTTATCACTTGGAATTTTTGGCCTATTATTGGCTTGCGGCACTCTTGGTAGTGCTTCTTTTATAAAAAAATTCGGTCATTCCCATGGCGTTGGAGTACCCTATCCCATTGGTGTGCCGGTGCCCGTGCAACAACCCGTTCCTTTTCCAGTTCCTGTTCATGCGCCAGTGCCATATCCGGTAGGAGTGCCAGTAGGTGTACCCGTACCTGTAGCGACTGGTTGGCATAAGCCAATTCATGGCTGGCATAGTGCTGGAGGATTTGGTGGCGGCTATGGCGGAGGTTTTGGTGGTGGCTTTGGAGGTGGCTACGGAGGTGGCCTTGGTGGCTATGGAGGATCTTATTCTTCCAGTTACGCTTCAAGTTCAAGTCATTCAGGATTTGGTGGTGGCTTAGGCGGCGGTTGGCTCAAGAAGTAAACTTGAGTATATGTTTTTGTTTATTGTTTTATTTTTTACGTTATTAAAAAATTTCTTGTTTGAAATGATGTGAGTACGTGTATTTATTGCAGGCAATTTTGATCTTCTATATATTCTACAAATAATGAAAAAGTGCTTATCTTATCTTTAATTGTTTTGTAGGACAGCACTTTTAAGCTTTGACTTTCAGAAATTTTCAGTTAAATTTGGACATTCACGCTCATATTCATAAAAAAATAAAATGTATTTGAAATGAATTTTAAGAAAAAATTGTATCAACAATTTGAAATAAAATACATTTCTCATTTTAAATATTATGAATATGGACAGTGTTTACTTCTATTTTATTTAAGAAAGCATCGTTCTACACACTATAGCTAATATTAGAGATGGGCAAATGGAAAAAGATTATCGATATATATCGATATATGACGAGCCGCAGAACAAAAGGTGCTTTTTTGCACATTTAAAATATTTGGGAAATCGAGATGGAAATGCTAACATGTTTTCTAACTTATCTACAAATGCATCTAACTGTCATAAGTCACCCCATTAAATGTTAAGAATGTTTGATATAATTCCATTTTTATTTCGGAAAAAGCACCTTTTGCAAAAAAGAAAGCAAAAAGCACCTATTGTTAAGGGAAACAGCAAAAAAAACATCTTTTGTTAAAAAATGAAGTAAAAAAGCACGTTTTGTAAATAGAAGGAAAAAGTACATTGTGTAATGCGAATACACACGATAAAATTTTGACTGAATGTGGTTCAACCTGATCTAATATATTAAAAAAGCACCTTTTGTTAAGCATAAATTTTTTAGCATCCATTTACTTTGTAAAACAAAAATAATAATAATGCTTACTTGATTGTTTCTACAAGATTTCAACCTTAACATTATAAAAATACCAAAAAACCAATTTTTCGAGAAATGCGAAAAAGCACCTTTTGTTCTGCGGCTCCTCATATATCGAAGCAAAATAATGTTTCGTATTATTATAACAATTGCAAGAAGAGGATTTGTTGGTTTTTTTTTTAAATTTCGATGCAACACAAGACAGATCTCTTTACACAAACCAACTTATATCATACCAAAACGGCATTAACGTTTTTTTTTTGTAGTTCCTCCATATTGACCAAGGCACATCAGTAAGCCAGAATGTCTATAACTTGTAATAACTAACAACTATTATGATTATATCTTAAGAAAAATTTTACATGTAACCAATATTAACCAGCCCTTGAAATTGTGCATACGAAACAAATGCCACTCGTATTAAAGGGTATTTTTTTAGAGTGTCACAACTTTGAGTTGGTATCACTGCTTTATTTGAGCACACATTTAACAGCTGATAGTTACTTTTTGCTAAGTTTGCTTTGAAATTTTAATATGACTCGACTTACACCAGAGCAACGCATGAAAATTTTTGAAATTTTGAATCAAAATAATTGTTCTATTCGTCAAACTCATTGTGCACTTCTTCCATTTTCCGATGAAGCCCATTTCGAGCGGAATGGGTAAGTAAATAAGCAGAATTGTTGCATTTGAAGTGAGGAGAATCCACAAGCTTTTGTCAAAACACCATTTCACAGAAAATAACTCTTTGTTGCGCTTTATGGGCTGGCGGAATCATTGACCCATATGTCTACAAAAACGATGATGGTCGGAATATTACTGTCAATGGTGAACGGTATAGGAACATGATTCGAAATTTTTTCTTACCTCAATTACGTGGCATTAATCTTGCTGATATGTGGTTCCAACAGGACGAAGCCACATGCCACACAGCTTGCGCTACAATTGATTTACTCAAAGAAACTTTTAATGCAAAAATAATTTCACATAATGGCCCAATTAATTGGCCACCAAGATTGTGTGCTTTAAGCCCCTTGGATTATTTTTTTGGGTTGATGTTCCCTACGTCGATAAATCACAAACAATTGAACACCTGGAAATCAGTATTCGAAGAGTTATCGTCGAAATACGGCCGCAAATGCTGCGAAAAGTTGTTGAAAATTGCTGTTCCAGATTGCGCTTTCTACGCGCCAGCCGCGGCAGCCACATGGCAGAAATCATATTTAAAATTTCATAGCTATTAAAAATATATTTCCCTTTTTTATTATGATTTCAAATTGTTTCACTCTAAAAAAAAACACCCTTTATGTATACGACTAAAGAAGCTATGGCTCATTTCCATGCAGCAATAGTAAGACGCCTGAAATTGTTAGAAACACCACATGACTCAGCTGTAGGCCTGCCAGACCCGAACAGTGAAAAATCTTCACACTCAAGGAAAAAATTCTTGATTTGCAAAAAAAAGCTTCACAACAATTTAAAATATTTTTAAAACAATAATAACTCAATAGTTTTTAGCAAAAATTATATTTAACAGTTGCAAAGTCATATATATTTTTAACGTATGTGTGGAAATACAATAGCCCAATTCACAAACTTGTGCAAATGGTCTTGCATCGTACTTTTTGCAAAATGATTAATATATTGATACTCACCACTTAACAATTCTTAGTGGTGACTATCAATATACTATACAATTTTTCATATGCTACGATGCAAGACCATTTCCACAAGATGGTGAATTGGGCTAATATAATTTCATCAGCTGGTCGCTTATAATGTCAAGTTACCAGTGTTGCCAAATTGTGATGTTGTGTAAAGGTGGAAAATACTTTTCGACACTTATAAGTGTTGCAGCTATTGCAACATTATTTATAGTTATACAATCAGCATATCGAAATTAACCTAAGATATATTTAAATTAAGTTTTAGCTTGACAAATAGCTTTTAAGCTTGAATTTTGAACCAGCCAAATCAAGCCTGCCTGGCAAGCCTACTAAGCTACCATATTTATCGAATTTGGCCCACTGTTACTTTATATTTTTCTTCTTTACAAACTGAAGAGAGCTTAAGAAAAATTAAGCTTTGCAATGATTGAAGATTTTAAGATTACATCGACTACAAGGAGGTCAATACTCTACCAAAGAGTTATTATCAGAAATGCTGCGAGGATTGTAAGAGGCTTTGGTGCAAGTATTTTATATCGCGTTTTAAGTACGAAGGAACAAGTTATTTGTTCTAAGATTTTAGTATGCACACAAAAAAAACTATTTTAATATAATATGGTGCAGCATTTTAAAGTTGAAATCATAGTAATTGAACGTTATCCCAATTCCTTGTTATTTAATTAAAAAAACTACTGGCTTAACTGTAAATTTACTTTAAAATTTGACTCAATTTGCCGTTCTTTATTTAAATTTAAGAAAAAAATGCTCTTAACTTACCTATTTGGTACAACTTTGACACGATCATCCACCAGTTCCCATGATGTTATCTTAATTGGCCAAGCAATCTGGCCAAAGCTTTCCTTAACCAATGCTTCCCACGCTGAGAATGAGGTCGGCGTTGATGTTGAATTATTTCCGCTTGAAGAATTCGAACTAGTGTCTACGGTTTGCAGACGTTCCGAACGTTGTAGACGACCTTTTCTACGATGCAACGGTGCCGTAAATGTTTGCACCAGCGGCTGCAAAGGCGGTGTATGGGGACTGGTTGCCGTAGAAGGTGATGGTGTGCGCACTAGGCGTGTTGTAGCAGAAGTAATAGATGGTGATGGTGCATTATCCTGCAATAATTTATCTTCGTTGCTATCCATCTTTTAGCAATGATACATGCACTGCAGCTGTGCTCGTGTCAGATGCAATTATTCAACTTGGTGGGCTAAGAACTTTCCTTAATGGTTTGCTTATTCACTCAGTTGGGTTATAGCACAGTCTACTTTCAATATTTTATAAACAAAATTGATCTTATTTGAAAATGTTTATGTGCGTTAAATCAAGTTTATATTATTCCTTGTTATTTCAATATTTAGTTTTTAACTATAATTTGTGGGGGTTTTTCAAGTTTATGTAGTTGCAAGAGTACTTGACTGTAAAAAGCAAAATTTTAGTTATTGTATTTGTTTCACTTCAGAATTGTCTTATTTTGCTAATTTTTAATGGTGTCCTTTGGATAAAATTGTGCTTAAGTTTCGTTTGGAAAAGTTACTCTTTCCAATGCCTTATTTCTTTATTTAAATGTTAATCCTGTTGAAGAAAGGAATATTTGAAAAACAATATTTATTTATGAAATTAAAGGAATAGAATACTTAAACTAAGTATTTTAAAGCGAATTAAAACTAAAGTGAAGGGTATACATATAAGATTCGGCTTTCCTGTTTAAAGTACTCTTACTTGTTCTCAAATAAAGTTATTTAAGTGCAGAGGACGTATATCATATATACGTCAGTATACCTTTTTTGCTGGAAAACTATTATTTTCATATTCCACCTTATTGTGAATGGCGTCGTCGATGTCACATCAACACGGCTCTTATTGACAGTCTCTTACTAATCTGGAGCATGTTAATATAGTCAATTGTTGTCGACAAAGAGTCGACAAGTAATAATTTTTACTGTCGTCTTTATGTGACGTAGACCACGCCATTCACAATAAGGGCGCACGTGATTAAACAACAAGTAAGAGTGCTATATTCGGCTGTGCCGAATCTTATATACCCTTTACCAACGTATGTATATGCAGTATACATATACATACATAAGTACATACATATGTACATATATGTTTTGTGATAAAATTTATAATTTTTTGTTATAGTGCAATTTTTAGTTTTTTTTTCGACTAAAGAATTTGCTTGAGTAAAAATCTTCCTAACACATGAAATATGTTTAACTGGAAAAAAAAATATTTGTTTATTTTACCCAATTTTTTTTTTGAATTTCCAACCCTGGAACCATAATGTAAATTTTTCTGGTTTTAATACTAATTTATTTCTTTCTAAAATAAAATAAATATTATTAATTATTAAAAATATAACTAGCTTTATTTAATTAGTTTTATACATCAAAAAAAGTGTACTTTTCCCAACTCTGGAATCATCCTTTTAAATTTGTTTGGTTCCTTATACCAATCTTGTTCTTTAAAAAATATATAAAATATGTTAAGTGAACAAAGAAAAAAAGAAATAAAACAAATACTAATTGAATTTAGTTACTTTAATATCAAAAAAGTTTAAATTTTCCAGCTGTGGAGCTGTGGTTTTTATTTTTCTAATTTTGTATACCCAACTTTTGTTTCCAAAACATAAAAAATATATTTAAATTAAAATATAAAAAATAATTATTATACCTAGTTAATTTTATGTATTACAAAAAGTGTACGTTTTCCAGCCCTGGTATCATATTTTTCTTTTAAGAATGTAAGATATTTTAAATTTATAGATCAAAAGAAAAAATTAGTTTTAGTAGCTTAATTTTATATACAGGGCAATTATGTCAAAAATTCCGCACGAAATTTCTCCCAGGGAACAATTCTAACTAATAGCAAATGATAGGGAAAACAAAAAAAAAAATTCTAATTAGAAAAGGGACAAATTTCCTGCGGAATTTTTTTTCATAATTGCCCTAATAACAAAAAAGTTAAAGTTCCCAACCGTGGCAACGACTTTTTGATTTTATTTAATTTTTTTTATATTTTTAATACAAATTTTATTCGTATAAAATAAGTTTATTTAACAAAAAAAAAATTGTGTTATCTAGTTACTTTTATATGGCAAAATCAAGTTTAAGTTTCCCAGCTCTGAAACCATATGCTCGATTTCACTTATTTTCAATGCCAATCTATTTTGGACCATTTCTGATACACCAGTTGAAGACCGAACTCTCGAGCTTTTCTGGGAGCCGCGGAAAACCGATTTCATGTACAGCAGATGGACGGACGGACAGACGGGCATCGCTTATTCGTCTTCGCCTATCCATAAGGACCCAGAATATATATATTTTATGGGTCGCATATGAATATTATGGAAATTACACACGGAATGACGAACCTATATATACCCTTTTCGATTTTTGGTAAAGGGTATACAAATCATCAATATGCGGCTAATCTTATCCGTTTTCAAGCCGAAAACAAATGGGCGGCGGCGGCGGCTGACATAAAGCCTTTGGTGGCTCGGCTCAGCTGGCTGTCAGCCGGTCGGCGCAGGTCTCTGATGTGTATACACGCATTCTTGAGAACAAGTTGTTAAAAATCAGGGTTTCCAGAGAAAAAAATTATGTCCCAACAATAGGAAAATATGTGTGATGAAAATTTATTAAATTTTTTATTTTCAGAGAATTATTTTGGCAAACCAGAATGTTTGGTTGTCATGCATGAATAAACGTTACATGCAAAGGCACTTTCAAGCTTAAATTTAAATTATTTTAGTAAAAATATCTACAAAACCATCGTTTTACTCACCATTGCACTGACGTAGCAAGAACAAAAGATACCTTTCGTTATAAACAAAACTTGAGTGTTTCTTCGGACCATAATAAAATCAAGTTTGCCTTTGGAGATTTACAATTTCAAATTAGAGTAATGCAACAAAATTTTACTGGCAACATCGGTTCGTGGTGAGAGTAAAACGCTCAGAATCGTAAAATATAATGGTATAGGTTGCCGACCACTGGTCAAAACTTTAAGAGTTAAATAGACACCCGAATGGG
This sequence comes from Tachina lurida, assembly GCA_944452675.1. Classification (NCBI taxonomy): domain Eukaryota; kingdom Metazoa; phylum Arthropoda; class Insecta; order Diptera; family Tachinidae; genus Tachina; species Tachina lurida. The sequence continues at coordinate 84,298,258 of OX101755.1, forward strand.
TAAAATAGTTAAATATAAAAGCTTATAAAATATTCACAGGCCAATGGCTCTTAGCTTTACCAATATGTTTTTGAAATTAATTAAGGCTTTAAGTTAAATATTTAAAGTATCCTTAATAAACTCTAGTATTCCCCCAGCTAAAAGACTAGTTTAACTGTTCTTCTCTTCTTTAGAAAATTACATTAATTAAGAACAATATTTCATTCTAAGATAATTAAAAAATACTGAAGTTGAGCCCGATAAAGAAATTAATATATATATGTTTGGATATATATTTATTTCTTTTGCTCCTGCAATGAGGATAGGAAATTATTACTGTAGTAAAATTTGAAGAAAAAAATCATATTTAAACTAACAAAGATGAAACAAAAAATATACTTCGCATTTAATAATTTTAATGTCTCTTAAAATTTAATTTTTAATTTTACAATTTAAAACACTTAAACATGTGCCAAAGACCATCGTGACACAAACTCTTCCTCACGCTTAATTTAAAATTCTGCAATGTTGGCACTCAAAACTCAAGTTATCAGCTTTGGTTTCCTTTGTATGTATCAACAAGTTTTCTTGTGTTTCTTCATCCTTGCAACTCAATCTGCACATTATAACAAAAAGAAAATGGAGCTTTCAAATAACATTTTTTTTCTTTTATCATTCGGTAGATACTTGTACTTTTGGTAACAATGACAGTGAACCAAAACATAACAGAATTTATTCTACTTCAGTGTTTCAAGGATAATAGAAATATACCAACAAATTTCTACAAAGCGAAGTACAATGTACCTCAGCCATTGTTTTAAATGTCCATGATGAAAGATAAAAACAAACACTAATAACTAAGCAAGACTAAAGGCATGGGCATTGTGCAACATTAGATGGAAGAAAATAACTATAAAAAGATAGAAAAATTACATTGTAATTACTTCACCTGTTAAGGAACGATGAAAGTACGTGTTTAAGGTGGAATAGTTAACTTATTCTTCTTAACTTTTTTATTTAAGAGTAGAAAAATGAGAAATGTTGAATGCTGCTTGTATACTCTACAGGACCTTGTCGTTTCCTTATTTGAAAAAAATATGCATAAAAAACTGCAAGCATAAGGTTTTCAATTACGATATTAAATCAGAGTTTATTAAAACATGTTCAGTGTATTCATACTGGCCTTGAATTCTTTAAAATAGTTAGGAAATCATTTTGCTTCTATTAAGGAAATTGTGGCCTAACAACAAAATCAGTCATGTATTTTATATTAAAATTTTTTAAGAAAACTTGATTATTTGATTTCATTCTGATTATAAAATTAATACATATTTTATTATGGAAATTCAAGTATTGTATTCATGATTTAGTTGAATAATATTTTCAAAGAACCTTGTGAAATATAAAAATGCAAAATTAATGTTAAAATGAATTATGGAAGAAATCTGATGAAATTATATTCAGGGCTATCATGAATAAAATTCCATGTGAAATTTTTCCAGGGAAAAATTCCAACTAAAAGCAAATAATAGGGGAAAAAATTCTAATTGGAAAAGGGAAAAATTTCACGCCTAATTTTATTCATGATAGCCCTGATTATATTATTTTATTTTATTTAGATCTTAAACATTACGTTTGAATGGTGCAAACCATTTAATTGGAACTTTAGTTCAAGTCGATTTTAATGTTTAATGAGAAATAAATCAACAAAAAAAACGAGATTTGAAATTATTCTGGCTACCACAAGCAATAGAAGCCATGGTTGTCAAACTTTTTCCGAACTCTTCTTGTACCAAATTTATTTAATAAATCGCCAAAACTCGACCAAAATCAATTTTATGTAGTTTGTTCTTAATATTTTTTTATGTTTTTATACAAATGGTTATACATATAACAATTTAGCAGAAAATGGCCAAAGTGGTGGCGATGCTAGCCTCTCAGTCCAGAGGTCGTGGGTTCGATTTCCACCACAGACCCTGGGTAATTTCCACAGACAAGCTAATCGCTTCACGGTTTGTGTTTGTTTATAAAAAAATTACTACCTTAAATTAAATTCATGTTGCTTCAACTTGCAACAACTTTGATTCAACATACTTTTTCATGTTATTTCAGTATCGAATTTACGTTGTAGGTAAATGTTAAATCAACATGAAATTAAGTTATTTGAAGAGGGAAAACTTTCTTTGAAAATTACTATAAATCATGTTATATTGACATGAAACACATACGAGGGCGGTTCGGAAACTTCTTAGCCTAGCACAAAAAGCGCGGTACAAACAGAAAAAAGTTGAGTGTTTTGGAAACTTCCATCTCTGCTATGAACACATGTTAAATTTTGTTTCGATCTGGCAACTCCTTCATATAGAAACAGGTGTTCACAAAAGACGCATCCGCGATTTTTTAACAATGGAAAAATTAGAAATGCGTGGTGTCCTTAAATATTTACATAAAAAAGTTTTATCGGGACAAAAAATTCATAATGATATGGTGAATGTGTTAGGTGAAAGTGCTCCTTCATATGCAACAGTAAAAAATTGGGTTGCTGAATTTAAACGTGGTCGTCGTACAAGCATTGAAGATGAACCACGTAGTGGACGTCCAAAAACAGCAACAACAACAGAAATTGTAGCCAAAGTGCATGATATGGTATTAAATGATCGACGAATAAAAGTGCGTGAAATAGCTAATATCATGGGCATCTCAAATGATCGAGTCCATTTAATTTTGCATGAAGAACTACAGATGAAAAAGCTTTCCGCAAGATGCGTGCCGCATTTGTTAACAGTCGACCAAAAACGCATAAGAATGAACATTTCTCAAGCTTGTTTGGATCGTTTTAAACGAAATAAAATGGATTTTAAGCGTCGTTTCATAACTGTTGATGAGACATGGATCCACCACTATACTCCAGAGACAAAAGAACAATCCAAACAATGGACTGAAGCTGGAGGAAGTGCCCCAAAGAAGGCAGAAACAATTCAATCGGCTGGTAAGGTTATGGCAACGGTTTTTTGGGACTTCAAAGGTATTTTGTTGACTGACTATCTGCAAAAGGGTAAAACAATAAATTCAGAGTACTATTGCAACCTTTTGGATCAATTAAATGTACAAATTCGAGAAAAACGTCCTGGCTTACAACACAAAAAAATAATTTTTCATCAAGACAACGCACCAGCGCACAAGAGTGTTTTAACAATGGCTAAAATCAACGAATTAAAGTACAAGTTGCTTGACCACCCACCTTATTCTCCTGATTTGGCTCCCAGTGACTTTTACCTGTACCCAAATCTAAAAAAAATTCCTTGCTGGCAAGCGTTTTACCTCAAATGAAGATGCAATTACAGTTGTAAACCACTATTTTGAAGACCTTGAGGAAAACTATTTTAATCAAGGGATAGAATTGCTAGAAAAGCGTTGGACTAAGTGTATTGAAGTTTCAGGAGATTATATTGAAAAATAAAAATATTTTTGAAAAACTAACTATACTCTTTCATTGATAAGCTAAGAAGTTTCCGAACCGCCCTCGTATGAAGCAAAATCATTGCCATAGATTTTAACTTGAAATTTTTTTATGTGTGAAAATCAAATTGTTTTAATTTCTTGCAGACAAGTTTTGCTAAGGATTATTTTTGAAACTACTCCTTCAACAAAGTAATTTTTCGTAATTACAAGAACTTCAAAATTTAATTTTGTTAAAAAATAGCCGCAAAAATCGTCAATAAATTTATTTATCGCCAAAAAAATCGCTATGTTGCAAATCAAAATTTTAGATCCCAAACAAGTTGATAAATCGCCCCTTTAAGCGAGATATTGCCATATCTGACAACCCTGGTAGAAGCTATCATGACAACGAAAAAAAGAGAAAACTCTTGAAAAACTACTCTACCACTGGTTCAACAAGATCGCAATCTAAAATCAGAAGTGTAAAACTTTTTATTGCAAAGTAAGCTTAGCACTGAATGAATGACTTGACTTGGGATACGGTCCAAAGCTGAAGCTTAATACCAGATCTGTAAACTCTAGTATTACCACGAATCGAGTTTCTGTTAGGCATAATTCCTTTTCCATATGTTATACTTGCGATATCTCTTTTCTTAGGTTGGGTTAGGTTAGGCTAGGAAGATTGGTGCTAAAAATGCATCTTCTCGGAGACCCAATTGGTCCCATTGTGATTCCCTTCTAGTGCCCATTAAAAGTAATATTTATCCCGCCCCCCCCCCCCCCCCCAATTTTTGGTAGCCATAAGTGACCCTATTATCCGTGATTAAGCCACTGAATTCCCATGATAAAGGCCCTGATGTCCTTTAATTTACACTTCCCTACAGCAAAACATTTCAAAAAAGGTAATCGGGTTTGGAATTAAGCATTTTAGGTGGAAGCTGTTCCTTACTGGATTACCAACTTAATGATTTTAACAAGGCGTGAGACTAAAATAATCGATTCTTAAGAAGTACTTACTTTTTTTGTTTGGCAACTTGTTCACGTAATCTATTTGATGAAAAAAAAACTATTCTCCTCATTTAGCAACTTGTACATAATTTTTTTAAATATTAGGTAATGTGATTTGTAAGCGAGTAATGAAATTTGGTAATCTGAAAAGTAAGTCATTATATGGCAAATAGTTCTGATGGTAATGTGTAATTTTTTGCTGGGATGTTCAATGGTTTCTGGTCCATTTTCATCCCTGCATATCCTACAGAAATTTGGAGAGCCAGTTTCCCAAGTGCTGGTGCTTGCTCTGATAGAGCAGTGATCAGTCAACGCACCTATCACGATTCGCATTGCTTTCCTATTCATGTCCAGTAGCAGTTTAATTCTTCTTGAGTCCAGTTTTGGCCACATAGCCCTCTAGAACTATTGAACCTGCTTTCTACTCAGTTACGGACCTCCCTATAGTAATGAGGTTTCGGTAATTTCACCGATCTGTCACACATTCCCTCATCTAAGGCCGACCCTATTCTTTCCACTTCATCGGCAATTACATATCCCTCAAAACTGCTTTGGCCAACAACCCAACATAGTCTGACACTATATTTGTCCATAAGCAAGTCGAGGGCTATCCTACAGTCACTAACAAGTTTGGATTTGCCTGGCTGTCGACTTTGAAGGTTAACTCTTTTCTTATGTAAGATTAAGATTGAAAGTATCAAAGATACAGATTGATATTCCATTAAAACCTGTTAAGAAATCTCGCATGTAAACCCAGACATTTTATGAGATCTTTTTTACGGTACTTTTATTCACAGTGTTGCACAAATATGGGCGGAGTAGCTAAGACCATATTCCCAAGCTGTTAGTAACAGTAGTTTAAAAAGTTTTGTGACTGACTGTAAACGACCTATGCCTTCACATAGGAAGTAGCAACATGGTTGTTAAATAAATTCCGCAAAAAACCGCAAGATTATACGGTTATCTGTGGCAGATCAGTTAATCAGTGCGAGCGAGGCGAAAAACTCTCGAATGCCAAACAACACACACAAGCCTGACCGCACTTAAGAAATAATTGCGATGACGCGAGGGATGTTCTTCGACCCAGAGCGGCTTAACGATTGTTTCACAGTTTATTAGTTAAATATTTATATCTTAATGAAAATATATTGAAATTTATTATTGGGGATGTAGTTAAATAGTCTTTGTTAATTAACGATTTTTTTACAACACCTAAAGTTATTATTATTTTAAAATTTTATTGAAATAAATGAGAAGTCCAAAGAATAACATATACTTTATTTAGATTAAGCATTTTTTTCATGAAATTAGTTGCATTAAAAATTTGTTATTTTTCAATTGGAGGCTGGAGGAGCAACTCATATCAAAAAAGTTGCCAAAAATGCATCAGAGATTCATGGGACGTCCTTTTTTATATAAAATTATCTTCTATAGCGTTGAAATTAGCAAAAATAGAAAAAGTTTCGTGCAGCAAAATTCATGAAATTTCATGAACAAAAAATGCTTAATGTAAATTAGTAAATAATTTAAACAAAAACTCAATGATAAATCAATTGCTTTGTCCTAGTTTACACTGTGCAATTTTTATTGCTAAGCTGATTAGTTTTTTATAAGAGAGAGAGAGAGAGATAAGTTTCTGTTCCCCTAGTCTCTCTCTCCCACAAACTAATCAGCTTAGCAATAAGACTTGCATAGTGTAAACTAGGACTTTTTATTTTCCTACTTTCCCAAAAAATTAAAATTTTTTGTTAGGATGTCCTTGCCACAATTTTCTTTCTTCCACATATCAATACGGAATCTAAGAGTGCCCAAATGAGCAGGTCCTTTTGAAACTGTCACTGCAAATCCTAACCTAACTCAACCCACCATTACCTGACCTAACCTCTCTCATTCTCTCTCTCTTGTTAACATAAATATTATTGGCATAAAGACAGTTTTTGTATTTAAATTAAGATCCGTGCGAGAGTTGTGCGAGAGTTGCGGCTTTTAACTTGTGCAGTAGGTGCTTATTCTATGTAATTAAAGTTGTCCTTGATCAACAGTACCTAGACTCAATTCTATATATAATTATGTATATTAAAGAAAAAATGTACATCATAATTATAAACATTTACTTTGCAGCTCTTTGTTGTACAATAGGACATACTACTCGTACTTCATTTTAGTGAAGTAATGCGGCAAAGTTATTTGGTTTCGAATACAAAACACACTAGTTGAATTTTTTCGAAAGTAATGATGCTCATTGCGCATAATTTTTTAATTTGTGTCTCTATCGCTCTCTTGCAAACAATAAAGCTTTCGAGTAAAAGAGAGTATCAGGGAAAATAAATTGTGTAAAGCATTTTCGGTTTTTATTTGTTTGATTGCTGGCTTAATATACTATGTCCTGCAGCATGAGGATTTAGCACGCATCCTTGTATTTGTTAACCATGTTATTGATGGCCACAATATGGTCCATATAAATTTTCTTTATACATGAACATGAACTTGATATTGAAATATTTGTGAATGTGTGAAAGTGTGTTAGTGATGTATGTATATATGTACATATTTGCTATTATTTAAAAATTGTTTGATTATTTTATACGCTTTTGTTTTCCTTTACGGCGTGAAAGCTTATTTAAAAAAAAAACGTTTATATATATATTTTTTCTTTTATTTGTAATTTTTCCATTAGAATTATAAATTTTATCTAAAATTTTAACATTGTTTTTCTTTAACTTTTTTTTATCTCTTTGTTTGTATTTCAGTTGTGTTATTTTATATGAAATTGTTATGAGTGGCTACTATCAAATGGAATTATCTATAGCAATGGAAAATAAAAGGTAAGTGGTCTTTGTTTGTAAAATTTTAATATATTGCTTTATAAATATTATTTAGTCATGCACTGGACTTGGCAGCCGTGTGCATGGTACATTCTTAAAATATTTTTTGTTTGATGTTTTTGAAACAATGTGCACAGTGGGAACTTTTGGAAAATAAATGGTAATAAATCTGGAACTTCTAATTTACTGATTGGATTTATATGAAAGTTCGAACATCCTTAGAAGATGTCTTGTCAGCATTCCACTTTCAGCCAGGAGTTACAGTGGGCCAAGGTTGACCACTTCAAAAAATTTCTGACGCCTGTAACTTTTTTAAAAATTATCTGATTTTTATTATTTACGCTAAGCTTACAATTCTTAAGAAATAATTTTCTTAAATGTGTTTTCGTATCTCTAATAACTTACAAGATATTTGGCTTAAAGCAAAAATATTTTTTTTTTTTGCCTTGACTTATTTTTAGTATTTCACCTATAACTTTTTAATTTATTGTTGGATTTTAAATTAAAAGGCAGCATTACCTTATTGACAAAATTTTAAATATAACTGTGAGAAAAATTACTAATATCTGCTTTCGTGAAAACAAGAAAAGGCCAACAAATCTAAATTTAAAAATTTCCCTGAAAAAAGCATATTTTATCGGGTTCCGATTGTTTTCGCTACAGTGTCCGTATGTCCGTCACAGGCTGTTTTCTGGAGAACCGCAAAAGCTACGGACCTGGGCAGAGTATGTAAAACTTTGGCCGCTACAACAAAAATTATATGACCGTCAAAAATTAAAGAGTTTTTCAAAGCGAGCAACGAACAATTCTAAAATCCTATATAAAATACATACAATTATATCTGTGGGCTTTTGACAAAACAACTTCTCTCGAAATAAGACATTTTTGCAAGATTTTTATATTAAATATAAATTTTCAAGACGGTTCTTTTTGTGTGATCCTTGCATTTCTACTCCATTTGGTTAAAAATCTACAGTTCTTGGCAAATCAACTTCTTTCATTATATTTGGAAAAAATATTTGATAAAATATCTTATCTGAAAGAGTTTAAAAATTTTCTAAAATGCAAGAAATAAAATTGTTATATCCTTTTGACAAAACATCTAAATTGTATTTAATATTTTTTTGCATATATACATTTTGTTTTAACAAAACAACTTCTCTTCAAAGAAGTTGTTTTATCATAACTGAAATTTAGAAAATATGTAACTTGGCTTGAGATAAGCGCAAAATATGAATCACGTTTTTGTTTAAAACCATTTTAACAAAACAACTTGTGTAATGTAAGTTATTTTTTTTTGTTGAAAACAATTTCGACAAAACATCCTATCTTTTTAGTCTTAATTTTTCTGAAAATCTTTTGGCATTAGAATAGAATTATTCATATCTTCACTTCAATTTAGTATTTAAATTTAATACTACACTTTCACTTATTCACCCAATATTTCAAAATCAATGTTACTAGATATTTTATCAGTTTTTTCGTTCTCCTGTAAAATTGCAGTTTTTGAAAGAGGTTGTTTTGTCAAAAGTCCACAGATATATAGACACATGAAATTTGCAAAGTTAGTGCCTTTTTGTACAGACTAGAACAATTAACACTAAAATTAAAAGAAACTAAAACTAAGGTTATTCTATTAGTTAATGGTATTTTTACTATGTAATTTTGGCGCAAGAGGCGAATTCTTAAAATTTTCAAAAACGCTAAAACTAAAAAATTCCAAAATTATAAAATCGTTAAATCGAAAGTAAAGCACCAAATTAAAAAAATCTCTAAAACTAAAATAGATCGCTAAAAATAAAAAAATCGCCAAAATGAAAAAAAATCGCCAAAATGAAAAACACGCTCCAAAATTAAAAAAAAATAACGAAAAATAGCGCCAAAACTAAATAAAATCACTTAAACTAAAATAAATCGCCGAAACTGAAAAAAAGCCAAAAACTGCAAAAATCCACACAAAAAATATGCCATATATTATATAGGCTAAAGGTCGTATAGTATTACATATCTACGGCCTTATGTATAAGCAATAATTGGCATGAAGTTAGCATAAGTTACGAAATTTAGTCAGGTGTTAACGAGTTCCTCCATACAATTTGACATTAAAAATGGTCGCATTACATAATTTTAACCCACCTCTAAGCCCTAGCGTGCCTAGCCTAGCAAAACTCTTTAAGATCATGTCCAACTTTGCCACTTATGCTAACTTCATGTCAATTTTTGCTTATACATAGGGCCGCTAGTGTCCGTAAGAAACACTTCGTGTGCAAGTCAAAGTCGCACTTTACTGAATTTATTTTTAAAGTATTTTTATTATTTTAAATTTTGTAAAAGACTTTGTTTAACACATTCACTTTTTAATCATATACCGCTAAGGGCAATCCAATAAGAATGTGGTTAGAGCCAAATACTTTGTATTTTGGACATGTACCCTACGTTCAGCAATGTACGAAAATCGAAAATTTTAATTTTTTTTTGCGAAAAGTGTACACATACTTATTGTATAACATTCCAAATTAATTTTTATTTTTCTATTTAGGTAGAATTTTAAAAATTACAGCAGTTCTAAACAGCTAATCTGTGAATAAAAGGAAATAAGTTGAACACATTCTATTTATATTTTGAATTGCACCCTACAATCGGAATATCTCGAGAGTAGTTAAAGATATTGTAATGGTTTTTTCAGGCGTAGTAGACAGACTTATGTACATATATGAAATTCAAAAATTTCAATTTATGCAAATAAAATTATTTAAATTTTTATTTATGATATAAAACTATATTTTCCCCAAATTTAAAATATTTTCAGAAAATCAGCGCGTATATCCGCATTTACGAAAAGACTCTCTCAAATATAGTTAAACAGTTTTCAGACTATCCGCATAATAAAATGTTGTAGTTGAAATTTTCAAAATCTACCGTCACAACTTTTTATAAACGCTTAAACACACAAAATATTTTTAAATTCATTTTTTTTATTTACCATTTTGAATTGCTGAGAATGTGGGGTACATGTCCTAGATACAAAATAATTAACTCTAAGCATATTCTTAATAGATTCTCTTTAGCGCTATACAAAATTGAAAATAATGAAGATACTTAAAAAATTTCTGGCTCAATCTCCCAGGATTGAGGCATGCAAAGCTAATGATTGGAACGTATAACCAAAATCGTTTCATAGCTTTCATGTCCCTGAGTAAAAATAATCGTAGAATGCTCACAGGCTTCCTCACAGGCCATTGTATAATGAGAAAACACCTCAACAGACTTGGCATTAAGAGTAACAGCCTGTGCAGATTCTGTGATTACGAAGATGAAACTCCAGGGCATATTTTGAAGGCCTGTGAAGCGTCATGTCACAAAAGATATAGCCAATTGGGCAAGCACCTATTGAAGGACTGGGAACTCCGTACCCACTAGATTCATCAGGAGAGTAAGTCTAGATGAGGTGTTTTAGCACCTGGCAGGGTATAGAATAGATCTACTTTGGTCGCAGTGTCCTTTGACTTAATAAATTCATTCATTCATACTTAAAAAAACAAGCATTTTTCAGGGAAATTTTAAGTTTTATTTCTATGATTTTTCCAGATTTCACGAATTATTAGTATTTTTTACCTATTTTTTTTAATTTTGTCTAAAATAGAAAGCTGTCTTTTATTTTAAAATCCAGCAATAAACTTAAAAATTATAAGTGAAATACTAAAAGAAATTAAGAAACAATTTTTTTTAAGCTAGAAGGCTGTCAAGATAGTTGTGTTATAAAGCCTTAGTCCTCCTCTAAGGATAATCGAAGTTTTATATTAATCCAATCTGTAGCTTAGAAGTTCCAGATGTATTACCATTTATTTTGTAAATGTCCCACTGTGCAACGTAGCAATGGTATGGTAAGAATATTAAAAAACATGTTGATTATTGCGTTCTTGTTTCAACTTTGATATTTGTTGAACTTCTCATTTGTTTAAATGAAAGTTTAACATAATAACTCTAGTTCTTCTAAGAAATTTTTGGGTATATGTTCCCCGATGATCGGCATTAGTAACAGTGAAATGCGCATAGGATCCAGCAAACTCCTCAGTAATCAATTTTAAATGTATTTTTAATAAAAAAAAAATATTTTACTGAATAAGTAAAATAATAGTTTGGGATTATTAGTGTGTTATAAAATTTTAAACTTATATTTGATATACTTGTAGTTTTGTTTAATATATATATATATATTTGAGAATAAGTTTGTTTTCATATACAGGGTGTTTTTTATTGAGGTATAGAACTTTAAGTTGGCATCACTTTTTTAACTGGCGGCTATTTTGTCAGCTGTCAAGTGATTAATATTTAGTTTGGTTTGCCATTTCATCATGAACAGGTTGACAAAAGAACAACGCTTGCAAATCGTGCAAATTTATTTCGAAAATAATGGTTCAGTTCGCGAAGTTTACCGCAAGCTCCGTCCATTTTATGGTCGACATAATCGTCCATCAGAGCAATTAATTCGGTTAACCATGGATCGTTTTCGCACTACGTTTACTCTATGTGATAATACGCATCCGCAGAGACGTCGAACAGTGCGCACCGAAGAAACAATTGCCGCTGTAGAGCAAAGTGTTGAAGAGGACCCGAATGAAACGATTCGCCACCGTGCACAGCAATTGGAGCTTTGTCCATCAACTTTATGGAATATTTTGAAGATTTTGAATGTGGATGAGTTGTGGTTCCAACAAGACGGCGCTACATGCCACACAGCGCACGTCACAATCGATTTATTGAAGGAAACATTCGATGAGCGCATAATTTCGCGGAATGGACCTGTCAATTGGCCACCAAGATCGTGTGATTTGACACCATTGGATTATTTTCTTTGGGGATATGTGAAGTCGCTCGTCTACGCCAACAAACCAGAAACGTTAGGGGACTTGGAAGCCAACATTCGTGGCATTATTGCCAACATACGACCCCATATGCTCGAAAAAGTGGTTGAAAATTGGACCTGTAGAATTGGCTTTATTCGAGCCAGCCGCGGCGGCCACATGCCCGAAATCATATTTAAACATTAATGGCATAAAATTATCCTTCCAATAAAGCCAAATTGATGGACATTAAAACGATTTTCTTGTGTTTTATTTCAATTCGAAGTTCTATACCTCTAAAAAAAACACCCTGTATTATAAATATAAATTTTGTAAAAAATAGAAAAAAAATCCGCAAAAATTATTTCTTGTAACTTTTTCTCATCCATATTCAAAACGCATTTATTGCTATAATTAATGCAAAGAAAAGTTATAAAAAAAAATTGTTTTAATTTCTTGCAGACGAGTATTGGTAGGATTTATTTTTGAAATTACTCCTTCAACACATTAATTTTCCTGAATTAAAAAAATGTTTTTTAAAAAATATTCCATAAAAATCTCTAACTAATTTATTTGTCGCCAGAAAGCTAGTTGAAAAAATTGCCAAATTTGGCGATAAATCGCCATATCCGACAACCCTGCATGCAGGACCATGTTAATGCTTTTTACTTAAACGTCTGTATGTTGTTCATTGGACTTTTCAAAACGTTGAAAATACATAAATATTTGAATTGAAGTAAAGAAAAAGTAATTTATGATTATTGCTATTTCTGCGTGATGGCATTTTGTTTTTCCCCATGAAAACCACAAAAAATTACTTAGTTATTTTGGTACATGTGTTGTTCTATTTTTATGTAACTAATTTGTTTTAACTAAAATATCTGATGTGCCGTAAAAATTATTTATTCAATTTTGTAAGAAAGAACGACAACAAGAAGTAGCGTTTTTTTTATAATCTAACCAATTATATTTGAATTTCATTAAATAAACATTTCACAAACTAAATAAGTGCAAAATAAAACAAATGAACATTAATTAAAATTAATTACGATGAGCAGACAGTACGCCCTCGCATTGCGCAAATCTCAATCAACGAAACTACTTCTCTATTGCAAAGTTGACTATATTTAGATATTGGGGTAACATTTAAAAATTTCATGACGGTTATCCTTATGTTTCTTTATTTTTTCTCAAATTCTAATTGGATTCCTGATTCTCAAAAGATTCGAATATGAATGTATATACATATGTATATAAAAATTATAATTTTATGGGTAAAACAATACAATAATACAATAGAACTGTTAAATTGGCCCATTTTATTTATGCAATTTTATATCAGACTAGCTGACCCCGGTCCGCGTTGCTGGCCCTAAGCAAACATTAGTGTTGTATATGGCATTAGTGGTACAATATGAAAATTGGATTTTGCCCACGAATAAACTAAATATTGCGCCATCTGCCGGACGAAGTTCAAACTACACAGAAACACTCCTCACGCCCCATAAAGCATGTTTATAAAGTTTGGTCTAAATCGGTTCAGTAGTTCTTGAGTTACGGTGCAAAAACACAAAAAAACTAAAAATTGCGCCATCTGTCGGACGAATCACTATTTCTGAAAGGGGCGTAGCATTTACCGGGATAGAATATTTATGTATATAAACACTCAAAGGTCTTTTACGAATATTTTGCGGGGTGGAAGGCGAAAATCTGTTGGGGTATTGAAGAGTTTACCCATAACAAATAAACGTGTTTTTGTATTATATATAATAAGATTTTGCAATAAACTCAAATTCTGCACCAGTCCTGATCCCAAATTATTGCATAAATCGAGAGTTTACTGTATCTTTAGCAGTGTTGGTATTTGAATTCAACTGTATCTGTGTTCCGTGTTGCTTTTCTTTCCTAAGTATGTACTTTAGTTTATAATAATTTCTTCTTTAAAGTACATACATACATACGTTTGTATTCATGTAAAAATAACAACCCAGCGGTAAAACTCAGAAGACCTTCTTGTTACAGGCCGTATTAAAGGGCTCTTTCGCATAAAACATACGATACACATTCCACACTCGCTTCTATGAGAAGGGATTAGAGAAGGAGTAACATGTTTTGTTTTGTTTTTTTACCGAAATAAAAGCAAAATCCATTAATTTGAAGGCCTTCCAGAATCTCTGGCGAAAGAAGCAATGACAACGCGTGTAAAAAATATGTGAGTATGGAATGGAGCGAGCAGGCCATCTACATTCAAAAGAAGGCATCCTTACTCCTTCTAGTTCCCGCTGGGAACACGTTTAACATTCAAATGTTGAATGTTAATACTTTTGAAATAAGATGTTGAGGATAAAATGTTAAAAGGAAATTGCTGTTCATTTATTTTATTTTTAAAACGTGCGTATTCTTGAAAGTAAAGCATATTTTGACAGTATAATGAGCTTAATTGTTAAAGGAAATTGTTGAAACAAGAAATGCGAAAATTCAAATGTTAAAAATTAATTTCTTTACGTATTAAGCCAAGTACACTTTTTACACTAAAATCATGTTAAGGCTTAAATCAATATTTGCAGTATGGAAAATATTTATTTACAATGAATGTATTTGTAGTAAAATTTGAAGTTGGTACTAACAAGTACATATGTATATGGGATCGTGAGTAACTTTTCACTCACGAGCCAGCTCACAAGAAAAAAATACTCATGAAATACTCATGTGAGTGAAAAAACCTAATAACAAAAATTTGCGCTTTCGATAAAACTCACAAAAAAGCTTTAGAACAAATTGAAAAATTTTAGGCCCTAATAAATCAAGTGATACATTTATGTATATATATTTTTTTTAAATTGAGTTTTTTAATTTTTCTTCCATCGAAATTTAAAAATAATTGATTTCAAAATTTAAAATAATGGGTTAGGGCCCTTCTGTGTTATGATAACGATATGTACGTAGAAACAAAAAATACAAAAAATTTATACAAATTTTAAATACATATTATGAAACCAAAAAGCAACGACTGCATAATTTTCTGCATTTCTTCGGTTAAAGAATTTATAGAAAAAATCTGATTTTCCTTTTTGTAAAGTTTATCATCATTTTGAGATTTTTTTTTTATAGAAAAAATGTAGTTTAAGTTACAATTCATACGAGGTATTAAACAAGATTATATATGATTTTTTTGAGACATGACTGTATACAATATAAAAGAAATATATATACCCTGTCGGAAAATTAGTTAACTTTAAACTAACTTTAAGCTAACTATTTATCAACTAGTGCTGACTGAGAGTTGGATTACTTTCCAATGGACACAGCTAATTATTTTAACATTGCGATATCCTAGGCTGCAGTCAATTGTCCCACTCTTCACTATTTTTTAACTAACTTAAAGTTGACTTTATTTCAGTCAGCTGGTAGTCAGTAAATTTGCAAGAACATATTGCTCGGATTCAAGCTATGTATCACAGTACTAGCTAAGGTACCACCTAAAACAATTACAGCAAAGTGTTAAAATATAAAAATTAAATTAAATTAATTGATATAAAAACTAAATTTGAAAGTTGCTGAGAGTAAAATTTTTTGGCTCTGTCGACTTAAGAATTGATTTTGCTACAGTTCTAGATTACATTGTAGTGAGCTTTTAGTTAGTCTAAGAAAAGTTAACTAAAAGCCAATTATTATTGTAGTCTGCTAGCGATTTTCCGATAGGGTATATATATACGCATGTATATTTATGTATGTTCATACAATTTTCACTTCTCTTAGCTTCAAGCTAAAATAAATTTCATGCATGAAGTTTTTTTTTAATTTACATATTTACTTCTTGAAGAAAATTTAAATATTTATATATGAGAGAAACAAAAAAAGTCCAAGTCATATAGAAAGATACACGTACCTGTACGTATAAGAACTCCAACGATTTTCAGATGATTGATTTGAATAATTTTTCATTAGTTTCAAACTTATTACAAAAAAAATAATAAATAAAGCAGAAACGACAATTTCTTACACGAAACCTTAACAAGTTTAAGTCTTCCCTTTAAAGTTTTCTTAATTTTCATACACTTGTCTAAACTGCAAGATTTTTATTGATTTATTTAAATTTTTTCAAAAAACAATTCAAACTTAAATATATTTTAAAACCAAATATTAATGCGATTTTTACACACTTTGGTTTAGTTATTAAACAGAATTTGCACATTTTATCATTAAGTTTTTAAGATATTATGTATATTTTGAATATTTATTAGATGTATTTTTTAAAATTTTTTTTTTTTAATAAAACATTTTAAAATGTTGTTGCACAAAATGCTTAATGCATAAAATTGCAATGAATTTTATATCTATTGTGCCATACATTCATTATATATTAATCTTTATGCTTTTTTAATCAAGGGAATAATAAAAATGAAGAAAAATATTAAAAAATCACTGTGAAAAACTTTGCAAATAATCAAAAGGATCGAATAAATAATTTGAAATGAAAATAGTTGGTTGGTATTGTTATTTTATCAAAAAAAAAAATTTACTGGCAACCAATGAATGTAGTTACATGAATGTACTCGTACATACATATATATATGTATATATATATGCATGTATGTGAATTTTTCTGACCATTCAAAATAAAGGGTGCCCTGAAATTTTGGCGAATTTCGCTAATATGTTGATGTAAGGGATGTAAATCTAAAAGTAAAAATTACAAGAACCCGATTCCTATTTTTAGACATAAATCAAATTCATAAAATGAATTTAGCTTTATTACTTGCTATACTTCACTATCTGTCTTCCCTTCACTATGCCTTTCAAAAATAATTGCACAGACATGCACATCTCTGGTTACTAGCGATAAAAGCTTTTTAGTTTCAAGAAAAACCACTTTTAACGTATGAAGTTTTTTTTTTTAAATCAATATGGGCAAATTAAAATAAAGTTGTTATAAATTAACAAATAGTGTATTAACGAACGATTTTTATGAACATACGATTTTTTAGTATAATTTAACGCTTATTAAAAATTTTATTGGAATCTTATTAACAATTAGGTTGATATGGTTTTGTTTGTATCTTTATAATAAACTTTGTTAAAGACATGCAGATTTCACTTAAATATGAACCTTCGTTTGTAGAATATTGTAGCATTTAAAGCTCGATTTGTGCTGAAGTCGACTTGGGCTTTTATGTGTTAAGCACAGTTTACATGTATGTACATATCCTTCAGAAAATTTGGTGACAATTGATACAAACGTACTCGTTCTATGACTTGGGAAAATTCGAGTGTTGCCAAAAGTACGGAGTAGTACCCGTATATGGTGAAAAAAGGACATATCGTTTAAATGGTTGTATATTAGTGATCTGCATGATTACGAATCAAACGGCATAATTTTGCATTTTCTAAAATGAATATTGAGCTAGCACTTAACATTAAAATAATGAATGATGCTATTGTATGATTCATATCAATGATGCTGTTGTTAATAAATGCATGTCACTGCTTGCAGTCTCTATTCATTCATATGATTCACTAAAGTAATGAATCAGTATGATTGTTTTGATTACTTCTTAAAACCCCTTCTGACAAATATAGTTTTATGTAAAATTATAAAATAAAATAGCTAGCCCCATTTTATTTTATAAAAAGTTTTAATACCATAAAAACTATTAATTAATACG
This sequence comes from Tachina lurida, assembly GCA_944452675.1. NCBI lineage: Eukaryota > Metazoa > Arthropoda > Insecta > Diptera > Tachinidae > Tachina > Tachina lurida. The sequence continues at coordinate 84,316,021 of OX101755.1, forward strand.
CCATGTTTTATTAACTTAAGACTTCATCTAGTCAACATGCTTTTGTGAGTTATTTGATTGCAAGACAATCAAACAACAGTAATAATTTTTATTAAATTTTACTAACAACACTTAAAAAAAAAAGAGAGTGAGTTAATGACAGTCAGTTGTTAGAGAGGCAACACTGCAAGCAACATCATTAGTACATACTGATGTTAAAAAACAAAACAAAAGCATTGTAATAGTGAGTAGAGATCGAAAGTAAATCAACTCATACAGTTCTCTGTTATATATTCACCATTTTCATGATGTATCTATCGTCTTGATCTGGAGCTAATTTAATTCGGACTAGGGCTAGCATTGTATGTAGTAAACGGCAACTGAGCATGTTCGATGTCGATGAATGCAGGATCTATAAAATAGTGTAAATATAATGTTATTTGCTGCCTCCAATGTGACTCTGGAACCAGTCCCGTAACTATTCTTAAATATTAACCTAAGCTTATCTGATATTTACAATTTTGAAATATGACTGGCCCTGTGGTTGAGTGGGTAGTGTGGTAACCTGTCATGCAGGAGGTTGTCGGTTTGAATCTCAAAATAATTTCTGATTAAAAGTAAAATGTCATTGCATTTGTAACAATAAAAAAAATTGTTAAATGGGGCCGAATAGGCCCCTATGAGATAGTTCAGTGACAAGTCACAAAGTGTATGCAAAGTATCAATTAACCTCCTGCTTGGTCATCACCATGTAAAAGTGATAAAAGTGGTGCTATTCATAGGAAGTGTTAGAACTCGCACTGGGGGCAAATTATGGCACTCGTTATCAAAAGAAATTACGAAATATTTCACTGGAATTTATATGGAAATATTTTTAAATATTGAATCGTATCGATTGCCGTAATTTGCCCCCTGGTCCCTATCACTTCGTGACCGGTCACGTGACTAGTCTTGTGTCAGTTTGATTTCCTGCTACAAAGCTTAAATAAATTTGACACCAGAGCTGCATCAGAGTTGTAAAAATGAATTCAACTTTATTACTTGATATACTTCACTATCTGTCCTCCAAAAAGAATGTAAGAGACATTGTACTACACATCTCTGGTTGCAAATTAAACAAATTAAAATATTGTAACAGTGAATTTTATTGTAAACTAAAGAATAAAGATTTTATGAAAATAACGTTTTTAATATGATTTGGCATTTATTGCAAATATTTTTGGAATTTTATTAACAACTGGGTCGATATTGTTTTGTTTATGTCTTTATAATAAACTTCGTGAAGGACATGGAGATGTTTATTTAATATGAAGCTCCATTTTTTGAATATTGTAACATTTATAACTCTATTCGTAAGCCGATTTAGGCTACATTAATATGCTTTGTATTTTTTCTTTTAAAAAACAGATTTGTTCGTGTGAAAAAAGCAACAGGCGTCTTGTAAAAATGAAATCTATAAAAAAATTTAAAAATATTACCCTAAGAAACTAGGGGTCTAAAATCAAAACCTAGCTAGTGTAAACATGCATGTTTCACCTAAATCGAATCAATTTGTCATCACTTGAATCCATGATTCAACAGATGATTTGTCATGATTTTTTTTTTTGCTGGGTAACACCAGCAATAATTACTAAACAATAAGCTTATAATAATATTTTCTGTGTATTTCAGAACAAATTATTAAAATTTAAATAAACATTTTATTTTCATATCACTTATGTTTCCTGTAAATTAAGGGACACCATTTATACAGTTTGCACTCACTTTTAAAATATGTATGTATGTACGTATGCAATTACAGTGGAATCTCCCTTGAGCGGACACTAAAGGGACCATTGAAATGTTTCCGTACAAGGGGACTGTCCGGACCAGAGAAAACTTAACATTTAAATGGAGCGCTGCCGGACCTTTCAAAAGTGTCCGTCTAAAGTGCCTCTCCGCCTATAGTAAGTGTCCGTTAAGGGAGATCCCACGGTATATTTATACTCAGCCATGCACATGTTTTAATGCAGAGCAAAACATTTTGAGTTTTTATTAACAAATAAAATTGCAAAATGTTGCAGATGCGATTATTTATATTTTAAGCTCTTTTTGTAAAAATAAATAAAGTTTTTTGGAAGTTCTTGAGCCGTATTTATATTAATATTTTACGTTGTGGAAAAATATACATTCGGCAAACTCTGGGACATCATTTATTAAATAGATACTATGTATTTTCCAATTGCCTCTTTAGTTATTTAGTATTTCTAGTGTGAAAATAATGATTAAAAAATGATAACTCCATTATCCCAGATTCGCTTGACATTTATTTAAATTTTGCTTAATGTATCACCTCTGATTTCTTACTGTTTAATTTTTTTTTGTTATACATATTTTAATTTACTTAAACCGGAATGAAATTCAATCAGGAACAAGTTTTTAATCGGGCTCACGTTTAGTATTTTCTATTCGTACTCGTATACACAGAAAAAAATAACACGATACATTTTATAATATCCATTAAAATGTTTGTAATATCAAATAAAGAATTTCACTTATAAGCAATTTGATAATTAAAACAATTAAAAATTTAATTGACTCATTTAAATTTTTAATCGAACATTTTAATTTGTGAACAATTTTTTCTGTGTAGAAGCAAATATTTTTATGATATAATGTAATTTTCTAATGACGGTAAAAAAGTTAAACTAGCTGGAGAAAATGTCTAAATATTTCTGTGTATCCTTGTAATGCAGGACTATGTAAGTGAATTCAAAATCTACTAACTCACCGTAGGATAACTTCGGCTCAAGGAGCTTCTAGGCAGACCCGCTTGGTAAATAGGAGTACACCCCAGGGTGCAGTTCTTTTGCCACTGTTGTGAAATCTAGCTTTAAATCCTGTGCTGCTATCTCCGGAATCGCTGGGGTGCAGGGTAGTGGCTTATGCTGATGATGTGGCAAAACTGTAACAGGAAAATTCCTCAATTCTCTAAGGGATAACCTACACGATGGTCTCTCACATTTAACAAAATGGACGCAGAAACGAGGGCTCGCCATTAATCCTAATAAAACGAAACTAGTACTCTTTTCCAGGAAGTATAAGATACCTGTTTTCCAACTTATCACTCTCAATAATACGGATATAAAAGTGTCCAACACTGCAAAATATCTCGTTGTTATCCTTGATTCAAAGCTGAGTTTTAAAATTAATATTTTAGAGACAGTGAAAAAAGCAACAATTTCACTCTATCTTTGCAAAAAATCCATTGGGAAAAATTAAGGTCTTACCCCAAAAATCGTTCAAAGGATCTATGCTGCAATAGTGCGTCGGTTCTCATGTATTGGATCATCGTGTGGTGGTCATCCCTGGAGAAAAATACGAATCTACATATCTTACATAAGGTTCAAGGACTTGCATCCTTGTATATAACCAGTGCTCTTCGCACTACTTCTACGGATACACTGGGGATGCTCCTTCACCTACTACCATTGGACCTATTAGGGAAGGAATTGGCAACGACCTCGGCAATCCGTCTTCGTTATACCTCTATATGGAATGAAAATGGAACCGACCACTGTAGAATACTCGATGATGAAGTTAGGGGATGGAGGATTGACCAAACCTCCCCTGCTCTACTAAACGAACGTCTTTATAAAACCTGGATACCATCCACAGAATTGGGGATGAATGGAGCTCCAGGTAGAAGAAAAAGTGTGGAGTTTTATACGGATGGCTCCAAAACACAAGAAGGTGAAGGATATGGAGTCTTTTCAGGGGCTTTAGGTCTTCGTATTGCAAAGTGACTTCCGGATCACTGCAGTGCTATAAGAGAAGTTGCGAATTGGTTGAAAGTGAATATCACTATAACGACTTTGATTAACATATACACCAATAGTCGAGCAGCTATTACGCACTTCGAATCACTGGTTCTAAGAACAACAATAGCCCTAGACCGCTGATCATCATTAAATAAGATGGCTGAGCAGTTTGATATTAGGATCATCTGGATCCCGGGTATAGGGGAATTCTAGGGCTGATGAGCTTGCTAGAATTGGGACAACTTTACAGGTTCTCTCTTCCAAACTCAGGCTTAGGCGCAAGACAGAGGATGAAACAAATAGAAGGTGGGTCACAAGAAATGATTGCGTCATCACAAGGCAGTAATGGACTCATCTAAATAGGAAAAATTCGGCTTCTTTAATCTTGAAGAATATGAAACAAATCTATTGTCCGTGCTAACCGGACACTGTCTCATTGGTAGGCATGCACGAAGGCTAAAGGTTGAATACAACGATTTTTGCCGTAGCTGCCAGGATTTCGATGAAGAGGAAAGTGTAGAACACGTTCTTTATCACTGTCCTGGACTTGCAAGAAAGAGATTTATCACAATTTTACCCCTTAGGGGGGTCAAGACTCGCAGTTGTCCGATTTGGCCCAAATTTTGGGATCCGCTTACTTAAATATCGCTTTCTGTAAATTGAGTCTTATTTAGGTAAATTTTATAAAATTGCAATTTTGACCTAAGTGTGCTACGCCAGGGAGCTACCCGATTTGGCTAAGAAAATCTTACCCGATTTGGCTAAGATTTTCACTTTCTAGGGTTTTAAAGTATGTTTTCTTTCGTATCCTTTTGCTTCCGCGATAATCCATTTAAACACCGGACATGTCGACATGACATAATCGTTAGTGTAATTATTTTTTTGCAAAGAACTTAACCATCTCAGATTAACTACGTTACGTTTTATAGAAAAAGTTTTATATTTGCTTAGATGTGTACACACACGAGGGTGGATCAATACGTCTTTGACTTTTTGAATGAAATACAGTTTTTTTTACAAAACAAAAATTAGTTTTTCAACATAATCTCCTTTTAACTCAATATCCTTAGTCCAACTTTTCTCCAGTTTTTGTAACCCTTCCAAAAGATAGGATTTTTCGAGGTCCTTAAAATAGGCCTTTGTTTGTGGAATGATTCGTTGTTGGAGTCAAGTCTCTTTCCGACGAGTCATTTCTTTAAGTTTGGGAATAGTAAATAGTAACTCGGGGCTAAGTCTGAAGAATAGAGCGTATGAGGGAACAATCCGTAGCCCAATACATGGATTTTCGCCACGTAAGCTGCACATGAGTTTGTGGTCGATTGTAAACAAACGTGGCACCCATCTTGCAGACAACTTTCTTCAACCCAGCTGATCATTTAAAATCGAAACCACACAACCATATGAAATGCCTATGGCATCAACAATCCCACTCACTTTTATTCTTCCATCGGTCAACACCATATCGTGGATTTTTTTTTGGACATTTTCGGGTGTACTGACCTCAATTGGCCGTCCAGAGCGAGCAGCGTCATTTGTACTTATGCCACCACAACGAAAGTCAGTAATCCAGTTTTTTACATTGAAATCGATGGTGCAGAGTTTCTATAGCATATATCGAGCTTTTCCTTGGTTTGATTGACGGGTTTTTTTTGCAAAAAATAATGTTTAATGAGCACTCGAAATTCACTTTTTCCATTTTTAGACAAATACACTAGGTTTTATGTTCAAAATTTGACAAAAATATATTAACAGATACAGGTACTTGCTGAGAATAGTGTTGCATTTCATATAACTACGAGGGAAGTTCGAAAAGTCATGGAGTTATTGATCTAACCTCGTACACAAATATGTGGTCATATGTATGTGTTATGTCATGCAGGTATAAAAGCGAAAAATAAAAATAAACCAAATCAAGGTTTTTGTTATGTTTTGCGTATTAAATAACATAGTATGGTTCTAAACGTTTTATCCAAAATATGTTTTAACAAAAAGCTATAGTATAAAGACAAATAGAAAAACTTAACAAGCATCACGTGATAATTTTTCTCTTGAAAAAAAATAAAACTGGAAGTTCAAGAAAACTTATACCAAAAAAGGTTTTTATTTTGGCATTTTTTGTCATTGACTTGACTAAAGGAATGTCCTATGAGACGAAACATTTTCATAGTAAGGTCCCTGCCCTTCATAATTTCAGTTTGATTGAAAAATCATATAATAGACACTTTCGTTAAGCACGTGTGAAAGTTTTTGTAATCAACCAAATCAAACGCAACAAAATGGATTTTACAGCTGAAAGAATTAAAAAAAGGCTCAGTTAGCCAACTGTAATGTAAAGTAACTGCAACAGTAGGAAACAGCTGATCGATATTGTTACGTCAAAAGTAATCAAAATGGTTATAGAGATGTAATGTAACGTAATCTACTTTTCACATAAAAGTATCGATCAGCTGTTTCCTACGTTGCAGTTACATTCGATTACAATCGGGAAACTGAGCCTTAAGCAAAATTGAAATTTTAAAGTAAATTTCTAAACAGTAAATTGTTAGAAAGGGATAGGTGAGGACTATTTTTTTGTGTTTATTTTTGCAAACAAAAGGGACGTGATTAAGTGAAATCTTTTATGCCTTGCTAGATGCTGCTCTGTAAGCTAGTGGAGGTAGTATTTAATATTATCATGCACCAGATAAAATAAAATTCAGCTGCCCGTAGCTGTCCGTTCAATAGCTGTATATCTATAAAGTCGTAATGTTACTGACTGACTGACTGACATATCATCGCACAGCGCAAACGACTACAACTACAGATCTGAAATTTTTTATGTAGATTTCTCTTCCAATATGTTAATTTACTTAGAAGGATTTTTTGATATTCAAACTACTAAGGGGGTAAAAAGGGGTAAAATCGGTATCTTTTTATCTCGGAAAGTACGGTAGATGGACTCCAAATTCTAAAAGCATACGAATCCTGCTTAAAATAAGCCAACACGTGCTTGGCACTTTTCGATATGTGTACTTTTAGGGGTAAAAGGTGGCCAAAACTGAATGTTGGTACCTTTTTTACACTCGAAACCTCTTCTTAATTATTGAACACATGCGGTATTTTTTTTATTAATGAGAACGTACATATGACATACATGTAACAATAATAATCTACTATTACTTCCTACAGCTCAATAGAAACCGCTGTTTTAGGAATAGCACTTTTTGGATGTGGTGATTTTGGAAAATGGAACTTTGCTTGCAAATGTAATCTATGAAAGCTTAATTTTTTTTGGATAAGGTACTTTTCGAGAGATGTACCTTCTGAAAATGGTATTTTATCAAAAAAAACTCTTTCAAAAAATATTTTTCAGAAAAGGTATTTACTCAAAAAGGTGTTTTAAGAAAAAGGAACTTTTTAAACAGTAATCTTTGGAAAAAGTACTTACTGATAAAAGTACTTTTTAGGTGAGATAGTTTTTTTACACGGTACTTTGTAGAGAAAGGTTCTTCCTATTTGCTAGCACCTCCACCTGTAAATAGTTATAGAGAAGCGGAACAACAATATTTTGAGAGGTCAATCTTACGAGATTGACAAAGCAAATTTTTCATTGAATATTATTTCAACATAACTTTTTATTATCTTATTGGCTTACATATATTCAATTTCAATAAAAATATAATAATCATTTTTTTATTTCTTTTTGGCATGTTGTTAAATCGTCATATTGTGCTTATTTCACCATTTTTAAATTAGCTATTTTTAAAACATTTTCAATTTTATACCCTAATAATATATTGTATAAGTTTTTTCATATGACATGATACCATATTAGTTGAATTTGATAATTCTGATAACGGATTCGTAATCAGCGACCCCAAAAACCCCCATGTACCAATTTATGGATAATTTTCTACATTTTTCGACTTTTGGCCGCATAAAAGGGGCTTTGGCCGCACTGTGCGGCTGCAGGTTTTTATCCATGCATATTTTGTCGCAGCAGTCTAGTTAAAAAAAAAATTTTATTTTTATTGGCAACAATTAGCAAATATAGTGCTCTCAATGTAATACAAAATGTTGAATGAATCATAGCTTATAACACTAATGGCATAAGTAAATTTTAAAAAGGTAATTTTATTTTAATAAATCTGAAAGATTTGAAGGTGGCACCACTAAAATATGTATATATGCTTGAATAGTTATCAGATGATTCTAATGCTACTGTCGTTCCGAAATTGCTAGAACTTTGTTATATTCTGCTGTACAGTGTTATAATTAACACTAAACATAAACTTACATCATCCGCTTTTATTTCAAGGCAGGAAAAAAAATTGAACTTTGTTAGTACGATGCCTAAAATTTTGTTTGAAAAATATATTTTTCAATTAATCCACAATTTAAGTAAATTTCGCCCAAATGTGCGAACTTATATACAGGGTGTTTTTTTAGAGGTATAGAGCTTCGAATTGAAATAAAACAAGAAAATCGTTTTAATGTCCATCAATTTGGCTTTATTGGAAGGATAATTTTATGCCATTAATGTTTAAATATGATTTCGGGCATGTGGCCGCCGCGGCTGGCTCGAATAAAGCCAATTCTACAGGTCCAATTTTCAACCACTTTTTCGAGCATATGGGGCCGTATGTTGGCAATAACGCCACGAATGTTGGCTTCCAAGTCCCCTAACGTTTCTGGTTTGTTGGCGTAGACGAGCGACTTCACATATCCCCAAAGAAAATAATCCAATGGTGTCAAATCACACGATCTTGGTGGCCAATTGACAGGTCCATTCCGCGAAATTATGCGCTCATCGAATGTTTCCTTCAATAAATCGATTGTGACGTGCGCTGTGTGGCATGTAGCGCCGTCTTGTTGGAACCACAACTCATCCACATTCAAAATCTTCCATAAAGTTGATGGACAAAGCTCCAATTGCTGTGCACGGTGGCGAATGGATTCATTCGGGTCCTCTTCAACACTTTGCTCTACAGCGGCAATTGTTTCTTCGGTGCGCACTGTTCGACGTCTCTGCGGATGCGTATTATCACATAGAGTAAACGTAGTGCGAAAACGATCCATGGTTAACCGAATTAATTGCTCTGATGGACGATTATGTCGACCATAAAATGGACGGAGCTTGCGGTAAACTTCGCGAACTGAACCATTATTTTCGAAATAAATTTGCACGATTTGCAAGCGTTGTTCTTTTGTCAACCTGTTCATGATGAAATGGCAAACCAAACTAAATATTAATCACTTGACAGCTGACAAAATGGCCGCCAGTTAAAAAAGTGATGCCAACTTAAAGTTCTATACCTCAATAAAAAACACCCATTAGATATGTACATATTAGAGAGCTGTATGATTTGATTCACTTTCGCTTTCTACTCACTATTACAATGCTTTTCTTTTGTTTTGTTTTTTAACATCAGTATGTACTAATGATATTGCTTGCAGTGTTGCCTCTCTAACAACTAACTGTCATTAACTCAATCTCTTTTTTTAAGTGTTGTGTAAAAAAAATCAATAACAATTCTTATTGTTTTTTGTTTGTTTTGTATAGTAAAAGCATGTTGACTAGATAAAGCCTTAAGTTAATAAAACATAGCGTATTATTAATCGTTTTTCTCGTATTAAAACAATTTATAAAATAAAATGGGGCTAGTTATTTTATTTCATAATATTACATAAAACTATATTTGTCAGAAGGGGCTTTAAGAAGTATTCAAAACAATCATACTGATTCATTATTTTAGTGAATCATATGAATGAATAGAAATTGCAAGCAGTGGCATGCAATTATTAACAACAGTCTCATTGATATGAATCATGCAATAGCATCATTCATTATTTTAATGTTAAGTGCTGGCTCAATATTCATTTTAGAAAATGCAAAATTATTCCGTTTGATTCGTAATCATGCATATCACTGGTACATATGCATGTGTGTTTTTTTTAGCTTCCGTAACAATCGGTGCGTATACGTTATATATATGTAGAACAGCATTTGACAGATTTATGTTCATGTTATGTAAAACACAAGACACATTGATATAGTTAAAATAGAAATATTAGTTAAGGAAGCAGAATAAAATCATATTAAGTTAAAAACCTAAGGCAATATAGAGTGGACTTTTATTAAATGTCATTTCTTATGAGAAATAGTTTGTCTTCATACATATATTCTATGTGTTGTATTTATGTATATACGATACGAACACATTTACATGGATACACATACATTACACTGACTCAAATAAGAATTCGTGCATTTGTTTTTATTTTAGCTGAGTAAATAAGTACATTTACCTAACAGCTGTCAAAAAAGTTGAAATAGTGTTTTTGTATACAACAAGTTACATGCGAAACTCTTTGATGCGTTTGTCGCAGAAAGTTCGTTAACTATCAACTTTTTAACGCGTTGTATTGTTTTGACAACTAAGCAGCCGGCAATAAATAAGAAAAAACTAAAAAAAAAGTTAGAAGCATGCAGTAAAAACTTATTAAAGAGTTTGAAAAACATAGATTATTGGATAAAAAAGGAGTTGAAGTTTTCCAAGTCCATTTTTGCCATGTAAAAATAAGTAAAAAAGCTGATAGAATAGGCGTTTATAATGCGTGTTGTGCAACTTGCCATTTTCATGCGCTAAAGTTTTCAAACTCACAATATTCTTCGACGAACTAACGCGTGTTATGTATTTCTTACCTTTAATGGACATGACCTCGTCCAATTTTTAAGGTACAAAACTATCAGGGGTGTTCTTTTAATCGCGCGTTTTGAAATCGCCTAATTTCCGGGAAAGAGCTGCATTAAAAGGCTGACTAATTGCAGCTTTTTGATTGGTTTTAATGTTTTAGATGCTTAAGATATTTTATACCAACTTATCTCCGAATGCATTAAATCGTCCGATCAGCAGAACATTGTTTTTCGTTTTTGGAACTCGCACGATTTCAAAACTCGCGGCTTACAGAACACCAATGTATATCATTCTAACAGCCAAAACTCTTTCCCAAATTTCGTGGGACTCGGATAAGTAGGAGTACATATAATATAATAATCGTGCCCGCACATTTTTTCAACACAAGATTAAGCATTTGTCAGAGCTCAAGGTATCCGCATCTGCCAAGTATCGTCATAATCGTTAAGGGACCCATACACTACAACAGCATGCATGCGCAATAAAGTGTTTGTGCCAGCGGTTTGGTAGTGTATGGGCATTTTGTGTGATTGTACGTTTTGCTGTAGTGATGTCAAATAGAGTTTGATATTTTGCTGATGGTACCAGCTTGCTGGTATTGTGTATGGTGAAATAAACTCAGTTGAGTAAATTTGTCAAGGAGTAAATATGCATTTAAAAATCGTAATTTGTTGAAACATATGGAATGGAATTTTAGCACTTTAGTTACACATATCTGCTAATATTAACAAAATATCAATACAAATTGCAGCAAAAACTGTGTCACTATTCATAACCTCCCTTCTTGAACATTTTTAAAAAGTGAATATTGTATGGTATGTTATGTGGTTGTAGCATAATTGCTCAACAGCTGTTGTAGTGTATGGGCCGCTTTATCTGATTCACACTGACTGCCTCTCACACAGGGTACCACATTTTATACTATGTTCGCCATGTGCTTATATATGGCGTAATAAAATGTGTGCACTGACTAAATTCAAACGAAAGAAACTGTGTTACTGCATAAAGATGTTGCTGCAATGCACTCGTTGCCATCTGTGTTGTCGTTTACTATTGGTAGCCAATTGATCAAACGCTCTTCTAGCACAATCTGGAAATACATGTTACTGTTTCTAGGTGTTTGTATTAGGGATGGGCAAATGAAGAAAATGTATCGATACATATCGTATCGATGTTTTTGAATAGTATCGATATATGTTTTTTGAAAACATCGATATTTCGATATATCGATATTTTTTGCTGCATTAATTTCGAATGCACAAATACTCACTTTAAGAAATTTAATACAAGAGAACTATTTATGTAAAGTAATACGTAAGCTACTGTAGCTCCTTAAGACTTCATTAGTCTTTACTTTCTGTTGCTGCTCTGTGCTGTGCCGTTTCTGTTTCTAAATTTTATTAGTTACTTTTTCTGTAATAAATTATCAGCTGTTTCGGACCAAAATGGTCACAGTTTTCCACTAAAGTGATGAGTTTTGCATCGTCCATTGTTATTAGAGGGAACAACTTTTCGGTTTTTAACGTTTATAAACACATGTCAAAAAAATAATACAATTTCAGTTCCCGGGCGTAATTGTTGTAAAGTTTTAGCTATAGTTCTACCATCGCATTCATAAAGTGAATAACATAACAGAATTAAGGAGAGAAAAACTAATGGCTTATATGTATATGATTTTTATAAACCAAAAAGAGTCAGCTGATTCGTAACAGAAAGTAAAAACAAATTCTGCCTTTAGGCTTATACCCACACAATCCAAAAAGTCACCTGCCTTAGTTGGGTCACAGTGAAAAAACGGCTATAGCTCTTAAAAGTATCGAAACGCGATACTCGTAAATAAGAATCGATGTATCGATATATAGGTTTTTGAAATATCGCCGATATATATCGATATTTATTTTCTCAAATATCGATATTTCGATATATCGATATTTTTTGCCCATCCCTAGTTTGTATATAATTCGATTGGACGTTATTTTGAATTTCAGAATTACTGTATATCTACTTTTATGTTGGTAGTACCGTGTATTGTTGGTAATACAGTTTTATTACCATGTTTATTTGCACTTTTATGTGTGCGTGTGTACGCAGCGTGACCGTTAGACCAACTAAAGTGACAATTTGCCACTTTTTCGACTGACTTTCCACTTTTTCGACTGCTGTGGCACTTTTTGTCCCCCTTTTTTTTAGAGTGAATTATATAAAAACACATTAAAAATAAAAAGTTTAGTGTATTTTTCTCGTTTTTTTTTTAGTTTTGCCCCTTTTTCTTTGATAAATCCCCTATTTGGTGCCACTTTTTGAAAAATGTCATCGGTCACGCTGTGTGTACGTTTAGTTCTTTAGCTAAATACTTCTAGATAGTTCTGTTTATTTACCACATGTTTTCTTTATAAAATTAGCTCGTTATACATTAGCTCTGTTCGAATATAAATTTCTTAGCAATCGGATAAGCAACATATGAAATCATAGCAAAAAATTAGAAGGCGTGTCCTCGCCAAATGGAAGCTACACCCTCTTAGATAAGAAACAGTTGGGAATCGATCCAAATGATGCCGAGTTAGAAGTAAAAATAAAATAAATAAAGACAGATTGATAACATCCTCCTTGTGTTAAAGCCGATTGACATATTGATAAAAAATTTTAAATTTTGTAGTGATATATTTTCGGTGATAATAGTGCCTAGTGGTTTAGATAGAAGGAACAATTGACTCCAAATGGAAATCATGTAGGAGGCAATGCAATGATGGATATATAAATATTAAAGCGCTTACTGGGCCACTTCAAAACAAAAATTCGGCAGCATTAAATCTGTTGCAATAACGATAAAGTGCTTAAGTCATATTTTACTGTTTTGCAGTAGAACACTTTTAAGCTTTCCCGTCGATTTTCAGAAATTTGTTTCCTTAAAGGTTAAATATTGTATTTATTAACAAAAAAGGGGCTCTATATAGGAATTGTTAGCTTAAAAAAGCAAACTTTAGGGATATGTTTTTGTATTTTTTTTATATAAAATTGAAGATGTTGGCTTAAGTTTGTAGTTGATAACGAAAGATTTTATGTAAAAGCGGTTACAAAATAAAATAACAAAATATATATGACTCAGCAGAAAATGTTCGATCGACAACTTGCATTAAAACTACATTAAAATAATAAAAGTAGTTTTTTGTGCTTTTTGGGGAATTTTATTTGTTATATTAAGTTTTAATAGTTTTATCGCACTTATTCCTAAAATTAATATAGTTGTCTTCATTTATTTTCCTATCACAAACTTGAAACGGGAGAGTAAGGTAGACACTTACAAAAATGAACCCCTTAGATACGAAAAAGTCACTGAACATTTTCTGTCGGATAAAATTTTGCTGCAAACTGAAGTTAATGTCCTAAAAGCCCATATCATGGCACCAAATTGATATTTATATGAAAACAAAAACAGAATTTTAAAAATTTTTTCATTCTTCACAAAAATTCTATATATTTATGTGTATTAAGGTGATTCTAAATTAACAATATAAATTACTGACACGTCAGTACGAAGACTTATTCTATGCAGTGTATGAATATAGTTATTTAGTGTATGCTGTTTGTCTTTGCCTATTTCCTGTATTTTCATTAAGAAGTAGGCCTTTTATATGCATATGAACTCGTATGTAAGTAAAATAAATGGAAGTGTGGTTCTATCAAAGTTCATTTAATACCAGCTTACATAACACGTAACGCTAAACAGACATATTCGTACATATATACAATTTGATTTCTTACACATGAATATGTTTGTATATTTATACACGAGTTCAATTGTCTGAGGAATTTTCTTGTGTAACAGCGCAATTTATAACAAATTTCATGTTCTGTGTCGCCATTGTATGTTATTTTAAATGTCGAAAAGACAAAATGTTTTTATGGTGTAAGTTTCTATTTAATAAATGTTTAGAAATTGTTTTTCTGCATGAAGTGATTTTACTACATAACATACGAATATCCCAGCTAGCATTTTGTATCACAATCGAATCTTTTCCGAATCAGCTTGACTGGAAAGATAACCGCATATGAGCTAATTTTTCGATCATAAATGATACCCCCGTTGTGAAAAAATGGTACCCTACCGATGAATCATACTAAACAATAATTTATGCTACGATTAGCTGATGAATTTTTGAGCGATTTTCTGGTAGTAAAAAGTCATTGAATCATCTTTTTTGGGTTCGTTTGCATTTTGTTCCTCTATTTTCAAGAAATCACTATTTGATCATATAGATGAATCATAAGTGAATCCTTTTTTCAATCACCCAGTGATTAATCATCAAAAGTGATCTGAGGAGAATCATATAAGAGATATCTGCAAAAAATAATCACCCAAATGCTAGCTGGGATCACACATATACATGTGTATGTATGTACCCAGCTAGCCAAGAGCTGTTTAATAGGCGATGCTGCTTATTATACAACTTGTAAACGAATCTCCTGATGATCATTAGGAGAGTGATATTGCACACTTTGTGTTCAACTCTCTCTCTAATAAATCGTGCTATAATATTTAATCGACGATACATTTATCTAAAATATGTTTGTTCTTTTTTATTTTAGTGTTAACTAATAAATATTGTTTTTTTCTTAATTTCCTCGCTAATGCTTTCATTTAAGTTTTGAATAGGATATTTTAGGATAGGAATATTTTTTAAAAGAATTAAAGGTATATCAAACTGAAGTATAAATTTAATGTGTTTGATATTTTGGGTTAAATTATTGGAGTAACATTAAGAACCTTTAAAATATTCTAATTCTATTAATTCATGGAATTTTGTACAGGGGTCTAATCGTCGCTTTCGATAACGAGCTGATTCGATGACGTTTTTTCAGTTTGAGATTATGGCATTCGATATCGAACTATATTTACAATGTTCGATAGTGAATGCCATAATCTCAAATTGAAAAAACGTGATCGAATCAGCTCGTTATCGAAAGCGACGATTAGACCCCGGATTTCTTGCAGTGCCATTTTATTTACGCCAAAGATGGAAGCGATAAATGTTTAAAAAAGCAAAATTCAACAAAGTAATCCTCTATTTTCCATGTAAAGGGGCTATTGCATCTACATACATACATACATACATACGTGCATAGTGCATCATTTTCTATGTGCTAAGTTTTGAATTAGCTTATCTTTTATTTTTTTAACGTTTGAAACTATTTCTCCGTTCAGAAGGAATTCTGACCTTAGTCTCCACTACCCATCGACTTGGGCATGACATGAACATGACGCCGGCAGAGCAACTGTGAAAAAATCATCAACTTCTTTGTTGTGGTGAATACGTGCGATGTCCATGTTCAGGCATATCAAAGTATTTTGCGCTAGTGCAATAAAGACGGAATATTTACTAATTTTGCTCTGTCTCTTTTCTTTCTATTACAAATGGTTGCGGACTGAGAATCTCATGGCGAACATTGTTGCTTAGACATATGGTCGGGCATTGATGTCAGAGTATGAACAAAACATGGACATGAGCGGTCTCCATTAGCCATTTTCGATGTTCGACATGATGCCCATATCAAGTTCATGGCTGGTGGCTCACATAAGATTGACATTGAGGAGGAGATTCTTAATGTTCTTCATAAAAGATTTGTAAGATAATCACTAAATAATTTGCAAATGATTGCATCTACAACTAATAAAAGCGTCTTCCGCGGATCTTGTATATGAGTCACTTACATGTAATAGTGTCTCCCATGCTAAGCATCTTCCACGAATTAAATATACGCTCGTCTGCGATTAAAAATGATCTGCATAGACACTTCTGCTTCTTCTCTCTTTCTTCTTGAAAAGGCTAGCTGGGTAGTGTGTATACAAACGCAGAGAAAGTGTCCTTGGCTAGATAGCTAAATTTATTTTTTTTCTTTTGAATTCAAGTATGTACAAGCCCATTTAGAAATTCAGTTAATTGAGATAATTTAATTGCATAGTGCCAAGGAAATCGGATTATTAGCGTAAGCTTTAGATTTCACATGGGGGTTAAGTAAAAACATCAAGCATCTAACTGACTTCCAGGTGCTTTGGTTCGTCCAGTAATTAAATTTTATATGGATGCAACTTTCTTTCTTAGTGTAAAATGCGATGCAGTGAAAATATACGATTACTTAAAGAAGTTGCGGGCTTCTGAAAGGTTAGATTCGTGTGCCATAAACATATTTAGATTTAGATTATTTTGGTTACCCCGATTCGGCTTTTTCTAAAGCTGAAAGTAAAGATTTGATCCATTTTTGAATAAACGGTATGTTTTGAGCATCATTTAAGATGTGCAAACCGCGCACTGCAGTCGTCGTATTACTTTTTTTTTGAAACTCTGGCAAGCGCATTGTGCGTTCTTGTTGCAAAAAATGCTCCAAAGCGTCTGAATTCCGAAAATTCCAGCTACTGGTCGACATGTAATGTTGTCATAATCTACTAAAATTTTCGTTTGAAAGCAAATAAAATTACACTGAAATAATTTAAAACATTATGACAATATGAACACCTTGGGAATTGGCCAATAGTCTTATTATTTTGTAGTCTACAGAATAAACAGTTACCGCATTCAGTGTGAGTTCCACTGATACAATTTTAAAGTTTATCCTGAATTTGATATAAGGTTAAACTTCCTACCAAGGATGGACGAGTATCAAATTTTCCAACACGACATGACCCGAACATGAACACCAATATGTTCAACATATACCAAACACGCACGCAAAAAGCTTTCCCAACACTGTTGTTTCGTGAAAGAAAGAAGTATTTGCCAATTAATGCTTTGAATTAAGAATTTAATTGATTCAATTAAATTTTCAATTGTATTAACTAATTTGAGTGGAAAAACTTAATTGATATTATCAAATTATTTATAGGTAAAAATTTAGTTAATTTTTTCATTGATATTACAAATATTTTAATTGATATTACAAAATTATTTATATCACTTATTTGTGTGAATATAATAGATTTTTTTTATTTTCAAATAAATACACATTTTTGTTTAATTTCAGAATTTTAAGCTGGTGTTGTGTGTTTGACAATTCAAATATTAAATTTTTTCTTTATTAACCCCCGACCAAAGAAAGGAGTGTTGTAAGTTTTTAGTGTCCCTCTAGTCAGCCTAGTACCATATGTCTCTATATCAACACTCTTTTCGCTAGCGACAATTGCACTAAATAAAATGTCGACAACTTTCCTTTTATGCGCGAGTAGAGATACCTTGGAGACAACGACAACCGTTCTAGTATATTTCCGGTGACGTTGTCAAGGAACGCTTCAATAGTTTTTCTTTTTTTTATTATGCTATTCGGTCAATAGCAGAGTTGCAAGCCGCTACTGCTTTTGATTGACTGTTTCAATTTTAAACAAATGTTTTTTTTTAGTTTGGAATGAAAACTTTTAATTTCAATTAATTTGTTTTAAGCTACAATCGAAAAAGGTACACAGAAAAAAGTATTCACCAATTAATATTTTTCATTAAAATATTAATTGATTCAATTAAATTTTTAATTGTATTTATTAATTTGAGTGGAAAAATTTAATTAATATGTATTATCAAATTGTTTATAGGTGAAAATTTAATTAACCTTTTAATTGATATTACAAATCTTTTAATTAATATTACAAAATCATTTATGTTACTTTTTTGTGTGTATATAAAGGGTTGTTTTTTATTGAGGTATAGAACTTTAAGTTGGCATCACTTTTTTTAACTGGCGGCCATTTTGTCAGCTGTCAAGTGATTAATATTTAGTTTGGTTTGCCATTTCATCATGAACAGGTTGACAAAAGAACAACGCTTGCAAATCGTGCAAATTTATTTCGAAAATAATGGTTCAGTTCGCGAAGTTTACCGCAAGCTCCGTCCATTTTATGGTCGACATAATCGTCCATCAGAGCAATTAATTCGGTTAACCATGGATCGTTTTCGCACTACGTTTACTCTATGTGATAATACGCATCCGCAGAGACGTCGAACAGTGCGCACCGAAGAAACAATTGCCGCTGTAGAGCAAAGTGTTGAAGAGGACCCGAATGAATCGATTCACCACCGTGCACAGCAATTGGAGCTTTGTCCATCAACTTTTTGGAAGATTTTGAAGATTTTGAATGTGGATGAGTTGTGGTTCCAACAAGACGGCGCTACATGCCACACAGCGCACGTCACAATCGATTTATTGAAGGAAACATTCGATGAGCGCATAATTTCGCGGAATGGACCTGTCAATTGGCCACCAAGATCGTGTGATTTGACACCATTGGATTATTTTCTTTGGGGATATGTAAAGTCGCTCGTCTACGCCAACAAACCAGAAACGTTAGGGGACTTGGAAGCCAACATTCGTGGCGTTATTGCCAACATACGGCCCCATATGCTCGAAAAAGTGGTTGAAAATTGGACCTGTAGAATTGGCTTTATTCGAGCCAGCCGCGGCGGCCACATGCCCGAAATCATATTTAAACATTAATGGCATAAAATTATCCTTCCAATAAAGCCAAATTGATGGACATTAAAACGATTTTCTTGAGTTTTATTTCAATTCGAAGTTCTATACCTCTAAAAAAACACCCTTTATTTTAAAAATATTTCGGTATAAATAATTTAAAAATTATTTATTTAATTTTTAATAAAAAAATAATGTTAAACTGGTATATAGTACGTGTGTTTAAGGTTGTTGCTCCAAACCTTATAAAATCGTAGGCAAGGGTCAATAAAATGTACTAGTAAATCTTTGGTTCAAATATCTCCATATGGTAGTAAAATAACTACCTCGTCAATAGTGCCACAGTCTACAGGACAACCCTATGTTGTATGTCCATAGGTGATTACATTGGCTGGGGTATACCTGGTAAGTAGTACTGTTGATAATGACACTAGTACATCACTACAATTTTACTATTAACATCGAGCGTGGAAATATCGATATTGTAGACTAGAGCTGCTAAAATTTATTAGTGAATCTTTGGTGCCAATGTCTACATGTGGTCCCAAAAGAACTACTTAATCAGTCACGCTACAGTTGAAATGTCAATACATGATTACATTGGCTGGGCTAGACCTGGTAAGGAATACTATTAAATCACTACAATTTCACTATTCGCACTTCCTGCAGGGATGTGGCTGCGTATCTGTGTATTTGTGTGTCCAGGTACAGACCAATCGGCTGGACTGATTTTGATTCAGTTTTTTCTCTTTGAAAGGTGACTTCATCGAGAATGTTACGAATAGCTATGTTTGAAAAAAATCGGTCCACTTATAAGATATCACATCTTTTCTGGATGTATCGGGGGTTTTCAAAATTTTTAATTTTTGTTATTGGAAACCCATTCATACATATTTTATACCTAAAATCGTTTTGTGCTTTTTGGTATATCACGAACACTTCGTGTTGTGACGTGCGTATTTGTATCATGAAAAAAAAAACACGACACGTGCTCATCTCTAGTTCCTAATATTTTAGGATAGCAAATAAGTAAAAAAAAAATCAGGCGATTTAACAGACTTAATTAAGCACTTAAAATAATAAAAATTATTAGTCATTAGGGTGCTATGGTGCTTTTGGCATTAAAATACTGCTCAAAATGATACAATTGTACCAACTTTTCCATCCCTGCAATCTATTAAATTTTAAGAACAGTGTGGACATATTTAATTTTAAAATATTTAAAATTTTTGAGCACTATCGTTAAAAAAACAGAATTTAATATGCCCCTTTTTACTTCCTTTTTGCGCCAACTTTCTTTCCCCCCCCCCTTTTTTTAGGGTTCCGTACACCAAAGGTGAAAAAGGAACCCTATTGTTTTCGCTACGCTGTCCGTCTGTCCGTCCGTCCGTCACAGGGTATTTTCTCGAGAACCGTAAGAGCTACGGACCTGAAATTTGGACAGAGTGTGTAGACCCTTGACCGCTACAACAACAAATACATGAGAGTTGGAAATTAAAGGGTGTGCCAAAACGAGCAACGAAAAATGTTAAAATCCCATGTAATATACATACAATTGTATGTATATGCACTTGAAATTTGCAAAGTTAGTGTATTTTTATACAGACTACAACAATTAACACTAAAATTTAAAAAATTTTAATTAGAGGGTGTACCATCAGTTAATGTAATTTTGACTATGTAATTTTGATAACTTGCTGTATCTTGGAAACCGTAAGAGCAAACTTCTTGAAATTTTCAAAAACGGTAAAACAAAAAAATCTCAAAATTATAAAATCGCCAAACCGAAAAAAATCGCCAAAATCAAAAAAAATCGCCAAAACGAAAAAAAAGCACCAAATTAAAAAAAAAATTTCTATATCGAAAATAAATCGCGGAAAACCGGAAAAATCGCCAGAATGAAAAAATCGTCAAAATGAAAAAAAAAATCGCCAAAATGAAAAAAATCGCAAAAAAAAAATAACCAAAATGAAAAAAATCGCCAAAATTAAAAAAGAAATCGCCAAAATTTAAAAAATCGCCAAAACGAGAAAAAAGCGAAAAAATTATTTCAGCTGAAAAAACGTAACAAACACTGTATTAAAAAAAATGCTCAAAGCCCAACGTACGGAACCCTTCGTGCGCGAGTCAAAGTCGCACTTTACTGAATTTATTTTATTTAAAGTCTACTGAACCTAATTTTTCTTCAGTTCATTACGGTACTGATTCTCGTTTGGAAATATAATAATTTAAGAAATTACTACCACAATTGGCATCAGATATCTATACCAACATATAGCAATTATACTTGAAAATACTGTGGTACATCTGCTGTTACATTTAATGTGAAAATATGTTTCAAATATTGCTTTGCTTTTTATTAAATATTTTTTCATTTAAAGTATTGTAATTTTTATGTGGAGGACAATAGAAAGAATAGAAATAGCAAAACGGCTGTTGTTAAAAGCTTGTGGGCTTATTAAGATGTGAAACCTGAAAAAATAAAAATAAAATATAAAGGCAGCAAATATATATGTGCATCTTCCCTCAGTTTAAATGAAATTTTAGACCTTTTGTTAAAAAATTTGCATATCTCTAAAATTTAAGCCACCCATTATTTTGCATGTTGGTGTTCTGACTACACAAAACGTGTCGTTTAAATATTGTCCTGCTGGGAACAAGATTTTTTTTAAATGACAATAAAAATAAAATAATTAAACCTGACCTTTTAACTTGACAGATACAAATGAAAATTGTTCAATATAAGTCGACACGTGTTTGTTTGTTTGGGTAAATAAAAAATTTTTACATGTGCAGGAGCTTTAACATTTTACATAAATATTTGTTGACCATAAGTAAATTTGTTGCCTAATTAAGCGTACAGAATAAATTATTTATGTTAGGAATAGACCTGAAAGTAGGCCTGAGTACATAATATACTGAATTAAGTGCAATACTTTGTATGTCAGATGAAAGATATTTGCTGCCAACAAGACATTGGAAAACCCCACGTTAGATAATGTGGAAACTTTAATTAGTGTTCATGTTAGGTGATCCTAACATTTCAATTTTAGAGGCACGCAAATGCTTTAAGAATTAAGTACAATGATGCCGATCAGAGGCTCGACGGACTTCCCTGAAATATTGATATCCAGAAAAGGTGAAACAAAGTGGTCTACACACAGTCCTCATTTCAAATATATGGATGCTTTCCTGTGGGTAAAGGTAAGGATGGTCATTGCAGGCATTTTTTAGTATTTCTTAAGGCATTAAAATCCGACCCCTGATAATAAGTTAAAAAGCATAAAAAATTATTTCACAACAGATATCTTTATCCAATTCCGGATTTTGTTTATACATTTTTACAAGCTAGATGACAACTTAAGAATATTGCGTATACGCACATACATAACATCCCAGTAAAAAAAATTGGAAGTCATTCTAAAGGAACTACATTTTCATTGCTTCCAAAGAATCGATATTTTTAATTTGCCAATAGTTAGCAGAAAACCAAGTAGAAGTTTATTTTAGTCATACAAAACCTTGTAATTCCTCTCTAGTTTTAGAAATTACTCACCAGAATTTTTAAAAAATCGATTTTTTTGAAGAAATTTATGAACTAATTTTGGTCTAAAATTTTAAAGTTATTTGCTTAAATTTACATTAAATTACTGTTTCGCGTTTAAATTCCTATAAAAAGAAACTAATTGTTAAAATAGGTAACTATTAGCAATTTTTTCTAGATGAAAATATCATAGAACACAAAAAAGGACATTTTTCTTAAAATCGCTTCCAATTCGGTGACCAGGCAGCGAAAAAGAGAACTTCTTGCAATGACAACCCTATGTAAAAATCATTAGATCGGATCGAAATTTGCACTACTTCCAGATCGCAAACTCTACATTTTCATGACTTTTTTGGAGTGTCTTTTTTTACTGGGATATTAATACATATCGTCAGTCCATTGTTGGTATGGAGCATACGCCAAAAAGTCGGAATGGAGAAAAACGACAAAACAATATATTTTAAAAGTTAATATGGAGCAAAGTTAATGCTAAATATTTCGAAAACCATAATTAATTTCGCAAAACCTGTTTTGGATTCAGAAAGGGGATACTCAAAATATACGTACCCCAAATCATGAAAAAAAGGTCGGTGGTTCAAACCAATAATGGGCTGACGATATGTAGACTATCTTGCGTCGCTAAAGAAGAAACAAATTAAGTCATATTTATAATTTAAAGCAGCTATTTGGTTTAATTTTCTTAAAAATTTTGTTTTCAATGTAGCGTTTTGCTTTTAAGCAAATAAATATAAACATATGTACATATACATATATGTAATATAACACAGTGCAGCACTTAAATCTTGAACCAATTGAGACCTCCAAAATCTCAAAGCTTATGATAGTAGAAGAAAAATCCTAGCTGGGTCTTGAATTATTAGCTAAGGGTTTCTTTTAATTCATTTTTGAGGTTTTCGACTGCGGGTGGATTTTAGTACAATTTTCAAAAAACATGTACTCATTCTTTAGTCTATATCTTGTGAACTATTCGAAATATTGTTTTTTTAGAGGTATAGAACTTCGAATTGAAATAAAACATAAGAAAATCGTTTTAATGTCCATCAATTTGGCTTTATTGGAAGGATAATTTTATTCCATTAATGTTTAAATATGATTTCGGGCATGTGGCCGCCGCGGCTAGCTCGAATAAAGCCAATTCTACAGGTCCAATTTTCAACCACTTTTTCGAGCATATGGGGCCGTATGTTGGCAATAACGCCACGAATGTTGGCTTCCAAGTCCCCTAACGTTTCTGGTTTGTTGGCGTAGACGAGCAACTTCACATATCCCCAAAGAAAATAATCCAATGGTGTCAAATCACACGATCTTGGTGGCCAATTGACAGGTCCATTCCGCGAAATTATGCGCTGATCCAATATTTCCTTCAATAAATCGATTGTGACGTGCGCTGTGTGGCATGTAGCGCCGTCTTGTTGGAACCACAACTCATCCACATTCATGCCATCCAATTCGGGAACAAAATAGTCGGTTATCAGCTCCAATTGCTGTGCACGGTGGCGAATCGATTCATTCGGGTCCTCTTCAACACTTTGCTCTACAGCGGCAATTGTTTCTTCGGTGCGCACTGTTCGACGTCTCTGCGGATGCGTATTATCACATAGAGTAAACGTAGTGCGAAAACGATCCATGGTTAACCGAATTAATTGCTCTGATGGACGATTATGTCGACCATAAAATGGACGGAGCTTGCGGTAAACTTCGCGAACTGAACCATTATTTTCGAAATAAATTTGCACGATTTGCAAGCGTTGTTCTTTTGTCAACCTGTTCATGATGAAATGGCAAACCAAACTAAATATTAATCACTTGACAGCTGACAAAATGGCCGCCAGTTAAAAAAGTGATGCCAACTTAAAGTTCTATACCTCAATAAAAAACACCCATTATTTCTTCTGCAAATTTTTAGCTCTTAATCAGATCTAAAAATTTTACCTGGAGAACAACAAATAAACTCAAAACAGCAAAACTGTCAAAACACGTAAAATATCGTCATAGATTTTTATTGTCGGTGATGGCAAATATAAGGACACTTCAAACATTTTAAAATAGATACTTAGAAAAATTTATAATTTTGAACATAAGGTATGAAAAATAGGGACCAGCGATGCCAATTTAGCGCGTTTTAACTACTCCAAACGCACTTATTTTCGTCTTAGCGCGTTTAATCAAAAAAGCGCTAACTTAGCGCGTTTTGGATAAAGTCAGTAAAATCATTTCAGTTAAATTTTTTTTCTTCTTTTGTATAAATTTACCAATTGTCTAGTATCCAAAACTCTGATACAATTTTTTTTTAATTTCGTTAATGATTCAGCTGTTGCAAATAAAATTCCCTTGGCTGTGATTAGAATTAAAAACGCATTTTAATACTGTAAATGGCAAATATCTTTAAATTTCACAACTATAAATATGTAGTCGTACTCGTGACCAAAAAATTATATATAACTTATCAAGCATATATTATAGCTGAAGTAGAAAGATCATTTTAATCGCAAAACTATTCGACATTTTATACGAGTATGTTGTTACTGGTACAAAGTTCGTCAAAGAAAATTGAAATAAAAACTAAGGATTTCGATTATTTGGTGATTCTGGTTCTAATAATTGCATAATCTGAAAAAGAGTTGCTAGAAAAAGTATATTTACTAATGCATACATCGACTTTTATTAAAATTTAATTTCGTGCGCAGAAAAATAGCGCGTTTTAGCTGTAAATAATTGACAATGCTGTAACTCAGCGCGTTCTGGCGCGTTTTGAGAACGCGAATAGCGCGTTTGGGTTGTAAATAGTTGGCATCACTGATAAGGACACTTAATTTTTTTTTTAAATATACATACATATGTATATTGAACACTAGTCGTCGCTTTCGGACGGTGTTTACATGGCACATGTACTAAAATCTTCCTCCCAGTCGAAAACTTCAAAAATGAATTTAAAAAAAACCTTAGCTAATAATTCAAAACCAAGCTAGGGTTTTTCTTCTACCATCATAAGTTTTCAGATTTTGGGCATCTCAATTGGTTAAAGATTTTGAAGTTGAAAAATGTGCTACTGTGTAATATAAGTTTGTCAATAAAAAAGCTTAAATAATATATTTATTTACATTTTGTTTTCTTCCCAAGATTTGCTATATTTGTCCGCCATAAAATTAAAATAAAATTCTGATATGCGTAGCCAATGTGCCTTTACGACCCGCAAACATATACATACATATGTACTTTCATACTTACATAGATACTCCGTAGCACTTATGTAAACAATTCATAAAATATGAAAAGATTTTTTAATGTTTTGTTTTTCCTTGGGAGCATTTTTATTAGTTCAAAAGCTTAAAAGTGTACTAGTTATATAGTATACCGAAATGTACTATACCGAAGTCCTTGTTTAGTTCTGTTGACAAAAAAAAAAAAAACTCATTCGCAATGCTTATATACATACATATACATATGTATATATTTATATACAAAATAAAAAAAAAGGATTGCATGAAAAAAAATTGCAGCTATTTAACATAAAATTATATCCAGCAGGATAAGATTCATTATTTATGAAATTATGTTTTTTTTTAAATTCTTACATATTTTATTCCTACAACACACTCTTAATTATTAAAGACATAACATGTCGTTAATTATGAAAGTTATCGAAGTCATATGCTGTTTTTCTTAAAGAAGCTTCTATAAATATAAAATAATTATTAAATTTATATTAATAGATAATTGTGCAACTCTCAATTAAAATGCTGAATAATACGAGTATAAAATATTTTTTTCAATTCTTCAAATGTAATTTACTATATTTTCAACAAAGAAATATATGAGTAAGACCGTTTTCATATTTAAGGGCACATATAAAGAAAAGAAAACAAATAATAATGTTGTATACTTCAGAAGTTTTTACCCGGCTGCGCGACGCCAAATAATTATAAAATTATTGTGTTTATTATCCTTTGTACATACCCTGTCGGAGAATGTGTGGTTGACTACAAAAGTAGTTAACTTTTCTTAGACTGACTTAAAGCTAACTGCAATGTCATCCAGAACAAACCCAAACTCAGAGCTGCTAAATTTAGATTACGATTAGTAGTCAATTAGATTGCATTTTAAAAAGAATTGTACTGATTATATAATTATCTTCAAAAGAATTGCTCATAAATAATTGATTACAATTACTAATAATCGAGAAGTAATCTGAATTACTTAAAATTACTAAAAATAATCAAAAAGAATCAAAAGTAATCAAAAAGTAATCTGACTACTTTCAAAGATTAGTTTTGATTCTTAATAAATAATCGAAAAGAATCAAAAGTAATCCTTAGAAGTAATCGGATTATTTTTTGATTTCTTTTGATTCTTTTTGATTATTTTTAGTAATTTTAAGTAATTCGGATTACTTTTCCATTATTAGTAATCATAATCAATTAGTAATCGTGCGAAACTGAAAATAATCGTAATTTAATCATTACTTCACCTTTAAAAAAAGTAATCAAATTAGTAATCATTACGACTACTAATCATTACTTAACAGCTATGCCCAAAATTAATTCTTATGTTGAGTACGTAATCGAATTTGATGAGAGCCAACAAATTTATTCTCAGTTACTTTGAAACCACATTTCAGTTTTATTTTAACATTTTGTTGTTATTTTAGATGGTGCCTTAGCTGAAAGTAATGCTAAGTAATGCTTACTTTAAGTTAGCTGAAAGTAATGCTAAGTAATGCTAACTTTAAGTTAACTGAAAGTAATGCAGAGTGAGACAATTGACTGCCGCCTAGGACATCGTTGACATTTTAAAATATTTAGTTGATTACATCGGAAAGTAATCCAAGTGTAAGTCAGTAGTAGTTTTTACAAGTAAAGCATTCATTTACTTTTTCGTATTTAGGAGTGTAATTTTGTAAATTTCTTCCTTACTCTCTCGTTGCTAGTTTCTGCTGGGAAAGTAAATAAACATACCTAATATATCATCTGATTTTGTCAAAAAAAATTTTTATTAGAAAGTTTAAATTTTTTTTATGTATTAAAATTTCAAATGAATTTGAAATTTACTTTATTTCAAATTTTTCATACAAAATTTGCCTAAAATGAATTTCAAATTCATTTTATTTTTTTATGAATATGGGGGTATGTATACAACCATTTGAAATACGAATAATTGGGGGATTCAAACGGTAGTCTCAAGTGTCATAGTGTCATAATGTTTTAACATTTTTGTTTGAAAGAAAGAAATAAAAGCTTAAACAATTATATTGAAATCATTTAAAACATTATGGCATTATGACACTTAGGACTACCGTTTGAATCCCCCAACTGATTTTTGTTGATGGTGTTGATATTAAATATACTTTTCTGATTTGGGCCATAAGGTCTAGCTAGCAATACGAAATTATTTAAAGAATACTAGAAATATTAAAAGAACAAAATACATAGATATTAAATGCATATAGATTTTGAAATCCCTTATATATTAAAAGGTAATTTTTTACCGACTTCAAAAAATTAGCAGGTTGTATATTATTTTCCTTATTAGCATTTCTCTTCAAGAAATAATTTACTAGCAAATACTATAATGCTTGGATAAGAAGTGTATCAAAAAGGAGTTTTAAAGGCCCTTATAAGCAACATTCGATCTTCGACTGCAGTCGAAAGTACTGATCGAACGATTTTTCATTTGGTATTATGACGAGCATTCGACAAAGAATGTCGCTGCTGTGAATGTCACTCAAGTTCGTTTTAAAAATTTCCAAGAACTTTACCTAAAAATAAAAAACAATGGTTTATAATAATTTTTTATACTAAAATACTTCATCGAAAGCTAAGTTCTGTTCGATAGATAATTGGATTCTAAATGAAATTTTCGATGCTCATAATATGAATTGAACATTCGATTTTCGATGTGCGATGTTCGGTTCAGCGAAGATCGATAATCGAATGAAACTCATAATAAGGGCCAAGGTTGTAAAATTATTATAAATTTAGTTATTTTTAACATGTTTTATTAATTTTCCTAAATCCAAAGAAAGAGTTTTAAAATAAGTTGAATCAAAAAAATCGGTGTTTTAAAAAAGTTTTAAGTTTTTGTAAACTTGTAAAATTTGGGCAGGATTAAAACTAATGAATGAATAATGAAAGGTGGGAGGGAGTGTGTACTGTTCTTTTCAGTATATTTTGTTTTACACTTTTTTTGCATTCATAATAATAATAATATTATTTGAACTATGCTGATCCTTTACAAATTTGACTAAGAAGTATATAACTAAAACTTTGTGAGCCAAAGGATACGAAATGTTCAAATTTCCGATGAACAAATATTTAGTTTTTGAAAAATTTTACATTTAATTGGGAAAAGTGCCATAGACAAGAAAAATATCCAACTGTTTTTTCTCGTTTACAACAATAATTGAACAACCAAAATAAATTTAAGTTTAAATAAAAAAGTATTAATTTATTAATTTTATTTTAAATTGGCCAAGAAAAGTGGAGGACAAGACCATAGTGCATTGTTGCAATTTTCAACTAAATATTTGTTTGGTATATTAAACTAAAATAAATTTAAGTTAATTATTATTTTTCGAACTGTATTTGTTTCTACATTCTTATGAATTGAATAGGCTAAAGTTCGTAACGCTTTTTAAGCCAAATTACATGTGATAATTATTAATGAACAAATAACATCAAAGTTAGTTGTAAATATTCTGACAACAAACACATAGTTGAACGGAACAGCCAGCCGTTTTCGAAGGCCACTAAACCTTCCTCATCAGCGTTCTTCTGTGTTTTGGTCCACCGTGTGTGGTGTCAGTTGATGTAGATGTCTGTAGATGTCTGCTTATATACATAACTTTATTGCAAATAGAATATGTGAATTGGTTTGATTCATTGCATTTTTCAATTTGCTCATATATATGTTAGGTAATGAAGGCTGAAAATTTACCATCTTCCATATATATTACAACAGTCTTACCATTGTCGTTTGTTCCTTACTAACTATGCACATGTTTGTTAATTTGCTTATTTTTGTTCTACTTAAGACAAACTTTTTTGGTTTGTTACTATTAAGTATATTTTTATTTTTGATTTTTGCCACAAGCCAATGACTATTAATTTTAGTTAATTATTATTTTTCGAACTGTATTTGTTTCTATATTCTTATGAATTGAATAGGCTAAAGTTCGTAAGGCTTTTTAAGCCAAATTACATGTGATAATTATTAATGAACAAATAACATCAAATGAATCAAACCAATTCACATATTCCATTTGCAATAAAGTTATGTATATAAGCAGACATCTACATCAACTGACACCACACACGGTGGACCAAAACACAGAAGAACGCTAATGAGGAAGGTTTAGTGACCTTCGAAAACGGCTGGCTGTTCCGTTCAACTATGTGTTTGTTGTCAGAATATTTACAACTAACTTTGATGTTATTTGTTCATTAATAATTATCACATGTAATTTGGCTTAAAAAGCGTTACGAACTTTTTAGCCTATTCAATTCATAAAATAAATTTAATTTTTAATGTGTAATAATTGATATAAAATAGGTTTTATTTCAATAAAAAAAAAATGTCAGGACTGAATTAAATATTTTGATGAATAAGATGGAATACTTGATTGTTTTTAATTTATTCAATTAAAAAAATAATTTTATTAATTTAAATTAATTAAATACTTTTTTTGATCTTGAAATAGTATTCAACGAATTTGTTTGTTGATTAAATTTAAAAAATATATTTTTTCTACGCGTGAGAATTTTATACCATTTACGATCTAAGTTTTCTGGACATAAAAACATCTCACAAGTTATAGAAACGAATTATAGATCAGTCTATGGTAATGTTACATTATAAATAAAAATCAAATCTACAACATTACTTCCAACGGAATTACTATGCATGATCCTGATTTTTTTCTATTCTTATTTCACTATTATTAAATAGTATTAACAACCACCAGGATATAAATTTCAATTAGAATGTAGTTATGACAATATGCCAAATAATAAATTTTTTAAGTATCAACCATCTTTATTTATATAAATGTTCACCAAGTTAAATAAAAAATTCAATTTAACCAGCATTTAAATTAAACAGCAATTTAAGACTTTGTGGCAAAAACAAAAAGCAAAATTTCCGCCAAAGAGAACAGAGCAAAATGCTGTCAACATTGTGGCAACACATTTGAGCTCTTAACACGTTTCTTTGGTTTATTTCTTTGTTAAACATGTACAACAAATAACGTTTCAATATTAGATATTGATTTTCCTTACACCTCGAAGTTGTGAACATGGCTAGGCAGCAAGCGAAATAACGATAAGGATATAAAAAATTCATTAATATTCCAGGAGTGATGCTAAAAGATTACAATTGTCTCTAGCTTAGAGCAAAATAATAAAATGAAGTCAAGCTGTTTTCTGTTTGTTTTTGATCACAAACAATTATGGTTCTAAATTTTTTCTTTAGTTTTTTTTTGTGTAAATTTTCCATGTGAAATTACATTGATATTATTGTTTTCACTTCAGGACATTAGCCGAGTCGTTTAAAATAGTTAAATTTGTATTTGAATAATTTGTTAACTTTTTGTAACAATTATCCTTCTAAATCTTTAGAGAGTGTTAAACATTCTGTTTCTTTAACTTTAATTCATTAAAAAGTAACTAAATAAATCTCCCTAAATATCAACTGTCAAATTATTCATGGCAATGAGTTAATTAAATGAACGAAATTTTCATTGTGTCATTCAAAAAATATAAGCCATTATAAATGTTAATATGCATGACATTGAGTTTTATTATAAAATTTTAAATGCAGCTGCAACTAGGGTAACAAGAAAAATAGTTATATTTTTTTAATTATAATTTCTTATCTTTGAATTTTGTTTACTGTTCTCTTAAATAATTTTTTTTTTTCAACAAATATTTTTCTCTAAAAATATTTGAAAACAATGACACAATAGTCTTTGTTCGAAATAAGAATAAAATAAATAAAATATTCTTACGTTTTTAGCCTTTAAAAATGCTTTTCCGTTGACTCGAAGATTTGCAAATGAATAAAAAAAACCCACTGTTACTACAGTGTTTGAGAATGATACATCCCAGCGGTAAAACTCAGAAGACCTTCTCAGTGCAGGCCTTATTAAAGGATTCTTTCACATTCCACACTTCCTTCTATGAGAAGGGAGAAGAGAAGGAGTAACATGTTTTGTTTTGTTTTTTTACCAAAGCAAAAGCAAAATCCATTAAGTTAAAGGACTTCCAGAATCTCTGGCGAAAGAAGCAAGAACAGAAGGAATGCTCCGCAATGACAACGCGTGTAAAAGAGATATGAGTATGGAATGGAGCGAGCAGGCCTTCTACATCCAAAAGAAGGCTTACAGAATCCTTCTAGAAGGCAGCCTCCTTCTACTTCCCGCTGGGAAGTTTTATTTACAACTAATATAATAAACTAATATAATCAAGAGCTTAAATACACATATCGTCACCTTAAATGCAAACGGACGTGAATACACTTTTATATTTTTTACAGGAGAAACAAAAAACGTTACAAAATCAATAATAATAAAGTATTCTTGAACATATTCTTCGAAATTTACTTGTAGTATAGATACTTATATGTTTATAAGCATTTATTTCCTTTTTATGTATATTTAAGCTTTTATGTTAGTTACGTTCCTTGCAATAAAAAAATAGATGCATTCGTAATTACGTCCGTTTGAATTTCTTTAATAAAGTCGAAATTTTTGATCGCAGAGGTGGTCTAAATATTTGCGTGAACATGTAGTTCAATAAAATGAACCATAATCAATCAAAAACTCGATTTCGAATTTTTGTGTAGTTACGTCCGTTTGTATACAACCCAAAACTACCCGATATGGAATAGTTATAGACTACTCGCATACAATTTGTGAATGCCTAAGAAGAACTATCATAATCGTTTAAACACGAACACATATCGTACAGCATTAAATGCTTGTGTGAAAACATAATGATCCTTGGCTACATTATATCGGATGTCACTAGTGTATTTGATATAGATTGGACCACATGGTCCAATATTATTTGGACTCTATACAATAGAAAATTTAAAAATGAAGTGCAAAAATATATCTACATGGCCATTATTACTTTCAAAATCACATATGATTTGAATGTGAAATGTGATTTTCAGAACATGCCTGACAAAAAAATTCATCATCCTCCTTAAACCTCCTACACCACCAAGATTTGGATTTAACATGTAGTTTGTTCTAAAAGTCCATATACAATTTAATGACGTTAAATATTGAAGTTGTGGAGATTTGAATTAATCCGCTGAAAAAGGGCCTTCCACCCCACTGTGCAGCGTTGACGATCAAATATTGACTAAGACTTAAGGTACGGTCACACTTGACAAACATTTGCCCAAAAAAGCGTAACCAGCAAATACTAATGAGAAATCTTTTGATTCAGACGCGTGTTTATTAAGTTCAAT
This sequence comes from Tachina lurida, assembly GCA_944452675.1. NCBI lineage: Eukaryota > Metazoa > Arthropoda > Insecta > Diptera > Tachinidae > Tachina > Tachina lurida. The sequence continues at coordinate 84,348,966 of OX101755.1, forward strand.
AGTTTCCAATAATATTGTATTCTATAATTTTATCTATTTGTTAAATACGAAACTAATTAAATTAATAAACACGTGTCTGAAGCCAAAAATTTTTGCATTAGTATTTACTGGTTACGCTTTTTTGGGCAAATGTTTGTCAAGTGTGACCGTACCTTTAGTATTAGATTATTTACAGCCAGAGCTGTTAAATTTCGATTACGATTAGTAATCAATTAGATTACATTTTAAAAAGAATTGTAATGATTATATAATTGCCTTCAAAAGAATTGCTGATAAATAATTGATCACGATTACTAATAATCGAAAAGTAATCTGAATTACTTAAAATTACTAAAAATAATCAAAAATAATCAAAAGTAATCAAAAAGTAATCTGAATGCTTTCAAAGATTACTTTTGATTCTTAATAAATAATCAAAAGGAATCAAAAGTAATCCTGAGAAAAAATCGGATTATTTTTGATTACTTTTGATTCCTTTAGATAATTTTTAGTAATTTTAAGTAATTCAGATTACTTTTGCATTATTAGTAATCGTAATCAATTAGTAATCCTGCGAAAGTGAATATAATCGTAATTTAATCATTACTTCACCTTTAAAAAAAAGTAATCAAATATGTAATCATTACGATTACTAATCATTACTTAACCGCTATGTTTACAGCCTTATTTATAAAACTTATTAAGGCTTTATAAAGGGCTTTTAAAGCAAATTTTCATATAATATTTTTCTTAAAAAAACCTTTATAAAGCCTTAATAATTTTTATAAATAAGACTGTTATTGTTTACTTTAAATTCCTAAAGTCAAGTGTTACAATAAGCTTTAAAACAACACTCAAGCTTTGTAGTAGATATGCAATGAAGAGCTCTCCGCTATTATATTTTTTTTACATATTTAAGTTCACAAGGCTATCGCGTTGCAACAAGGTGATTTTTCGTTGTTGTTGTAATTTCTTCCTTTTCGGCAAATAATTGTTGCTTAATTCTCCTGTTTGATAAGCGTGAAATTAGTTTCAGATGAAAAAAAAAATTATATGTATTATTTCAAACAAAGAGAAACAGGAAAAAACTATTTTTTTCCATTCCATCATTAAAAAACCATAAAATACTTTTTGTTTTCTTTTCCTGAAAATTTTTTTACTTTTTGCTTAATTTTTTTTGTCTCAAGTTTTCCTGCGAAACACCAATTAACAAAATATAATAACATGGAAAGGCAGGAGATAAATAATTTTAAAATATTTTTACAATAATAAGAGAAATAATTATAAAGCAAAAACTTGAATTTTTTCATTACTGATATTAATTTGTGTAAAAGTATACATACTGTATATATATCGTTAATATGGAAAGGTCCTAAATCATAATTTTTTTGAAATCGAGTTTTCTTGTATATTTCGATAGAAGAACATCTAATGTATGGGAAAATTAAAAAAATTCGATGTAAAAATAATGAGTTAGGGCCTTTCTATATTAAGGTAACTGATATGTACTTGCATTTTCATTTGAAGTTTGATAAGCATAACTGAAAAAAGTTTTAATATTAAAACGCATTTTATTATAGAGAGGAAAAAATGCAACTTTTTGATTATTTAACAGATATTAAGAGCCTCAATTTGTGAAACAATGTATACACTTCAGAAAATTTTCGGTGGCGATATCACTCCAACCATTTAATCGATTAAGATCAAATTGGGCTAAGAAAGAGAATGAATCCTCAATTTCTACTAAACCAGAGCTTTTGGAGTTATTAAAATAAAGTGCTTTACTCGGAAGTTTCCTCAATGAAATCTTTTGAATATATAAATCAATTTTAATAAATTTTAATGCAGCTTTCGCCGTAGTTTTTTGAGATTAAATACTGATTAAATTTTGATTCAATTATTTTTTTATTAACTTACAAATTATTTGAAATATAACTTTTTACTCGAAAACATTATATTAAAAATTTCTCAAATACTACACAAAATCTAATAGATACATTGTGTTACAACATCGACATGTCTTAGAATGCCATTAATTTGATTCCAATACGTTAAGGCATTCTTAAGAACCCTTTAGGAAATGCCACTAACGAAACAGTGCCGATTTACTAGTAACTTTGTCGTGTATTATACCCGAAACAATGCCTTTTGCTATAAACATATAACATGTGCGTGTCAATGAAAAGCAACTGCCTGACCTTGGTACTACCGACTAGGTACTTCTTTAGGGATTATATATAAACATTGGAAACATATGGTCGCTGGTATATTTTAGTAATTCTAGTCCACACTTTTGATAATGAAATTCCATACATATATTATTCTTATTTGGCGTTTAAAAAAAAGGGGAACTAATGCTAGGAACACAATTAGGACGAACGACGAATTTCGTCCACGTCGACGAATTCGTCGATAAGAGTTCGCTGCGTAAATTCATCGTGTGAAGCACAACAACGACGTATTTACTCAGCGAATTCTTCTCTTATATTTGAAGAAGTTGGTTGTTGTGTGTACAAAACCAGAGAGACAGTGAGAGAAAATTGTTTTTTCGTCGTCGTACAAATTAGAAATAAATCTATCTCAGAATTCTTCACACACGACGAATTTCCTTGTACGGCGGTGTTGTTTTCATTTTCGTATGCACAAATGTGTTTTATTTTTTACGACGAAAGTTCGCACCGAAAAATTTGTCGTTCGTCCAAATTGTGTTCCTAGCATAATGCACAAAAAATATATAATAAGAGGAACTAATTCAATTATTGGTTTAGAATTCTACTAAATACATACAAATAAAAAAATTCAAGTTTTCGTTAAATTTCATTCAAACATAAATATGGATCTGACAGTGTGACTGACAAGTCTTTAACTGATGGCACAAAACCTTCCACACGCTCCAACAAATTTTCATAATCAACTCTTTACTTAAAATTCTTTTAATAATATACTCATGCCCTAATTCTGTTCGACGATTGTATCGTCTTGTGTATGGACGAAAAAAAGCCGCAGTTGTGATTTTTAAAATAATTATTATTTATTGTCTATGCTAGAAGAAGGTTCTTGTATTTGCTTTATTATTTTCGTCCAAACATTATATCCAACACATATTTTTTCATATATTTTTCAAACTATTGTAAAATACTTTAATTTAATTATTATTAATTTTTAATTATCAAAGAAAACAACCATTTTTGATGAAAATAATTTAGAGAATTAAAAAAAAAAATCCAAAGTATTTTCAAACAAAAACGTCCTTAATCTTCTTACTGAATTAGGGCATTATATAAATCTTTTAACTTTCTTTCGCAAACTAATGGCCTGTTTCACGATATCGAATAAAAAATTTCAACTCAAAATTTATATTGAAAACAACAATAAAAAACGAAAACTTGTTTTTGTTTTCCATATAACTTTTCAGTTGGTAGTTTACTTTCGGTATCTCGAAACAGGCCATTACTTTTATAAAAACTTATTTGCTTTTTATTTTCAAGAAACCAATAAAGCATTAATGTCCTGTTTCCACAACTCAGGCAGATGACTCGTCTAGAAAATTTGCACTAAAACCACTAAAAAAATGAGTTCTTTCCATATACATTTTATACTCAAGTCGACCGTCTGTGTTGTAGAAACAGGGGGTAAGAAAAAGCATACATGTAAAACAAAATTAATATGTAGACATTTTATTTGACGATGTCACCAAAAAAGCATCGGAATAGTGGACTAAAGTGGCGACTAAGGGATACTTAACCTTACGCTTCCGTAATAAGGACACACTTTTTCATATACATATGTACTATATATATTCATACGGACATCACCGTAAAATTAGTCAGAATTGATTCCTGTGACTCGAAACATTAGCAACTTCCTATTTTAAAAGTGAGAAATTAAAAAAATACACAATGTTGTCTCAAAAAATTAACTGGGATCTTAGGAAGTTTTTCAAATTAAATGTATTCTCTTCTATCAGGTTCGTAACTATTTATGTGAAAATTATAAGCTTTCATGTCACGGTTTTTGTGTCTTGAGCACCAATGTGTACCAACAAGCTAAAATCTTAAGGCCGATTATGTTGTCTTACAAAGAAACATTTTTAAGCTTTAGGTGTATTGTTTTTAAGATATTTCTGTTGTTCTAAATTGTGCGACTTTTCTGTAAGAAATTGAAGTCAAACCTTAATTTCAAATAAATACGAATTTTTAAAGAAAGTGAACAAAAAGTTTGTTTTACTATTATTTAATTGAAAACATCCCACATAGGTCTGGCGAGCCACATATTTTGGCCAAAAGTCAAATCTTCTATTTCAATATTTTGTGTCGAAATCGAATAAAAAACACTTTAAATATTACAAAAATGCAAGAAAAAATTTTTAGACTTCAATCAAACGTCATTTTATAAACCAAAGAAATGCATTTTTTTAGCTGGGTTGATAAATTTATACATTTGGTGTAATTTTGGTCGTACTTTAGATTACAATTTATAAGTAAAGAAATAATATACTTTAATCTCTAAGTAATGGAAACTGATGACAATGGTAAGTGTTCGAATACCTAGTAGCGAAACATTCAATATTAGTTATGGATATAATAAAACATTTATAAAACGTTCATAACCTTAATATCAGTGACTGTTACTTTTTGCGACAGAAACATTAGAGTATAACTCAAAAAGTACAAAAAAGATCAATAAAGTAACAATGCTGTTAATTAGAGTAATATGTTTTGCATCCATCGCTGGTAAAATTTTTTGCAAATTGTTGCAAATTCTTCGATAAATGTATTTTTTTTAGGCAAATTCTTCTTCAAAAATTTCGAACTTCTAAAAATTTGGCTGAGTGGAAATAACAAATTTGAGAAAACACAAGTTCTGTTCAATTATATTTTTGAAAACACTGAAGCATCGAATGCCTCTCCAGAATATAAGAAGTATTTAAGGTCAAATATTCGAGTGTATTGTGGAAGACTAAATTCAAGATGGCAGAAATGTGGTAGGGCAATTCAAGTCCTTAAAAAACAAAATAATACCTGGCTTCAAAATGCAACGATATTCGAGAAACCAAAAGAAAAAGAAAGGGAGAACAGAGAAAATAAACCTTCATCGTCGAGCGGTCGTCCCCGGAAGCAATTCGCGGAAATGTCTGAGCGCAGTAAACGACGGGTGGCAGCAGAGCTATCAAAGTCTACGACAAATGACACAGAGTTATTAATGCAAGCATCGGTAATATCGGCAAGAAAAAGCAATAAAAAAGATTTAGTTGCTGTTATTAAAAAAACAATAGAAACTCCAACAAGGCCAACAAAAATACGAAAAATGTTTTTAAAAAATGAAAAACGTCTTGTTGTTCTTACCGATGAGGAAGCTCTTGCATTTTTCCTTGAAAATAAATTTACAAAAAAGCAATATTGCAATCTCAGACTGGAATGTAAGCATAGGAACGCCGACGTATATCCTTCGTATATGAGGTTATTGGCAGCAAAAAGTAGCTGTAGACCGAACGACATATTCATAACTGAAACCGTTGCCCAAGTTCCGCTTCAACAGCTTCTAATACACACTGCAACGAGAATAGTTGAAATGCAAAAGGAAGTAATATTATCAATAATGACTACCAAAGAAAGTAATAATATATTAGTAGAGTTGATTTTAAGCTATGGTTTCGATAGCAGTACCGGTCAAGCTCAATTTAAACAATCTTTTCTTGGATCACATTCTTCCTGTTTCACAGACTCTTCACTTTTAGCAACTACTGTTATTCCTTTGAGACTTGTGGATGCCTCAGGAAGACCGATTTGGTGCAACAGATCTCCACAGTCTACAAGATTTTGCCGACCACTGAAACTAGAATTTATAAAAGAGTCGAAAGATGTGATACTTAAAGAAAATAACGGTTTAAGCAAGCAACTTGAAGAACTAGAAACCTTAACTATACAAATAGAAGAATCAAAAACAGTGAATATAAAATTCATAATGAACTTAACCGTAATCGATGGAAAAGTTTTAAATATACTGACAGGCACCAAGTCAACACAATCATGTCCGATTTGTGGAGCGTCCTCCACGGATTTTCTAAAAATTAAGAACTATAAATCAGAAAAGTTTAAGCCAATAAAAAATAACTTAAAATTTGGTATAAGTCCACTTCATTGCCACATCAGATTTTTTGAATTTCTACTGCATCTTGCATACAAGAACGATATTAAGAAATGGAGAGTAACAGACACTAAAGATAAGGAAAATATTAAGTCAAAAAAAAAACGCATTCAAAATGAATTTTGGTCTAAGCTTGGACTCCGTGTTGATATGCCGAAAGTAGGAGGCTTCGGATCAACGAACGACGGAAATACTTCCCGACGCGCATTTTTAGAGCATGAACTTTTTTCTGAAATAACTGGAATAGATATTCAAGCTGTTTTTCGTTTAAAAATTATTTTGATAAGCCTATCATGTCAATTTCCCCTTCAGCCGGAAAAATTTTAAAAGTACTGCTTTGAAACGGCGCAACGTATACAAAATATTTACGACTGGTGTCCCATGACGCCAACAGTTCATAAAGTCCTTGTACATTCTAAAGAAATAATATTAAACACTCTACTTCCTCTGGGATGTTTTGGAGAGGATGCAGCTGAATCAAGGCATAAGTTGTATAAAGAGGACAGATTATGTCACGCTCGCCGAACTAACCGCGCCGATAATCTTTCTGATGTATTTAATCGAGCTATGGATACTTCAGATCCATTAATTTCATCAATGCGATTAAATACACGAACACATCAAAGAAAGCGCTTAACCTTACCACCAGAAGTTATCGCCCTACTGTGCTGTGAGGCTCTCCCTGAAACTTCCACATTTGAAGAAAACGCAGACGATGAGGAAGAAACTGATGAAGAACGTAACGAAGAAACAAGCGAAGACAACTTAGTTTTGGATACCGAAGAGTGTGATTAATTAATTTTTCATTTACTTATGGAACTAAAATGTCACCTTGGCCTTCGATGGGTTAAAAGTGGTCACCCTTTTATAAAAATTTAAATAATTTAATATTTTATGTGTGTTTAGTTTTAATATACTTATATTTTTGGCTTTTGTAATTTTGGCCAAAAAATTTGGTTCGCCAGACCTACATATGTGCATCCCACAGAAATTGAAAATTTTTCCAAATTATATTTATTGAATTTGCATAGTGTGACGTATAAGTATTAAACATTTTGTTCAGGATAATACTCATACGCCATAGTTAACTAAGTGAGGGAATAATGCAATATTTGTCTCATGTTTGTATAATTCACACAAAATTGTAATGGTATATATGTATATATACTGGGTTGCTAGTCCGTATGTAATTTCCACAATATTCATATGCAACCCCATAAGGTATACATACATATATGTATATTCTGGTCCTTAAAATCGACAGAAAACGTTTGTTTTGACAACTTGCATTGAATTCCTTTTATTATTTAACAATGTAAATCAGCGATTGATCTTCCGTTTTCTATCGAAATAGTGTGACAGGTTGTAAATGTTTGCAGTTAGTATAAAGTTTCATATTTCTAGCAACTAATTTTTATTATAGAGTTCCGAAAAACTTTCTTATGTAAATGTAGTTATTTGTGGAATGCTAAGGTTTATAAAATTATTGAATTTGAATCCAATCCAGCTTCACCAAAAAATCGGGTATTTTGGTGAAGGTATTCTTAGGTTTCTCTAGCTAGCTTTACAACGGTACGCACAGAAAAAAAAATACCAATGTTAAATCACCATGCAAAAATTTTGATTTAAATCTACAAGAAATAATATCTTTTTAAGTGTGTTGGTGTTTACTTGCTATGTTCATAGCTACAAAACACTTTTGTGCTTAGTTGTGTGAGTTGTTGTTTACTTTGATGTTTGTAAATGAGGCTATCAGCGCAGAAGTGGTGCAACCCACATTTAGTTATTTAGACAATTGCTCTTTTTAAATATTTAATTGCTTTATTACTTTGCAATACTAAAATGTGGTTAACTCTACTTTTTTTTGATAGTTGGCATTGTAATGTATTTATCATCAGAACAGCTACCAAAAATCAAATGTGGGTTACAATACTTCTGCGCTGATAGCCTTAAATAGCGACAAACTGCTGCTGGCTGTTAGAAAGTGTACTAGTCCTGTAATCGGAGGATTGCAGCTTTAAATCCTGGAGAAAAGTCAAAGTATAAAAAAAGTTATAGTAACTTAAACTTTTCAAATAAATTGTGTGTTAAATTATCAATTAAGTAATGTTGAATTGAAATTTTATTCATAATTTTATATATTTAGTGTTTATCAAAAGAATATTTAAAGTTGTTGCGGCTACACGGGTAAGCGCACTGACAACTACGCGATGAGTTCCAAGTTCAAATCTTGGCTGGAGACTCCAGTTTATATACAAACAAGCATTTTTCTGATGTATGTACCAAACACACATAAGTTAAATATTTAATAAAATACAATTACTCCATTAAATTAAATTCATGCTGCACCAACTTGAAATAAGTTTGATTCAACATGATTCTTCATTTTGGTTTTAACAGTACGTAATAACTAATGAAATAAAGTTATTTCAAAAGGAAAAACTTTCCTTGAAAATTACTATAATTCATGTCAGATGAACATGAAATACATATGAAGAAAAATTATTGCCGAAAAAGATTAAGTTAACCTTCTGTAGGTAGATTTTAAGTTAAAATGTTTGTTGCGTGTGTGCGATCAAAATAAAAACATAAGAGCATTGCATTTTCATTAAGGTTAGGTTTGGTTAGCTGGCTGCTGGTAAGGAAAGGAGCAATTTAGAGTTCAGCTCACTTGGGTCCAATACAATGTTCCCTTTGTGCTACCTGTTAGTTGTAGAGAAGATAGTCAGAGAGGGTAATAGGGAAGGGATAGTGATAGAGAAGATAGGTGGTGTAGCAAGATATAGAAGGAAGCTTCATTCTTTTACAGCTCTGCACTTTGCACTCTTTTTTATAATGCAGTGTTGCGGTACTTTACTTCGCCGATGATTCTGCTACACAACGAAGAAGGGCGCTCTGATGTTACATTACGATTATTATCTGATGTGTATTTTCATATCAAGTGGGACCAAAATTATTCTAGAGTGACGAAATTCAGCAGGTTCACTTGAATGGACTAGCATTACACAAAGCATAAAATTTGGTGAATACACGCGCAAGTATTCATGTCCTTGCCATGTATACTTTATTAAAAAAAAATATTATAGAACTAATATAATAATTTGTTGAAATTTCTTTCAAAAACTAGTTATATTATTTTGAAATCTCTGGCAAAATTGTATTAAAATTATAATCATGTCCTTAGAAATAAATACATTTGAAATTCTAAAAAGTAACTATCGCTCATGTTCTGGGAACGCATTTCGCCATTTTTACGTTTTCGATTGAAAAACGCGAAATCGTTGCTCTGGAAAATTAAAACTGGACTTGAAATAAAAAGTTAATTAACGCACAATTGAAATTTTTTATATTTTCTTTTATTTATGAATACCTTGTAACCTTTTTTCTTGCGATTTTATTTAAAAATACTAGTTAAAAAAATGTTTTGAGTTTGTCAATTGCATCAATTGTTTACTTAGAAACTTCTTTTGATTGTGGTCATTTTAAAGCTAATAAAACAAGCAAAAATGCTTTAGGCATTTAATTTAAAATTTTTAAGTTTAGTTTGCTTATAATGAAATAAAAGTTTTATTTGCTAGAATATACCTTCAAAAATAAAAAAAGGAAACCATTAGTAACCATTAGAATGGTTTTCAGAACATTCAAAATTCGTTTTGCTTTTTTTCAAATTAAAAGCGATTTGGAAATTCTTTGTTTTCCAGTACGCGGGCGTATAGTATACTATAGTTTAATATTTGATTCGACGTAATAATTTTCACACTTCCTTTAAAATAACAAAAAAAAAAGTAAAAAAAAAAATTATAAATTTGGCATATATTTTGCGTTCAAAAATCGTGTCCTTGACATATCGTGTATCCTTATGTTAAAAAATTCTATACAAATGAAGTAAGTAACTAAACATTTATGGATCAAAAAGTATCATCTGAAACAATATATTTTGTCTGCTATATATGTCATATATAAATATATGATATATAAATATAATTTTTTATACAGTATTGACACAATCGAATACAATAAAGTATTATCGACAGATAAGCTGAAGGTCCATACCATCCGTTCAATGCGTAGTTGCGTTTTATGCATGTGTCAAAAAGCAGAATCAAGGTAATTCTATGTGGCAAGTTACAGAACAAAACGCAAATAACGTATATACGCATAGGATGGACTTTTGTATCCGTCGCATGCATCATGCTCTCTTTTATAGCCAAATGTTCGTGTGGTTAATTTAAATGTTCTCTCTTTTTGCATTAAAACAACAAAAATACTTCCGCATAAGACGTATTGCATGTAACTTGAACTTAGAATCGGAGATAACATACAGAAACGCATACAACGCATATGCAAAGAACGGATGGTATCGACCTTCAGCTATACGCTTTAATGAACGATTTGAGGATGACTAAATCAAACCCGAGAATTTGTTATTTATTGGCAATGTTTCTTAATTGAAAACATTATTTATTTCAATTCTTACCGAATGAAATATTTTTATTAATTAATGTGAGTTTCTAAAGAAGAGAAGGAAAATTAAACTAGACTTTATTTGCTGGGGGAAATACCGATATTTTTCTGTGCAGCCACGCACTTCATCAGCACCCATGTCCATCTACTGGGGTAGAGATTATTATTAACATCAGCTATTTAACTTCTTCTCTTCTTTAGAAATTCACATTAATTAATAGAAATATTTCATTCGGTAAGAATTGAAATTGCTGAACTTAAGCCTAATTTAGGTTTTATTTCTGATTAAAATTCACTACAGTTCAATTAAATAAAAAAAATGTCTCAAACATTCACCCGTATTGCGTATGTCGAGTCGAATATTCGTCTACGACAATTTTGTCATAGAATAAAGAAAACTTGTACAAGGTTTGTTTAATCAAATACAAAATTGTCGTAGACCAATATTCGACTCGACATACACAATACGGGTGATTATTTATTTTTATTTTTTAATATTGTCTAATCAAAAGAAGATTTATAATTTTCAAAGTCTGTTTCTATAAGTTGGTATAAGTTCCAATTATACCAACTACTAGCTTAAATGATTAAACAGAATACCGGCATAAACACATTTAACTACAAGTTGTCACAAAAAATCAGCCCCACAAAGCAGTCATGAGATAGAATCTAATTTATTTTGAGAGCGTTGTTTCTTATGCTCTCACATATAAATACTCATTCTTTCTAAAAAGGTTACCATACTTTCAATAAATTTCATAAATTTTGTAAACAAAACCACAAAGAACAATAAGCACAAAAGAAAATAAAGCAAAATGTGTGATGTGCCATAGCCATAACCATAGAAAACAGCTGTTCGAACCAAACTAATGGGCAACACTGTATTTGATTATAGATGACTCGCTATAACGCCATTGCCATTACCATAGAAACTTGAATTGAATTTTGGTTTGCTTATGGCAATGGCATTATAGCTATTGCAGGTCTAATTTCAGCTTTATTCTATTTCATCATTAACTCACAATAGATGGAGTATAACAATATTTTTTTATTTCCAAAAAAATTTTCATTAGCTTGTCATGTCATAATGTCAATAACGATTGCTTTTGTTATTGATAAAAATATGTATGTTGGTTTGTTATTGCCAAAAACAGTTATCGCATTGATGACTTTTGTCATTAAATATATATTATAATTGCTAATTATTCTGATATAATAACTATGTCATGCCGTTCGAGATACAATCTTCATCATTGATAGTGATGAACAATTAATGCAAGTGACGTCGTAGTGATAAAAATTATCATGACTTGAAAAAAGAAAACACTTTTCATTGTATTGATGCCAAAAAAATATTTCTCATAAAAGCTTGTTTGTTTGTTTTCCTTTATTGATCATTGGTTTGTCAGATTTCAATTTATTGTTGTTGCACACAGAAAAATTTTAACTTAATATGTATGTAAACAAGGTGAATGTAATATTTTTCGGCAATGATTTTGCCTCATATGTGTTTCATGTTAATCTAACATGATTTATAGTAATTTTCAAAGAAAATGTTTCCATTTGAAATATTTTTATTTTATGTTGACTTAACATTTACGTACTGTGAAAATCAAAATGAAGAATCATGTCGAATCAAAGTTATTTCAAGTTGAAACAACATGAATTTAATTTTAAAGTAGTCATGGTATTTTATTAATTATTTAAGTTACGTGTGTATATTAGCAAAGTCATCAGTAAAATCTTTGTCTGTATATAATTGGCTTCCCCGGCCAAGATTTGAGCTTGGAACTCATCGCGTAGTAGTCAATGCGCTTACTCCTGCAGCCATAACAATTTTTAATATTATTTAAATACACACTAACAGCCTTATTTATAAAACTTAGTAAGGTTTTATAAAGGGTTTTTAAGACAAATTTTGATACAAAACTTTTCTTAAAAATCCTTTATAAAGCCTTTATAAGTTTTATAAATAAGGCTGTAAATATATACCACCATGAATAAAATTTTAATTCAACATAATTTAATTGATAATTAAACATACAAATTATTTAAAAAGTGCAAGTTAAAAAAAAAAAATCAAGATACTTTGATTTGTAAAACAACAAGTAAACAACAACAACAATACAAAAACAACTCACACAACTAAACACAAAAGTGTTTTTCAGATATGAACAAAGCAAATAAGCACCAACACCTTTAAACAACATATTATTTCATCTACATTTAAATCAAAATTGTTGCATGTTGATTTTACATTGGTATTTTTCCTGTGTGTACGGCTCGTAAAAAAAGAAGTTAAAAATATGTACCACACTTTTCAGCACGGCAACATTCGCCTTAGAAGTTATTCTACTTTTCATCATGTGGCTGCCAATTTAACTTCACTTTAAGTGTGGATCACTTAAAACTTGTTTGATACCAATGACATTATAGAAAATATATTCTTCTTATTGTCTGCGAAACCATAACATTTTCTATATAAAATGTTTTGTTTCTAAATTACCTGATTTGCACTCTGGCTTTAAAGAATAAAGGAACTTGCTTTAAAAAGGACAACGCTAAGCAGTGACAAATTTTGTATGTAAAATTTTTAAATCAAAAAAAAAAAACAGAATATATCGCACACTAAATCATAAAGAGTCACAACTCAAAAAATTTCAGATGCTGAGTAGTTGCAAACAAATGTTGGTACTGTACAAATGACGCAAAAACAAGCCAAACGGTGTTTTATATTCTTCAAGAAGACTGTAATGCATAATAAATTCTTGAGGTTGTTATAGATTTTTTAAATTAATTGGTTTATAAAAAAGCAAAAGCACTTTTATAATATTGAGTTGTGACTCTTTATGATTTAGTGTGCGATATGTAAAATTTGTCAGCTCTAAGCGCTGCGTTTTACAAAATACGACTCTAAATTTCTTGCCATATCCTTTAGTTGGACTTCTCAGAAATTTCGTGGATTGATATCGTGGTATTATTCTCTCTTATAAGTCATTTGGAATTGTTTTTTATTAACGAACATAAAAGTTTTTATTAATTTTTTTTATTTACAATCATAAGATAATAATCAGAAGCTGTACAACACTCATGTGAATGCTATTGTCCTCGCAGCAATATAAAGCAATCCATTTGACATTATATGTTTCTCTGTCATATTTTAGGCGCTTCTATTAAAATTTTCATTAAGATTCCTTAACAGAAATATTTCTTTACAGCATACATAAAGATACTTTTTATTACCTTTAAAAATTCACTAAAAAATATTTATTGCTATTCCATAAATCCCTTGCGGTGTTTTTAATCTATTAAAACATTTTAATATATTATTTTCAAGAATTTTACTTTCAATATTTCCAAAATTAGTTGTACGAGTATTTCAATTCATAAACATATATTTTAACAAGTTAGTGTGGCATTGTTGACTTTAAGACGTAAAAGGGCCAATAAAAATATTTACACACACACACACACATAAATTTTTTGTGTCCTTTTGTTGAAATGAAATGTTATATTACCAGAGTACTCGTGCACAAATTTTCAAGTTATTCTGCTCACTTTGGTTAATAAAATTGTTGATGCTCACTCACTCACTGAAGTAGTTCTTCAGATATACGGGTAAATTTAAGGGTTCGTTTCCCTTTTTTTTTTGAATAATAACAAACAAAGAAATAATTTAGATTTTTTCCAAACGATTACCTGCAATAAAAAAAAATAGAAGAAAACATAAACAATTGAGAAGACAAAATTCACACATGTACTTCATGTGCGTTTACTTAAAGTGTGATTTTTCCAGCGTTTCATTTTGAAATTAATACATAAAGAAAACTTATGGCCAGCAGTGTCTATCAATTTAGTGCAAATTAATGAGTTCATATTTTCCAGTCCCAAAAAAGTCAAGTTTTCCTTTTGTTTTAGGCAAATTCATCTATATTCTTTGAACCAAATTGTTAAAAATATGGAATTCATCTTTATCATTTCTGTTATCTTCTTGGCAACAGTTGTCATTTCCAATGTTTTTCGTTTTGTGGCGTAAGGTGACAAACAAAATCCTTAATGTAAACGGCATTGCACCCATTTCAAAAATTACACCACGAAGTCGCAGCAGACGAAATATTAAAGGCTCAGTTACCCGACTGTAATGTTAAGTAACTGCAACGTAGAAAACAGCTGATCGATATTTTTATATGAAAAGAAGGTTATGTTACATTACATCTCCATAAAGGCGTGGTTACCCGACCGTAATATAAAGTAACTGCAACGTAGGAAAAATCTGATCGATATTTTTATATGAAAAGTAGGTTACATTACATTACATCTATATAACCATTTGCATTACTTTTCACATAACAATATCGGTCAGCTGTTTCCTACTGTTGCAGTTACTTTTCATTACAGTCGGGTAACTGAGCCTTAAATGTCCTCTCAGAATTACATAAAACTGTCAAACATATCCTCTGAGTAAAATTGAGAGTAACTAGGCAATGAATTTCCAAACGGTTTTAAAATTTTGATTACTCTCTGACATACAAAATTAATTTGAGTTTTTGTTGTATTTAGGCAAATATCTTCATAGAACATTTTGCCCCTTTTTCGAAAAGGACCAAATAGCCGCTTAAAAAAGGGAAGCAACGAAACCTCTCTTTAAATAAGACCCTGTCCATATGGACAATTCCCAGGCGACGTACACTTTTAGTTGAGCAAAAAACAAGAAAGGAATGGAAAAATCCAATATATATCTTGAGTGTGTTAAAGCAATGCAGTAGTAGTATATTTAGGAAAAAATGTTTGGCGATATCAATAATATAGTAAAAAGACATAAGCAAATGTCAGCGAGAAACGGACGCTACAAAAATAGAAGTGATTTTTGTGCACTTATAGAAATACTAAAGTTGAACGGCATATTAAGGGCACTCTAATATACGAGACATTTGTAGCGGATTGGAGCCACGAGTGACAATCAATGCAGGGCATGCATGGAGGACATGGATACAATGGAGCACTTCCTTTTTTATTGTCCAGCTTTTGCCCAGTTTAAATCTCATTATTCTGGGGATGACACCTTACCGGATATTATCCACCAGTGATGAAAGCTTTTGGATCATCAAAGGCACTGTGAGCATATAAAAATAAGCTGAAAAAGGGTAAAAATTAAAAAGTTCCGGGTAAAAAAACACTAAGCTTAATATTCTCTTTTATTTATTTTGACCATGACATATAAAATCGCTATGCCGGGAAATTATTTTAATATTACATCAAATGCATAGTGCCTTTAACTCATCTATTGCTGGTCTAAGCTACCTTTTGCACTCTCGCTAATTTTTGTAAGCTTTTTCTATATTTTTATTTTTTCATCTTAAGGAAAGCCATAATTAGTTAAAAAGATTTAACAAAAAATTAATGCAAGACCTACTTTAAAAAAAATATTTAATTTCATAAGAACTAAGATACTTTATTGTTATTTTTTAAATTCGCAAAAATGTTGTTTAGTTGTTTACTGTGTTCACACATGCGAATTAAAAGAACCAAATCGTTGCTTAACAAATTAATTAAAAAATTGCTTATAAAGAATTAAAAAAATTTATTGAGAAAAGTCGAAGCGTTTGCTTCTTTGCTTTGTTTAATTGAAAAAATCACTAAAAAGCACTGCGAGAATTTGTAAAAAGCACCATAATAACCGTTTTTCCGAAACGGGTATTTGATAAAACTTCGGATACTAAGAAGGAAAAAAAGCACCAAAAAATACCCGAAAAGTACCAAAATTGCAACGCTTCTAGCCACCTTAGAGATATTTATTGGAAAAGCTTGAGGGACTACGTGACCGAGACTGAGTTCCTACAAATGTGGGGTTCATAAATATGCTCCCAATAAGTGCTTATCACCCGGATTCTGATGTTATATAAAAACTTCGTTTTATTACATGATTATACAGTCTATGGCTAAATTATTAGATGCACATTTTTTAGTAATTTTATGTTTATTAAGTGTTTTATGTTGTTTTATACGAAAATATGCAGAAAGCTTTATAAATATACCTTTTTGAGACACGGTCCAGCTCAAGAATAGTACTCGTTAGACACCTCAAATATGTTTTGAATTCTCATTAAAAAGCCCAAACTTTAATTTGATTGAGTCCGTCTAACATGTACACCTATATACATACATATATGTACATATATATATATATATATAATATTATATATATATATATATTCTTTAATATTAAGTGTTTATTACGTTAGTGCATCTTTAAAAATAATTAAGTAGCTGGCTACAGGGCGGCAATTGCAGCTGGCTGCATATGAAGTCGTGCAGTCGAGCATCCTGCTGTTGTCAATGTGTTTAATACACATTATGTGCAAAATATTCCGTTGACACAGAGTAAATACCAACATAAGAAAATACACTCTATGCAGCAACATGTTTTGCTTTTATTTTAAAATAATTTTTCTCCTTTCCTTTTGTGTGTGTGTTTTTTTTTTTGTTTTTCTTAAAGCTTGCTAACGGCAAAGGACTTTGAACTTTTGAGATCTTGAAATTTATTAACAATCATGTTTTTCCTATTTTTTTTTTGCTGAACCCATTTAAATTTTTTTATCAAAGACTTGGGAAATAAAATGAAATGCATCATTTACTCTAATTTGCATTTTTATTGCTTCGCTAGTTATCGTTTGGTCTTCGTTTGACAAGAAGGAATAAAGTCAAGTAAATTACTTGAAAGTAGTAAAAATATTTAACGCTATAATTAAGAAATTGCTGTGTTAGAAAGAATTTTTAATAAATTTTTTTTCAGTCAATTATTTTTAAGTTTCTTACAGAAAACAAGGTAATAGATTTGAAATCAAGGCTGCCATTGATGTAAGTTTCTTATTAATGGGAAATAGAAATTTAAGTAAATGATTTCCAGCTACTTCAACCACAGTGAAATACAATGGAGAGCTAACATACAAAGGTACCCTTTCATAAGGATATTGTATTTATTTATGCTAGTTGCCTTGTAATAATTCATTTCGGGTCAAATAAATGGCGCCTACAGGTATATTTGTGAAACTTGTTAAGGGTTTTAAAACAAATTTTCATACAAACTCTTTCTTAAAGAGCTTTAATAATTTGTATAAATAAGACTGTTAGATTTCAATTTTAGCTTTGATATAAAATTTTAATTTTGTACAATAATTCAATACAGTAGTCCTTCATGGATATGTGCCTGTATTTTAAGCATAATAGGAGGTGGTATAGTTTTCGTAATAATTCTGGATTTACAAGAAATAAGTTTCTATAGACCTTGTAACTTGTAATTTCTGCGAACATCAAACGATTGATGAATCATTGATGAAACATTTGACGACCTTTGCTAAATATTTGTTCGGTGCACTGTGATCACAAAATATTTTAGATTGGCAAACAAGACAAAAAACTAAATTTCGGAAGAAACAATTTTTACCATTAAACAAAAGGCCCTATGTTCCTTGTAGGAATTTTAAACACACAGAGAAAAAACTGTCTCATAGAAGCAATAAGATTTTCTCTATGAAAAGTTTTTAGGCTAAGGAGTATCCCAGCAGAAAGAAGCGAATATTTTTTCATAGAGATTCCTTATTGTTTTTGTGTGGTAAATCTTATTAATTTTATCAAGAAGAAAACCACATGAAATCAAGAAGAAATCTTATTATTCACAACTTTTTTTACTCAATTTCCGTTATTTTTGGCACCAAAAAAACAATCCATAGAGAAAAACTTCTTGATTCTATTAGGTTTTCTTATAAATTGTAAACTATAGGGATTTCTTATTGATTTTATTAGGTTACCTTCTTGATGTTTTCAATGAGGTTTTCTTCTTGATTTTATTAGGTTCCTATATGAGTATGTGTAAAGCCTGTTATTGATTTTTTAATAAGAAAATCTTCTTGATTTTATGAGGTGTCTTGTTATTTCATATCTATAAATAGACATAGAGACAATTTTTTCATGATCTTTTTAATTTTTGTATAAGAATGTTTGCTCAATAATTTCAATGGTTATTCAGGCTGCTTGTTAGCATATTGGCTAGAGTGCTTGTCTATCAGGTAGAAGCTTGCTGGTTCAATACTTGGTGAGTAAGTTAGTTAAGCATACGAGTATAACCTAATGTGTATGTATGCATGTATAAATAAATACATGCTACAACATACTACATACATATGTATATGGTATAGAATTTAAATGAAAATACATAAGTACAGAGAATAAAGACACAATTTTTTTGATTTTTTTATTGAAAAAATCAATAAGATAACCTCATAAAAACTACAAGATTTCTTCTTTTTTCAAAAAGGTTTTCTCTATGAAATTAATAAGATTTCCTTATTGAAAAAAAAACTATAGAACTTTAGAGATTTCTTATTAATTTTGTTCTAATTTATGAGGTAATTTTCTTTGTGCATATGTATATTTATTTGCAAAACAAACATTTCATACATATTTGAGAAAATAAATATTTAAGCACAAAAAATTATTGTAAGAACAAACAGAGGAAAAAAATAGCACCAGTTGCATGTGCTATTGTAAAATTTTGAAATGAAATCATAACCATCCGAACTATAATCGCTTAATACTTTATAGTAATTTATACACAAATAGTTATATTATTATACCCAGTAGAATAATTAAAATAATTTTTAAGCAACTATATTTTGATTGCTTCCAAAGAATCTATATAAAAAAATTACCGATAATAATAAGAAATACGAGTAAAATATCAAACAAGTTTGATTCACAGTCAATTATTCGAAATGACTGTTACACTGTAAAGCAAATAACGTCGCACGTTGGTAAAAATATAGTAAAATCCCATTAGAGTTAAACCAAAAGTTACGGGAATTACTATTTCCATAATATTTTGCAATCTAGATATATTGAATATATGAAACACGTATTTTTGAAGTGTAATAACTACTTTCCGTATGATCCACTGCCACACAAACATGGCACTGAAAAGAATTTTTAAATTGTATACCCTTTACCAAAAAATGGTAAAAGGGTATATAATAGGTTTGTCATTCCGTTTGTAATTTTTATAATAAAGTGTATATATGCTGAATAAGCGATGTCCGTCTGTCTGTACGTAAAATCGGGTTTCCGAATCTCCCAGAAAAGCTAGAGACTTCGTTCTTGAACTCGTGTGTCACAAATGACATAAAATAGATTGGTATTGCAAATCAGCAATATCGAGCAGACGGTTGCAGAGCTGGAAAACTTAAACTTTATTTTGCCATATAAAAGTAACTACCGAAAACAAATTTTTATTTTTTTTAATAAATAAACTTATTTTACACTTCAGTACGACTAAAATTTGTATTTTAAATTAAAAAAATATAAAAAAAATTAAAAAGACGTTTCCAGGGTTGGAAAACTTTAACTTTTTGTGTTATGTAAAATTAACTATCTAAAACTATATTAGTATTTTCTCGAGAACCGTAAGAGCTACAGACCTGAAATTTGGGCACAGTATGTAGACCTTTGGGCGCTACAACAACAAATAAGTGAGAGTTGAAATTAAAGGGTGTGCCAAAACGAGCAACGAAAAATATTAAAATCCCATGTAGTATACATACAATTATATGTATATACACCTGAAATTTGTAAGGTTAGTGTATTTTTATTATTCAAAATTCCAAAAATTTAAATTAAAGGGTGTTCCATCAGTTAATGCAATTTTGACTATGCAATTTTGACAACTTGCTGTATCTTGGAAACCGTAATAGCAAAACTCTTGAAATTTTCAAAAACGGTAAAACTAAAAAAACAAAAAATTATAAAATCGCCAAACCGAAAAAAATCGTCAAAAACAAAAAAAAAATCGCCAAAAGGAAAAAAAGCACCAAATTAAAAAAAATTTCTATGACTAGAATAAATTGCAAAAAAACGGAAAAATTGCTAAAATGAAAAAAAATCGTCAAAATGAGAAAAATCTCCAAAATGAAGAAAAGCCCAAAAACAGAAAAAAATTGCCAAAATGAAAAAAAACCTCCAAAAACAGAAAATAATCGCCAAAATGAAAAAAACTCCAAAAACAGAAAAAATCGCCCAAACGAGAAAAAAGCGACAGAACTGAAAAAATCGTTTAAACTGAAAAAAAAGCAAAAAAACCTACCTATCTGGCGCGATTCAAAGTCGCACTTTACTGAATTTTTTAATATTAAAGGAATTAAATGAAACTAAGTGTTTCCTTATTTCGTTTTTGCTTTGTTCAATTAACATATTTTATGTATTTTTTTAAAGAACTAGATTGGTATCAACAACCAGGGGCCCATTTCTCAAAACTACAAATTACAAATCTACAAATAAAATACACACAAAACAACAACACTTTTACAAATTTTATTGTTGTTTTGTGTGTATTTTATTTGTAGATTTGTAATTTGTGGTTTTGAGAAACGGGCCCCAGAAAAATCCAAAATTATGACTCCAGGGTTGGAAAACTTACAAATTTTGTGTTATGTAAAATTAAATAGGTCTAAAAATTTTTTTCTTTTTCTTTTTCTTTTTCTTTATAAATTGAATATATTTTATGCTTCTGAAAGAAAAGTTTGGCGTATGAAATTTGAAAAATGAAAATTACAGCTCCAAAGATGGAAACTTTAAAAAAATGATAAATTTTTTCACAAAACTAATATGTATGTATGTGTCTGTATACTATATATATGTACGTACGTTGGTAAAGGGTATATAAGATTCGGCACAGCCGAATATAGCACTCTTACTTGTTTTTATTTATTTTTAATAAATAGACTTATTTTATACTGCAACACAAATAAAGTTTGCATTTCAAATTAAAAAAAAAATTAAGAAGACGTTTCCTGGGTTGGAAAACTTTTCTTTTTTCTGTTATATAAAACTAATTTTTCTTTTTCTTTTTCTATAAATTAAACATATTTTATATTCTTAAAAGAAAGAAATTGGCGTAAGAGATCAGAAAAATAAAATAAAATATGATTTTAGGATTGGGAAGCTTACACTTTTTGTGATATATAAAAATAACTAGATTTAATTAATTTTTTTCTTTAGATACCAAAAATTGAAAAGGGTATATATAGGTTTGTCATTCCGTTTTTAATTTCCATAATATTAATATGCGACCCATAAAATATATATATTCTAGGTCCTTATGAATAGGGAAGATGAATAAGCGATGTCCGTCTGTGCGTCCGTCCGTCTGGTTTTCCGAAGCTCCCAGCAAAGCTAGAGACTTCGGTCTTAGACTGGTGTGTTAAAAATTTTCCAAAATAGACTGGTATTGAAAATCAGCAAAATCGCGCAGACGGTTTCAGAGTTGGAAAACTTAAACTTGATTTTTCCATATAAAAGTTACTAGATAACACAAATTTTTTTTATTTGTTTTTTGTTAAATAAACTTATTTTATATTTCAGTACGCATAAAATTTGTATTAACAATATAAAAAAAGATAAAAAAGACGTTTCCATGGTTGGGAACTTTAATTTATTTGTTATATAAAAATAACCTACTTAAACAAATTTTTTTCTTTTTATCTATAAATTAAACATATTTTACATTCTTAAAAGAAAAAGATTGGTGTAAGAAATCAGAAAAATTTTGAATTATATTTCCAGGGTTGGGAAACGTACACTTTTTTTGATATATAAAATAAACTAGGTTTAATAATTTCTTTATATTTTAATTTATATATACTTTTTATGTTTTAAAAAGAAAATATGGGTATAGAAAATTAGAAAAATAAAGACCACAGCTCTACAGCTGGACAATTTAAACTTTTTAGGGTTCTGTACACCAAAGGTGAAAAGAAACCCTACTTTTTTCACTACACTGTCCGTCCGTCTGTCACAGGCTATTTTCTCGAGAACCGTTAAAGCTACGGAACTGAAATTCGGGCAGAGTGTGTAGACCTTTTGTCGGTACAACAACAAATACATGAGAGTTAAAAATTAAACGGTGTTCCAAAACGAGCAACGAAAAATTTTCAAATCCCATGTAATATACACACATACAATTATATGTATATACACTTGAAATTAGTAACAATTAACAATGAAATTTAAAAAATCGAAATTAAAGGGTGTTCTATTAGTTAATGTAATTTTGAATATATAATTTGGGCAACTTCCTGTAGCTTGGAAACCTTAAGAGCCAAACTCTTGACATTTTCGAAAACGGTAAAACTAAAAAATTTCAAAATTATAAAACCGCCAAATAAAATAAATTATTTAACTACAATAAATCGCGAAAATTTGTTAAAATCGCCAAAGAGGAAAAAAAATCGCCAAAATGAAAAAACGTCAAAAACCGAAAAAATCGCCAAAACGAGAAAAAAGTGACAAATCTAAAAAAAATTGTTTAAACTGAAAAAAGCCAAGAACGCAAAAATCGCCATATTAAAAAAAATGCTAAAAACCGAGTGTACGGAACCCTTCCTGCGCGAGTTAAAGTCGCACTTTACTGAATTTATTTGATATTAAAGTAACTAAATAAAACTAGTATTTTCCTTATTTATTCTTTTCTTTGTTCACTTACATATTTTATATATTTTTTAAAGATCAAGATTGGTATAACGACCCAAAAAATATTTAAAAGGATGATTCCAGGGTTGGGAAAAGTACACTTTTTTGTTATATAAAACTAATTAAATAAAGCTAGTTATTTCTATGGTAATTAAATATATTCTATATTTCAGAGAGAAATAAATTTGTACTTGTATTAAAACAAGAAAATTTGAAATTATTCCAGGGTTGCAAGTTGGAAAAAAAAATTTGGGTAAAAAAATAACCAAAAATAATTTTTTTTAGCTAAAAATATTTTGTTTCAGTAAGATCTTTACTCAAGCAAATTCTTTAGTCGAAAAAAACCGAGAGGTCACTTACTATAAATTGCATTATAACAAAAAATTATACATTTTATCACAAACATATATATGTATGTATGTACTTATGTATGTGTCTGTATACTACATATACATACGTTGGTAAAGTGTATACAAGATTCGACACAGGCGAATATAGCACTCTTACTTGTTTTTATTTAACTCTATACCTTTGGCTGTATAATTTTTCTGCAGGATTAATTTTATTTATGAGTGAAGTGAATTAAAAATTAGGAGCTGTAGCAGCATTTGAAAAAAAATCATTAATATAAATATTGGCACTTACCTTGTGACAATAGAGTACCCACAATAAAAATGCATTAAAATTAAAGCTCAAAGTAATTTAATGGAATCATAATATTTTTCTTTTATAATAAAAAATATGTTTTAGTTTAACTTATTTGTATATTTCCAGTTAAAATTTGGAGTAGAGTCAATATTCAAATTACTTTGTTTTGTACAACATTGAAAAAAAAAACTGTTGAAAACTTTTTTTTTTTTTGCCTTTCCAATATTTGTTTTGTTTTTATGTTTTTTTTAACTTTTTTTAAACTAAGTTACCAAAAGTATGCTAATGAGTTATGTTTTTCTTAATTTATGAATATGTAAATTACCAGTAAGCATAGCGATAGTTTTGAAAGTAACTTTATATATTAAAAAAACTTTTTTATGTATACAAACTTTAAAACTAACATGAACTTTCAGTTTGTTTACAAAATACAGTTAGTAACTTTTGATTATTCTTTTTATTTTATTTATTAATTTATTGTTGCTTATGCTTGTTTATACATACATTAAAAAATATAGTTTTTTTTTTACCAGTCTACACTAAACAATTTCCTTTGTATTTTTTTCTGAATCTGTTTCCGATACGATTTTTGTCCTTACATCACGTTGTCTAAAATAAAACTACTCGCATTTTTGTATGTTTTCGCTTTTTAAAAAAAGGGACCAACACATCTCGCACATTGTTCAACGTTCGAACATTGCAAAAGCTTTTTGTTTTGCATGAAAGAGAAAGCTTTTCAAGGTTATTCTCCTTAAAGCCTTCAAATTTAAATGAAACACATGGTCTTGCCTTGAAATTGAACGTGAAAACAACTGTTGCAATATGCTTAACACTGAATGCCAAGCAAATAAAATAACAAAATCTTCAAATAGTTCAACTAAATATAGCGTATACTGTTGCTCTATTGACTTCAAAAAAATTACACAGTTTGCGTTTTTCTTTGCTCTCTCATCTTGTCCTACTTTTGTTGTTGTTGATATTCTAGGTTCATAAGGTTGTATTCGTTGGACAAAATGTATAGGAAAATGTTCAATTCATTTTTCACAACTACTTGCGGATTCTTTGTGATGTTACCACGGCCTAGTGGCTGCTTAATCAGCCATGAATTTTTTGTCTTTTGATGGTGTTTAACAGTTTAACGATTCTATTTTGTGACTTGCGGATAAATATTTTAACAGCTGCACTAGGCTTGCCAGACCCAAACAGTAAAAACTCTTGACATTCAAGGAAAAAATTCTTGATTTGCTAAAAAAAACTGACAACAATTTAAAATATTTTTAAAACAATAAACACTCAATGGCTTTTAACAAAAGATATATTTATTCAAAAAACAGTTGCAAGGCCATATATATTTTTAAAATGTGTGTGGAAATACAATATAACTTCATCAGCTGGTCGCTTATAATGTCAAGTTGCCAGTGTTGTCAAATTGTTATGTTATGTAAAGGTGGAAAATACTTCTCGACACTTATTAGTGTTGCAGCTATTGCAACATTATTTATAGTTATACAATCAGCATATCGAAATAAACCTAAGATATATTTAAATTAATTTTTAGCTTGCAAAAATAGCTTTTTATGCTGGAATCTTGACAAGCCTTGAAAAAGCTTGACAATCCAGCCAAATCAAGCCCATCTGGCAAGGCTAAGCTGCACTGATATCCTTAATTTCATAAGCAGTATGTAACACCTATTTTTCTACTTGCACAAATTTAGGAGCCAAATTGTAAGAATTCTGAACTTATGTTCAAAGCAAATTGTCCTAAAAAAAAGACTCAAGACCAAAACGCGCCAACAATGTCTTATTAAAGTTAAAACAAATATAAATTTTGTTGTAAAGGGTGTTTTTATAGAGAGACAAAAGTTAAAATCATAATATCAATGACACGGGCTTTATTGGAAAGAAAATTTTATGAAATTAATGTTTAAATATGATTTTTGCTATGTGGCCACCACGGCTGGCGCGTAGAAATCGTAAACTTGAACACCAATTTTCAACAAGTTTGCGCAGCATAAGCAGTCATATTTCTCCGATAACTCTGTTGTTGTTGATTTCCAGTTGTTCAATTGTGTGTAGTTTATCGACATATACGAGTGACTTAACGTAACCTAAAAGAAAATAATCCAATGGGGTTAAATTACACAATCTTGGTGGCCAATCAATTCGGCCATTATGCGAAATTAATTCTTCATCAAAAGTTTCCTTGAGTAAATCAATTGTATCGTCCGCTGTGTGGCATGAGGCTCCGTCCTGTTGGAACCACATATCAGCCAGATTAATGCCACATAATAGAGCTACGAAAGAATTTCGATTCCTGTTCATGTTCGAATCATGACAAAAGCTTGTGTATTCTCCTCACTCCAAATGCCAGAAATGAGCTTCATCGGAAAATAAAATTTTTAAATTCTTCACGCGTTGCTCTGTGAGCAGTGATGCCAACTCAAAGATGTGACACTTAAAAAAATACGCTTTACTAAAGTGTTGCAATAGACAAATGTTTCAATTAACTGAAATAACAAAAAAAAAAATTCGATAAGTCTTACAGAGGGTTAAGTAATTTACCCCATGTTTTCACAACGCGAACGTTTCACTTGAAAAAATTAAAAAATTTATATGAGAAGCACAATTTTTTTTTGAGTGATTTTCATAAAAATTGTCTGGACAAGTCGCCTGCCTGGGTTGTAGAAACAGTTAGTTAAACAAACAAATGAATTATATGAGTTTTATAGTAAATTAAAAACTTTCACCTGTTTGCTTCGAATGTGTTAAAATTCAAACAATAAAAAACATTAATTCTTAAAAACAGCTAGAGCATTTATTTGGTTTAAAAAAAAACGAAAAAGAAAAGAACTAACATGGCTACTTTTTACATTTTATTTCTACCAGAAAATTAAAAAGGTTGGCTTTCTTTTTTTATATTTCAGAAAAGAAAATAACAACAGATTCGCTGCTGTGGTAATGTTCGAAATATTTTGTAAAATTTTTTTTTTGTTTGACTGAACATTAGAATAATATTTCAGCTACGGTTCAACTGCAGTTCGTGCTTCTTTCTTTATGTGGGTATTTTTTCTTACCACCGAATCAACGATAATGCGTTTTCTGTTGTATAGAGTGAACACTACTTGGCAGTTATATGGCAAGAGAGTTTATTGAAAAAAACATTAATTGCATCGTTATGCAAGCCATACACCTTGCGACCGTTGGTACAACATGTTGGATTAACAAGTTGTGTGTTTTGCACATAAACTTTACAACAACATGTACAACATTAGAGCACAACTTCATTTCTTAATTTTTTTTGGAGTAAACATGACATCGGGTGTTATGTCGCGTATGGTAATGGATGGTTTTTTGGTGACAAAATAAGAAGAAGAACGTAAAAAAGGACAGAAAAAAAGAATTTGGTTAAAGGAGTGATTTATATAAGAAAAAACGTATTCTAATAAGAAACTTTTGGAAATATTAGCCAATGGACTATAAAAATTACACGTGGGTGTCAGACGAAGTATTCAATGACCTTTTGTCAAAAGTTCCGATGCATATACAAAAGCAATTCTTCCGCGCAAACTCTTATACAATTATATAAAATCACTTATTTCTGTTGAATTCTCCGTTTTATACGCAAATTTGAATTCGAGCGCGATGTTTTTCATATAACCGCAACGAAAATAAGAACAAAATTAAATGAAGTTGTACAACAAACTCCTAAATTTTACAACCTGTCCATACAACTTGGCAAAAAATCAAATCTTTTTAATCTTTCGTACAACCGATACACAACTTCATACGACGACCCCACACACTTTACAATCTTATACACAACTTGCTCGTGTTGTACCAACAGTCGCAAGGTCTGTGGCTTGCTTTATAATACGTGTACTTGTACGATTATGAACTCCTATTGTAACAAGTGACGTATGAGTGTTATGTAATTTAATATTAATCATCCGGGTACACACCAGAGAATGACAGAAGTATCGTTTTAAGTACTTTTGGAGTGTTGGCCGCCACACAACTACGAATGCGTGCAGTTAAAAATAAACAAGTAAGAGTGCTATATTCGGCTGTGCCGAATCTTATACACCCTTCACCAACGTGTGTATATGTAGTATACAAATTAGGGTGATCGACTCGGTTTTTCAACCGGTTTTAAAACCCGTAATTTTCTAAAAACAAATAAACACTCAACATACCTTAATAATAATTTCCAGACAGTAGACTCTTTAACGCCCAAAAATTTCCGAGAACTCCGGCGATATATTCACGGGATTACGGGATGGGCAATTTTGCGGAACTGTTAACTCTTTCCTTTCAATACAACAGTTTAAAATCCAAACTTTTGTATAATAATTTTGTTACTTAAAAAACCCGAAAGCGGGTTTTTAATAATTTCAAATATTCGAACTATTCGAAAACCGGTTTCTGCAAAAAGTCAAATAAACGATCACCCTAATACACATACATACATACATATTTGATTTGTGATAAAATTTATAATGTGACCTTTCTTCGGTGTTTTTTCGACTAAAGAATATTGTATTCTACACTCTAAATATAAGAAGTATTTTACATTCACCCTTACTCCAATTGTCAACATCGACGTCACGTTAATACAATAGATACCAAAAAATTTATTTTTTTTTTTCAGTTGAACATATTTAATGTTTTAAGAAGATCTTTATTCATGTTCCCTTTCATTTCCCTGAAGACATTCCTTTCTGCTGAGCAAAACCGAAAAAATTATTTAGGACTAAACCGTTTATATAATATCGCAATATATGATTTGTAATGTGGGTATGTTTTAATTGAGACAATAGTATTTGTATGGAGGTACAATGCTAAGACTATTTTGGGGTTATTAAATAGTAGCACGGTTTTTGAATATCTTGAGAGCGAGCATACAAGTCCCAATTTGTTGGTATTGTATTGACGTGACGTCGATGAATGTAGTTCATGTAACATGGAGTTTCTCGGTATATTCCTTGTACATATAGCACTTCTCTATTAGTGAGATTTTTTTAGTTTAAATTTGGAAAATAATCGTAATAATTGTAATCCCTTGGAAAAAAAACTTAAAACTGAGATGTCATCCTAACAAGAACAATCACCCTTATTCCAGTTGGCGACGTCGACGTCACTTGAACACAATTCCAAAAAATTGCCGCTTGTTTACTCGCTCTCGAGAACAATTTTGTGCTACTGACAATCTATTTCATTTACCTACGGTCTAGAAAATAGTATAAACGTACCAACAAAAATCAGTTGTTTTCGACAATGTGTACACAAGCCCCAATTTTTAGTATTGTGTTAAAGTGACGTCGATGTCGCCAACTGGAATAAGGGTGAATATAAAATTCAAAGCCGATTGTTGTGATAGGTAAAGTAGGTAATAAGAACTTGGTCGAAATTATTATGTCAGTAATCTTAACAGTCTAACTTTGAAATAGAAACTTGGGTTTTTTAGACTCTAGAAACGATAGTTCTGCTTCTGTTTCTTGAATAAACAATTATCCCAATTTATTTCTACTTAAAAGTTTGATTTACTTTAAGCAAATTTACAACAGCTGTATAATCAATTATACTATGCTAAAAATTAAGACTTTTAGTTCGATAGTATGCACTAGCAAAGGTTAGCAAAACACTGGAGTCAATTTGGAGATTTTGGTCAATAATTATTTTTCTGGGCTTTTAAAGAATTCGAAATTCAGTGCGCCTTCAAAAAATTATGCAATTAGCTTTTGAGCTTTTAACACACAAGTTCGAAAGCATTTTCTTTCGTTTCGAATTACAGAGTATACCCCCATAGTTGGTGGTACTATCGAACCTATACTTTCAAAACCGTGCAGATTTTTTACTGTTGCACGGTATTAGGAGAATGATGATGATGTCTCAGTATTAGACGACAACATGCAGTTGAGTTCTGAAAAAATATATTGTTTTTAATGCATTTTTATATAATGTACTAAAATAAATGAATCGCACATTTCATTCATCGGGTAAAATAGTTCATTATTATCCTCGGAATAATGTGTTAGTCTGTGGAGTCTGTATAAAGCAAGTGTTGGCTACTCTCCTCCTTCTAATTATATGTTGATGGTTTGTTTGAAGCAAAAAAAATTATTTGTGCAGCTTTTTAGCTAAATATATGCAGTAGGATGGTTTCGTCACGCCAATGACCAAATATCTGATTAATAAAAGTGAGCGGAATAATATTTTAAATTAAATATTAAAGAGCATTAACGCCCTTCTCAATATATATAATTGATTGGTCACTTTATATTCATATGGAAAATAGTATTTTACCCAAACATACGTATAGTGTTGCCTCACTATGTATATAAATATTGAAAGCTTTTAATCAAATTCTTACGTTATATATCCTTAGAATGCCTTTTTTCATATATAAAACAAACTTATTAAAAAACCAAAATTGTTATGCAGGTTCGCTATAAGCAGTTCTATAAATATTTCATAATGTTCAAAATAAGAAAAGTCTTGAGTATTTCTAGTATTTCTTTATCACAAGTACTTCTACAATTTATAAGTACATAAGTTGTTTTTCTTACAATATACATACGTACCTCATTATTTACTTTCAGTTATTTCTAATAATATTTGTCCTAATAGAACAAACTGAAAATATTTCTCTAGCTAACAGAGTTTTCAAAACTTTCAAGTGACATTTTTAAGCAAAACATTAATGAAAAATAACTTCATTGCTCTTGAACATGAATATTTAATTTGCTAATATTTACTTGTATATTAAGGCGTAGCTGAAAGGGACGAAAATATATACACAAGGATGCTTCTATAAGCACTATTAAATAATATAAATTCATAGCTTTCAATGTTAGCTGAAAAATATGAAAAAATATACTACGTACTATAAATGAAAACAAAACTACAAGATCCACTGAAATTATAATAAAAAATTGGTGTGGCTTTTTTTCAGGACATATTTCTCGTCCTTAGCACAGCTGCCTCTATTTAAATGTGAAAGTGAATTAATTTTAAATATTCAAACAATTTGTGTTTACTAATTATTTATTTATTATTGGCGGTTTTCTCCCCCTGAATAAAGTTTATTCCGTTTTTTGTATTTGCCTCGAACTTTCACCAAATATCTCTAGTGTCTTTTTCATATGTATTGTAAATTAATATAACAGAAAATTATTTGCGTATATAAATATTCTTATACCCAGTTTCTACAACACAGACGTTCGACTTTAGTATACAATTTATATAGAACGCAATAATTATTTTGAGTACGAGTAATTTTCATACAAATTTTCTAGACTAGCCGTCTTTCTGGCTTATAAAAACTGAGCATTAATTCAGTTCGTTCCATAGAATTTTCGAAATATTTGTGGTACTTTTAGGGCCACTTTTTGAGTTCAAGATTAGAGATTAAATTAACCTTAATCTTTATTTGTGATTTTTGGGTAGTCGATTATATGGTTTTATTTGCTAGTTTAAGCGGCCACTCGCGGTGGTTTAATCTTACATTAATATTGACAAAATACACTTGTGAAACATATAACTTTTTGTAAAAATTATATGATAAAATAGTTTAAAAATACATAAATAAATATATATATATTTTATATTATTTGTATATTTCCTTTAACACGCGCAATATTTTACTTGTAAAAAAAAAATCAAAGTGTTTTGATAACATGTATGACTTTTGCACAGAAACTATTGCCACTATTTT
The DNA here is from genome assembly GCA_944452675.1 of Tachina lurida. Taxonomy (NCBI): domain Eukaryota; kingdom Metazoa; phylum Arthropoda; class Insecta; order Diptera; family Tachinidae; genus Tachina; species Tachina lurida. The sequence goes on from OX101755.1 coordinate 84,380,434, forward strand.
GTTCCTCAGTGTGGTAATACTACACTTAATCAGAAGCTTAAACTGCCACTCAAATGCATCAAACTCAATTAATGTGAGATTAAGTTAATGTTCAGATTAGCTAATTAGAGAAATAAACTAATATTAATCCCGAACCCAAAAAGTCGCCCTTATTGCTTTTACTCAATTAAATTATGTATTTGCTTTTAATAAAAAATATAAAATTGCCGTTGTTTTTCTACGACACGTAAATATTTCCTTCGCTCTTTGGTGATTTCCTAGCCTCACCATCTAGTCGTACGGTAGTGCAACAGACACAAGAGAGAATTATTGATATCTGTTTACTTCTTGATAAGGGGGCAAATGTTAAAGAGCAGTTTTTCTAGCAATAAAATGACATCCTGACGATGACATAATATACTGCATAGCATATTGTTGTGATATGTACCAATCAAGAACAAGTTCAAAATTTTGATCTCAATACTTTTTGGATAAGAGGTTTTGCCGTTTTTTCAACAACATTGTTCAAGTAAATGAGCGATATGTTCACTTCCGATCAGATAATTAGAACCGCTTTGCATTTTTAAGGTTTTTTTTTTGCAAATAGTCGGATTTGATTTATGCTTTAAACTATTATTAGAAGAATATTCACTACTTTCTGATCGATATAAGTGAAAAATGGGCCAGGCAAGTGTGTTAATTATAGCCGAAAGAACAAAAATCAATGTTTGTCGTTCACAAGAATTTTAAAGGACGGACTCCAACAACTTTAACTCTAAACGAAAAGGGAACATTTATGAGAATTGCGTCAAACTCTGCTCTTTTAGCACCAAAAACAACGTTTCAAGCTGGCATCCAGGTAACAAAACAGATATTCTTTTTAATGCCTAAACATATATTTATGTATATATTTATTTTTGAAGAAGTTCAATTAAATACTTACGACCGCCATCTGCAAGATTCAAATTAGATCTGGCAGATGTACTTGTGCTGCGACGTAATTTTGAGCCATTATGTAGAGTATTTTGATGAACTCTTTTCTGGTAATTTTTCCTCAAGGCTTTGGTAAGATTTCATCTGCATTGAAATAAACTAATGCCCTAATTCTGTTCGACGATTGTATCGTCTTGTCTATAGACGAAAAAAAGAACCAGGGGGCAAATTACGGCATTCGGTATGATTCGAAATCTAAAAATATTTCCATATAAACTCTATTGAAATATTTCGTAATTTCGTTCGATAACCAGTGCCGTAATTTGTCCCCAGTTTTGATTCCTTAAAACAATTATTATTTATTGTCTATGCTAGAAGGTTCGTGTATTTGCTTTATGATTTTGTTCGAAACATTATATCCAAGACATATTTTTTCATATAATTTACAAATTATTGTATAATACTTTAATTGAACTTTTATGTTTTAAAAATATGGCATTAATATTTATATTTTTCATTATCAGAGACAACAACCATTTTTGAAGAAAATAATTTAGAGAATTCAAAAGTAAATCAATTGTAGAGCCCGCTCCATCCTGTTGAAACCACATATCAGCAAGATTAATTCCACTTAATTGAAGTATGAAAAAATTTCGAATCATGTTCCTATACCGATCACCATTGACAGTAACATTCTGACCAGAGAAGCGCAATGAGTAGTAAAAAAGTGAGTAGAGTTAAATCATGATTTATTATTTCTTGCACTCATACTTATTGCAAATCATGTGAATTATATTCCCTCGGAAGTTGGAAGTGCGCATCGAACTCATACTTAGCAACATTTATGACGTTGTTGATGTCGACTCTCCTTAACTCAATGCATATGGACGATGCATTGATTTAAGGAGATTCACAAGGCTAACTTCACATACGAACATTAAAGTTCTCATTGTGAGGTTGTGTGATTCTCTCTTGCTTTTTTTTTGTAGGAATTGAAAAACAATCCTATTTACTACTATTGTATACTACTTGCAAATTCTTTAATGACTAACCCCAATATTCATAAAAAAATCAAATGAATTTGAAATCCATTTTAGGAAAATTTTTTATGAAAAATTTTCAATAAAATAAATTTCAAATTCATTTGAAATTTTATGAATATGGGGTAAACTTTAAATAAACATACATGAATGAGTTGATTGAGCTGAATCAATGTAAGTAGTATAATTATTTTCCTGAAATTAGAAATTAAACTGAGGTGATTTATGAGTGTGAGTGTGGTATGACTATGATGTCGGCGTCGCATTCGTATTTATTTCAACCTATACTTATAAATCAATGTCATCGTGAGCATGCGTAAATCAGTGTACTTAATTTTAAATGATGTCTACTCACTTATATTTAAAATTTTATGAGTCAGTATGAATAGCCAAAACATGATTCATTCCCAATCACTGATTCTGACCATCATCGTTTTGAAGATGAATGGTGTAATGATGAAAAGTTGTTTCGACAAAATCTTATGGATTCTGCTCACTCCAAATGTGACAATTCTGCTTAGTTATGTACCTATTCAACCAGAAATGGACTTCATTGGAAAGTGCAAGAAGTGCACGATGAGTTTGACGAATAGAACAATTAATTTGATAAAAATGTCAACAATTTAAACGCTTTGCTCTGGTTTAAGTTGATTCATAATGAAATTTCAAAGCAAACTAAGTAAAAAGTAACTATCAGCTGGTAATAGCTGCTCAAATAAAATAGCGATGCCAACTCAAGGTTGTTGTATATCTACGAGTATACACATCTGAATTTTTGGAGCACCTTTTGGGTTTTGCGTGCGTCTTCTTACATTTTTCCGAGGAGGAAAATCTATGCTTTTTAATATTTCAAGTAACTCTTTCATAGCTTGTTGATGGGATCAAAGTTGCCATTTCAATTAAGATGTGGAAAATTCAAAAAGACACTGAATTAATTACTCACTTTCGTATGAATAGCGTACTAACAGACATTTGAGTGGTCCTAATAATCTCATAAGGACTGTTTATCGATATTAAAATAAAAGCTTTAGATCCTTATTTTGATATCTTCAGCTAATATATAAATAAATAAATAAATAATATACATATTCATTCATAATTGAATAATTAATTTAGTCCAGATTCATAGAAAATGTATTTAATAGTTTGATTTAAAAAAATTTTTTTTTTTTATTTTTTTTTTAAGCAAACCATTATTTAGTTTTTATTATTGCTACGAGTATCTTTATTGTGTTGGATTGATTTGGTTACTGCAACACTTGTATGCTTTTTATTCCAAATATTCTTTTTAAATTCTTTTGCAAATATCAACGATGTGTATGCAGAATAAATAAACATGTTGAGCTCATTCTCCTTTCTAAAGCAATAAATAGGGATAAAAGAAAAACTCTTGAATTTGTTAGTAATTTTCTTCTGCTACGTTTTTATTATATTCACAATTTTAATTTAAATTTAAAATTTTAAATTTAATCTAATATTCTGTTTTATTTAAAATGTGTTTAAAATTAAGTAAATTATGTAATTTTTTTGTAATTTTGCTTGTTTGCTGTTGTTTTTTTTATATTCTTGTTTTATTTTATATATATTCAACTAATTAAAGAACACACTGCTGTTTTTTGTAGTTAATTAAAGGACATTTGATGTGTATTTATAATTTGCATTGTAAGTTTATTTGTTAAAAATATTTAATTTAAGGTAGTATTTAATACTTGGTTTGATTATATACTCGCTTTAATAAAAAATATGTATGTATGTATGTATGTAAATCAACTGTTGCGGCTTGATAAGAAAAATCAAGTTATCAAGTTAAATTGTTTACAGTCCCCACCACCTATTGGTAAAAGTTTATTATATTATTTTATAAAAATCATTATAAAAGAAAGTTAAGCAAGACTATTCAACTGTTTCCAAAAATTCATTTTTTTCAGTTTTTTAAAAAACATTTAATGAATGCATTGAGAAGAGCCGAATTGCTAACAAAACTTAATATTCAAAATGCTGAAGAAATATGTTCGAAAAATTTAGTTCTAGCTAACTGGCAAGAATTAATATCTTTGATCGACCAATAGCTGGATATGTTGAGTTTGCTTATAGCTTTACAATCAAAATTGCAGTCTGAAATTCTTTCGGCCATAAGCCGTTGATTTCTTTTAATGGCCTATCTTGTGTGGCTTAATTCTGTGATAAAATATACTTTGTTTTCATAATAGAAAATATTTAAAAATATTGGCGCATAGTCATAGTCAAAACAAAGTTCACTTTAAGAAATTAAACCAGTAGTTTGTATGGTAATACTAGTTTTAACTTCTTAAAGTGTACTTTGCTTTGACTATGACTACGCGCCATTATGTTTAAATTGCTGGAAAACATTTATGTGTGAAACTGAAATGTTACGAATAAATTTCTTGCTTTTAAGCCGAGAATGTGTTTCTTTGCTTAGTTAGTCCTAGTTTACACTATGCAAGTCTTTTTGCTAAGCTGATTAGTTTGAGGGAGAGAGACGAGGGGAACAGAAAACTTTCTTTTCCCCTCGCCTCTCTGTCCTAACAAACTAATCAGCTTAGCAATAAGACTTGCATAGTGTAAACTAGGACTTAGTGCTGCTTTCAAATTGAGGTTAAACATAATATTTTTGCGAGTCAAATTTAGGTAATTTTACCTAATTTTGAGGGAGAAAGAGACGAGGGGAACAGAAAAGTTTCTTCTCCCATCATCTCTCTGGCCTAACAATCTAATCAGCTTAGCAATAAGACTTGCATAGTGTAAACTAGGACTTAGTGCTGCTTTCAAATTCACGTTAAACATACTATTTTTGCGAATCAAATTTAGGTAATTTTACCTCTTGAAGATTTTGGCGCGTAGTCATAGTCAAAACAAAGTACACTTTAAGAAATTAAAACCAGTATTTTGTATGGTAATACTGGTTTTAACTTCTTAAAGTGTACTTTGCTTTGACTGTGACTATGACGCGCCTTTGTCTTCCAGCATTTTTATATTAAGTTTTGAAAGTCCATATTATTTTTGAGTTTGAACGACCAAGAAAGAATAAAATAGGAAATGCACATATTTAGATGTATTTTTGCATATAGATAAACTCTTAAAAACCTATAATTTTTATACATTTTACAAACTCTGCCCATTTAGAGGCATGTATACATGTGTAATTAAATCTACCAGCTAAATTTTAGTGTCTTCATAATTGTAATGTAGTTTCGTTATTAATTATTTAAATATTACTGTCTTCACATTGTTTGAGTCAATTGGCACTTGTGTTAATTCTTATTAATTATAATTTTCTCTCAGTGTATAAGTAGCATTAATAAGCAAAGCAAATGAGTAAATAAGCAAGAAAAAGCGAATTGGAGAGAAATACAAATAAAAAAAAGAAAAATGATAATTATTTAAGACCAGTGGAATACTAGAGCATTTTTTAAGACCCGCATATATTTGAAAGGATCTCCCAAGGAACGACTTGAGAGTATTAAGGTAGAAATTGATGCAATTACTTTTTTTGCATTTAGCGGTTCCTGCCGCTTCTTAAATTTTTACATTTCCGCTTTCCTTAAATTTGTTTTACCATTCTCTGGGTCTGGGTTGAACATCGGTACGATACGCGGTAGTACGTCTTGTTTCAACATACTCGCTTTGCGTTTTTGCTACCATACGACCGGCACGTGGTGGTGGTGGAGGTGCTGGTACTCCGCGTGGTTGGAATGTTGCCTAAAATAAAATCAAGTTATAAATCTGCATTTAACCAAAATACACATCTTAATTTACCAATTTTTGTGATCTCCTTGAGGTGGGAGTTCCCTCGGGTGAAGACATATCTTCTGGTGCTGCCCAATGCTCTGTAAACTCACTAGCTGATCTGGCCAAAGACGGATGACTAATAGATCTATTGAATGAACGTCTCTCGGATATATCATCGTCATCGTATTGCATTGGGTAATATGAGCTGGCATTGGACATATCGTCTAATCGTCCAAAATCAACGGTTACCTCAGACATTGAACGGAAATCATTGTGATCGGTGTGGTAAGAAGTGCGTGAAGATCGTCTGGAGCGTTGCAAGTTGTTAGTTGTAGGGTTGATGGGCATAGAAGGATCCATACGTATGGTTCGAACACTAGAGCCACCATCGCTGTCATATTCGTAAAGTGTAGGCAAAGAGCTGCGCCTGGAACGGGTATCCCAAGGTTGAGTTTTCTTACTACGCTTAGGTGCTCTAAGGTCATTATCGCTCTCATCATCTGAAGGAGGTGCCAAGATCCGTATGATTACATCCCAAGTTTGTGGTTCAAATATGCGTTCGTATCTGTTATCCGATCGTATACGCTCAAAATCTTCTTTCACCACTGCTTCTGTCAGCATAGTGCGCAATGAAGACTCAGTGGTGATAATTTCCTTCCATTTAGTCTTGTCGTCATAGCTTAAGTAGCGAGTCAAAGGATGTACACTAGAGTGCACAGAACTCACATCATCGGGCTCCGACATTTCTGGTTCTTCTAAAATTCTTATCAAAACATCCCAATTTGGTACCGCCTTATCGGCTGGTGGTATTTCAATAGGTTTCATATTTCCTACCAATTGAGGACTGGTCAGTTGCTGTTTGTTGTCATAGATTTGCTGAGGCAGTTCCTTGGGAGGCAGCGACAATTCAGATCTTTCCATTTTGGGTGTAAGAGTCAAACCAGAAACGCTGGAAATATCTGAGAAATTCTCCCATTGTTGCTGCTCGCGTTCGGTGGGATAGTTGCGTATTTTAACATCCCAGGTTGGAGCGGGTATGGGTGGAGGCAGTGGTTTAGCCTTAGCCTTATACTCGGTTATCTTACGTTTATGAGATTCAATATCCTCAATGGTCTTCTTTTCCGTTATGGTGCGCAAATAAACGTCATCCACAGTGTGGGAGGTTATTTGAGGTTTCCTAATGACAATTGGTGGTTCTGGTGGTATGTATTTGGTTTCAACAAAGTGTGAAGTATCCACCATTTCAGCTACCGAGTGTAAGTCGGCAGCGTGGGAAGTCATATCGGTAATTTCACTTAGAGCAGGACCATCGGTATAGTCCGACCAGTTTTCTGGACGCCCGTCAACAACTTCATGATGTGTACGGGTATAAACGGAGAACACAGGTTGAGGTGGCGGTGGTATGGTAATTTCAGAGTGTTGGGGCACAGAGTGTATATCAGGAGTGTACATAAATTGTGTATGAATCGTTTCTTCCTGACCGGGCAGTGATTCCATTGTGATAATACTTTCACGATCTTCATGAGTTTCCATAATTGTAGAGAGATTATTGCGGTCAGGGCGTAAGGTTGCCACACTTTCAGTATCGGAAGTTTGAGGGGAAGGCGGTGGGGGTGGTGATTTCTTGACACGCACTTGAACATCGAATTTCGGCGATGATGTTTCTTTAATGGCAATGGGATGACGAGGTATGGCAGTGGCCACCGCATTGGCGGCCTGCACCTCTTGTGTATGACCGTAATGATCGCTATAAATACTCGAATTCTCTTGTACAAAGGCGCGGTTTTCGAAACTGCCTGCTGAACTGAAAGGCAGTGATCTAAGGGAAATATTTTTTATTTCAATATACATACATATGTACATGAATTAACAAAACAAATTTCAATTCCTACCTCGTATCGATTTCTTCAATTTCGGAATGGGATTCGCTGGGATAGTCGGAAGGTATCAAGGCGCCTTCGCTACCTGATGAACTATGTACCGTAGTTAAAGCAGCATGAGCTCTAGGTATTTTAACACCCTCAAAATCTCCAATACCGCCCAAGCTACTTCCACTAAGTTTAGTAATTTCGGAACCACTTCCCATTGACATGGGAAGACGACGAACCACTGGTATGGGGCGGCTACGCAAGCAATAGTATGAAACAGCCAAACCCAACAAAAGCAAAGTCAAAAACATAATAGCGCATATAATCATAAGGATTTGGATGCCCTTCAAAGGTGGCTGTACCACTGTGCCAGCAGCAATAGGATTCAGGCTTAAATAATAAAATAAATTTAAATTTGCTCCTTAATCACATGAGTTTAATATGAAGCTTACATAGGAGCTGGCAAAGCAGGAGGCAGTGATGGTATTGGTGGTGGATATCGGCATACTATCGTTATAATCTCATCGCCATCCATTTCCAAATTGGCATGGAAGCGTACAATAATATTATTGGTAAAAACACGTGTTGGATTCTGGGTTAATAAACATTTATTGTTATTTAATTTGAATATATGTATGTATTTGTTGCAATTTTAATCAACTATTATACCTGCAAAGTGCCACATCCTTTCAATGGCAATTCCAGTCTATACGATAATGCACCTTTACCATTAACACGGCAAGCACTGCTGCGGTCGTAATCAGCTTGTATAATGCCATGGAATGGTTCATTAAATTTCATATCAACCTAAGTGGGCAAAAATTCAATATTAAATTGTTTATTTAATATTATATATTAACATTTATGTATGTAAGTATGAAAGTTTGTAATACTTTGAACTAACCTGCATAGAACCGGCGGCACAATTAAGGGCTGCTTTTGTGCGATTTAGAAATATTAAAGGACTAATGTCATCTAGTTTGGTAACCTAAAATGGTAAAAAAAATTATATTTTAAAGTTTTATTACAATTAGAACCAAATAATAAAATTCAAATTAAATCAAATCCCTATACAATCATGGCTTATGTACCTTAAGCTTTACACAGGAAATATTATAAATGGTTTTAGTCATCAAAATGCTTGAAAGAGGCAAATAAATGTGGCATTTTTCATCTTTTTTAAGATGTTGATATCAATTACTATTTTTTGTTTGTTTATTTTAAGATTTTTATTTTAAGTAAATGAATCAAATAATTCTGCAAAAAACTGACTTCAATGCAAAGATCTGATAGAAAATTTTGGAAAAATGGGACCAAACTGGAGGAAAACTCTTTAAAACAAAAAAATTAAATCTGTTGGTTAAGAAGATGTACAAGATTGTGTGTTTTTCAGAGCTCAGGGTGTGTGTTAAGTTGTGTAAAAATCGGTAAAGTAGAAGCCCTTATAATAAAATATTAAATTGTAATGGGCGTGGTTTCGCCCATTTGTTTAAACGAACGATTTTGGCTATTTTAAAGCTCAAGATGTGTGGTAAGTCTTATAAAAACGGGCGAAGTAGAACCACGTAAAATAAAAATAATAAATTTTAAAGGGTTTAGCCCCGTCCATTTTTTCAACTTTAAAATTGTGTAATTGCAAGCACCAAAGGTGTTTGCAAGGTTTCGCAGCAATCAAATAAGGCGAATATCATAAAATCAAATAACAAAAATTATGGGCGTGTCCCCACCCACCTTCTTTACAATGGGACCAATTGGAAGCTATATCGTCTTAGATAAAAAAATATATTTTTTACAATCTGTCTAAAGTGTATCGAGTTGTGAAGTAACAATCAGGGGTGTTCTGTAAATCGCGCGATTTGAAATCGAATAACATCCAGAAAAGAGCTTAATTAAAAAGGTAACTTATTGCAGATTTTTAATTCGTTTTAATGTTTTAGATGCTTAAGGCATTTTAAACGAAATTAACTTTGAATGCACTAAATTGTCCGATCAGCGAAACACTGTTTTCGAATTTGGAAGTCGTACAATTTTAAAACGAGCGGTTTATAGAACACCCCTGAATATTAAAATAAAGACGAGTTTTTAACCTCTTACTTTTTTTTTGAAGACAGTTAAAAATTCATTAAAATTTAAACTAAAGTCAATTAATTTATTGATAAAACTAAAAAACTTAGTAACAAATTTACTAGAATGAATGGACAATAATTTCTTTGAAATTATTATGCAAGTTAACTGAAACTTTTGCTAACCATCAATAAATACCATATTTAGAATTTATTAAGCAAAGTTATTCATATAAAAGATATGTTGCTACAAATTTAAGCTTACAGATTTCATATATTTAGACAAAAACTTACCAAAAATTATTATGAATTACTAGATACAAACAAAAAGAAGCTGAAAACTCAATGAACATGACAATATTTTTCATTGCTATTAATTTTTATATGCGTCGAATAATAAAATTAAGTAATAAATTGAAGTTCAAAATTAATTTTTAACAAGGGTTTCCATGAGAAAAACTCTTAAAATTGCCCTTTGTGCAATTGGGCAAACTTGCGAGACTTGTTTCATGAAGCCCCTTTTGAACCTTTGCGCAAACAGTTTATATAAATTTGAAACAAACAAAAACAACACGTGAACAACTAGAGCTATTATGTTAAAATTTCATTTAAATAAATGAGAAGCATAACAAATATCGTACATGAAACAACAACTCAGTAACAAAATTTTTTTTTTTGTATATTCTTACTTAAGCATTATTACATTGGCTAACTTTTATTCAGCTCGAATTTTAGTTGTAAGAACTACAGACATACAGTGGTGGGAAAAATAATAGAAACAAACTAAAAAAATCAAAATGAAAATTTTTTTATAAAAAAAGACATATTTTAACGAGTACGGCTGTGATTTTATGGTATATAAAGGCACATTTCATGGCTCTGTTAGTAAGTTTCAGGGTTCATCTCATTTGCGTTTTTTAGGGCCTGAAGTGATGTATGTAATTTTTTTCTTGGAAAAATCAATAGAAACAAATACATTTTATGCACTAAGGGGGTGAACATTGCAATTCTGAGCTTTAAACATCATTTATCATTAAAAAGTCATAAGTTACATTAAACTTTTTTATATGAAATTATTTAAAATCACATCCAACTGAACCGTAAAAGGTTGCTATAAAAATCTTTTGTAGGGACTCCAAAAACAATGGCTGAAATAGAAAAAAATTATGCAATGCTAAAAAAGGTTTTTAGCGCAATCCGTGCCAAAACACGAGTTGAGTCACGAGAACGAACACGTAAAACAATATAGAAAACTGTTTCGCCTCTGCTAAATTAACCCATTCAAAACTTCTGAGTATTTTAAAATTGACCGAAATATGCATATCACAGGCGGAACAATTAGGAATGTGCTTAAGGAAGCTGAGTTAATTTCAAAAAGTCAAGTGAAGGTACCAAATTCGGTCGAGTAAAATCATAAGACAGGGCTTATCTTTTGTAACGAAACACATTGGTCGTTAACATAGGAAAAAATTATTGTGGTCAGACAAATCTGAAATAAATTTATTTGGATTCGATGGCAAAAATTATAAACGACGTCCAGTAGACACAGTTTATGCTTCTAAGTGCACTTAGAAGACTTTTAAGGATGGTGGTGGTTCTGTCATGCCCTGTTTCTATTATATTTTCCATCACTGTATGTATGTATTGAAAAATAAATGACAAAAAAGCAACAACTAATAATTGCTTTCCCAAAAAATAAAAACAGTGCTGCCAAACAAGTAGATTTATTAGGAATTTAAAATTGTTTACAAATATAGAAAAGTATAATATTTTTTTTAATAAATACCCTATAGGAACTCAAACCCATTTGTAAGTAAATTCAAACTGGTTTTTTAATAACCTTAACTGGTTGATTAAGTGACTTTTTTCCTTGTCGCCGACTCACTATTTTAACATAGACATGTCATAGGCGGTAGTCAATTGGCCATCTCTGCATGACTTTTAAATTGACTACTAACTACTTATTTTTCAACCAATTTGTAGTTAATTAATATTATAGTAATAAAAAGATATATGTACATATATTTATATTATATACATACATATATGTATATATTCATATATATCTATGTAAATATATAAATACATATATGTATGTCTATATAAATATTTATTATTATTACCCTATAGGAAATCAAACCCATTTGTAAGTAAATTCAAACTGGTTTTTTAATAACCACAACTGGTTGATTAAGTGACTTTTTTCCTTGTCGCCGACTCACTATTTTAACATAGGCATGTCATAGGCGGTAGCCAATTGGCCATCTCTGCATGACTTTTAAATTGACTACTAACTACTTATTTTTCAACCAATTTGTAGTTAATTAATATTATAGCAATAAAAAGATATATGTACATATATTTATATTATATATATACATATATGTATATATTCATATATATCTTTGTAAATATATAAATACATATGTATATGTCTATATAAATATTTATTATTATTATATTCACTAAAAATAAAAAAATTCGTACATACATATATATGTGCATAAATATATCCATACATACGAACCGCTCATAGAAAATATTATTAAAATTATATAGTTTTTTTTCAACGCAAACATTTGGCATTTGTTTTCATGGCATGCTTCTTTTTATTATTTTTTATTTTAATTTCATTTACTTATTTTGCTTTTATTTATTTCCTACGTGTGCTTCGATTCAATATGTTTGGTTGATATCTGCATGATATTTAAACCAATTTGTAGTCACTTGCAAAATAATTAATTTATAAGTTAGCGTTTTTTCTCAACTGATTATTTTATTTTCTGCAGGGTATATTCACTAAAAATAAAAAATTCGTACATACATAAATATATCCATACATACGAACCGCTCATAGAAAATATTATTGAAATAATTTAGTTTTTTTTTTCAACACAAACATTTGGCATTTGTTTTCATGGCATGCTTCTTTTTATTTTTTTTATTTTCTTTTCATTTGCTTATTTTGCTTTTATTTATTTCTTACGTGTGCTTCTATTCAATATGTTTGGTTGATATCTGCATGATATTTAAACCAATTTGTAGTCACTTGCAAAATAATTAATTTAAAAGTTAGTGTTTTTTCTCAACTGATTATTTTATTTACTACAGGGTACATAACTTAATCATTTAAAAAATAATAAAATTATGTAATATACAAAATTACATTATTTTAAAACCAACATATAATAAGCTCTAGTTTACACTATGCAAGTCTTATTGCTAAGCTGATTAATTGGTTAGAAGAGAGAGACGAGAGAAAGGAAACTTATCTGTTTTCCTCGTCTCTCTCTACCACAAACTAATCAGCTTAGCAATAAGAATTGCATAGTGTAAATTAGGACTAACAATAATAAGAAATAATTGCTAGTTAGATATTAAACTTATTTATTCTGAAGCTTTTTAGGAAACTTTTAAATAAGACGTTTAAAACACGCATTTTAAATTAGTAAAATACTTGGAACTTTTAATAGCAAAAATTAGCAAGGCAGTAAAAAGAGTCCATCTTAGCTATCAATCCTCCTGGCAATGAATAATTGGTTTGTTGCCTTTAAAGACTAGACTTAGGGAATATTTTTTGTCTTCTAAATTATTATTTTAGCTTCGTAGTGCTTTTTAGCCTTCTCAAATTTGCTTTCATCCTCCAACATCCTAAATACCTGAAGCCTAACGTAGAAGCGCAATTCTGCTTAATACGTACGCCGATTGTTTTCTTTATAGAATTATATATTGTCTATCTATCCTTATGTCTTGCCGGGCAAACATTTCGACTTAATTCAAACTGGTGCTCTACTAGAGCTGCTTATTTATGGAAGTTCTAGAATCTTATTATGCAGAAGGCTTGAAGAGATCAATGTGCATAATATATAGTATGTAAAAATTAAACTACTATTACTGTAAGCAATATTAGAGTTAGCACAAAACTGTAACACTTTTGATTTTATTCCTTAAAATCCAAACTTAAATATGCTACCCAAAATTTGTATATTTAGTCATTTTGAACCAAAATTTAATGTCAATGCTTCATAAACATTCAAGTTACAAGAGTGATAAAATTGAAAACTCTGACACTCAAAACAGAGCTCATAAAATATGAATGTGTATAAAAAATATTAATTTTTTGTTTTATTTTTCATTTAAAAATTTTGGCAAGCCCTGCATACACATTTTTCGGACTATTGGTAAAAAAAATTTAAAAAAAACAAGCAACATGGCAATTGCCCATGCTCCATAAACCAAAGTTTATTATTTTGCCATTTCCTAAACAACTAATTTTTTCTTCGAATTTCCGGCTTTAGAAATAAATTTACATTTTGTGCAAAACACAATTTTGGCAGCCAAATATGTTTCTATTAGCGTACACATGTTTCACGTTGTATCTGATAGGCCATGTGAAGGAAATTTTACTGCATATTGGCGCCAGTCAATACTTGTAGTTTTAAGTACGCAGTGAAATCCAAATATGTATGAAATTGATTTGAATTGTTGACAAAGGCAGTTAAAAGTGAAAATAAATATATACATACACACTTGTATTGTACCCAGATGTTGCAGAAATAAACAAAATTGATTCGTTGCCCTTATTGGTTTGATGGTAAAATTAAAAAAAGTAAGTTTCGTAGGTATAATTTGCATTTCGCAGACTTGTGGGAAAATCAGCAAGAAAATAAATAAATACTATATACATTAAAATGTTGGATATTGCCCACTCAATAGAGTTTTTTCACAAGCCAGCACTTAAAGATTTTAAATGTTATCTTAAGGTATCTAGTTACTATATCTATAAAAGACCGTAAGCTTTCAAATTCACAAAAGAAAGTTTCGAAATTGAGCAAATTGAATTTCAAACAAAAAAAATTAAAACTGATGATTGCAGCAGTTGTAACATAATTATGTTATGCCAGAAATATATTAAAGCATAAATATATCATGGCAATTGTATGTCATAAATGCAGAGATATAACAATGTCTGGACGTACATAATTATGTCACAACTTCCCACCAATTTTAGTTATTTCCTAACTCAACGTTTGTAGCTCTATGAAAGAAAATTAATAAAAAACAAATATTTTAAGTAAAAATGCTTATATGAGAGCGGATCAATAAGTCCGTGACTTTTTGAACTTTCCTATTAAACGAATATCTTGTGTATTATTTATATTATCAATAATAGCCCCAGCACATATAAATAATAAAGCTTTAAATAAGTTACATGAAATGCAAACCCGTTCCCATTAAGTACCACCTGTTAATAGACTACTGTCAAAATTTTGAACAAGTCATTTACTTTAACAGCTGTTCAAGACATACAACAGCTGTTCAAAACACACAACCTCGTGTATTTGTCTAAAAATTAAAAAAAAGTGCATTTTGAGTGCTCGTTGAACATTATTTTTTGCGAAAAAAAATACCGTCAATCAAACCAAGTAAAAGTTCGATGATGTTGGCCGATCGAAAAGTAAAAGTGCGTGAGATTGTTGATGCCCTAGGCATCCCACATGACTCAGTGATTTCTATTTTGAATGATTACTTGGGTATGATAAAGCTTTTCGCAAGATGGGTGCCGCGTTTGCTCACAATCGATTACAAACGCATGTACAGTTTCCATGGCAAAAATCCATGAATTGGGCTTCAAATTGCTCACTGATCCGCCCTATTCGCCCCTAGTGACTACTTTCTATTTCCAACCCTCAAGAAATGGCTCGGTGGAAAGAGATTTATTTAGCTCCAACGATGAAATTATTGACCAAACAAATGCCTATTTTAAGGACCTCGGAAAATCCTATTTTTTGGAAGGGATACAAAAACTGGAACTAAGTGGACTAAAATCCCTTTTCACAATGTATGATTAAGAGTTAACGTTAACTTTAACTGACAGTTTTTCATACAAAACTTGGCGTTAAAGTCCCTATTGTACATTGTGAAAAAGGGAGTAAGTGTATTGAGTTAAAAGGAGATTATTTTGAAAAATTTATTTTTTTTTGCTAAAAAACTGTGTTTCATTCGAACAGTCATGGACTTACTGATCCACCCTCGTATAATATACAAAAAATGTATTCCTTTCTCGACATCACTAACAAAAATAAGTGAGTGAAATTTCGCTTATGTTATGTTTTCGTTATTCGGCATAATACCTGCCGTTCATTGCTTTTAATTTTTGAGAATAATTAATAAAAATTATCCCAAGTTCGTCACTGAAAACAGTTACCATAACATTGCTTGCATATTAAACTTTATTTGCTAGTCCACTGTATTGATTTTTCCTTTGCCACATTTGTGAAGTGGTGGACCCTACTCTCATTTATGGTTCAGATGTGGCAGATCTTTCGCAAATTTTTCTCATCTTAAATTTTTCTGTCAATATGTGATGTCGAAATTTTTTTTTTAAATTCCCATCACCTCACCACTGGCTTGGACACCTCAATCGCACGACCACTATTATGCTCGTTTTGGCAACTCGTTCACCTCGCTTAAACTCTGCCACCCAATACTTTATAGTCAAAAACGAAGAAGTTCCCAATTTTCTCCAAGGCAGTGGCGGATTTATGTTTGATGTCACCCCAGGCCCCGTGAGATATGCCGCCCTTTTTGCTCTATGAAGAAAAGCTTTTTAAAATTAAATATGAAATTTATAAATATTTAAATTACACTGTGTATTACACGTGCAAATCCGCACGGTCCTGACAGTATAGGTTAAGTAGTATTACCAAAGGAAAGTAAACCCCTATACTCAGTTTGGCGATTTTGATGACCAACTTTTCTTTTATGGATCTCCAAAGATTTCGAAAATCAGTATGCCCACAAAATATGGTGTCGTCAGTTTTTGACCAACGGCTAATTCAGACTTAGTGATATCGCTTTACTAAATATGGCAATAATGTAGCTAAGAGTCTACTAAATAAATCTCATTAACATTTTACGTCGAAAAAATCAAGTCTTAACGCACTTTTTTTTGCAAAAGTAAAGTAAACAATTTTTTTTTTAATTTCTTTCAGAATAACTAACAGGGACTCCTTATTTTTTGTTAACAATATTTGGCTATAAAATCTGAACGTGTCTAGGCACCCTAATAGGTCATACAGACCACCTTTAACCTGAAAAATTTTCGTTTTTCACACTTTTTTTCGCAAATCATATAATTAATGCTCACTTCTGTGTTGAGTTTGAGGAACATTTTCTGCAAAAAAAAAGTATAGCCTAGTAAAAAAATAAAATTTAACATCCGAATTTATTAAAAGGAGCAGTCAGTCAAACCAACAACTGTTCTAACATGTCGACTGCTGAAATTCTCCTTTATGTATAATTTTTCGTTTCATGCTTTCGCTTTGACTGCGACTGTTGATATTTTCAGAAGCAGTAGCAGAAGCAAAAGCAATTACTACTTGTCAGTACCTCTGGTTTCGTAAATAAATATATAAAATACACTTACCCGAACTGTCGTTAAATCCTAAAAATGCATAATGTAGTTTTAGAATACTATCATATAAATCTAAAAACATTTACATAGCACCGATATATTAACTGGTAAGGTCGGAATTATATTAAAAATTTTTCATTGATTGACAAAAATGATCAATATCAAACAATTTAAAATTTTAATGCTTACGTTTCTTAACATTTTGCCGGCCCTAAAAACATGGCACCCTAAGCTCGAGCCTCACGGGCCCTATACGTAAATCCAGCACTGCTCCAAAGTAATTTTTTTTTTCAAACTACTGCCGCCTTCTATGTGTCAGATCGAGTAGTTTTGTACCCAGCCTCGTATGTCGCGACATTTTTGTACTATAATCTATTATAGAAACATTTTATTTATCAAAGTAATTTTTGTTATGATATAAATATGTTTTGACACAAAAATTTCATGCCATAATTATGTGCGAAAGTCATGACATAATATCTGCTTGATACAAAAATTACATGGCACAATTCTTGATTTCATAACACTAATATGGTGATATAAATTATGTCATGACATATATGCATTATGTATATTATATATTTCCCGTTTACAAACTAGATGCCGCTATTAATAATAATTAATGGTTCTTGAATTTTTTTGTAATGATGATTCAGTTAAAGAAATATTTTCCATTAAGGAATTATAATCATTTAAAAATGCACCCAACACATTTTTTAATGCACAAGAATTATACGTTCACGTACTTAGCTAGAAATATATATTTATATTTACCCGATCATGAGACTGAACTAATAATATCTTATGATTTTTTAAACAAAAATATTTGCATAGCTTATTGTTTTTTTTTTATATTTTAGGGGTCTAAAATAACTTTTTACAGGCCCATGAAGTCGTTTTTCCTGGTTATAATGATATAGTAAATATAGTCAATGGAAAAATCAATACTTAAATTTATTAATTAATCTTTTGTCTATTTCATAGCTATAGCAATTAAATGTTACATCAGTAATCATTTGCTAATTTATTAAGATTTCAAATAAAAATTCAAACATCCATCAAGTGCAGAGTTTAAAAAGGAAACGTCATTCTAAATTAAAAGATTTGAAAAAAATATGCTTATAATCAACACAATATAACTTGATTAGAATTTAAATACTCGTATATGTTGATCACTCAAAGAGTAGCGTTAATAGCAAACATTATACCTTTTAAGTTTATATCTAAACATATTTATTTTGTGCTGAAATCAAAGTTTGAATACCAATTTTCGTATAAGTCTGAAAACATTTAAAAATTTTAATGCATTTTTAAGGAACGTGTTTGGTATGTAAATTCATGTTAAAGCTTAAGCGAAATGATAACATTATATTCAAATGCTTGTGTAGAAGGCAGGGATGGCAAATTGAAATTTTTTATGTGGTGGATTTGTTGCAGATATGGTAACAAACTAACGCAAAACCAAAAAATTATCGACTTAATTTTGCAAGGAACAGCATGAACACAAATTGGATCCGAAAAGGATATTAAGAAATTTCTGATGAGATTTCAATTTGTAATATTTTTTTTTTGATGAGAAGAAATTGAACTTGGATGGCTCATATGACTGTTATGTTTACTGGAGAGATATGCAATTTTTTTCTAAAATAAATTTTCGAGGAGGAAGCCATATGACTTGGCTGTTTTTTGCAGTAGACGGCGTACTTTTTAAAATGTTTAACTAACACAACACAGCCCGCGAAGCGATTAGCTTGTCTGCGGAAAACACACAGGTTATATGGTGGAAATCGAACCCACGACCTCTGGACTGGATTAACTGCTGAATTAACAAATTTTTGTGCGACAACGCCAGCATTCAATAGTCTGTCAGTAACATAGTGCTATTTCTATATAAATTTCACTGTTGTTTTATAAAAATATTTTCTTAAGTTCGGTTATATAAAAAAATTAACATAATGAGCCTTATAGTGGTTGGTGTATTCCACTTTCGATTACGATAATTTGGTCATACTTTGAAGAAAAATCTGTTGAACTGTTATTTAATCTATTTAAAAAGGGCGTAGTCGAAATACGACAACTACGATAAGGGTGAATACCCTTTGAAAATACGTGTATGTATAAAAGTTTCCATTCATATATCTCTCAAAACTTAAGGTAGAATCACACGATTGCCGCAATGCACCAACTGTTGGTCCCTTATTGTTACAACAATTGTCGTATGAGGACAATCGAGAACAATATTGTGCTGATTTGCACCAATCAAATGCAACTCTGGTGCGGCAATCGTGTGATTGGTTGATAGGCAACAATGCCCCAATAAAAGTTTTAAAAATGCACCAATATTTATTATGTTCTCGGCAATCAAAGTAGCCAATATGCGACAATTTCTAAAATGAATTTACTTTTTCGTGTGCTCCAAGTGTTTTCATAACTACTGAAACTTAAACTTACTTTATATGTAAAATTATAAATTCTTTGAAACGTTGACATGGAACTGGGAGCCAATCTTAACTAATGTATATAGTTTTTATTCGTTTAAAAGAGCGAAAATTGCCGCTGCTTTCTATATTTAATGAGTACACAATATACAAAGCAGATGCAATTTTATTTCTACCAAACTAGCTGTTTGTTTGTGTTGCGGCAAGTTAGAACAATCGTATGACTGGGCTGCGGCAACTATTGCCACAAATTCATTCTTCGTCAATCTACGGCAATCGAATTTTTATAAAATGGGGCAATCATTTGATGGAGATAATAATTTTATTATTAAGCACAATAAAAATTGGGTCAGATTGGTGTATTTGCGGCAATTTTGTGATCCTACCCTTATACGTTGTTGCATCGAGTGGGCCAACAAAATTTTTAAGACTTAATAATTTGATATTGTCATAACCATGCAAGTCTTTTTTTAAAGGAAACTTATTTGTTATGTATTTGGTACCTTTATTAATATAGAAACTGGATATATATGTAGATATTATGATATATGATATATAGAATATTAAGACCAAAAGACACATTTAGCAAGAATATTTAATTTGTAGGACACTATGGTTAAGACAAATTAAAGTTTTGTGGGGGTCTCATAGTCCCTATTTTGACGCCCTTAGCTTTTTGGAGCCATTTTTTGCTGAAGCTCCCTGCAGCATTGGTAACAGATTATCCAAAATAAAATTAATTTAAGGTACACTTTTCGTTATTATTTTCACAAGAATTTGTGGATATTTGTTTGCATACTGATTTAGCAGCTGGTTATTTAAAGCTGGAAAATACTGGGCATTTTGATTAAAACAATTTCACACTTTCACTCGGTGGCAAAAAGTTATAACTTAACGCATTTACAGTGGTTTTTGTTATAGTGTTTTCACACTGAAGGTTAAAACCTGGTTTTAACGTTAAAATCATAAACAGCTGATTTTGCATTCACACTGCAAGTTTGTTAAATTCAGGTTTTAACTCACAGACTGTCTAATAACTTTGCTCAAAATAAAATAAATCTCTTGCAAAAACGCGTGTGTTTGTTGCTATTTTTTTCTGCTTTTTATAACACTTATTTGACAAACTGTATAACAACTGTTTTTGTTTGTACGAAAAACTAAGAAATTTTACAATGCGCTCTAAAATGGAAATTATTTTAAATTTTGTAAATAAATTTGTATTTCAAAATTATGGAACTAGTAATACAAAGTGCAGAAGTGCTAGTAAATCAAGTTATTGTATATAAAAAATGCACAATTAAATCACAAAATGAAACTCTTATATCGGTGGATCGATATCAGTCATATCGTTTAGTTTGACTTCCCAGAGGTCAATGAAAATATTTTCGTTGGTTTCCTTCCAAACAAAATCTTTTTGCCATAAGGTTTTGATTATTATTGCTGCTGGATCTATTGTAAAGTTGAAAATCTGTCAAGTGATATCTATTGCTCTTCACTGACATAAACATTATCAGCTGCTGCCGGTAATTTTAACTTGGCAGCACTGAATTTACCACTGTAAATATAGGGTTGCATTTCATAATCATCATGGTTATAACAAAAACAATTTGTATGATAAAACCAGGTTTTAACAGTTGGTTTTAACGTTAAAACCAACTTTTGTTAAAACCATGTCAGTGTGAACACACTATTATGCACACACAATTAAAAATCTTGGTTTTATTCTTAAACCAATGCGGTGTGTATATAGGACAAACCCAAAAAAGAATTAAATATATGCCACCATAAAGACGTTGAATGGAAGAACGTTTTTTTTTGTTTTTTTTTACATCTAAACTTTTTCCGAACAACTTTCAATTTTCATTTCAAACAGTTTATATAATTAAACCGGCGAGTTTAAAAATCAAACCTCACATTTTTACAGTGTACCGCTGTTGAATGTGTTTATTTCTGTTCTTTTCTTTTCATATTCATTTTATTTAAATGGTATTGCAGTATGCAATTAGAAAACAAAATTCAATAAAATTAAGTGTTCCATCCCTGTAATGCTATTATAAGACAAATTATAAAAAAACTTTTTTTTTTTGTCTTAAAAAGGTTTTAAAAACAACTGAGTATGGATGGCACGCCAGTGGGAATGCATTCTAGAAATCAATGTTAAAATTTATTTTCTGCAAAAAAAAGTGATTTGGGAAAGCATTGGAAGTTCTGGGAAAATTTAAAAAAAAAGTCATTCATGTGTAGATACGCCAACTATTTAATATTTCTCTCATATATTTATGTTTTTCCCTAAAAAAAATGTTAAAGCTTTTAGTACATTCAGTGCCAAGAAAACGGTTCTTTTACCGCGAATATTTATATTACTTAAGGCAAAGATAAGAACATCAACTGCAACCATGAGAAAAGACAATTGTTTTAAATTTATATTGCAGTCATTTATTTTAATTAGCATTATACTGAAAAAAATGTGCATCATTTAGTATTAAATGCAAGCTCTTGTAGATGCGACACCTAGAAGGGAGTAAAAATAATAGATCAAGAAAGAACCAAGGAATGAATATATAGCGTACAATGGAAAATTTTGTTGTGAGAATAAATTATGTCTTTCTTCAATGAAATGGAACAAGTCTTTAACTTTTGTAAAAAAGAAACAGTACAATTAAGTAAAAATGTTTTAGCCAATAAAATATTTTAAGCAACATTTATATTCACTTATCTTAAGTTTGAATTGAAGTTAGTGGACCAAATTAATTAACTAACTCACCATGCATACATATTATTACTTAAGAGGAGCCAAGTATTGTACCAGGAAACTTCTGACTGATAGACAAGCACTCTAACCAATATGCTAACCAATATGAATAACCATTAAAATAATTGTGCAAACATGCTTATACAAAAACGAAAAATATCATGAAACAATTTTCTGTATATCTATTATATATATAAAATAATAAGACACCTCATAAAATCAAAAAGATTTCCTTATTAAAAAAAAAATCAATAAGATGCTTTACACATTATCATATAGGAACCTAATAAAATCAAGAAGAAAAAAATCAATAAGGCGACCTAATAAAATCAATAAGAAATCCCTATAGTTTACAATTTATAAGAAAACCTAATAAAATCAAGAAGTTTTTTTCTATGGATTGTTTTTTGGTGCTAAAAATAACGGAAATTGAATAAAAAAAGTTGTGAATAATAAGATTTCTTCTTGATTTTATAAGGTTTTCTTCTTGATAAAATTAATAAGATTTACCACATAAAAATAATAAGGAATCTCTATGAAAAAATCTTCGCTTCTTTCTGCTGGGATACCCCTTATCTTAAAAACGTTTCATAGAGAAAATCTTCTTGATTCTATGAGGCAGTTTTTTTTTCTGTGTATGAGCCATAGCAGAGTTGTAAAAGGATCATACCACAATGATTTGGAGAATCGTACGATACTTAATATGCTTTTTATTTTACGAGTTAAATATGAAAATAAAAAAAATTAAATTTTTTTAGTACTTATTATTAAAAAAAACTTTTCATTTATTGATTTATTAATGCCTAAATTAAAAAGGGAAAGTTATAATTCTTCCTAAGACAGAAAATAGTTTGAAAACTCACAAAATAAGAGATAAATAAATACAAAACAAATTCAAAAAATTATGATATTGCGTTGATAAATATTAAACCTAAATTATAACAATACCTGAAAAAAAACACTAAAGAAATGTATGGTTTATGAAAAAAACTTATGTGAAAAAAGCGAAGTTCCCAATAAAAAATTTCGTCCATCAAAAGAAACTGGGATCAAAAGTTGGACCTGATAAAATAACAATATTTTGCAAAGGTATCACAGTATTTTCAGAAAAAGTTTCGTGACTGACTGTACGACCTATGCATTCACATAGGAAGTAGCAACGTGGTTGTTAAAGAAATTCCACAAAAAAACGCAAGATTATCCGTGGCAGATCAGTCAACCAGTGCGAGCGAGACGAAAAACTCTCAAAGGCCAAACAAGAGACACAAGCCTGACCGCACTTAAGAAATAATTATGATGACGCGAAATGATGTTCTTCGACCCAGAGTTGCTTAACGACTGAACTTTATTATAGCTATTGCTATTTATGGCGAGATACAGGGGTTAGAAAATAATTTTCGTAACAAAATTAACCGACACTATTACAGTTATAAATTTATTTTTGTTTTGATTTCTTTGTACTTAAAAGCAGCGTACGAAAATAAACGAAGCAAATTGTTTGAATTTGTTTTGTTTGGTTCTTTGAAATGAGTTGAACAAAAACAAAAACAATGAAAAACATCGCTCAGTTTGTTTTTGTATTATTTTTTGCAAATAAGCTCAAGCCAGAGAACATTGCCGATCGACTGTAAGACGAATAACCGCCGCCGCCGACCACAAACAATATATTCATTTAATCGTGCTCCGCTAGAAAAGATAATAATGGGTTATAAATGGAAACGTTTTGAAATATTTGCGGCGAATTTAAACACATTAAGTTTGTTTTATACTATGTTCACACTTATGTTTTTAAACATGTTTAATATATCGTCAGCTGGTTTCTGGTTTGCGGCACAGTATATTCAAAATACAATATGTCTGTAGCAAACCAGAAACCAAACGACGACATTTTCACAATTGTGTTTAAGACGAGTTTTCTAAGAACTAAACACAACCGTTCACATTATATTTGAGATGTTTAAGGTTGTCGTTTTGTCAGTATTATTGTCAATTATTGTATTTGTAAAAAATTACGAATAATTATGCTTTTCAAACAACAAATGTTTTTGTAAATAATTCACTATGTTTTATGTAATTACTTTCTTACCAAATAATGTATCAGCTGCCGCCATTTAATAACAAAACAAAGGTGCCGGAGCTATCAAAAAATGGACTGAACATACTCTATTCACGTGTTTAAATCTTAAACACTTCATTTGAGATGTTTAACAAAACACTTCATTTGAAATGTTTAACAAAACAACAATCTCAAAATCATCGTGTTTAAGGTCTTAAACACGAATAAGGTGTTAAACACGTTCAAAAACATAAATGTGAACATAGTATTATATAGCTAAGTAGCAATTGCTATAACCGGGTGTCCTAAGACACCTCTCTCCTTTTTTTATATTAACTTGATTTTACAATGCATATACGCGAAACGGATGACACAGTCGTTCTTGTTCTAGATGTAAATAATTTTCTTAAGATTCATTGAAAAATTATCTGAACGTCATAAAAAACAGCCAAGTACGCAACGCAATTTATTGAACTCTCTTTCTTTTTAATCAATAATAAATAAGAGAAAGAAATTGTACGAGCAAGAGAATATATAAATAAACTTTGACTTGCGCACGAAGGGTTCCGTACATTTAGTTTTGAGCATTTTTTCAATAGGGCTTTTTTGCTTTTTTGAAGTTTTTATTCAGTTTAAATGTTATTTTTTTAGTTTTGTCGTTTTTTCTCGATTTTTTCTGTTTTTGGGGTTTTTTTCATTTTGCCGTTTGGCAATTTTTTTTTAAATTTTGCGATTTTTTTCTGTTTTTGGGGTTTTGTTTTAATTTTGTCGACTTTTTTCTGTTTTTGGGGTTTTTTTCGTTTTGTCGATTTTTTTCATTATGGCGATTTTTTTCATTTTGGCGATTTTTTTCATTTGTGCGATTTTTCCGGATTTTCGCGATTTATTTTAGTTTTAGATTTTTTTTAATTTGGTTTTTTTTTTCGTTTTGGTCAAAGGTCTACACACTGTGTCCAAATTTCAGGTAGCTCTTACGGTTCTCGAGAAAATACTCTGTGATAGACGGACGGACAGACGGACAGCGTAGCAAAAACAATAGGGTTCCTTTTCACCTTTGGTATGCGGAACCCTAAAAACACACACATGTATGTATATATGTAGAAAAATTTTAAAAACGATATATATATAGATATTTTCAAAATCGATGCTGTAAAAGGGATTACAAAAAGCGTGTTTGCCTATTAATTATATAGAAGATAGGTGCACCCGCTCCCTCATTACAATATAGTTATAGGGCATTTACATCAGCACAAAATCTAGCATATTTTGATTAAAATATTTATGGAAATCTATACCGTTTACACCAACTTCTTTTGACATTTATAAACATTTTTTTATACAAAACAAATCCCATCAACTGAATTGTTTCCAAAACTACAACCAAACAACTGCATTGTAGCCAATTTACACACTTTTTTAAGCAGACCGTAGCTAATTCACTCACCTTTTGTTGTACAGGGTAGTAAAGAATTAATAAAAACATTAGAGTTTTATTAGATTTCCTACAAATCTACTGAAAAATTAGATTTGGTTTTGTATGGAAAATCTGTAAAAAAGCAGCTTGATTTAGCTCGAAAGCCTGAAAATAGTAGATTTCAATCTAGTGTAAATGCACTATTACATACATACATATCAGTGATCGGCAATGAATAGTTTTTTCGCTATTTATACTGACTCATGAAATTTTAAATATAAGTGAGTAGGCATCATTTAAACTCAACTACTCTGATTTACTCATACTCACGATGACATTGATTTATAAGTATAGGTTGAAATAAATATGAGTGCGACGTCGACATCATAGTCATACCACACTCACACTCATAAATCAGCTCAGTTTGATTTCTAATTTCAGGAAAATACTTATACTACTAACATTGATTCAGCTCACTCAACTCATGCATGTATATTTATTTAAAAGTTTAGTCATCAAACAGTTTGCAAGTAATATACAATAGCAGTAAATAGGGCTGTTTTTCGATTCCTGCAAAAAAAAAAAACAAAAAAAAACCAACGGAGAAACACATAACCTCATAATGAGAACTATAATGTTCATATGCAAAGTTCGCATTGTCAATCATACTTATTTTGCATCGTCCATAGGTCTTGAGTTAAGGAGAGTCGAAATCAACAACGTCATAAATGTTGCTAAGTATTAGTTCGATGTGCTCTGCAAACTTTCAAGTGAATATGATTCATAGACAGCACTGCAATAAGTCATGTTTCAACTCTACTCACTGTTTTACTACTCACTGATGTTCTCTGATACATATTCAAAAAGAGGTTTTGGAGTTAATAACATAAAGTAATTCATAATTTTGTATTAAGTCTTGTGTGAAAGTTTCGTAAAAGTTTCTTGTACCTCATTTCTTGAGAGAAGGATTTTTTTAAACATCTTCATTGAATTGTTTGTAAATGATAAACTTTAAGCTCAATTCCTGTAAAACTAAATTTTGTGAATTATGACCATGTTGCCTTAAAGAAACCATGCCAACGTAATGGAAGAATAATGTTTAATTAATTAGTTAAAACGATGCCTCCATACATATATCTGTTGCGATACTTTTGCATTGCACGTTACCTCCTTCTATTTTATGCAGAAATTTCATCCCCACCCCCAACACATATCCAGGCAGACATCATCTGAGTTGTTGAATCACGTTGATGTTATGCAGCAATGTATTATTTTCTAATTAATTACGAGTAACTTTTACGCAGTTCTTGCGGGGATTATAATTGCAATGCTCAAACTTAAGTGACACGAGATTTTAAAGGAAATTTTAGTTCATTCTTTTGATTAAATTTATGCTGGCTTCTTAAGAAGAAAAAGATAATTTGAAATTTAAACTACATATATGCGTTATTGCCACGGTAATCAGAAATATGCTCTCAATATGCACTAAAAACTTGAATATATGCACTAAGAAATTTAAAAATATGCACTTAAAAACAATATAAATTGGTTTTTTTGTAAATAAAAGTGTATTTTTATTTATTTATTTAAAAATATTAATAATTATAATGCTTTCGACTCCATGGTTTGCATATATCGAGCCTTATGCCCTAATTCTGTTCGACGATTGTGTCGTCTTGTCTATGGACGAAAAAAGAAGCAGTTTTGATTCTGTAAAACAATTATTATTTATTGTCTTGATTTTGTCCCAAACATTATATCCAACACATATCTTTTCATGTATTTTTCAAACTATTTTATAATACTTTGATTTAATTTTTTTGTTTGAAAAACATGGCAATAATATTTATATATTTCATTATGAAAGACAACAACAATTTTTTAATAAAATAATGTAGAGAATTCAAAGACAAGAATTCATCAGCATTTTCAAACAAAAACGTCCTAAATTTTTTTACTGAATTAGGTCATTAATTTCGATTTATGCTAGGAACACAATTGGGACGAACGACGAATTTCGTCCACTTCGACGAATTCCTCTCTTATATTTGATAAAGTTGATTGTTTTGTGTACAAAGACAGAGAGTGAGAGAGAGAAAATTGTTTTTTCGACGTTCGTCGGCGTACAAATTAGAAATAAACCTATCTCAGAGTTCGTCACACACGACGAATTTCGTTCTACGGTGGTGTTGTGTTCATTTTCATATGCACACATGTGTTTTATTTCTTATGACGAAAGCTCGCACCGAAAAATTCGTCGAACCTTTCCGGGATATTCTTCACCTAACTATATTGAACTATGGTATATATTATTTTAATTTTTATTAGAATAAAAAAAATCTATGAGTTCTTTGTTTCACAGATGAAATAATAACAAATAATTTGGGAATAAATTTTTTGGACTAATATATATGTATATCTCTAAAAAATATTTATGTAAAGGGTATGAAAATCTACATTTTCATTTATGTATGTCTTGAAAGCTTAATCAACAAGTGTTAATGATCACTTGCTATGTTGTGTGCCTTTCTGACATCGAATTTTCGTGAGATGAAATACATAAACAGAATATACAGGAAATGCATTTTGCATTTATTTATTTTTTACGTGGCCACCCACCAAATACTTTCCTTTAAGACTTGTGGCTCGTCTTAAGTGTTATTTTAAGTTAAATAACCAAAAAAAGAAAAGAGAAATTAACATACTTTCCTTTTTCTTTAAATTTGTAACAATGTGTTTAGCCAAAAGGCACAATCTCTAAAAGATTATACATGATCTACAAACTAATCGTCTTATGTAGATAGTTTAAGGTGCGTTCACACTTCTGCGAACATTTGAACAATAAAGCGTAAACACAACCTTATGCAAAACCTTTTGATTCATACACTTGTTTATAAAACAGTTTCATACGAGTACATTACTAATAGAAAAAGCCATAGAGTACAACATTATTGCAAGCTGTTCAACTTAATGAGGGCGTATCTGCATCAAAATGGTTTACATTAATATTAAGTGGTTACGTTTCTTTTTTGTTGAAATATTTGCACAAGTGTGAACGCACCTTTATGTTTGTATTTTGAATCTTATTTAGGGCTGTCACATATTTTTTTCTACTATCCCCAAATAAATTGAAATAAAATCCTAAAAATTTCGAATTATCAGAAAATCTGCTGTTATTAGATTTTTGAAAATAAACAAGTTCTATTTGCAAATTTTACTGAAATAATTATGTGAATTTGTAGAACAAATGTTTGAGTAAGTCTTTTTCTGATTCAATGCTTTAATTTGACTTTTATTGTCTTTACAAATCCAATTGTTAAAATGCAATGATGCCAGGAAAATGCAACAAATCAGAGTTGTCTTATTATGTAAATAAAAGTGTAATAAAAGGTAAAACTTAGCGATACCACAGTTTATCTGCGACATTATTCCCCACCGTAGTGCTGACTCCTTGTCTCAGCACGATCATGAGTGTTGCAATGATGAAGTTCTATCTAACAGGTGGCTCACAAGTCACC
Organism: Tachina lurida; assembly: GCA_944452675.1. Lineage (NCBI taxonomy): Eukaryota > Metazoa > Arthropoda > Insecta > Diptera > Tachinidae > Tachina > Tachina lurida. The sequence continues at coordinate 84,409,662 of OX101755.1, forward strand.
ACATGTATGTATTGGTTGATGTTCGAACATCAACAACACCACCGGTTTCATGTAACCTGGAAAGATTTTGGTCATTACTCCCAATAAGGAGTTCAAGGTAAAAAATGTGTCCAATATAATAAATAGAGAAAAGATTCCCCAACCCCTATTTCGTGTTGAACTTGAGCCTAATGATATAAAATTGAAAAAAAATGAGACGCATCCAATTTATAATTTAAAATACCTCTTGTAACGAAAAATCACAGTTGAAGAGCCACATAAGCGTTCAGGTCCTGTACAGTGCCATAATTGCCAAGAATATGGCCATACAAAAACATACTGCAATTTACCCTCTGTTTGTGTTGTGTGCGGCGAATTACACGGCACCGCTAGCTGCAACAAACCAAAAGATCAAAGTGATAAAAAATGCAGTAATTGTGGAGGTAATCACACCGCTAACTACAGAGGTTGTCGTGTGTACTCTTTTGTAAAGAAGACTATGGTGCAAAAACCTAAATTAGCTCCAGCTCAATCAGCAAACGCTTACTCTGCCACTTTTCAGCAAATGAGCCAACCTGTTACTTCCCGTGTATCGTATGCAGATGCTGCTAAGGCTAGTTCTATTCCGACACAAAATGTTTCACCGCAAAATAATTCTACAAATACAAACTCAAACTTTAATTATAATCGCCTTGAAGCCACTATTGAAAATCTTGTGCAAACTATAAACAATTTTACAACAAATATGACTACCATGATGCAAGAAATGTTGCGAATGCAGAATACTCTGCTTCAAGCAATACTTAATAAGCCATGAACACGTTAACAATATGTTTCTGGAACGCAAACGGCATTCGCCAACATAAAAATGAACTTGAGCACTTCCTCACGGAAAAAAATATTGATATAATGTTAGTATCTGAGACTCATTTGACTTCGAGAAGTCTTTTTAAAATTTATGGCTACACTATATATGATACAAAGGACCCTAGAGGAAGGGCTTGCGGTGGATCAGCAGTTCTAATAAAGTCAAGACTCAAGCACTATGTTCTTGATAACATTTGTGAAGAATACCTACAAGCAACAAATATTGGCATTGAAAGTTTTTGTTCAAATTTCGTTATATCATCAATTTACTCCCCTCCCAGATTTTCAATCACTGAGAATCAATATGAGGATTTCTACAAATCTCTTGGACCTTGTTTTGTAGCAGCTGGAGACTACAATGCGAAACATACGTTCTGGGGTTCGCGCCTTGTTACACCCAGAGGTCGAGCATTGTTCAACACTATTTCAAAAATGGGCTTGGATGTCATTTCGAGTGGGGAGCCCACTTATTGGCCTACTGACATACAAAAAATTCCGGACGTTATAGATTTTGGCGTCATAAAAAATATCTCTAGGGATTTAATTCAAATTGAAGCTTCTCTTGATCTCTCGTCCGATCACTCCCCGACGATCATCACAATTTGTAGCCCATTAAGAAGTAACTTACCTGACCCATGAAGATGATCAATCGTGTAAATTGGCTGGGGTTCAAAAAATATCTCAGCAGTCATTGTACGGAAAACATTACGCTTAGAACACCCGATGATATTGAATCGAACATTGCCAATCTCAGCGAGAATATTAAACAGGCTGCTGAACATGCCACTATCTCCCACCCGCAGATTGGGTTTAATATAATTTATTCTACAGACATTGAACGTCTCGTACGTGAAAAAAGAAGGGCTAGAAGGGAATGGCAACAGCACAGATCACCACAAAATAAAATCAGATTTAAAGAGTGCACTAAACGACTCCAAGAGTTGCTTGCATCTGAAAAAATTGCATCTCTTAAAAATTATCTGGAGGGTCTTGATGTTACACCGGCGTCTAATTACTCCTTGTGGCGCGCTGCCAGAAAGCTTAAAACACCCGTTGAGTATAAGCCACCTCTACGCACATCTACCGGAGGTTGGGCAAGAAGCGATACTGAAAAAGGTAAAATATTTGCTGAGCACTTAAAATCCGTTTTTACGCCAAATATATGTACTGGTGTTGCTAATTTGCCGAATATAGTCGCTCTACCCCCTCAACACATAAAGTTTAAGACGCGTGATTTACAAAAATTAATTGCCGAACTCAACCCGAAGAAAGCTCCGGGTATTGATGGGATTAGTAATCAGATGCTGATGAACTTGCCTCGTATTGCAATGAGAATCCTGTTATTCATATTTAATGCTATTTTACGACTGGAGTATTATCCACACAACTGGAAACTTGCCAAGGTTAAAATGATTCCAAAGCCGGGCAAAGATATAACAAAGGCTGAGTCATATAGGCCAATAAGTCTACTATCTACAATGTCAAAGCTTTTCGAAAAACTGCTCAAAACAAAATTGTCCCCAATTCTAATTAGTAGTGGGTGCATACCAGACCATCAATTTGGTTTTGGAAGTCAGCATAGCACCATTGAACAAACTCACAGATTAGTTCAATTTATAAGAAGAACTTTTGAGGGAAAAAAGTATTGTTCTGCGCTGTTTATTGACGTTTCCCAGGCATTTGATAAAGTGTGGCATGAAGGCCTTATTTTAAAATTGAAGACTTACTTACCAATAAACATTTTAAATCTTTTGGAAAGTTACATTATTTCCCGTAAGTTCACTGTTGCGGAAGGAGACTTTACAAGTAGGCCTGAAACAATTTCATCTGGTGTGTCACAGGGGAGTATACTGGGACCAGTTTTATATTTAATTTATACTTGTGATATGCCTGTGAGCAGTAGTATCCATACTTCCACATTTGCCGACGATACAGCCTGCCTTAGCATGCATGAAAACCCTGATGAGGCATCCCGCAAACTCCAGGAACACATTAGCCAGATGGAGCTTTGGTTAAACTTATGGAGAATCAAGGTAAATGAACAAAAGTGTGTTCAAGTAACATTTACTTTACGAAGAGATACTTGTTCCCCCATTCGGATTAACAACCAAGTTGTTTCTCAACATTCACATGTGAAATATCTTGGTATACACCTTGATCGACGACTTACATGGAAACACCACATTGATTCTAAGTTAACTCAAATGAAACTTAAACTAACTCAGGTACATTGGCTGATTGGTCGAAATTCAACACTTAGCCTAGACTGTAAACTTTTAATATACAAGTCGCTTTTAAAGCCAATATGGTGCTACGGAATTCAACTATGGGGCACTGCTTCAGCTTCAAATGTAGAGAAAATTCAACGCAGGCAAAATAAAATTTTACGCATGATAACATCGGCTCCATGGTACATCAAAAATTCAAATATACATCGTGATTTGAATATGTCACTAGTGACTGAAGAAATTGCAAAATACGCTGGCAAATATTTAACAAAACTCGAGTCACATCCTAATCCGCTTGCCCGTAATATTTTGAACTTTACTGGACACATCCGCCTAAAAAAGAGGGACACAATGGCTCTTATTCACAGCACTCCAGATGGGACTTCTTGAAAATACTTTTATTTTTTTTCCTTTTGATTATCACTACTTACATATGTATTATATATAACTACTACTAAGCTTATGTCCGACATTGGTCGGGCCTAATAATTATTTTTTAGATTTAAGATTTGAATACTTATTGTTAGTTCATATATGAAGATACAATAAATAAAAATCATGCATAAAAAAAAAAAACCTCCCAATGGTCACTCACCCCTTGGTGATTTTTCTTTGATCACTACGATATGGCATTGCTTGAAGATATCTTATAGGAAATGCAAAAGAGGTTCGACGAACACTGAGATTTTTGCTTACTGGTTTCACCAGACCTTCTTGTAATCAGCATTAAACATGGGTCATCCAAATTGGTTTTGGAATGTGAAGATGTAGTCCAAAAAATTATGGATGAACAATAAATAAATTTTTTTTGTCGAATGATCTCTATTTTGTATGGGTTTTGTAAGCGGTGAACGTGTTCGATTTTAATGAAACTCGGCATGTACCTCTTTTTTTCTATATTTGAAGACTTTTTCTTGCATAAAACCATTTTATGCGAAAAAATCAATTTAAATAATACTCCTTGCTAATTTCAAATGATCTAGCACCACTTCTGATAGCTTTTGCACAAAATTATATGCAGCCACCCCACAGTGCAGCTCACTAATTTTTGCCGCAACGTGTCAAAAGATAATTGAAGAGAAATCACCAACCGGATAAAATTTCTCTTAAAATTTTTTATCTATTTCTGAATAGAGTTTAAACCAGTTCTGCGGATTTCTACCCGGAGTTTGGTAGAAATCGATATTGAAAAAGGTAACATATTTGCTGACCATTTAAAATACGTATTTGTAGACTTGCCGACCCTCGACCCATAAAGTTTAATATCTGTGATGTACAAAAACTAATTACTGAACTCAAGCCGAAGAAAACTCAGGATCTTGATGGAATTAGTAACAAGATGCCGATGGAGTTGCCTCGTACTGCAATTAGAATCCTGTTATTCATTTTTAATTAAATTTTACGACTGCATTATTATACACGCAGCTGGAAGCTAGCCAAAGTGAAAATGATTGCAAAGCCGGTCAAAGATCTTACGAAGGCTGAGTCATATAGGCCAATAAGCTTGCTGTCAACAATGTCAAAAGTTTTCGAAAAGCTGCTCATGACAAAATTAAGTCCAATTCCAGTTGGAAGTGGGCGCATCCCTGATCATCAATTTGGTTTTAGAAGTCAGCACAGCACCATTGAACGAACAA